>ML681964.1:25383830-25466112 GCA_007922195.1 Podocnemis expansa | reverse complement strand
CCTTAGTCTAGGGGTCTCAAGCGCAAATCACCATGAGGGGTGCATGAGGACTGGTGCGTTAGCCCGAGGGCCACACCACTGAAACCTTTTCATACAACAATATTGCAAATATCAGTAATGATAGTTTCCTTGCAGGCCACGAGGGAGAGAGCTTTAGGGGCTGCATGTGGCCCATGGACCGTGTATTTGAGACCCCTGCCTTAGTCAGCCTCAGGAGTTAGAGAATTGACGCAACCAGAACTAATTCTTGTGGGTCTTATTTAGGTAGCAGCTGTGTGGTGCAACTGATACAACAAAGTTGTGTCCTGCCCCTGCTTGGTTGTCTTTGTTGCCCAGATGGAATTGTATTGCGTTTGGAGAAAGGGAGCTTGGGTAAAACTTCTAGTCTACACAGGCAAAACCAAAGTGTAACAGCTATATTTTAACTGTCAAGCATTTGAATCTGCTAGCAGTATAGTTAGGTGAGTTAGCTGCAGTGGTAACACAACAATAGCAGAAGGTAAACCTGATACCTCCTGGTCTGAAAGCATGATCCTCTGAGCGTCATGCAATAAATAAATTTTATTCTTTTAAGTGCCACCAGACTCCTTGTTTGTTTGCATGCAGAGTGTGGTTCCTGCCATAGGTAGAGAGACTCACACTCATTCTGGTTGAATTAGCGTGCTGTGGGTGTGGACAGTGCAGCATGAGTTCTGACCGGTGGCCCAATCTGCTGCCCATGCAACAATGTCCTAATTGCCGTTTGTGAGCCTGTCTACCTCCTTTGAGAGGAGGCATGTTTCCAATTGCAGCCT
This sequence comes from Podocnemis expansa, assembly GCA_007922195.1. Taxonomy (NCBI): domain Eukaryota; kingdom Metazoa; phylum Chordata; order Testudines; family Podocnemididae; genus Podocnemis; species Podocnemis expansa. The sequence continues at coordinate 25,465,318 of ML681964.1, read as the reverse complement.
ACCAATAACCCCTATTGCCTAAGCTAAACAACTCAGGGTCCATAGCTCCAAGGCTGTAGCACACTCATAAATCTCTGTAAGTGGCCTAATGACTACAAAAGGTCAGAGCCATCTTGCGTAATCAGTGACCTATTTTAGTGAATTAGCAACTTTTGTTTTTGCTGACAAATTCCAATTATAAATTTGTTCATTATTTAAATGGTTTGTGTGGACATACTTGAGCCTATAAATTGTTTACAAACTACTTGCCACATCTTGTGCTGTGGTACCTGTTATTTTTAACATGCTTTTTTTGTCATTGGAGTTGTATGGTATTTCAGTTCCATTACTAGATTATACCCATATCCACAAAGCAGACCCAGAATGGTTGAAAGAACATCCGTCTGAGTAGGTTTTCTGCTTACAAACTTTCTTTTAATTAAAACTTGGCTTTTATGAATGCCTCCTAAAACCAACAGAATGGGTCATGCATGGATATTACCAATACAAATTGATTTTTAATTCAAGCAAATGTCCAAGTACTCTTTTTTGTTCTAGGTCAGCAAAACAAAGAGTCCTGTGGCACTTAAAGACTAACAAATTTATCTTTTGCATGAGCTTTTGTGGGAGAAAATGAATTTTCTCCCATGAAAGCTCTCTCAAAAAATAAATTTGTTAGTCTTTAAGTGCCACAGGACTCTGTTCATTTTGCTGACCTAGACTAACAGAACTACCCGTTTGGATCTTTTTGTTCTGTACCTGTAATGGTGACATTGCTGGGAGCACCAGGAAGATGTCCATGGAAGGAACTTCTGAACTTTTTCTAACCTTTCCAGGAAGGTCTTCAGCCTTCTGGAATAGTATATCTTTTTTTTAATAATGAAATATCCATACAACAGGAATGCATAGAAGTTCTTAAAATACTGCTTTACTTTCTCTTTATAGGACATCTTGTTGTGCGGTTGTGGGAAGAAAGTTCCTTTACATTTTAAATTTCTTTTTTCTAGTACTATATGAAAAATTAATGGCATGACCCTTCAGTTCCTACAGAAGCAAAATTCCCTTTGAATTCAATTTTGTCTGACGTGCGTGTGCAGGATCAAGCTGTGGATTAGTAAGTGAATTTTACAAATTCTGAAAGACCATAGTCTGAGTCTTGGTAGTTGGTGTGCTATCCTTCAATTAAGATTCGTAATGATAGATTATTTGATCTGGCTATTAGAAGGGTAAAAAGACTTGTGAAATATTTTACTTTGGGGTCACTTTTTGCACTCTAGGGATAGTGCCCTCATTAGCTGGAAACATAGCCATACACCTACTGTTGAGACTGGAGAACTTCTCCCATTAGAAGTTGGCCACTTCCACCCTATTTTCCAATACAAGGGCTGGGGTGAGAAGCCCATACCCCTTTACACCTCTTCCTGTTGATCACTTATTTTCCTGGACTGAGGTGTGAAGTGGAGAAATAGGTAAATCCATAGCATCTAACTGTCTATGTTATGAGAGTGTGAAACTTGAAAACTACTCTATCTCTTGACTGCAAGAAATTTGAAGTTCTCATTTGCTTCTCACTTCCCTCAAATCTTCAGCTTCCTGATAGATACAACAGAGAGGAGGGCCTTCATAACTCTATCCTTTCCACCGTTTTCTGATGTTGGTAAAATTACAGGGTCACCTAACCCTCTGCCTGTCTCCTGACATTTATTTTTCTACCTTCCATTCCTCTTGAATATATCCTGGGTCTGTCTCAACTGCTTATGGGGTTCCTGAGCAGTAGAAGAGTGAAAATGACAGTATTCTTGCCAGTTTCACTCATGCCCACGAGGCTCTAGGCATAGCTTTCCCTTTCAATCTGCTTCTTCATTAGAAAGGTATGAGCACACTTGTTGGGGGCATTGGTACTGTTTGCAGATATGGGAGCCTTATAACCTTATATGGAAAATGTTTTTAAAGCCATTCTTGCAATTATAATGGCTAAATATTTATATAACAATTAAATGTTAACTTCTGTGGAAATGTGTGTCATTGGCTCCTGTTTCTCCAAGGAAAGCTTCCTAGTTGCACCAGTGGGTGATTTTTTTTTTTTTTTCAAGCTTGAAACACAGCTTTGTTAAGGCTACACGTAAAGGGATCTTATGAAAAAAAGAAAAGCTGTTTTTAAAAAGTGATGAATTAGAAGTATTTTTAAAGTATGTATGTATAATCTGGATGACTTGCTGAATATTATGTCCAGTTTTGAGTACCCCACTGCAGCAAGGATGTGGACAAATTAGAAGGAGTCTAGTGAAGGGCAGTGAAAACGATTAGGGAATGGGCACATGACTTACTAGGAGAGACTGAAGGAACTAGGCTTATTTAGTCTGCAGAAGAGAAGACTGGGGGGGGGGGGATGCTTCCTACTTGAAGGGATGCTTCAAAGAAGAGGAAGCCAGGCTGTTGTCTGTGGTGACAGAGAACAGAACAAGGAGCAGTGGTTTCAAGCTGCAGCTGGGGAGGTTTAGATTGCCTAGGGAGGTGGTGGAATCTCCATCTTTGGAAGCTTTTAAAGCCAGATTGGGCAAAACCCTGGCTGGGATGATTTAGTGGGAGTGGTCCTGCTTTTAGGACCTTATGAGGTCCTTTCCAGCCCTAATATGCTATGATTCAGTGTTTCACCCAATCATAGAAATGTTAAAGTCGGGGTTTCAACTGCTGTGGTGGTAACATGAAAAGCAGGCTGAATAGAAGAGTGGTTTTCAAACTTTTTTTCTCAGGACCCAGTTGAAAAAGAATAATTTTTGCCGTGACCCAATGATTGCATCTTTTAGCAATGCATTCCAGTCTTCTGGCAGTAACAGGAGGGGGTTCCCTCTAAGGTGATGATGCAGCTGAGCAAGATATGGCTACAGATGAGCAAGTTATGGATGCAGTTGAGCAAATTCCTCAACCTATATCGGGTCCCTTCCCCACTGCCCCCTCCCCAGCCATATCCATAACTTGCTCAGCTGCATCATGAGCTTAGAGGGAACATTCTCATTACCATATTATGTCATGGAAAATGGTAATGATAATGAATGCAGCATTAAAACAACTCAGTCTGGTGTTTTTTAAATTATTTTAAAATAAAAAAAAAATACCAAAATGTTTTCTTGTACTGAAAATTTATTTTTTCAGTAAATGAAAGTTTTTCATGACCCTTTCATTAATGTTCATGAAACTAAAAAAGTTAAAAAAAAAAAAAAATTAAATTTGCAAATAAAAAATTACCAAAAAAGTTGACTTGCTGCTTTGTTATTTTCCACAGCATCATGTTTTACAATTTTAAAAAAAAAATTGTCCTATATTTGTTTCTAACCAATTCAAAAGTGCCCCTTTATTGGCTTTACTTAATTTGTCCATTACTAATTTTATTCACAGTATACATCATTTTCCTTTGTTTTATTAGGGTTTGCTATATTTTTTCCCCCAATTTAGTGCTGCTGTAGGGAGCAAGAATAAAAAAAAAAAAGTGCCCAGCACAGGGCTCAAACCCACAGCACAAAGATTGGAGGTCAGTTGCCTAACCAACTGAACCACAGAGACTTTGTTGCAGAACCCTCTAAGAACAGGGAAATGGTATGTTTCACACACACACCCCCCCAGCTTCGATTTTGCTGCCAGTTCTTTTGTTCCTCGTGTACGGCAGACTCTAAGGTTTACGGATTCGAGCCCTGTGTTGGGCATTTTTTTTTTTTTAAACCTTCTACTCATAAAAAGTAAGAAGCAGGAAAAAGAATCACCTGTTTTTAGAATGCCTGTGGGATGGAGGACGTGAAGGTAAAAAGGAGGACATGTCTTCCTTTTGCCAGGCATCTGGCAACCCTAGTCTTGGGGAAGCTGCTTGCTCCCCTGCAGCACTTTCCCCGCAGCCAGGGGGGGTGGGGGGGCTTCCCCGAGTTACAGAGCTGAGCACTTTCTCTGTGCGCCCTCCAGCCGGCTTCGCCAAGACCCACTGGACCCCTTCCCTGGCTCCCTCAGCCCACTCCTCTGGCTGCCAGAACTTCTCCCAGGAGGAGCATGCCCCTTGCTGCTGCCATTCTTCTGGGCGGCAGGAAGCTGCGCCAGACATTTAAAATCTCCCACTCTGAGTATGTTCAGGGGAGATTTTAAACTTCGCGAAACAGCTCCCTGCCAGCTGGAAGAATGCGTCCTTGGGGCTGGCAAGGAGCCGCAGCTGCAGGCCCTGCTCCGCCAGCAGTGAGAAGTGTGCTGGGGAGTCAGGGCTTCTGCCCATGCATGCAGTCTAGAGGGAACATTGGGGGGAACTGCAACTCAGTACATGAGGGTCTGCAACCTTATACTGGGTCCCAACCTGGGGTTTGAAAACCACTGAAATAGAAGACTCCAGGTCAGGGGTGGCCAAACTTAGGGAACTCAAGAGCCATACAAGTTGATTATTAAACCTTCGAGAGCCACGCTGAGGCATATAGCCATATACTTTTACCTACTCCAAAATTACTAAGTTTAAAATTTATTGCACATTTGAATTTTATCATAAAAAGAGGACAAATATTGATCCTACTAATGTCAGATTCTAATTGTTACTTAAGGTTCCCATGAAAATTAGGCCTATAGAGTAAAAACTTAGCTGCTGCTTGATGTAGAAGACTGCAGACTAGTGGTGAGTTTTTTAAAATCCTGACCATGCCACACTTCTCCTTGCCATCCCAGACCATGCCACCTTTCTCCCCACTGTCCCGACCCCCTCCTGAACTCATAGGCTGGGGCTGCTTTCCTAAATTGATTTGCTGACATTCTTCTGGGGGCCACAGTTTTTTCATTCAAGAGCCACATGTGGCTCCTGAGCTGCAGTTTGGCCACACCTGCTCTAGATCAAGGATGTCAGAATGATTTGTTGTAGAGGGCCAGATTCCACCGTTGATTTCCTGTGGGTTGGGGTATAAATTTAAGACTCCATACTCCCCCTCAATCTACACCATCTCCCATTGATTTCAGTAGAATAGTTGGACAGACATCCTTTTGAAAATCTGTCTTACATATGAAAAGTAAGATTAGTTATTTATTTAGTACTTCATTAACCAGCAGTGCTCAATAGGAAGCTTTTCTCCCCTTTGGTATTTCTGTCTCTGCCGTGGTTTTCTCTTCTCTCCTTGACCCTGTCTGTTTCTTTGTCTCCTCTGTTGGTTCTTCTACATCAGTGGTTTTCAAATTCTTTTTCCTTGGGACCCACTTGAAAAAAAAAATCATGTATGCCCATGACCCAACAGTTACATCTTTGAGCAATGCATTCCAGTCTTTTGGTGGTGGCAGCAGGGGGTGCCGTGATCTGGTGCCTAAGGGTTTGTGACCTAGTACTGGGTCCTTAACCCTAAATTTGAAAACCACTTCTCTACATTTCTTCCATTGTAGCAGCTTTCAAATCCCATCTCCCTTTGGGCTTCACTCCATTTCCTTCCTTCTGTTTTTTTCTGCTAAAATGTTCAGCACTAAAATAATTAATGTTGTTGCTGACATGTTATGATTGAAATTTAGAGCTTTTGTCCTAATTAAGACAATAGGATCTATGGTAATTCACATGTGTCAATCATTGTTAGGCTGTCTGCAGACTCATGCAGATGTGAGTGAAACAGTTATGCCTAGTTCATATTTGGAAGCTTTTCCTTTTAGCTCTCCTGGTTTCAAATATTGCTTGAAGAAATGCTGAGATTCTGGACAATTTGAACACTGTGTGTGCACATATTTGTAGGGCTGGATGGAGCTTGGAAACTGTATATTTGACTTCCTGCTGTAGAGCTTTAAAGTGAACTCTGTTAATTACCAACTGTTCAATTTCAGCTTGCATCTTCTTTTATGCTGACATCATTTAATGAATTCCAAATGAATTGGGTTCTTTGATTCTTAAGAACTACAGGATTATTAGCTCCTCTTATGCAAAAACCTAAGACAGTAAACTATTTGTGAGCATTTTGTCTTAAAACATGCTTCTCACTTCTCTCTACTGTCAGACATGGGGAAATCCTTTTCTCACCTGACTTTACATACGTGTAAGGAAGATGGCACAGCATCTGAAAACATGAGGAATGGGCTAGTTCACTCCGAATCCCATAGCGAAGATGGAAGAAGTGGAGATGTGTCTCAGTTCCCATATGTGGAATTTACAGGAAGAGACAGTGTTACTTGTCCCACTTGCCAGGGAACAGGGAGAATTCCACGTGGTAGGTGTCACAAATAAAATTAAACATGCTTCTTTGTAAATGAAGCTTTAATAATCTGTATCTAGTAGTTACAATGCTGTAAATGTAATGTGTTTCTCTTCTGTTCCTGCACTTCCAAGAAGAGTGAGTATTATGAACCAACATTTTATAACTTTTTCTGTATTTGCATTTGAGAAAATGAGTGAAAGACTTTAACCTTAAAATGAATGTGTTTACGTGCTCTTAATTCTCCTTGGGTAAAATACCTAGATACCTTAATTATATTGGAGTGACTAGGCAGAGTTGCATAGACAGACATTTTATGATGTGTCTCACTGGAATATATACTGTAGTAATCAGAGCCTGTGCCCTTGAGAATATTTTAATATTAACCCATTATTCTCTGTAACCTTTATTTTTAAAACATGTAAGTCAATTCTGAATTGTAACTGTCCATCAAAAAAAAGTTAGGTCGTCTGGTTGTTTTCTCTGGTAATACTTTCAGAATACATTTTTGTTTAACAAAAGGGATCCTTCTAGTTTTATGAGGCATGTGTTCTGAAAATTGATATTGTAAGTCTATACTTCATTATACATAGTGGTTCCAAACATTACCATTCTGATTTTGCAATTTTATATAATAACTTTTTGTACAAAGTTATGTCATCGCTCTTAATAGCTGGTAAGAAGTATGTAGCTCTCATTTTATGGATAGAGCCATTTAGGTATGGATGGGGTAAAATATGGTCTTTTGACTATGGTAAGGTAAGTAAGTAGTTTACAGAGAATATGGTATAATTCATACTCTGACAATCTACTTTAAATTGTATCACTTAAGTGACTTACACTTGCGAAAAATGGCTTTCATGGTAACTAACTACACATTAGCTGGTATAGTGTTTTCCCTTTATATGTCTTTTTTGCATCTTATGTTAAAAGCTTTACATCTCTTCCTTTGTCTTTTAAGAAGCAGCCTTTCTGTACCTTTAAGAAGGTTGTTGAAACTTTTAAAATAATAGTCATTCTGCTTTTTAAAATCATAATTGAGGGATAGCTCTGCAGGCTGTCATGCTTTTGTATATTGTGCATACCATCTGAAGAGTTTTTGAAAACCATGTATTGACTAGTAAACACCAATTGTGGCTTGGAAAATATGTTTAAATAGGCTGGCTATGGTTCTGGGCATGAAGTGTTTTAAACCTGTGACTGCATTGTTGGGTGTCCTTTGTTGCTAATGCTTTTCCTTTAAAAAAAAAAAAAAAAAAAAAAAAAGAGGGAGAGAGAGAGCGAGCACTCTCTTCCCTTTTTGCTACTGCTCCTGACAGTGTCCTTGGAGAATTCTCAAATATATTATCCTTTCTACCTGACATTCCTTGGAAAATTTCTTGGTGGCCCGTAGATATTGTGAAAATATGGGCAAAGTCCAATACCCAGTATTACTGAAATTTAGCATTCTGGTTTTTAAAAAAAAAAAAAAAAAATGCATCTGCAAGTACCCTGCTGTATGCTGCTTTGAAAATATAAACAATTTTTAAGTGTTTAGTATTATCTAGAACTGTTCCAAATTAGTTTTAAAGTATGCACATTATTATATTATTATGTCATAAATTTCACAGATGCCATTTGGAAGGCTTCAGTTTCTGTCCTAAAACTGCTTATAGTTGTCCTGGTAAAATGTTTAGGAGATGCCAATGTCAGCAAAATCCATCTTTTCAGTAGTAGGACTTTTTTTTGACAACACTAGTGTTTTGGCTACTCGGACAAGTCAAGACGAGCCAAGGAAGCTGTTTCACAGGTTCCCTTTAGGAAGTACCCTGACCACCTCATATCTGTGAAAATGTACTGGTATTCCTTGTTTTCATTATCATATTACAATCTGTTAGCTCATCTTTTTTCCTACAGAATACACAGCCTTAGGTGTACTAACCCTATTTTGATCAAATTCTAATTTGGCAAAGTATAGTCTGCCTAAAATTACTCTTGCACCTTTAATTTCCCAAATTATTCTTCACTTGCTCTTGTAAAAGTGTCATTTTGGCATAGAATGGCTGCCAAATTCTATCCCAGAAAGAGCTATATTTCAGTACTGGTTAGAAACAATGGGTTACCTGCAGTAACCATCCTTCTTCAAGGTGGGCTGCTCACATACATTCTGTAAGAGGTGTCTACGTGCCACAGCGCACAGGTAGCCAGGAGATTTTTTTTCCCTAGACTGTCAGCACAGGGTCAGTGGCCAACGCTCCCTATGTGCTGCATACGGTGACTATGTATATCACCCTGACTCCGCCCCTCTCCAGTCTCTTCTCTTGTCCAGCCCTGAGTAGCAGGGATAGAGGGGGAGATCAGAATGTGTGTGAGTGGCCCATCTTGAAGCAGGACAGTTACTGCAGGTAACCCACTGTTCTTCTTTGAGCTCTGCTCACATCATACTGTTTTAGGTGACTGCTAGCCATACCCAGCATGGTAGGCAGAGTTAATGTTTCCCTGCCTTGAGCGTGGCCCTGCCCAGAGTGGCATCATCTCATGCCTGCTGGACATTTGCATAGTGCGTCATAAAGGTGTGTACTGATGACCATGTTGCTGCACTGCAGATCTCCTGAATTGGGACCTACATGAGAAAGGCTGTTGACAATGCTTTGGCTGAGAGGGTCAGTGTGCACTGACCCTCTCAGGGAGGGGCGTATTTGACCTTCTCTAGGAGTCTTTAGTACAGTTCACTGTCCAAACCAAAATATTCTGTGCTGTCACTGGCTGGTCTCTTTTCCATTCTGCGACTGCCAGAAATAATTGGGATGTTCTGTGGAGTGCGTGTGTACAGTCACTGTAGGTTAGGAGTGCTCTCCTGACATCTAAGGTGTGCCGCCTCCTCTGGGTCTCTGTAACTTGCAGGTCAGGGAAGAACCAGGAGACATATCCTGATTCAGGTGGAACGGGGAGACTACCTTAGGGAGAAAGGCCAGATGCGGAAACAGTAGCACCTTGTCCGCAAAGAATCTCTTATACAGGGGTTCGGAGGAAAGGGCCTTTAGTTCTGAGACCTGTCTAGTTGAAGGTCACCTTCCAAGACAGGACCAACAGAGTGCATGACTCTGTGGGCTCATATTATGGTTTTGTTAGGCTGTGGAGCACCACATTTAAGTCCCACTGTGGTGTAGGATCTCTAGGTTGTGGGTAGATCCTCTCAACCCTTTTTAGGAAACTAGTGGTGGTAGGATGGGAAGAAAATGGAACTCCATCCACAGTCTCATGTAGGGCGGAGATTGCCGCTAGATGGACTTTGAGATGAGGTCAAGAGGCGTTTCTCTTTTAGATTTAGTAGGTAGTCGTGTATGAGGTGGATTGGGGATGACTCCAGAGATATCCCTTTTTTTTCCCGGATCAGAGGGAGAACTGTTTCCATTTAGCACTGTAAGTAGACCTTGTGGAGGGTCTTCTACTCCAAGTTAACACTCTTTTGACCCTTTCTGAGTACCACCTCTGAGTCTCATTTAGCTAAGCAGCTCCAAGCTGTCAGGATACGAGGGTCTGGGTGATGCAAGCGGCTGGAATCCTGTGTCAGCAAATCCACACTGTATTGAAGGCATATCAGGGTGCCTATTGATAGGTCCTGTAGGGTTGAATACTAGAGCTGCCTGGGCCAGGCCAGAGCTATCAGTATCATGGTTGCTCTGTTCCTCCTCTTCTTTATCAGGACCCTATGGATGAGGGGAGTCGGGGGGGGAGGGCGACGCATACAGCAGCGGGGCCCCCCATGATATCAGGAAGGCATCTGACAGGGAGCCTCATCCCTGTCTCCTGAGTGAACAGAATTGGGAGCACTTTTGATTCTGTATATTGTGAATAAGTCCATCTGGGGCATGCCCCAAAGACTGAAAATGTGCTTCACTGCCTCTGAGCACAGGGGCCACTCGTGGTGCGAGAGGAGTTCCCTGCTCAGTGAGTCTGCTCTGCCATTGTTTGACCCAGGGAGGTGAGCTGCTAATGGGGTAAAATTGTACATCAGGGCTAGTTCTCAAAGGCTGAGAGCTCCCTGCATAGTACAGGGGAGCGCGCCCCCCCCCCCCGACAGTTCGTGTAAAATATTGCTGCTGTGTTGTCCGTTAGGATCTGCATCGTTTTCCCTTTCACTGTGTCCAGGAAGGCCCAGGATGCTAGCCAAATTGCCCTGAACTTCTTCACATTGATGTGAAGGAGGCAGTCCTCAATCGACCAAGTCCCTTGCGGAGTCATGCCCCCTCCCCACTGTGCAGTGGAGGCCTCAGGGACCACTTTCTGCAATGCTTTCCTGCCATTTTTGAGGCTGCAGGGTCGGTGCCAGAGATGATGGAGAATGTTGGTGCCAACTCTTGGTCCTGGAGGCATTGGACGAGCCGGACTTGAACCTCGCACATCAAGAGCCCTGTGAGTGCTGGATGGAATGGTCCGGAGAGGACTCTGGGGAGAAGATGGGATACTCCCCTTTCTCTTCTTGTTTGGGCTCTGAGGGGAGAGGAGTTGGAGAAGTCCCTGGTACCAGAGTAGCCCTAGGTGATGGAGAAGGGCTTCCCTTGTGCCCCAAGCGAGACACCACTGGAGTCTCCCACCCTGTATTTGCCCAGGCCTTGGACAGAAAAGACACCTTGCCTTTTGATTTTTTGGGCTTAACTGGCGTGGGCGTTGGGAGCTGCAGGAGGGCCTTTGCCACCTCAAAGGCTGCTGGTGTTGAGGGCACTGGAAGCTGCTTTTGGCCCTTTGCCTAGGGCGGGGGCAGCGGCAGTGAAATTGAACAGTGCTGGCACAATGCCAGTGCTGAGTCTGACCCTGAGCGGGGTTTCTTTGGCTCCTTCAGTGAGCAGTGCCGAGGAGGCTCCGGTGTGGACTGTGCATGTGGTGCCATTGGGCCTTTCAGTGCCCTAGACATACTCAGCGCTGGCTGCAGGGCCTGCTCCAGGGCCGTGCTGTGGAGTCTCTGCTCCTTGTCCTTCTGGGTCCTTTGTTTGAAGGAGTGACAGATGGAGCATTTGTCCACTCAGTGAGACTCTCCCAGGCACTTAAGGTACTTCTCGTGAGGGTTAGCCAACAGGAAGGCATTGCCGCATCCTGCACAGGTTTTAAAGCCAGGCATGGTTGGAGGCGATCCAGCACGGCATTTGATTTCCAGACGCTGGATGGACTCAGTAGTGCTGCCGGATCTTGGAGGTGTAACAGAGATGAAGACGTCTTCGAAACTGAACATAAAATGACAAAAAGATAGGTGCTTTCACGAGTGCAAGGGCAAGCTGTTCCGGTACTGTCAGTGAGGGTGGAAAGAAGGAACTGTAGAGGGTCAGGGTCATATATATAGCCACGGTACATGGCACAGAGGGAGTGTTGGCTGCTGACCCTGTGCTGACAGGGTAGGGCAAAAGTCTTCTGGCCAGCTGTATGCTGTGGCACCTAGACACCTGTGACAGAATGATGTGAGCAGCGCTCAAAGAAGAATCCTAGTTCAAGTACCATTTGTAGAGCATTTTAGAATCCTCTGAAGGAAAGGCACCAACATCATTGGGGGGTGGGGGGGTGAGTCAGCAGACTTAAGGCCACGTTGCCATGTGAAATACACCTACAAATGGCTGTCAGCTATTTCAAGTAAACAAGCTAAATATTTTCTGTCTCCCTCTTGTCATTGCATTGACATTTCCATAATAGGTAACACTTAAGTTGAGAATGTAGGTTATACTATCTGTCAGAATTAATGTTTAATAAATCAGAGTAGAAAATTGTTAAAAATTGAAGAAAAGTATATTTTACATTAGGGTGATTTATTGAATTATGATCCAAAGAGGCATCTGTGTTAGTCTACTTCAGTAAAACAAACAAGGAGTCCTGTGGCACTTAGACTAACAAAAGCTTTCGAAGTGTCTGACAAAGTGGGATTTTCTCCCACGAAAGCTCATGCAACAAATATATTTGTTAGTCTTTAAGTGCCACAGGACTCCTTGTTTGTTTTGTTAAATCATGCATGTTTTCATGCCAAGCATTAAAAATCAGAGCTAATTTATGAAAGTAATAACATATTTTGATTGGAACAGGCTAGCAGTTTGAGTTTCTTTTAATGGGAAAATATAAATAAATTGTTTCCATGGAAGATAATTATTTCCTCTCCTTGTCTCCACCCCCCCCCCCCATTGCTGCTTAACCTGTCTTCTGAAACAGAAGTGTGTCTGTTAATGCACTCCCAAATTTTTCTGTTATGGGGAATTAAAAGAATTTTTAAAAGAGACGCTTCGCGCTTAAGGACACTTTTCAAATGTCAGTTTCATTACCATCTTTATTAAAGACAAAAATCTAGCATTAAGTACACTTAAACTGTGCTGGACAGCACAGTTTGAGCTGCTTTTGTTTAGAGAGAGCTGTGCACAGCTACATATATTTCTGAAAATTGTTCTTGTCCATTTGTAGGACAGGAAAACCAGCTTGTGGCATTGATTCCATACAGTGATCAGAGACTGAGGCCAAGAAGAACGTAAGTTATGGGAAGAATATGAAATTGTGAAATCACGAATGGATTTCTTTGCTGATGAATTGCATCACACTATAAAATGGGGGGGGCTTGGGGGGGCATGTCTAAAGAAGAAACAAAAATGTTTTCTTAGGCTTAATATCTCCAAACAATATTCCTTAGCTATGTTTCATAACAAAACTAACCATAATCCTTAAAACATTGTCGATAGAAGTGCTGGGTAGCACACACCTGTTTTCTAACAAGATATTTAGTAGCACAGTGCATAATACAGTACAAAATCTTCTGAGCTATAGTTATGTAGAGTGGTAAGTATTTTGTTGCTATGTTGCTTGAGAATCAAGTAAGCTTTAATCTGTAGGAAAAGAACCAAATTCATTGCTGATACAAGTAGGTATAATTTCAGCATACCACCTGAACCCATTTAAGTCTGTAGTGGCTTTGGTCATTGTCATCAAATAAGTCAATTGCTATGTGTTTTTTAAGATTTCTTGGTTACCACTGTCAGGGTTCAGTAAACTCATCATATTGGTCTGGCCTTTTTTTTTGTTGCCGCTTTCTCTGTATTAAGTTTACTAGATCTGCCACCATGTTAAATGATTTGAATCCCAGTGACTTAGGATGCGTTTTCTGATGGTAACCAAAAGGATTTGAATTTTTCTGTAGTAGACTTTTCTAGCAGACATTAGAAATCCTTTAATACTTAATTTGGCAACCGTGTGTTTGCAACAATAGCAATTATTAACTGCTACTTTAGTGTATAAAGAGATATTTGTAGTTCCTTATTTTAGGTTTGTTCTCTCTTTTTCATTAGCCCCCAGTTTGATTTCCAGCACCTATTGTGTTGCACTGAAGCCCTTGCCTTATGTACTCTTTTATTTGACTGTGTTTTATAGAACTGAAATATGGCAAGATATCATTTGTGCAGGGATATGAAAATTGTCACAGTCAGTAACTTATATTGTGAGGATTTGAAGATACTAGTGTGAGGTTAAGAATAATCTAGATACGGTACAATAGTCAGAATTTTTTGTTCATTGTCTAAAACTTGGAACAAGTCTGCAATTTTATAAGGCAGTATTACAAAGTTTTATTTTCATGCCTTATCTTTTCCAGGAAATCAAAAGTCACAGTTCATAGTTAAACAGACATGTAAACAAAGTGATAGTACTTCTGTTTAGCTTTAAAATAAAATATTTTTTTCCTGGAGGACAGGGTGCCTTGCAAGTTATATGTGATCCTCATTCTTATGTGTATGACAGTTATTTCAGAATTTGATTATCTTGTGCTTATTGTTTTGGGAGTTCTATTTCAAATTAAAAGAAATTTTTAGACAGTCTTTTTCTTAAATATATTTGTCCCCAATTAGGTTAAAAATTTTGGACCAGGGCATCCATATATGTTTATGTTTGAGTTACTAATTACATTAAGTACTTAAGTATTTGAACTCTGCTTGAAAGCAAGACTACTTTGGGATTTTTCTTAAAACTTATATGTAGTTTCATTGCTCTCAGTTTAAACAGAATTTAAGGAGATAAAGTGAAAGTTTGAGGCATTGTATTAAATATCTTGATTTTTATAGAGGAATGCTTGTGTACTTATAAAGAAAATAAACTGTTGGAAAGGAGAGGCCTTAACTGTGTAACAAGTCACTTGTCAGTAACAGCACTACTTGAATATTTTGTTTCTTTCAGAAAGCTTTATGTGACTGCTTCTGTAATTGTATGCCTACTCCTTTCGGGGCTGGCTGTATTCTTCTTATTTCCTCGTTCCATCGATGTGGAATATATTGGAGTGAAGTCAGTATATGTTGATTATGAGCGAAGTAGGCGCATAATATACCTAAATATTACGGTAAGGTAATCTGTGAATAGTATATTTACATAAAACAAATCTTGTGGCACTTTTACCAAATTTGTGTGTTTGTATAAGGTTTCATATTTTGCTTTTCCTCCTGTTATGTAGATAGTTGCTACCCTCTGACTGCATCTAGTCCCACCCATCTCAATGTATGGGGGATTGGACCAAACATCTCAATCCATCATATTGTTATGACATTGACAAAGTCAAATCATCCTCGTTACCCAATGGTAACACTTTGATGTCTTTGTACTTTCTATTTATGCTGTCTTGAAATAGCAGAAGACAGGTGCATCTGAAACCCAGTCAGCTACTGTTAATTTCTATGATATCTTACCAAATGCTGTACTTTTAAACATTCTTGACTCTGCTTTGGTTTGGGTTTTGTTTTCTGGCCTCGTTTTCCAGGCCTTAGGCCTCATTTTGGCCTGTTGTATTAGCCTTATGTCTTAGGCTCTCAGTAACTACTATATTAGTCTTTAAAAGTGCCACAAGACTTTTTGTATGGTGAACTAGACTAACATGGGTACCCCTTTGGAACTTGTCAATCTGTTGATGCAGTGTCCTCATTTATACAATGTATGCTTGCAGTCAAAAATGTTTTATCATATAGAATTTTACTAGGCACATTAAGTTTGTATCATTTATTTGGAAGCATTCAGACAGCATTTATTGCAGTGGGTATTTTATGTAAATCATAAAGACAGTGAAAACTGGTTGGGTGGTCAGCTTCTCTCTCCAGTTTGTATAATTATGGGTTGTTACTCCTGAGTTTACTGTGTGGTGTCCATCTGGTCTGGATCTTTGAGGAATGGTGTTTCTTGCAACGTGAGGTAGATGTGGAAACAGGTTTTTCCTGCTCCCCTTTGCGAGGGAGTACCAGGATTCTGGGTCTGTTGATGAGAAGGATCTACCTGCCTTAAGTCTATATCTTCACTCCACTAAATATAGCTTACCAAGTGATTGCAATTACTGGTGTGAGCATTTCTTAAAATGCAGCCTTCCAAAATGTATGAGTATTATAATTGTTCAGTACCAGTGTGCTGAACTGGATAAAGAAGTGAACAGGGGTGGCTTCAAATAGTCTGGTGCAGTGGTGTGCTGGAAGAAGGCTAGAGAAGCGGCTACTGTGGGAATATAAAGACGCCCATGTAATATATGCATTACAGATCCATGTACTCTGCATGAATGGAAGAGGAGGGTACAGTTTTCCTTTCTCTCTCAAATCTTCATGGAGTTTGAATCTTTGAAAATCCAATTTTACATGAACAAGAATGAATTTCCTGTTGATGCCTGCATAAATGAATGAGCTGATATACAGAGCAGGGAAAAAAATCGGATATATTTCTACAGCACGCTGCTTTCATTCTTAACATCTAAGACTTTCTTTAGCTTTGAAGCAATGATTTAGAATAAAAATTAGCTAAAATCTGTGAAAACACCAATATCTGTCTAGAATTGGTGCTGCGTAATGTTCTAAAAGATGTTTTAACATGTTAGATAAATATATTTAGAAACCTGTGTAGGCAGATAAAGCAAAAGATAGCTTATATAGCTATTCCACTTTGATGCAAGATACTTTAATATCTTCTGCTCACAATTGTTTGAGCTAGTTATTTTTTAAAACTCAAAATGGACAATTTTAAAGTTCTTTTCTTTTGCAGAACACCCTAAATATAACAAACAACAATTATTATTCTGTTGAAGTGGCAAACATTACAGCCCAAGTTCAGTTTTCAAAAACGGTTATTGGGAAGGCACGGCTAAACAATATCACCAAAATCGGTCCACTGGATATGAAACAGGTAAATGGGGATGTTTTTGAAAGGAGCCATATCTGATCTTGTATGTTTCTGATGATTACACTGAACTATTTGGGTTTTTTTTTTCAGATTGACTATATGGTGCCAACCATCATACAAGATGAAATGAGCTACATGTTGTAAGTGTTCGGCTTTTAAAGTGTGTATGTATGTGTGTGTACACAACATAGCACTAATAATGCTCATATAGTGGTGGCCGCTGAAAAGTGACACCACCGTACTGCTATATTTAAATTTAAAGATTGGTATATGTTATTTCCTGTATTTGGATTAGGAAGTGCTGAAAATTACAGCAATAAAGCAAACACTGCTGTCTCGTGAATGTTATGAAGGAGCATGGAAATCGCTGTAGTACATCAGGCCATGCATTCATCTACTTTGATTTCCTGTCTCTAGCATTAATCAGTACCATATACTTCAGAAAAGGATACAGGAGTTCTTATAATGGAGTAAATTACAATAACCAGCTCCAAAAAAAGTTTCTTCCTAACCTACTGTCTGCCTGGGAGTTGTGGATTGCAAATCATGAGGGTTTATATCCTTTATATTTCCCCTGTTTGGACTATGGGTGTCATTATTGGATGCACAATGGTAACCACTGTGGTTGCATTTGAAGACACTTACTTTGTAAGCATTTGTTTATTCAGGACTTCAAAAATAAATGTATTTTGGGTTGGAATTTCAGTTGAATTTTGTAGTATAGCAAAACATAATTGTCTTTTTTTTACCGTGATATGAAGAATCTTTTGTCCATTAGTATCTTTCAGATCCGCTTTTTAAATGTAATTCAGACACTGTCAAAAATGATTCAGCTTGATACATTTATAGGCACCAACTGCAGGCTCTAAGCACTCTAAGCCATAGCACACAATGAGGACTAGCATCTTGAATGACTGTCCGAAACGTAAAACTGGAGGACACGTGGAGTTAATCAGAAAAGCTTTACAAATTTCAAATCAAATCACATCAAATCATAGGGTTGGAAGGGACCTCAGGAGATCATCGAGTCCAACCCCCTGGGAATTGAACCCAGGACCTTCTGCATGTTAAGCAGAGGTGCTAATTTGTTGACTCTGTTCCATGCATCTTTCCTGCCAAGCACATGGTGCAGTCTTAGGACTTGCCCACATTGCAGGCTCTCGCACCATGGCAATTGATGCACTGGCAATCAGCCAAGTAGGTCTGGTGAAGACCTGCTCAGTCAATTGCCAAGCTGATTCTGGTACTCCACTGGAACTTGAAGAGTAAACTACATTGATGGGAAGCATGTTTCCCATCAACGTAGGCTCGCTGCCTTCCCTAAGCTATATCAATATCAGTTAGTCAGTGAGACGCAAATGTAGACATGTCCTCAGTGCTCTGTGTTAGTTTTCTGCTCTGCTTTCTTAAACTGGACTATTGATTATATAGTTCCTCTAACCTTCTTTCTTGCAAGCCAGTAACTAAGCATTTGTTAAAACAGACTTTCCATTTCCCCATTTTAAAGGGAGGCAATTACCGGAAAAGAAAAGTACATTTATATAGCATGTCTTTGTGCATGTAATCTTAAAAAAGGGGTTGTATGTAGAGTGTGCCACTTCGCTTCATCTATTTGCAGCAACTTTTGAATACTATATTTTATATTTAATTCACATTTATAGTAGCCATTCATACCTAGTGCTGCTTGAAAGAGTAGGGAGAAAATAAACAACTTCTCAGTTAGAATGTATTTTAGTTCTGTATTTTAATTTGTTAAATTTTACTACTTGATTAGTCTAATGAATTCTGCTTTTATTGTTTCAGTGATTACTGTACATTGGTAACTATTAAAGTGCATAACATAGTAGTCATGATGCAGTAAGTATGGATCACTTATTTGTTCATAAAAAGTAATTAGACAGCCATTTAGTATATTTAAAATCTATTTTCCTTGTATGTTAAACATGAGGGAAAATGTATTCTGTATAAAAACATTTTAGTTTATGATGAAATTAAAAAATGGCTTTACTGTTTATAAATTATATTTTCCTTGAATGATTCAGCTTGTAAGAAATTATTTATGGTTTAAATGTGATCTTGTATTATTATGGAGCTTGGAAGCATGCAGAAACTTGCACAGCCAAATGAGAATGCTGTATCTGTTCTGCAGTTGGAGATGTTTTGTTTCCAGGACTTTTGGTCTGATAAATCATATTTGCTAAATTCATTTTTAAGAAAGCTCTTAAAATGATTTGTGTTCACTTAAAAGCAGAGTTACAGTATTTTCTTTACAGTTATGAAAGGCTCACTAAGTTTTATAGTAGAGGCCTAAAATTGATCCTTACCCATCTCTTGCCTCTTCTCCAACTGCATGCATTGGTTCTCTTCCAGGCTCTGTGCCAATTTTTTTGTGTGAGTATGGAGACCAGAGGTGTTGCATATTTGGTTGTGGTTAGTATCTAAATATTTAGCTTGTCTTTGCAAACAGATAATTAAAAAATAGATAAAAGTTTGTGCTTTTACAGTTTCTTGTAAGCATGCCATTGAATACAACAGGGGTTGGCAACCTTTGACCTCCTCCTTGCCAGCCCCACCCCCTGTACCCTTAGCAGGTACCGGGAGGAGGCACAGGGACTCCTCCCTGCTGGTTCTGCCCCCACGCAGGGCTCCTGTCCCCTGCTTGTTGTGCTCCCTAGCAGGGGGAGGCAGGCAGGGCCAGCAGGGGACAGGAGCCCCGTGTGCACAGCTCTTGTGGCCCCAGAGCTGTTGGGGGCCTGGGACCAATGGAGAAAACAGGATCAGTGCAACATGTGGCTCACGATAGGTGCATGTGCCGGGTTGCCAACCTCTGGAATACAATCCATCGTGGCTATTTGTAAAACATAAATCTCATTAGGATATGACAGGAAAGTGTTCTGTGGACCAGATCTTCAGCTGGTGTAAATTGGTACCACTGTTGGTTTCACTGTTCTCTCTAAGTATAGTGCAGTCAATATAATAGCATCACTGTACATGTAGTACAGTATTAACTTTGAATTAAAAGCTACTAACATGAAATAAAAATTGCTTCATTTATATAAAAAGTACAGTCTTTGAAGAAAGTATATTTGACTAAAAATACAAGCTTACAACTTCCTTTTCTGTAGCCTTTACAAACTAAATGTTTTTTTTTCTTTTTTTTCATATTTAAGAGTGACGGTGACAACCTCTTACTTTGGCCACACTGAACAAATATCCCAGGAGAGATACCAGTATGTGGACTGTGGTGGAAACACGACTTATCAAGTGGGCCAGTCAGAATATCTAAATGTACTGCAACCACCACAATAAAAGTGTAAGAGTGGATGATGCAGAAAGAAAAAGATGGCTGTTTTTATTGCCAGATTTCACCTAAGTCGAACTGTTGATCAGAATTGTTGCTGTTAATGGGTGTGCATATCTGGAAAATTGAGCAGCTCTGAGGGTCTATTCTAGTGCCACCTGGGGGGGACGAAAAGTGCAAAATGTATATAGCCACAATTGTTGAACAGTGTATTTCCCCTTTCATTTACTTTTATGATGTATACACATTTCTATCAAATTGTTTCACTAGAAGGAACATATCTTACATTTTCATACTGAGAACTTGTATTATACCCTACAGCACAGTGTGGCTATAAGAGTTTTAAAGTAAATGTGCATATATTTATAACTGAATAGATGAAACTATCATTAAGGAACAGCTATGAGAGAGGAAAAACGTTTAAGCTAAAAGTTAAATATTGAGAACTGAAACTATAATACGGTATGGATCAAGGTTTCTATTTAAGTTCCTCTGGGTGTCTGGTTATGCCTGTACATGTGACAACTTATAGTTCTTAAGGATGTAATCTTGCATTAGTAAACTTACTGCAATTATAGCTTTCTTTGTACTGGAATTCTGTTTTAGATATGTTTCTGTTAAGGTTAACCACTTGAATTTTGCACTTCATAAGCACAAACAAAACTCTTATTAACTTGAATGAAAGGGTGTTTTTTTCCTTCTTGTTTTCTTGTATAGAATTTTGGATCTGATGTCAAGTTGTCTCTGCTGCTTTTTTTTGTTTCTTGTTTCTACCTCTTTTGTCCCCTGCATCCTGGAATGGAAAGCTAAGAAGAATGTTCATTACATCATATTTTTAAACATTAATGGTGCATACGACAAGTAGACTGTTTTGTGAAATTGTCATCAAATGAAAGAAAAGGTTTGACAATTATTAATGAAAAATATATAAAATGCATAAAGCTATGCCGTTTTTCAAAGTTTGGAGTACTACAGTGTATTCCATTTTTTTGTACTTTGAAGTACTACCGTGTATCATTTTTCAAGCTTAATGCAGTATCACTTAAGCACACAGTGCATGGAGTAAGTCTAGTTATGACTTTTGGGCTATTAGAAGCAAGCTGAAAATATAACTAATAATCATTTTGAAATATAAAAAATATAAGAGTCTATCCAAGCACCAAAGGACAAGAGCTCTAAACTTTCTGATAATGAAACAGAATCATCCTGAGTAAATGTTTTCAGTGTCACTGAATGCCCTGATGTAATTGGCTTCAGAACTGCATGCTCAGTTATTTCATGTGGCAAGGAGCATAATTTCATTTAGACTTTGTCTTGACATTCCTTTGATATTTTTTTTTTTTTTTTAGAGATGACCTTTAATGTTTTAAAACACTTTTTTGTTCTTGTACTTGAATTTAAATAACTTCTTTGGTTTTAGCTAAAAGAATCCTGATGTAGTTTCTTCTAATTTGGGTAATTACAGCTTATTGTACATCATACTATTGAGTGGTTGGACTGTTAAACTGAAACGAGCAGTATTGTTAAATAGCCAGTGTGCTGAGCTTAACTGCTTTTTTCTTTCCAACATAGGATTATTCAAAGTAAAAATCTAGTTCACAGGCAAGTAAACGTTCAGTCAAGAAATAGTATGAGAGTTTGAAAATGTAATTTTTTTGTTTTTTTTCTTCTCCTTCAGGGTGGTGGGGGTTTTGTTTTTGTTTGTTTTTGTTTTGGTTTTGGTTTGGTGTTTTTTTTGCACTGTTGTATGGAACTAAAAGTCACAATTTAAAAAAAAAAAAATTGTGATATGAATGATGATCCTGCTAAAGGTTCCGCATGGGTGTAAAGGTCTGCCTTGCCTATGTCCCCTTGTATTATTGGACTCTACATAATCAAAATCTGGTAAATAGTGCTGGTCAGTTCACATTGATAGAAACAGACACAATATTGGCATCCAAAATCAAGTTACCTTTTGACTTTTAAAAAATATATTTTCAGTAGTGGAGTGACAACCTTGAAAAATACTAAATAATCAGAATATCTTTCTTTTTAAAGTTATATTGCAGGTAGTATAACCTAGTGTACTAATGTGCATAAACGTTTAGTTACAAAAGCTTGGTCTTTGACTATGGCTGGCTGGCAATAGCAAGGCATGGTTAGGGTAGGGTAAATGCCAATTTCACTTTAATAGTAGCTTGGCTGTATGGGTAGTGGGTACTGGAATTTTGGTGTGGAACGGCTGACCATTGACAGTCTAAAAGGGTTGATTTCTCATCCAATAACTAGGATATAGAGAGGCTCGGGCAAGACCCTTGAGTCAGGAGCAGAGAGTAGTGTAGAGTAAGAGTTGTCACTGCTAGAGGTCTCTGCCACTGGAGGATCTTCTTAAATCGGAGTGATCTTTTTGCATCTGGCCATGCCACATTTAAGGCCAGAACCTGCTAATTGTACAGTGCAAAACATTCTGGGAGCAAAACTATGGGCTCAAAAATAAAGGCTGAAATTCTTCTTCTGTAATGTTATTCTACATAAGCTTCTAAGTATTAGCTATTCCAATACAATGATCTATTGGTAAAATGTCTTTCTGTGGATATTTACTGACAGTACTGTGTGGTTTTGTTTTGTTTTTTCATACAAGCTAGTGTGCTTTTTTAGCCTGATCCAGCTAGGAATTTTGGGTTCATGAAGACTAGAATTTAGAGTTCTTAATATTTAACTGCTGCTGGAATTGATTCTGAAAAGGTGTCTACCTGTTTGTATGATATAGATTCAAATGTGTGAGCTCTTATTTAGGATAAGGGCCTGAGATACGTAGGTTGAAAACCTCTTCTTTTCATAAATTCTCCCAAAGCTACTAATTCTGCCCACTGTGAAGCATAGCCTTGCATAATTTGGTTAGCAGAATCCTGATTTGTTTGGCCACAAAGTCACATCTGAGGAGAAGATGTGTAATTTAAATTAAGGCACTTATTTTTCATCCATTGGAATGTGTGGACACATGGGTTGGGGGAGGCTACTATAAACATATATTGTAATGGTTGATACCAGATGGCTAAAAGTGACGTATTCACTTCTAAATGTATTGATCTCTTATCCTAGGGCATGTTTATGTTAACACTTACATATAACTTTTTCAAGAGAAAATCGGATTACACTGAAAAAATTACCACTATTTTAATCCCAACTTTTTAGTTACCTGTGAGGGAACCTAGAAGCTAGTCTACATTCTCCTGAGCTGTTGAAGATGAATAGCCTAACTGGAACATGGATTCCCACTTGCACAAAATATTTAAATAACTTTCTTATAATTTATTTATAAGCTGATAATATACAGTCAGACATTTTCTTTTTAAAGTTGCTCTGTTGTAATGCAAAAAATCTCTGGTAGTTTGTCACTTGAATTTTCGTAGTGTTTGTGTCGCTGATCTGTTGCACTTCAAAATGGAAGCTGTTGAAATGTGACTGGGGTGAAATTCCCTGGGGCAACAGTTGTCTTTGTTCTGGTCTTATGCAGCATCTAGCACAGTGGAGTTCTGGTCAAATACTGGGGTGCCACGCACTATGATAATACAAATAATAAATGACATGCTGTAGAGGAACTAACCAGAGAACATGTTTCTTAAAATATAACTGTCAAATAAGTGTATTTGTTTAGAAAACTAAAAACTTAATGTATGCTATGGTAAACTGCATGCCATGTTAAATTGATAAGCTCCTAGGCACTCAAATTTCTTTCTAACTAGAAAGAATTGAACCCAATTCTATTCAAAATATGAGGCTATCAATTTTTTTTTTTTTTTTTTAAGTATCCTGGAATGCTACTCACTGGATATCCGGCAGAGGAGTTGTTCTGAAAGAGACAGCTGGTGATATATTGTTTACTCATGAATTGTGGAAGAAAAATGCCTTATTTATAACTTTTTTGCTCATTGTGAAGCTCTTTGATAGAATAATTATTTTTTAAAAAAAATTAAAATAATTAGGTCATTGTTTTTGTAACAGTTTGCTATGCAGTATAGGTTTGACCCTTTTGATGCCCTTTTGATGCATGATCTTAATATTGCTGTTACATTTGGCAACTTTATTTTAACACATACACTGTATATACTGATATCAGCGAGTAATCAGCTAAATAATGGGATAATTTGAAACATTTTGTTTTTAATGTGCAATGATTCAAGAAAACAATAGTGCTGTACATCATCATCATCAACTTTAGTCCTAGCTGCTGATTAACTGAAATGTGTGCTTGCAAAGGGTGAAACAGCTGAGGTGTGTTTGAAGGTGATGTGTTGAGTTAAAGGCAAAAACTGTTTTAGCTGACTGTTAAAAGCTGAAAAATATGACATGAAGTTCTCTGTACTCTTAAATGTGTGCAACAAGTCTGTAACCAAACCACCATTTTGTAACTCTTGTCTGCCAATAATCTGGTATGTGATCCTGCAACCCCTTCTTATGTATATATTCCTGTTAACTTCAGGAGACTACTTAATGTGCAAGAGTATGATTTGCAGGATCAGGCTCTTGGTTGGAACTTTGAATATTTTTTGCTTAAGATAAAAAGCCACATGTCTAACATCATTTTAAGATATAATACTGCTTTTCTAGAAGGGAAAACCTACCTTCCGTAAACTATACTGATCAGAAAAGTACTGAGTTAATAAGTAACTAGTAGAGTATTTTTATTCAGCATGTTAAAACATGAACTTGGTATGTACAGAAGTCTAATGCTAACTTTATTATCTAGATTGATTTTTTTTTTAGGGTCAGTCCTAAACTGTCTTGTTCCCTGTTAGGGGTATTGCACACAGCTTGGGAGACTAATAAACCTTGGTTTGTTTAATTAGTTACACTGATAAGCTAAGGGAAAGCTAGTTTCTTTTGCTGACCATGGAATTTTGTTCTTGCATGATCATGCTTGGAACATAGATGTACTTGAGAACCCATCATGATCTATTAGGAGCCATTTATAATGGTAAGAGATGTGGAAAGCAGAGAAGCCCCAGTATGCGGGATCTGTCCAAAAAAAAAGTACTCCCTGGACTCTGGATTGAAATGCTGAGTCACAGTTTTAGGCAGTAGGTAGTACTCTGCTATTGTTATGGTTGATGATGGAGAACAAGCCTATAGTTTAGATGTAGTTGTCTATTGGGCACTCAAGTTTTTACATCACATGCTAATTAAGCTACTTAATTACCTAGTTGTTTTAATTAATTGAATGAATGAATTTTGTTCTAATGAAGCATTTTCCACTAATTTAACCACTATTAGTGTTTGTACAGAAAACGCATTATGCTAAAGATTAATATAGAGAGATGCTAATAGGTGATAACTATTTTTGTAATTTCAGAACTGTAACTGTTGCTCTTGTAATTGTGTGGCAAATATAAACTGTTTGTATCCAGTTTATTAAGCATGGTAAATAAAACTTCCATATGTCAGAGTGTCTTTGGACATGCTTCTAGGACACATCAATCGTCTTAAAAAGTTAAACTGAGGAGCATATAAAAGTACCTCAGAACTTGTGTTTAAAATTCCAAAAGGGACTCATAATGGGAATTTTAAAAGGTATTGTGCACTCTCATGGAAAAAATACTATTAAAAGTTAATTTTTGAAGCTAAACTTAAATCCTACAGCTTTTTAGTAACTGACTTTTCAATTTAATGTTTTCCAATAAAATGATTGTTTTTCATGTCTCGAGTTTTCCTATATTAAGGGCTTAAGTTTCATAGTGTTGTATGTATATCTGAGGTACACTAAATGGTACACATTGTCCATTATGCTTTAGTTTGCCAAGTTGGCAAGGGAAAGTTTTATGTAGCATCAGTATGTGAACAGTAATGTAAAGAAAATTAAAAGAATACCTTCTTAAAAATGTTGAGACTTGTACATGGTTTATTACTAATACATTGATGACCCTTTCTATTTCTTAGCATTTCGCACTCTTCTCCCACATATAAGCAGATTAATTTGTCATGAATGACAAATGACAAGTTGTCTGGTTTCTAAAGTACTTCCTCTAATCTTTGTTCAAGAGTTATTGTCCTAATGGATAAGAAAGTGGGCTCTAGAATAACTTGTAGTATAGTGGGAAATTTTAACTTTATAGCTTTTAATTCATAACTATAGATAAGCAAATGTGGGCTTTGTTAAATGTCAGCTGGAATACCTTGTGGACTAAGGGGAAGAGAGAAGTTTGTTTTGATCGCTACAGTGGGGAGATGGGGGGTGGGTCCCTGTCCCCCCCAACAGAGGAGAGTGGGATGTTTTTCCTTGATTCTGGAAGATGTGGCACTACATCAAGGTTTGGGGAGAAAGTCAATAACACTAAATAGAACTAGTAACAAGCTCCAGATGGAGGTGATTCCTCATTAATGGGAGAATAATGGTACAATTTGTGTTTTAAGATTTGTAACTATACTTTTGAGCCAATGGTTCAAATGTCTAGCAGCATTGTTCTTTTATGAGTGAGATTAAGAACAGTTACGTAGGCAGAGTGTTGATGAAATGTGTGGATTGGTTGTAGTCAATGAACTGTGTGTGGCTAATGTGAGCTCTGTGATTTAGTGGGTAGGTGCAAATGAATTGATTTTGTGGTATGGTAAGTTGAGCGGGCTACAAATTAAAATACTGAGGGTAGAATTTTCAGAGGCAACTAAGGGAGTTAGGTGTTTGATTCCCCTAGACTTCAGTAGGAATTAGGTGGTTAACTGCTCTGTCCTTTATAAACCAACCACCCCAGTTGTAAATTTTGTATTTCATGAAAAAGGGACAGAATGTTTTAAGTCTTTCCCTGCTATTTTCCTATATTTGTTTAGTTCTGCTTTTTATTTTTCTGATTGATTACACATGTGCATTCTACTCTTTGTGCACATGCACCTCACACGTTTGAAATTGTTTCCGTCTCTCGAATCTGTTGGGGAAACTAGACCCCCTTCTGCTACTGTTTGCCTCTGCACACTGGTATGATCTTCACAGACACCCCTAAGCTCCTTCTGCTTCTTATAGCCTGTGATGGTCATTGGAATTGCTTGGCTTGCCTTATCAAGGACTTTGTTCATTGTAAATTAATTGTAGATGTAGTGTTTTGTATTTGGCCTCAGTTGAGGTTTTTTCATTATTCTATATTGCAAAATGCCTTGGTCACTAGGCTTCAAGCCCTGCATCTCTTGTGCTAGGCTGCTGCCCATGCTATAAGTGACCCTCTCTTAAACTCCTCGAAGTTTCTAGGTGTAGATCATACTCTTTAACTGTCAGAGCAGCAAACACTTAATTTTTGGATACGGAGTGTTAGCCCATGTGTGGTGTTTAGCCTCCTGGTGCAGCACTTGAGGGGGCCTAATGGACTCTGCTACCTGAGTTGTCTGATGAATGTAGGGAGCCATGCACACCTACAATGGAACAGCTATCTCAAAGAACCATCATTACTGTACAAGGTAACTTTTTACTGCCTTGTTGGCATTTTGACCACTATAGGACCTTCAAGAGTGGCCTGACCTATTTGAGGCATGTATGGACCATATTAGGTGTCTCTGCCAGCCCTTTCCCCTATCTCTCAAATGGCTCAACATAAATAGTATGCACCTTTCCAGGGTTTTGAATTCTTATACTGTCATCCCGCACTCCCCTTCACTGGTTTCTATCCCAAGACTCTGTGGTGGTGGTCAGACTACAATGAAAGGGAACAATAAAACTACAAATCAAAAGACACAAAAACCCTAGATCTGTTGGTGGAAAAACATTCTGTATTGGTGAGTTGCAACTCAAGTGCCAGCCATCAGGCATTTGTGGGCAGTATAATTTGAATGTGTTGGCCTCCATTTTAAAGCTTATTGATGTGCTGACAGAGGATGCTCGACAGATGTTCTTATTCATTGATGTGTTTGCTGCAGGCTGTGTTGGATTCAGCAGTGGTTTCTTCAGTGATGCATGCAGAGGAGCTCTTGGCTGCAGACCTTGTCACTTCCATAAGAAGTCTGACAAGCTTCCCAAGAGCTGCCTTTTAAAGAGTGTGTTCAGAACAAATTTATTGTAAGCACCACAGCTTGAAGGACTGTAGAACAACTTTAAACATGGGTGGTTTGCTTCAGCCCTGTCCAGAAAGCAGTTCTACCCGCGGCTGACCCACTGTTTCTCTGCCCATACTCCTTGGTGTTGGACCTGCAGGGAAAGCAGGGCAGGGCTTGCTGAGACACCTTTTCTTTTGCCTTTGTATAAAAGCCCTCATGATCTAGATCACCCTCTCCTCCTCCCTCCAGGTGGGGGCAGGGGTGTTAAGCAGGTATTTTGATGGGATACATGAGGATGCCCCATTCCATTTTCACCATATTTGCAAGCTGCCTTTCCCACTTCCTCAGTGCTGTGTCTTGGATTACTTCAGACCATAGGGTATTAACTGGAAGAGGGCTGTGCCCTCTAATTTATTTCTCCTTCTCCATCCTTCTTTAGAGACCATTGTCATGAGAAGTTTCTAATCCAGGTAGTTTTCTCTCTCCAGAGAGGACGTTCTCATGTATCACAGAGGGAATAATTTCTATTTGTTATATCCTAATACTGAAAACAAAGGGAAGTCTCAGACGAATTTTATACTTGCACCAGCTCAACAATTATCTCCAGAAAATAATTTTGCTTGGTCACCCAAGCTTCCGTTATTCTCTCCCAAAGAATGATATGCCTTCATCGATTTAAGATGCCTGCTTTCATGTGGTAATTTATCAAGGTCACAGAGTTTCTCAGGCTCATAATCAAGAACTCATCAGTTCACCTTTCGGCCTGTCAGCAGCGCCTCAGGTTTTCACAAAATGTATATCTGTTGTAATAGCATTCCTGAGGAGACTAGGAGTACAGGTCTGCCCTGGCCTGGTCAGTCTGTCAGCCAAGGGTTGGGCCAGAGCTCAGATTCTGTCCACTGTTCCAACTCGTCCATTCAAAGCTCTGCCAGTGGTTCTCAACCTGGGGACCCCTCGGAGTCCTCAGACATGTTGCAGGGAGTCTGTGGAGCCTTTCCCTACGAAGGTCGGATCCCAGCAGGGGGATGAAGCTGCAGCAGCTCCCCAGGAGGGGCAAGGGCAGGGTGCCATAGGTGCCGCAGGTTGGTTCCCCAGGGGGGCTGCAAAGATTTTTTTTTTAACAAAAAAGGGAGGGGATCCCCAGCCTGAAACAGGTTGGGAACCAACTTAGAACCACGCTCTGCAATGCAGAGGATAAAGTTTATAGGATCAGGGCCGGACTTTTCTCAGGCCACAGCTTTTCTTCTATACACAGGATACCAAATAATTCTGTCTCTTATGGCAGATCTCAAGGTTCACCCAGTCACAACAGCTTTGTACAGATGAGAAGTTCAATATGTCAGACTGCATCTCTGGACTCTTCCAAGTTGACTGACATCTGTTTATTCACCAGGTTGCCACCATCTGAACTCCTGTTTACTGTGTCCTCACAGGTACTAACATGCTAAATTGGCAGACCTCCTCAGTGTTTGTGTAGGCAATCCCTTTGTTCACTCAGCCTTTACTGACAGTGGTGATGGATGAGTCTGTGTTTAGGTGAGGCACTCATCTGGGACCCATCTGAGCTCAAGTTTAGGCACATGTCTGTTCCATGAGTTCCTTTTTTACACCTTGTCATTAGAGTTGTCTGCCAAGAAGGAACTGATATTGCTCGGCGGCAGCTGGACCCTTTATACTAGTGCACGGCAGCATCTGGCAGTAGAGGGTGTTTAAACATCTCTTATGGGTGCCAGTGAAAAATTTCCAACTGGATGGTGTGTGAACACATCAAGAGTGGGATGGACATACAACACATCTTGAACAACAGTTACGAAAAGTTTGTAGCCATTTTTCTTTTTTCACATCCAGGATGGCTCCATTTCACCACTCAATAGAGGGATATGCATTCTGTGCTGCTTGCTACAGTGCACGCTGGGCACCAAAATACCTAGTTCTAGTGCTGGTGCCTTGAGCAAACAGTACAACATACATAACATGGAGATGATCAGCAATACACTAACAGTCTGTTTGAACAAGTAATAAGTACACACTACTACAAATTAGTGTGTGTCAATTGCTCATTTTTAGTGACTCTGCCATTTTGATTGTTTTAAGGCTTTTGAAATCCTTAGCAAAAGTCCCAGGATTGTTTTCTACATCACACATTTCAAATTTGTCTTAGCCAGTATTAAAAACCCCACATAATAAGGCTACTACTGCTTCTGCTAGGTTAGATGATGGAATACACTCCCCTATCTCCGTGTTGGAAAAGATTTCCTGATTAGCCCAAATTTCCTTTTGCTTCAAGTTGTACTGCCTTCTGTTCCCTATCTGACTGTAAAGAGAATGTAGGGATGTGGCACAAAACTTTTATTTACCCTATCACTTTACGTGCTAGACAGTGGGAAATTACAATTGAATTGTCATGTTGTGAGGCTTCTTTTTTAGAAGAAAAAAAAAAAAGACTAATTTTAACAACCAGTGATCTGAATATTTAAGATCATTGATTTGTAATGACTACTTCAAAAAAAAAAAAAAGATTCAGTACAAAAGGTAGTTCCTGTAGCAGGCACTGTATAATTTTAATTTTGTGATAATACGTGCACCCAAGATCAGAAAGTGCTATGCTATTAAAAAAAAAATGTGAGCCCACTGCCCTGTTTCCCACATGGAAAGTAAGGAAGGCTATTTACACACCATGGTTTATGGTGGAATATAGTGTCACTCAAGGCTGTGCCTTAGCCACCTGCCAAGTGACAAGTTATGTTGACCTAAGTGCCATTCAGAGTGGAGCCTTTGATTCCGGTTATGTCTTCTCCATCGGATTAAATTTCCTTTAAGTACCTGGTATTTTCTCAGTCTTTTAGTAAACTAAACAGAATGAGTTCTTTTAGTTTCACTGTAAGATATTTAAAATGCATTGTTTGAAAGGGTTTAGTTTACCAACAGTCAGGACCTCCTGTATATTTGTGCAATGCTTAGCATAATGAATTCCCAGCATTGACTGGGACCTCTTGGTGCTTCTATAATATAAGTCATGGCAATTAACTACTACTATTATATAAATGCTTTCCTGACTCAGAAATAGAAATGGTGCATGTTAGTCTTGAGGCATGTTGGAAGAAAGACGATATAGTTCTTGAGACTTGGTCTTAAAAACTTGTGCATGAGTGGTGATGAAAAGAAGAATAAAATGCCACTGGAGAAGCTGTGCATGAAGAAAACTGTACAAAACGTCGCTTAAGCCACAAAATCCACCTTTCAGCTGTTAGGCCTGGTCTACGTCGCTGGCAAAATTCAGCTTCGGTCAAAAGGAATTATGTGAGCTATGCAGAGTAGCTCGTGTAATTGTTGTTTACTTCTTAATTTCCATTTAGTGTGTCGTCTCCACTATGCTGCACCAAGGGGAAGTGCACAGCCATTGATGCCGTGCTGTGCTTTTTGTGGAGGTGGTTTGATTAAATTGACTTCTGCTAAATCGATTTTTAGATAAATTGATCTGACACTGGCAAACCCTTAGTTTTATAACAGCAGTAGGCAAGTCTTATAAAGACTATAAGATTTTATTTTGCTTTGGGAAGAATCCTAATGATCAGAAGCTAAAATTGCTTCTTCAGTTGAGAACTCAGCTTGGAAATCAGAGGCTCTGACTTCCCACCTTCATAACATAAGTTTTCCTGTGTTGCCCAGCTGTGATGATTCACAACTAAGTGTGATTCACAGCTTTCTCCTGCTGTTCTGTGTACTCCATGTTTTCAAGGGATACCAAGAAAGTAAGTGGGGGAGGGCTGCATTGGAAGTGCATGATAAACAAAGAAGCAAATGCTGCCTAACTTTTAAAATGTTCATGTTCTTTGCTTTATCTCAACTGATTTAATCAACCTTGAACTAAATCACAACCCATCAGGATATTAGGGTTTTAAAATTCATATTTAGGCTGAAATGTGGATTCTTTTCCTTGTTATAGGCAATCTGACACCATCCCTAATGGCACTTAAGACTAACAAATATGGTTACACTTTAAGTGCCACAGGATTCCTTGTTTCTTTGTTTTACTGAACTAGACTAAGATGGCTTCCCCTTTGGATCTTGGCAACATCCCTAATGTGTACCATTTAGTCTTTGTAGGTGGCACACCATTGATGACAATGAGAACAGTTAAGGCACTGCTGAGCATTAGGAGAAAATCCACCCTATGTGTTTAATGTAGAGAAGTGTCTTTCTGCAAGCTCAGTTTGCTGTCAGGGTTCTGAAATAGGTTCCAGTTTAGTTCAGGATTTAAGGTGGTCCATACTCCACTGATAGCTGAATGCTTTCAGTGCCATACATTTTTCTAACTACAGCTTGCAATAATATGCTGTACTGCTTGCTCTCAGTAGACAGTGCCATTAACTTACATGCACTGATGCATTAAAGAATGGGGAGTGACTTGCATTAACCTATATAACTGTGAGAAAACCAAAAGATTGCATGGATGGAGGGACACAGTGCTAAAATCATAATACACTTCCTTCCTCTTATCAATTTTTATCAGTCTGCTGCACTGAATGTAACTAGAAGCAAAAATACCCTTTCAAGAAAAGGTGTAAAATGTGTAATATGTATCAAGAAGTCAAAACTACTCCCTAGTCTGTACATTTTTCCCTCTAGTTAATCTACTGTTTGCATATGACTTACACAACAAATCATAATGGTCTGTTGAATCCATTTTGAATTATGCACATTTTTATTTTGGAAATATGTAATGCATTCTTAAACCACTGTGGCTTCTTCAATGTGCCCCTATAGTTTAACAATAAAATGATTTTGAAATGGGTTTTTAGTCCAATAAATGCATTTAAAAGGAACACATTTCCTTTTGCGGTTCTCCGTGTTTCTTGGAGATATATTTCATCTGGGTTAATTTTTCTCTTTTTCTATCCTTGAGCATTCAGAAGTGTATTAATTTGTTTTGCAGAATAAAGGCCTGAAACCATTCCCATTGAGAGAATCTATTCTGAGTTACAGAAATGCAAGACTGAGGATGTTTCAATTGCTAATGTTAGTGGTAGCAGTGTATTTAAAGAATGCCTTCATTCTGAACATTTGAATTCTGTGCAAAAAGGCTTTCAGGGTTCCAGGTTTGTCTGTCTCAGAGAAACTAAACAAGACTTCCCCATCTCACAGGCAAAAGAATGTCTTCCCTCTACCCCCCCCCCCAACCAAAACAACATATCAGGTGCACACCTATTTGCCTCTTAACTATGTCTGTAATACCTCAGAATTACTGGTCATAAATCCCCTATGAAAATGTGAGCCTTGCACTGTGCCCTAAAGTATTGGCTTTCAAACATTTTTTCTTTGGGACCCAGTTGAAAAAAATAATTTATGCACTGTGACCCAACAGTTAAATCTTTCAGCAATACATTCCAGTCTTTCATTGGTGGCAATAGTGTGCCCCATGACCCAGCACCTGAGGATCTTTGACCCGGTATTGGGTCCCGACCCATAGTTTGATAACCATTGCCCTAAAGGTTAAAAACAAAGCTATTCTGAACCAAGGAAGGGGGTGGTCAGTTCCATACATGAATCCTCTTGGTTCAGCAAATCAAATCAAATCAAATCATAGGGCTGGAAGGGACCTCATGAGATCATTGAGTCCAACCCCCTGGGAATTGAACCCAGGACCTTCTGCAGGGCAGGAAGAGGGAAAATGGGAGGTTCCCTGCAACAATTTTCAAAGAAGATTGCATTGCTAATGGCAGTCATATCAGTTCAAAAAAGACCTTGGCTCCAAGTACTATTTGCTGAACCAATTCCTATATCTAGTTCCGTAACAAAAAGGCAGTTAAGTCTATATATTAAAGGTCATTTCTGATTTCCAGCCAAACCAATCCATCAGCCTGTTTCTCCTTGTCCTCTCTGGTTTTCAGAAAATAATTTAATTTGTCTGCATCATTTGGCCTTCTATAAAATAGGGATACCAATGCTTCATTTCTCCCTTATTGGTTTTATTTTGTCAATTTGACTGTAAATTGTTTGGATAGAGACTTTGTATTTGAGACATCTAGCACTAGGGGGCCAAAATCAGTAGGAATATCTAGGTGCATCTTTAACATAAACAATGAGAGTCCTGTGGCACAGTAAAGACTAGCATATCTTCAGGCATAAGCTTTCAAGGGCTCCACAAAGTCGGTTGGAGCCCATGAAAGCTTATGTTTGAAAAAAAATCTGTTAGTCTTTAAGGTGCCACAGAATTCTCATTGTTTTTGCTGTACACTGACTAACAAGGCCACCCCTCAAGAACTTGTCAACATAAGCAATATGATCTTTCTTATGTTTTCCTCCAAACCTCATTCAGCAGGGGAGAGTTAAGCTTTTCTTCCATCATGTAAACCATTCTTCCAATAAGGTTGCCAAAATTATGCAGCTGTTTTGGATTAGGATTATATGAAATACTATTGCCAGAAGAGCTAGATTCATAAAACATTCCGTTCACTCCTTCTGAATCCATTATTCATGGCATCTCCTTGTTTTGTAATCTTGAGTACAAAATGTATTTAAGGCTGTCATCCTCATTGGAAATGTGCATTACAACAAAATCTTTTAGCAGCCTCAGCAATAAGGTTTTTGCCTTTGAGACAGAATGCATGGCTATTGTTTTTCACTGAGAATTAGATTTTTTGCCGCTTTTATTTTTGGCTCAAGAATTTGAGCATAGATTGTTTAGTAAAAACACTTAACTTGTAAGCATTTCTTTAATTTGTGAAAAATTTATTCCATATGTTTTCTCAGAATATTTTTTTAATCTGTTTTAATAATTGTTCCAGTAAATACACTGATAGCTTCCCCCCTCCCCTCTCTGATTTACAGTATACCTGCACACATTTTGCTCTGGCCCAGGAGCAACACCCAATGAAGCCAATGGAATTTAACAATTATAGAATAATTTTTAGCAGGGGATTTTTACCTCTTTGTTCCTTGAATGATTTGCAAGTGTGTTTAATGGAATAGAAGGTTTATTAAGAAAAATAGGTAGCAGCTGTACATATGACGTGTATATATACGTATAGAACAAGTGTTCAGTGTCTCTTTTGCTGAGTGATCTTAATTGTTATTTTCATTGATTTCCATGGATGCTGAATCAGGTCATCTATATTACTACCTACATACAAGTAACTTCTCTAATGCTCTGAATCCTGCTTAGTTAAAACTCCGAAATGTCCTGGAAATAAAATTCTGATTTTTGCAAAATTTGGATGTTAGTGATATTTTGAATACATGCCAATAGCCATTTGGCTAATGGGTCCAGCCAGCTTTGCACAACAGAGCAACCCCTATGAAGGCGTGTAATCTCTATCTGTTCATGATAAAACAAATAAAGGCTTCTGTGGCACTGAAAGACTAACACATTTATTTATTGCATCAGCCTTCATGGGAGAAAAATCCCACTTCGTCAGATGCTTTGACGATCAGGAATTTACAGAATGGGAGGAAATAAATGCAGGGAAGTGTAAGTCATGAGAACAGGTCACACTGTAAGAGCAAATCAAAACAGCTGTAAAGATTCAAACACTGGGGAACAACACACGGGAAGATGAGGTCAAATCACCTGTTGTAATGAGAGAAAAATCCAATGTCTCTATTAAGTCCTGAAGCAATGCAACTGAATTTGCAAATAAATTTGATCCGAGCAGCTTCTCTTTGAAGCCTTGATCTAGTATTCATCTGTCTGAGCACCACAGTTAACAACTCATTAATGGAGTGATCACGAAGATTTAAATGTTGACCCACTGGTTTTAGAACATTGTGATTTCTGATGTCAGGTTTGTGCCCATTTATCCTTTTGCACAGAGACTGTCCTGTTTGTCTGAGTTCCTCCATCTTCAAAGCATCTGAAGAAGTCGGATTTTCTACCCATAAAAGCTCAAGCAATGAATAAATTTGTTAGTCTTTAAGTGCCACAGGTCTCCTTGTTTGTTTTACTGAACTAGACTAACACAGCTGCCCCTTTGGAACTTGTCCACGATACTGTGCCATTAATGCATTTCTTCTTTAAATTTAATAAATGTAACATCTTAGTTAAAACTTTGGTGTTATTTCTATATGATGGCGGGGTGAGTGGGGTCTTGCCCTGGGCGCACGGAGCAGCTCAATAGAGCCGCTCTATTAAAAGACACGTTTTGTGGTGCCGGCCCCAAGTGTCGCTAATTGCAAGGGGTGCATTCCTATTGGAACATGCTCAAGGTGCTGAAACAGAGCATCACGGCTCAGATCACCAGATCCACAATCTGTGGAATAATCTCATATGTTAATTAATACCTCTGAGAAAATGCTTGATGGCTGCAGTAATGTCAAGTAAAATAATATCATTCTAACAATTCAGATAGTTGTAAGGCAGGTCATGTCATGTAGTATGATGCCTCAGAAAAGCTCAGCAACAGTTAAGAAACTTGTGTCCTGAGACCACTGCTTTTGATAATACAGTGCTTAGCACACACAATAGGGGCTTGAGCCATGATAGTTACCCAGGTGTTACTGCAATGTAAATTATTATTATAACTGTTACCAATAGTTCACTGTTTTACCTGCTGTGTTAATGTTCACTTTCAAAGTGTGCCTACAATTCTGTACAATTTTGGATCTAAACTTTTGCCTTTATAGATTCTCATTTCTTACTCCTAGGCAGGATAGGCATCCAGCTGTATTTCCATGGAGCAGCAGTGACATGTCATCAGGATGGTTGATTAGTGGAAAGTGTTTATTTCCTGTGTCTCCACCTCATTTTTTCTGGAAGATGTAAATGAGGATTCTAGCCTGTACACACTGCACCGTATTCAGAATCCAACACAAATTTCATTTGAACTGGCAAGAAGAGAAATAACTTTGTGTGGCTTTGTTGTGGTTTAAAGGACAGGGCGGTGCAATCACAGTAGTTTGGTTTTGGTTTTTTTCTTACAATATGGCAACTAGATGGACTACTAATCCATCAGGTTTGAGAACATCTGTTTTGAAAGTCTGTGAATATTATGCTAAGAATTAATTGTAAGCAAATTTATCCTGAGTGTAATGCTGTTTAGAAGAAAAGCGTTCCTTTCATTTATGGTTGAAGGGCACATTTTGATATGTTTTTAAATAGCTATTCAATAGCTAAAATAGACCAACGGTGCTGAAAATAAATCAACATAAACTAGAAAAAGAAAGAAAAGCCAAATAGAGTTGACGGCCAGAAAAGGCCATTAGATCATCTCATCCAACCTTCTGTGTATGATAGGCCATTAAATTTCACCCAATTAACTCTGTGTTGAGCCCAGTATCTTGGGCTAGAATAAAATATTTCAGTCCTCTGAAGACTAAACTGTTCTGGTGTGACTGACAAATAACAGAAAAGTCAGCTGCCATCATATGCTAAAGCCTCTGCCATGGCATGGAGCTGATCAGCATGTGGCATGTGTCCCACGCTGCATAGGAAGGTGAAACTGCTCCACATTCTTTGCCAGTCTCATCTGGAGAAAATTCTTTCCTGACTCCAAGTCTGACAATCAGTTGGACCTGAGCATGTGAGAAAGGCATATCAAGGAAAAGAATGAAGAGGGGGATTCCTAGTCTTACAAGACACCATGACCATCTAGCCTGAAGTGTCCTGTCCCAGTAGTTATCATAGACTTTTTCCTGGAAGTTAAATCTTATCTTTTATTTTAGACAAATACCTAATCTCATTTTAAACATTTTTGTGCATGTAAATTATGAGTTTTTTATACTAATATGGCTGAGGTGAACATTTCAACTTAGGCTGTTTTTAAACAATTTCAAAGGGGATAGCCGTGTTAGTCTAGTCCAGTAAAAAAACGAGTTGTGTGGCACTTTAAGACTAACAGATTTATTTTTTGCATGAGCTTTCGTGGGACAAGATCCCACTTCCTCAGATGCTTCGAAGATGGGTGAACTTACAGAAAGGAATGAAACTAAATGCAAAGGGGTGTAAAACATAGGATCAGGTCATAAAGTAACAGCAAATCAGAGCAGTTTACAGGCTCAAACCATGCGAAGCCTGAAGTCAAAATACCCATTGTAATGGGAAAAGAACCCAGTCTTAAGTCCTGCTTTCACAGAATTTAGCTTGCATATAAATTCGAGTTCAGCTGTTTCTCTTTGAAGTCTTGATGTCCCAGGTACATCTCTAACGACAGTCGTTAACAAATATGGTTTGAGCCTGTAAACTGCTCTGATTTGTGTTACTTTATGACATGATCCTATGTTTTACACCCCCTTGCATTTAGTTTCATTCCTTTCTGTAAGTTCACCCATCTTCGAAGCATCTGAGGAAGTGGGATCTTCTCCCACGAACGCTCATGCAAAAAATAAATCTGTTAGTCTTAAAGTGCCACACAATTCCTTGTTGTTTTTAAACAGTCACCATACTTCAAAAATTGTTGAAGATCGGGAATAGGTTGAGTCGCAAAGTTGTGATCCCTGTATGTGTGTGTCGTCGTTCTGGCCTCATCTCAAGTGGATGATTCCCTGTGCTATAACTTCCTCATGAAATGGATCAGCATTTTCAAAGGCTGCTAAAGCTGAGATTCTCCATCTGATCTAAAGTTACTTGAAGATTGATAAAACTGGTATAAAGGTCTTTGTTGATCTGTCCATGTTTCTGTGGTTTCTGCTTGTTTTGTTTTGGTTTTTTGTTTTATAACTTTGGGTTTTTTTAATGTTCATAACCATGGAATCAGAGCAATTCATGCATTTTATTTTTTCAGTGTCTTTTTATATATGTTGGGCCAGATTCTGGAGAGAAAATTGTTCAAACGTCCCTAACTGGGATACCATTGGGTCTGTTACCATGCATGTTAGAGCAGGCTTCAGAGACCTGTAGCTTCACTGTGGGAAGACAACCAGTAAATCTTATAAGCCTTTGTCACCCAGGAAATAAGAGGTGTTCTCTAAAGGGACTGGAATACTGTGGGTCCTGTAGGATTTGCTGCACAGGATCCAGATTTCTCTTCACAGGGTATTAGGAATCAAATTTAACCATTGGTGTAAATCAGAGGAGGCCTAACTGGTGTTTGCTAGGCCAGTTTTGTCCTTGTAATCTAAAAAAATTTACCTTGGGAATCATGGATGTGAAATACTGAAATGTCTAACTGTATTTGTTGTCTATCAAAACATTACCTACCAAGAAATCTAGCTCTTGTTTTCTTGGTATTTCTTAAAGAGGTTTGTCACAAGCTTTTCTTTGCAGTTAGAAATTCACTGGAATGTGGATTTGGGATTTGAATTGTTCATTCCAAGTACACAGGAAACATTCTGCTCCAAAAAGGTTAGTTCTACCTGGTCAGAGCTTCTGAGGCTCCAGTTAAATGAGTGTGTTCCTCATAGAAATATGCTGTTGAACCAGTTGGCTAGTTGGGTGTTTTTAGAGAGTAAAATCATCAGAAGGAGGGCATTTCCATTCTCTGCATATAATCCACTGAGATGGTTACTTTAGACTCCGATCCCTAGTTAATATTATAATAAAGATATCTATTTAAAAAGTATCTAGACAAATAAGGTAACTAGAATCTTTCCTATGTCTGTCTGGCTAAGCATAGCTCACCTTCAAGAGGGTGCCCAGGAAGAACATGAACGTATGGATATGGATTTAGTAGCCTAACTTCAAACTCCTATATTTTAAACTCTTGACCGAAGGTATTAAGTGGTGTTATTTAGAACAGCAAATGCCCTGTCTTTGCAGTCAGTGAGAAAAGCAGATCAATCTGGAGGAACTGAATATGAAAAGACCTTCTGCCAATAAATTGACTGAAGAAATCAAGACTACAATCAGCTCTCTCAAAACCTGCGGTAGCGACTACTTGCATGTGGCATCAGTCAAAGGAAATGGAATATGTATGTAAAAGATAAACTCAAGCTATTTTGTTTAATGAAATAAGAGATCTGATTCTCTTATTTTTCATCTGTGGATTAACTTCTTTGATAAAGTGCTTTTTTCCACAGGCAGGGTAGTCAATTGGTAGTTTAATTTTCTCTTTCCTGTTACAGATCCCTTGATCATTTCCTTTGTCAGCTTAATCGTTTAATTAGAAGTATAAAACAAATCATTTAAAGTCATTTTGAAAAATTGAAGACCATGCTAATGAAATCTAAAATGTGTTCTGCATATGAAATGCAATCATTTAAATATAACAAAAGGTGGAATATAATTGAGATAATTTTAATAGAATTTCAAGGAGTTGGACTGAAAGATAAACAGCCCTTATCCATGAGAAATGGATTTATACTGATGAGAGCTTTCATTATCTGTATTTCCATTTTAAAGGTACAAAATAAGCTCTATAAATCAGGCTACTCAGGAAGAGTCATCTCATTTTGAAATACTCGGAAGATGTGTTTGGACATTTACTTGAAAGCTTATAAAAGGGGTGGGGGAGAACAAATAATAGCAGGGGAAGTGTTATGTTAAATGTGCGTGAAATACAAGATCTTTCAGATGGCATGGAAGCTTGTCTGTATTCAGTAGACCCATATTTGGTTTCCATCCCTGTAATATCTGAACCCCTCTGAGGAATTTATGAATTTTTCCTCAATACCCCTGTGACAAGCACCTGTCAGGGATTGTTTAAGAGGGTACTTGGGCCTACCATGACTGCAGAGGACTGGACTTGATGACCTCTCATGGTCTCTTCGAGTTTCTGTGATTGGGAAGTATTAGTATCCTTGTTTTTTAAGAATGGGGAGCTATGTCACCCTGAAAGTCCCAGGCAGAGCTGGATGCAGGTTTCCCAAGACCTACTGAGATATCCTCTTCTATTTTGCAGTGGCCCAGGATGATTAGGATGTTGAAAGCATCCTGTCACTTTTGTTAAATGCATCATGTATACTTGTTTGGTTCAGAGGACTAGGGAATATGATAAAGTATACAACAGATGATGAACCACAGGGGCTAGCAACTCAGGCCCCCCATTATTGGAAAACTGTGGATCCAGTATTCTGATTCTGTTCTCTGTAGATGTTGTTTTCCTTTGCATATTTATGTAAGAGCTTAATCCATAACAACTAATGTAAATTTGTCTGATGGCTCATGAACCACCAAAGCCAGAATAAACTGCTATGCATCACTACTAAACACTTAAAACTCATTATAGAAGACATAACTATTAATATGTATTAGTGTATTCCAGTTTATTTTAGATTTTGGTGCATCAAAAATTTAGACTTAAAATTGTTGTTCAAGTTATACTTTTGCATAAGATCTGAATTCAGCCTAAACATTCATGACTGAATTGGAGTAAACCAAGTGAACAAAAGTCACTGTTTAATGACTGTTCTTTGCCTTGCACACAATAACTGGGATATCTCAGTAAGCAGAGATTCAGATGAAAAATGGCATTTATTTCCAGCAACTTCAGGAGAAAAGTTAATGTCTTAACTGACATGCAGACAGCGTTACTCTATCTTCCCCAGTTGATGCTCCCTCTAGTTTAGTGTAGGAGATGATAATGTTATTTTGACCAAATAAAATTCAACTTAATCAACAGGTAGGCACGTCTTGGTAGGTTTCCAAATTAGCTCAGAGTCACCATTCTGTGTTCTGAAGAGTTGCTGCCCCTAGTCATTTCTGAAGTAATTGCCATTCACACCATGCAATTACACAAGGGGTGACTGAGAATTTTCATGCTTATTATTTCTATTTGCATAAATAGAATAAATAGCACACAGGAGGTACTTCATGGGCAATAACTGAAGCGATGACATCAACTGTTTGTGTTTGGTGAAGTAGCCATATTTATTCAACAGGTTTTTTTTTTGCTCCCTCATCCCCACATAGCAGTATACGTAGACCAGTGCATCATCCAACTCATGGTATAAATGATGAAAATATCAGACACACAGGTATCTGGTCTGTAGTAGTGGACAATAGCTGAAAGCACATTAATTTTAAAGCTGCATCCTTCAGTGTGGCTGCGTGGTAGCTGTGGTATCGTAGCCTGGTAGATGATGGACCTATGCTCACATGCTTTGAGCCTCTGATGCTCTGGCTATTTTTCTTGCCTCTGTTTTTTGGAGCAGTCAACACATAACTCTGTGCTTGTTCCATCTATAGAATAAATACTCTAACCTTCCAATGTGAAGGTGGACTGCTGTGCCTACACAGAGTTGACTGGTGCCTAATAGATTTGGTTCATTGGTAATGGATGGGAATAGGTGGATAGGAAACCGACCATAAAGGGGGGCAAAGAACGTAATTAGGAAATTCCCTGGAGTGGGGAAAGAAATACCTAATATTTGTGAAAAACAGTCAGGGATCTGGAGAAGAAAATGAGACTTTTAAAAGTGCATTTTCCCCATAAATTTATTTGCTTTGGGATTCATCCCTTAGAAGGGGAGTGCTCCATGAAATTTGTCAGGATTATAGAGTACTGCTTTTCTCGTTATTGCGTATGAAATATGTGTCAGGTCTCGAGGAAAGCTTGTCCTCTATTTGGAGACTTCTTTGTTTCCAAACCACATGTAAGCATGTTTCTGCGTGTGTCTGTGTGAGTGAGTGAGAGAGAGAGAGAGAGAGGTTATATACATCATCATAACCATCATAGATGAGTATATAGAGTAAATAAGTACATACTATATTTGAGCAAATACCTAATTACAACATATAATCTACATACCCTATTGAACCTATTGATTTGAATCAGAAACAATGATCTTATATGATGCTGCTAACATGTGCTTATTTAAAGCAGAGGACTGACCAGAAGACTTCATGGATTGAAGCATGACTTTCCTACAGCCTAGCTACAGATATGATCCAAAACCCATGAAGTCACTGGAAAGAATCCCACTAACATACATAGGCTTCAGATCAGATCCCTTGTGAATCTGACTAAATCACTTAAAGGTCATGCATTAAACAAATTTGTTAGTCTTTAAGTGCCACAGGATTCCTAGCTTATTTTGCTGAACTAGACTAACAGGGCTACCCCTTTGGAATTTAACCTGTCTGTATTTCAGTTTACCTTTCTGTACAGTGGTTTAATTAACTTACCAAGTTGACAGAGGTGTGAGACTTAATGTTTACAAGCTTTCTACATAAAAGTAGTTGCTATTAAAAGTTGAAAATATTACGTCAATAGATAAACTGCTCTTTCAGTTCTCAAGAAACCAAGTGAATGCTGCAGATTTACTGCAGCAGCCAATATTCATTCACTACTCTACTAATAATTTTTTGGCATGATCTGGGAAGCTTGGAATCTCTATAGATGAAATTAAATTTGCTTCCCACTCTGGAAACAGTTCAGAAATGGAACTCTAATCAAATTATCTAACCACATCCTTTTTCTGAGCAAAATATGCTGATAGTATTTCACTTCATATTAATCATAATTTAGCTCTGACTATTACTGATTCTGGCCCATGTGAATATAGTATAGTACAATGGTTTTCAACCAGTGTGCCATGAGAACTGCCCAAATGTGCCATGAAATTTTGTACAAAGGTAATGCAAATCAATGTAAAACAAACATTGTTTCATCTTGAACTATATTCTATGCAAACAAAATTACAACTCATAAAACGTGAAAATTAATCATCAAATCAGAACATTTGAAATGCAGGTTGCCAAAGGGCAAAATGAAGATATGTATTTTTTTTCCAGTGGATTTGGAACATTAATACATTTGATCCTCCTTTAGCTTGTTGCATGCACTAAGTTACAAATATTTCTAGTAAGAGTATAAACATAGCAAATGTCAGTAAATGTGACATTTCTGAACAATCGATTCAACTAAAAAAAGTGGGTGTAGTGTGGAATTGTTTGTTTCAGTGAAGTGTGTCATGTTACTGAAAAGACTGGGAGCCACTGGTATAGTATTCATCTTCACTCCGCATAGTGCAGACTGGGGCTTCAAAAGCTCCTCAGGAATGGCCTGCATTTTCATGAGTGAAGTCAGCAGAAAAATCTCCAGCCCTCTTGCATTATTAAAATGCTGAAGGCTTGACAAGATTAGTGTTCTCTCACCATTCCAGATGTATTTCTGACAAATTGTAAACTTAATTTCCTTACCTTAAGAAAAACAGGTTAAGAACCTGTGTTTTTTCTAAATATTTCCAGGCCCAAGTCAGAAGTAAGGCAGTGTAGTTTACCCAATAGTAAAGGAGTGTATGTGAGTCACAGTTAATGCAACTCAAGCGTGAGGTACAATTAGAGAGGAGGGAAAAGGAAAGAAAACCTGCCACAAAAGCATCAGTTAAAATACTCCCTTCACCCCTCCCCACTGGTTCAACGTACACTTCTTACGGCTACTCCCTGTTCAAGTTACACTGTCTTAGGCTCCCTTATCCTCACTCATAGATTCCTACCTTACTCTACAATAGGCATTGCCTCTGTATTTAGCAATTCGTATGCAGTTCTCCCCAGGCTGAGCCTAGCACAGCGCCAGCAGGGGACTGGGAA
Organism: Podocnemis expansa; assembly: GCA_007922195.1. Classification (NCBI taxonomy): domain Eukaryota; kingdom Metazoa; phylum Chordata; order Testudines; family Podocnemididae; genus Podocnemis; species Podocnemis expansa. The sequence continues at coordinate 25,421,325 of ML681964.1, read as the reverse complement.
GCCCCTCCCCGCATGTTGTGCCATGTAGCTACTGTCTCCATTTAATAGGCAGGGAAACTGAGGCATCTATAACGGAAGGTACTTGAATTCACTCCACTGTAGGGCAGGGAATAAAGCCCAGAAGTCCTGACACCCAACTCCTTGCTCTAGCCACTAGACCCCATTCCCCACTCAAAGCAGCAAATAGAATTCAAGAGACAGAGGACAGATTAAACCCAACCCCATACTCAACTCCATGGTCTATGCTTTCATCTCTGTCATCTTTCTCCTTTCTTAACCCTAAGAACCAAGCTGGGGTCTGTCTCATCTGAAAGAGCTCCTGGTGCTTGGGGACTCTGGTGGCATATTGTGGCTGTGGAGTGGAGGGGTCCCAAGTGTGAGATCTGTGACATGGCTGTCAGGACGGTGGAATGCGGTGTCGGTTAAAGTGATGAGAAGCAGGAATAGAGTGAAATCAGTCACTCACATCCCAGGTCCCAGTCATGTCTAGTGGCATTTGCATCACATTTCCAGGTCAAAGCTGCTTTCAAATCCAAGGCAAGTTCACAGTCTGAACCAGCCCTCAACCCCAGAGATGCCCCACTGGACTTGGTCCTTCTGTCATAGCCCTGATGCTAGTGGAATCACTCCTCCTGCTTTACACCAGCTGGAAGCAAGCTCAGAATTATCATTTTGGGTTCTGGATTAATCCCTGCCTTGTACCTAAAGCCATCACTTACCTCTGGAAAGAGTGTGTTTTGGGGTCCTCCTCTTCTGTGCCCTGGCAGGGGTGTGTAAATGCCAATACAAGGCCAAAGGTAGCAGAGAAGCAGTCTCCACAAATCCAGGCTATGCATCAGGACTCCTGGGTTCTGTTCCTGGGCTGGGCAAGGAGTTGGATTACACTCCTCCCCATGATTTCCTCAGCCAGGGGTGACTGGAGCCAGGATTATGCTTCTGCACACACGTGTTTCAGCTCTGCCAAGGCCAGGGAAGTCAGTATCCCCTCCCCCCACCCCACTGTGTGGTTTTCCCAACAGTGACAGAGGGAACTTAATCCCCCCCCCCCCAAGCTACTGCCAGAGACACGGCAGGATTCCCACCCCCATGGTTTTCCCAACCAGTAGGTGACAGTGGTGCCTAGCTTCTGCTGGGGCCAGGTTGATGGGTGGTCAAGTTAGGTCAGGCATGGGCTTCATGCCCCCATTTTCCCCAATCACTTAGGACTTTGGGTCCTTCCTGGGCTCCTGACTCCTATATGGCACCCCCCTCCCCAGCACTTCTGCCTGGCCAGTCAGGCTCAGCACAATTTACTGCACATCCCAACCCCCAGCTTTGTAACTTGCTCACTGAGATTTGGAAGGAAATTATTCAACTGGCCCAATGCTTTGGTAGCTTGTGCTATGGTTGCTGGGGTCTGGGGGAATAGGTACAAGGCAGAAGGTTTCTTTTTGCTGTGTTTGCTAAAAGGCAAGGCGTTCCAAAGGGGTAGCCATGTTCAGTTTAAAAGTGTTCACTTTAAAAGTACCACAGGACTCCTTGTTTGTAAGGCATGGAGTGTGTGTTTGTGTGTGTGTGTGTTGGGGGCTGTCTTTATTAGCACCTAAAAGCCACTGCTCCAACAGCAGTACCCCAAGTGCTCATTTGTAGATCAGGGAGGCACTGTTGTTAAATGGCTTATTAAACTGAGTAATCAGTGAGCCAAAAGGTGAGCCAGGGGAGTGACCGAGGCACTTTACAACCTGCTCAGAAAGGAAGCGAGAAAGAAAGCAAGAATTCAGTTCTGTCTAAGCTGATGTCCCTCGAAGCCTGGCACCCTAGGCAATTCCGTAGTTTGCCTATATGGTTGGGTGGGCCCTGGCTAGGAACAGAATTCAACTCTCCTCGCTTTCTCTCTCAGCACTGTGCTCAGTCCATTAGGCTATAGATGGCTACTAACAGCTGGGTCTCAAACTCTACGTAGGTTTAGCATATAAGGCGAACAGTTATTTTTGGTATTCTCTTCATTTAAGGAATTTATTTTATTTGAGTCCTTATATGGTTTGTTACATTATATGGCCATGCTGCTCCAATTCATTGCTTAGCTCATAGACTTCACAAGAAACATAAGAGCTTTTAAAAAAGGAACAGCAGAGAGATCAATTTGACCATGCAGCATTCCTGGTGGATATGGGTCCCTGGATGAGTGTTAACAATCTGTAAGTACTGTGTGTGACTCCTTAAGGGGAGCTGTCTTCTAGACAACTTTATTTTTTAGCAAAAACATTTTACTTTTCCAAATTCCTCTGTGCCATAATCATTGTACTATTTTATGTGAACTCCCCACTGCTGCTCCTATCATCCCACCATATGTTTTAGTGACTAAAACATCTCTACAGTGTTGTCTTGTAGTGTTCACTGCCAAGACTAAAGGCTATGGTTCTGATAAGACATCTGGTGAGCAAACCATTTTTGTCTTCCTTTCAATCAGAATGCTGTCACTGGGCCCTTACAATCTTCCCCCTCTATTGCATGCGTATCTGGACTAGAAATCTTGTGAGGATACGCACTCATAGGATTTATGGCACTTTCTTCTTTTGAATTCAGTTCTTTTAGGGAGATTGGCTTTTACTTTAGCACCCAAGTTTAATCTTCCCTTAAAGTTGTTATAAGCCAGTAGAGTAATTTCTCTCAGCGTCCATCTCCTTCTGTCACCAAGAGCTCAAATAAAAACCCCATGCCCAGTGTTTTAATAAGACCTACTGTGCTTCAAGACCTGCTGGCAGAGGACCAGGAGACAATGGGAGCAACAAACTAACTAACAAACTTATTCTCAGAGTTAGGGTGATATCTTTTATGAGAGGCTGTGTGCTCTAGGAGAACCTCATTTTCAGTAAAAACAACAAGAGTCCTGTGGTACCGTAAAGACTAACATTTCTTCAGGCATAAGCTTTCATGGACTGCAACACACTTCGTCAGATGCATGAAGTGGAAACTACAGTTGAGAGGTATATACACACATGCCAGGATGGAGGAGGGCAACTGTTAGCAAAGTCAATTCAGTTAGGGCAGATGGGACCCATTCACACATTCTGTCCCTCTGTTCAACTGGTGTGAAAGGGCCACATCTGCCCTAACTGGATTGACTTTGCTAATACTTGCCCTCCTCCATCCTGGCATGTGTATACCTCTCAACTGTAGTTTCCACATTATGCGTCTGACAAAGTGGGTTGGAGTGCATAAAAGCTTATGCCTGAAAAAATCTATTAGTCTTTAAGGTGCCAAAGGACTCTCATTGTTTTTGCTGTACTTTATGACCTGATCCTATGTTTTACACCCCCTTGCATTTAGTTTCATTCCTTTCTGTAAGTTCACCCATCTTCGAAGCATCTGAGGAAGTGGGATCTCCTCCCACGAAAGCTCATGCAAAAAATAAATCTGTTAGTCTTAAAGTGCCACATAACTGCTTGTTGTTTTTTTACTGGACTAGACTAACACGGCTATCCCTTTTGAAATTAGCACAGCTACCCCTCTGCTGATTTTCAGTGTGGCACATGAAGGTAGGCGTTGCCACATGCATACTGTGCGATCCTGGACAAGGGCGCTTGGATGGTCAAGCAGATAAAGCAGGGAGCAGAAATCAGAATTCTAGGCCTCACTCTATCCCTGACCCATGGGGTGACCTGGAACAAGTCACTTACTCCACCAGTTCCTTAGTTTCCCCACATGTAAAATGAGTGATATTTATCTATTTAGTGATACATTCACCTTCCTGTATATGCTGTTCCTCAGTGTCTGCATCTGAACTACTGCACTGCTTTGCTGTAACCATCTGACTTGAGCCCATAACTTCCACTTCCCTGCTTATATTTTCCTCCCATTCTGTAAATTTCCCGTTGTCAAAGTGTCTAGTGAGGTGGAACTTTTCTCCCAAAAAAGCTGATGCGATAAACAAACTTATTAGTCTTTAAAAGTGCCACAGGACTTCTTGTTTGATATTTATCTGTTTCTAGAAAGTGCTGGGAGATGGGTTGTAGAGAAGTGGGAACCCTCTGTTAGGTTAATAAGGGAGGACACGGGTGTTGACCCTCTTTCTTTTCTATTCGGGTGATGGAACACAGGTGGGTGATATGAGGTAGAGCCACTAGGGGACAGGCGGGTAGTGTTTAAGAAGTCTGTACCTGGGACCCCCCGCTGGTCACACTGGATTCAGCTGGTTGGACCAGGGGACGGAGAGGTGGGCAGAGCGAGGAGGGGAACAAAGGACCAAGGGGAAGGAGGGTGGGAGGGAAATGGGGGTCCAAGAGACAGGGCCCTGCCCTGGGGTGTAGCCCTAATCCCCTGGGGGTTTCACTTCTGGTTGTTCTGAGGATGCTGATACCAGCTGTCCTTGCTGCTGTATGAACTGGTTTGTTAATAAACCCTCTGATTGCCACACTGGCTGAGAGTCGCTGCTGATTGGGACGGCTGGGAACCCTCCTGGAGGGAGGAAACCCCCTCCGAGGGAGACCAGACAGAGCAAGGATCGGACCCTCTGAGCCTGGAGTTGGGAGCTGGCTGCACGGAGCGTGGAGACCTGGGTGCTGGACGGGAGGAGACTCCACCGTAGCAAAGTCCTGACTGGCTGTGGACAGAGGGGATCCAAGAGGCTTTTCTGGGGTCTCCGTCACATGGATGGGTGAAATCCTTCTATAAATGCACAGTATCATCATCACTTAAGCTGTTGGTTTCCATTTTTCCATCTGTAATAATACATTTTAGCCTTCCTCACCAGGGTGTTGTGAAACTGAATTTATGTTGTTTATATGGCTTTTTGGAGATGCAAAGCTTGCTTTATTTTTTTTTTTAAGTGACATCAGTCATGCTAGTGTGCAAACAAGCAACTAAGCAGAATTAAAGACAGATTCATCCATGGCCGTCACTGTAGCACGTGAGAGCCCAGGAACTGTTAATTTTAGCTCTTTTAAAACCACAGGAGAGAAAATGGTGTTTTGCCAAATGGTGGTAAACAAAAGCCCACAGTTGGCAGGGAGCTGAACGATGTTTTCCAGATTCTAAAAGAGTGTTATAAACAACAGAGGGATTGCGGCTGGGAGGCAGGAGAGAGAAACTGAAACTATATAAAGAGCACAGAGTAGTGCCGCTGACCAAATTAATGTTCATTGTGGGGTCACAGCACTCCCTTTTGGTCTCAGAAAGGACAGGCTGCTTGACCTTCAAGGCACATGATGAAGGGAGGAAAGTTCAAGCTCGGCAGCATGGATCACAGGTAGGCCTGGGGCCTGGGCAGTGAGCCTGGGGAGAGAAAAATGTTTTCGTTTGCTGGAAAATGCCACTTTGTCTAAATTCGATCTTTTTGTGGGAAAGTACCAGATTCATATCAAATTTGACTGAATGAGAGAGCAAGAGATGACATGAATGACACTGTTAGTCATATAAAAATCACATTTATGCTATTTAAAAAGTTTTTAAATGACAATAGTTACATAAAAAGATGTGACTCAAATAAAATAAGATGTCTGCAGTGACCGTTAGACCTGGATGACGGAAGTATCACCAACACTACCATCACTCAAACACCACATCAACACAAAAGTGTCCACGGTGTTATAAGTCAATTTGTAAAAGGTGGTAATTAATTCACAGCCAGGCCATAAAAAGTACATGGAACAGCCCTAGCACATCACGTTGCCCTGCCCCGGTCATTTTGTTTTGTTGGGGTTTCAAAATGGCTAGTTTTGCCTGACACAGCAGAAAGTTATTTAGGCAGGGAACTGGCTGAATATGAATACTGTACAGTACTCTAAGAACAAACAGGAGCTTAGAGAAAAACAGTCCAAACCACTGAAAAGCTGTTGCAAAAAGGAAAGACAGGAATCAGAAGGGACCAGCGTAGGAAAAACTCAAATGCTGTCTCTGGAGCCAAACAGAAGGGGCACTGTGCAGACACTTCAAGAGTAATATGGTTCACAAAACAACAGGCTGCAATGATGCTACGTAGGGTCCTCTTCTGAATACTAGAATACTTAGAAATAATTTGTACAATGTCTTGTATGCTGGGGACATAGAGTCACCTAAGGACAGAGGTATCTTCTAAGCCAGTGGTTCCCAACCAGTGTGCCGTGGGAACACCCAAAGTGTGCCGCGAGCATCCCCGAGAGCTGGAGTTAAAGTTCCCTCCCTGCTCAGCCCAGCCACCTAGGCTGTGCAGGGCTGGGAAAAGGCAGGAGTTAAAGCAAGGGGGAAGGCACCAGAGCACAGTTCCAGGGCCCCCTATTTTTAGGCAGGCAGCCTTCTGGCCCCCTAAAAATAGAGGAAGGCACGAGAATGGGGAGTTCCAGGGGTCCCCCTAAAAATATCAGGAGCAGCCAGAATGCAGAGTTCCAGTGGCTCCACCTTACACCCAGCCAGCAGAGAGGTGGGGAAGGCTGGGAGGGTGTGAATCTCCTCCTGAAGGGTGGAGCAGCTTGTCAGCCAGCCTGCAAACAGCCCAAGTAAGGGCTTCGGGGAGGAGGGCTGCTGGGGGTTGCATGAGGCAGGTGTGTGTGTGTAGCAGGGTGGGAGAGGCTGTGTAGCAGAGGGTGTGTAGCTGGGGTGTGGGGTGGCTGTTTTGGTGGGAGTGTGTATAGCCAGGGGGTGGGGTGACTGTGTACGGGAGGGGGGGCTGGGGGCCTAGTTCTGGCCCCTGCAGTGATGGGAGGCCCCTCACAGGCCGCAGGGGGCTGGGGGAGGGGAGGACGGGACCCTCTGGGGTGGGAGGGAGCAACAGTGGGGCGAGGATTTGCCCTGAGTGGCAGGGAGCCACTGTGGAGAAGGGCGAAGTGGGTGCTGCACCATGGTCCCCTGCCCTAGCCTCCTGCTCCCCATGTTCCCCCTGCACCCCCCCCCACAAAGCCACTTGTTCTCCCTTCCTCTCTCGTCACCCTTGTGCTGTTCCCCACATGGCTGCCCTTGTCCCCTTTTGCCACCCTTGCCCTGCGGTGCTCCCCACACTCACTCCTGCCACTGCACACAACTCCTGACCCCCCGTTTCGCCACCCCTGCTCTGCTACCCCTACTACACCACATAGCAGCATTTCTGAAACACTGTGCCATGGTTCATGAATATTCATAAGTAATTTAAGCTAATTTGCATACTCATGAGTGGTGGGGGTTTTTTAATAGTGGTGTGCCTCAAAAAATTTGAAGGTATCAAGGTGTGCCACAGCAGAGAAAAGGTTGGGAACCACTGTTCTAAGCTGTACCAGGGAAATCAGAGAGGAAGACATAATACCACACCTTGACACACATACCACAGGTCAGCTTCTTGGTTATGACTGCAAAAGGAACATTCATAAAACCTTTCCAGGACAATAACTTGCCTGGTTGTACAAGAATCTCATCCACAGAAAGGGAGACAGTTAGGGAAACACAGGACTTCCCCTGGAAGAACAGTCCCAGTAAAATCTTTGTGCAAATACTGAGATATTTACACTGATGGTGGCAAATTTGCTGCTGTCAGATTGAAGTATCCATCACAACTGAGTGGAATTGAAGAATCACTCAAATGATGCAGAAGCTGAGATAATAAAACCACCTTCCCAAAAAGCATAGTGCTGTGTTGACAGGTATGCATTTCCCATCAATGCAGCACAGTGGAGATGGCATGCTAAATGAAAGTTATGAAATCAAAGGGAGTTACACAAGCTGTTTTCTTGTGTAGCTTGTGTAACTGCCATTGACTGCTGGCAAACTTCACCAGCACTGTATAAACCAGGCCTGTGCAGCCTGCTGAGGGAACTTTGTCTGAAATTCAGCATGGACTCTATCCAAAAAATGCATAAACGGATTCTTGTCTGAATAACAAGAGCTATTGTTGACTTCTAGATTGGCCTGCTGGGAACAGTCACGTGGGTCAGCTCAGGCAACCCAGCCTGAAAAAAGACAGAAAATAGGCTCCCGGTGGAGAGTGCATCAGTGGGGAAAAAATGCAGGTTAAAAAACAGTGGCTTGTCCAGGTGCCATAAAGTGGCAAATGTCTGATCTGACTGAACACTTCAGAAAAGTTGCCAGGTGTTAAGACAATTCTAGAATGGAGGTAAATCTAGACTCTGATACTGAGCAGGTACCAACAAACACAGATGGGTGCCAAAGCCTGTCTCCCAAGCAGAGTGGAGAAGAGAAAACGTGAGGAACTTCCAGGCCAGCAAGAAAGCAATGTGCAGCAACTGCTGAACAGACTGTTGGCGAAAGGCTGCCCACTCTGCTGACTACATCAATGAGCCCCTGACCCTCTTTATCTAATGTCAGGGACAGCAAAGCAGGGCACATCCTGTAAGAACTGTTCCCTCCAAAATGGTGAATATGTCTCTGAATTTGGTTTGAAAGATCCAGAATATGGTCCACACACAGAGACCACAGGGTGGTGGCAATCAAGAGAGTCCAGAGAGGAGCCACTACAATTTCTACAGGCAGCCTTGCACCTTCTCCTCAGACCCCAGTTCCTTGACATATATCGCTCAGATCCAAAAAAGACCCCTAACACCTTAATTCCAGAGGTACTGCACTGCAACTGTTGGGACAACAAAGGGGAATCGCTACATTGCCAGTAAGATTGCATTGTTCTGAGCCTATTTAAAATGGGTAGAAGATGCTTGTTTGTACCCTTGTACACAAGTGCAAAGAGCCTGCACATCACTGTCAGCAATGATTAAAAACTGAGATATCATCAGCATGGGCTGACAGATGAACTGGGAAAGCACCCAGCTCCCTGACACAGAAAGGCCAGATGGCTTCTGAGGATGTGCAGGAATGGCTCCCAGCTGAGTACATGCAGCAGCCCTGACAGAGGGCACCCTGATGAATGCATCTATGAGCTGAGAAACACCAGGTAAAACCCCTGTTAATCTTTAGGACACTGAAAAACATTGTAGTGTGATAAGAAATGTATAAAGCAAACACTGTTTGACTCTAGCAAAGTCTCCTGGTCCATTGAAAGAAGCCTCATGTCCAGAGTACAAAGTTTGCTAGTAGGAAAAAAAAAATCATGAACTAAAACCAGATGATCAAAATGTAGCAGATAGGAATACAGCAAGTTTGAACAGGGTGTACCATTAACCCTTCAACCAGTCAGCTAAAGCCCTGGATAAAATCTTAGCATCAAAGAAGAGAAATAGGTAAAGAGATGTTGCAGCAACAATCAGGCATCCAGGTACAGCTGTTCCTCACTAGGCAGATGAGGCAAACCCTGGTACAGCTCCTCCATTGACAGCAAGCACTTCACAGGCTTCAGGCTAGCTGAGTACTGTAAAAAGAAACAGCTGCTTTCTAGATCTCAGCAGAGTCAGCTGTCAGCCAACCATCCAGCAGCCAGAGGCAAAAAATCTGCTGATGGTTTGTAGGCTATTTCTCCAACCCAAAAAAGATCCTTGTGGGAACATCAGTTTCATGCAGCTGAGTGCACAGGGCTGGAACCAGGGCTTCTTGCATTGTCTCTTGCAACGAGCACCTCAGGAGCCAGTACATCTCAGTTCAATTTTGATGAGGCTGCCCTGGCTTTTCTGCCTTAAGGTTGCTACAAAGGCTCAAGATGTCTTGTTCCTGGGCCCTCGTGGTCTGATGCATTGACTGTCTGGCAGTCTGTGTGTATTGCTGGCTGAACAAATGGATCTGGACCTTTCTGACATGTGACCATTGCCTCAGGGACTCATCATGGGCTTGTGTTGCCACCAACACAGTAACCATATGGGTGAAATTCAAGTTCTATTATAATTCAGTATTAAAGTGCTAGTGGGAAACACAACAGGAAGAGACTGACAGAGACTTGATCAGACAAGTGAGTGGAGCTGTGGCATGCACCCTTGCCGCTCCACCTGTACCTTCCCTTGCCACCCCTGCCCTGCCATGCTCCCCTGCCCTTTCATCTCTGTCCTTCTTTGTCACGCCAGCCCTGCCACACCCCCTACCATTTTACCTCTGCTATCCCTACCATTGCTCCATGCTACCCCACTCTCCCCCTAACCACGACTCAGCTGTCACCACCAGTACTGGGAGAGGGTCAGGGAGCAGACTGGGTCACAGCCCTTTGAAAAGTTTGCTGACCTCTGCCCTAAAACAAAGGAACAGCAAGTAATAGACCCAAACAGATTAAGAGAAATCCAGCTAGTGCACACAGCACATAACAGATGCAGCCTCATTTGCAGACGTGTCCACAATGCTGAGTATGTGTGATTTCCCTCTAGGATAGCCCAGTGGTCTTACAGGGCACTGTGCTGGAATGTGGGAGATGCAGGTGCAAGTCCTTGGTCTGAATCAGGTGAGTGCCTTTCTCACTGGGCTGTTGATTATGCTGCCAGGGGTGAGTGGGTTTCTTTCTTTCCCACCCAACTTCCATCGCACAGCCTCTCTGTAGGTAGCCTAACAAAATGTAATCCCCTGGTTTTCCTTGCCTGTCAGCTTCCTCCAAACATGTTTTATCACTGGTTTTTCTTTGGCTGCATCTGATCCTCACCATGGAGTGATAATTATTTTTGGTCTTGGCATTACTAATCCCCACTGGCCTTTGTCAGAAATACCACCTGACAGGAGACTATTCCATGTAGAGTGGGTGTTCTCAGGCTACATCACTAGCCTATCCCTCAGCCTGCCATTGTGTGGCTGCACAGAAGTATCCGGGGTCTCGGGGCAAAGGGCCCACATGAAAAGCAGGCTGCCTTGGCTCTGTGGCCCCTTCTGTTGCATGTGCCTTAAAACTAGTTGAAAGGAGTGATATAGGCCCAGGGCTCTTGGTTATGTTCTGAATTTATTACAAGACAAATTACTGTAGGCGAACAGAAGTGTGCTTCAGAATGCTGGGGAGTAGAGAGCACTGCATCCTCACCTGAATAGAAAAGGTAATAGCTCTGAATAGCTCAATTTTATTCCCAGCTCACATTCAGATAAAGATGATTCCACTCTAATGCTGTTGTTGCTGTGAGACTATGTTTATTGTTTTGCAGGCATGTGGAATCCAAATTGCTGGGTTTTATCTAAATATAATTTCAGACTTAGACCTGTTATTCTGAAAGGAAATGAAAGTCACTTCAATAGTCATTTGTTTGGATGAACTTAATCTAAATGGATCCTGAGTTTGCACTCATAAAAGCATATGCCTTCAGTAAATTGTTGAAGACTACAAAGTTTATTCAGGAATATAATGCTTGTTTAATTTATCTATTCTCAAATCAGAATAGGAGAGCAAGATTTAAGGCTTTGACACATGGATTAAATATGCTCCTTTTGTTTCAGGATGACAGTCTCCTCCTCTCAAATTCAGTTAAAAATATAATAGTCTTTCAATTCAATACAGACTCTCAAATCTCATTTGTCCCTTTTGGTCACCCATTGACTTTTTGGAAAGCCCAACAAGGAATCACAGTCTTAATGGATAGTTTCTCTCTGCTGCAGGGTGAGAGAAAAGAAATAACATGAATTACTTATAAAGTTCACTGAGATACAGCCACTGACAAAAAGACTAATGACTAGCTTCTAGGCTCAGTTCCTCCATTTTTTTCTCACATGCAGACTTTCATTACCAAACCACAAAGGTGTAAATGGGCTGAAAGCATTTCTGGTGTCCTTGTATTCACACAGTGATGGAAAAGCTACCAAATAACATGAGACGTGTACATTTTTCATGGCATCATGTTTTATTTTTAAATTTAGAAATAGCTGCTGCTGGAGAAGTATGAACCTATGCTCTGGCTTACACAGAAATGGTGCTGCCTGCTTTCGCCTTTCCCTTTCAGTCCAAGGTGAACAGAATCAGTCCTGGCTACATCAAAAGTAGTGGGAAAACATCCACTGGGGGCAAGAATGTCAGATCCAGACTTAATATCTGGTATGAGATTTTAAATGTATTGAAGGGAAGCTGGTGGGTGGATTCTTGAGCACCCGAAAGCGACATTCTATGCTGTGTCTTAGAAAGCCACAGCTCAGAACTTGCAGACCAGGTAGTTTTAAGGCACATTTTTGTCCTCCCAGTCCCAAGCTGCTCAAGGGGTGAAACCAATCCCCAGCATAACCAACCCTGAAGAGCCTTCTAAATTATGTGGTAGCTAGAATCTCCACAGTGCTATGTGTTGCAACTTCACCTTGATGCACCTCTCCAACATCCCAGCTGTGTCCCCTGTGCTGGGGCTTTCAAAGGAGTCCTTTGAGGAGAGCCTGCTACTGCACCACTCAGTTCCTGTGCCAGGGGAAATTCTCTAGCTAGAGCTGGGTCTTTTACAGCCCCTTTCCCTTGCCTTGGCCTTTTTACCCGGCAAAAAGGGGCCAAAGCAGCACTGAAAGTCTCACCTTGAAGTTATAATGCTCAATTACAGAAAACAAAGAGCTTGTCCCTCTGATCTTTTACATTGTTTATGATGGGAAATTTCCATCCCCTAACCTTGCATAAAGTGCTGGATGGTAAATTTTATTCTACAGAGACTTTCCAATTTACAGTGTGTTAAAATGATTAAGGACAAGCCTTAAACCAGTGTTTTTGGCTTGAAGGCCACAGATATCATTTTATAACCATGAAGGGCCACCACTCTGCCAGCAGGCCTGCTCCACCTCCACTACAGCCAGATGGAAGGAGTTCAGTGAAGAGGCTGCCTCTTTGCTGATCTTCCATCTCCCTGACTGCAGCAGGGAAACTACACGCATCCTTTAGCCCTGTGCTCTCCACCAGAGTCCCAAGGCAGTGGTCCCCTTCTGTAGTCAGGGATGGAAAATCAGCACTCCCTTTCCTCTGGCTCAAGTAAAGACTGCAGCACCTATAGACCCAGGAGCATTTTGCCATCCTCCCTGCTACTGCCAGGGCAGGAGAGCACTGACCTTCCATTCCCTTGGCTGCAGCAAGGAGCCTGCACATGTTTAGCCCTGGAAAAATGCTTTTTGTCTGAGCCTTAGGTTAGGTAGCAGCTCTCTGCGGCAGCCAGCGGGAAGGAAGTGGACAGCCACTTTGAAAGTGCCATGGGCCACACAAGTTGAGAATGATTGCTTTAAACCAAGGTTCAGCACTAACTCAGGAGTTACAGGGCTCTAGTAACCGAGAGCTCCAAAATGAGATGCACAGACATTGAGCCTGACAGACTCCAAATATCCTCGCTAGAGGAATTGTGGCAATTCACAGCCACTGCTCCCGTTTATAGGCTGATCAGTCACTGTGATTTCTGCATGTCCCCTTTGCTGGGCTGTGGGATAGAGTGTTATCATCACAAGACAGTGAACAAATCTCATTCTTCCCCAGCTTGGCCCTGGTCCCCTTCCATCCCTAGTCAATGAGGAGCTGCAGTGAATGGCTCCAAAATGTGAAGAAAGCATCCATTTTCCTGAATGCTGACTCAACATCTGAGAGCTCTACAAGCAGGGACATTGCTCGCCCGAAAAATGGTTCGGGGCCTGGGCTCCACCCCCTGCCACGCGACCCTGTTCCCAGGACCTTATCCTGCACCAGGGCTCCTGCCACTGCCTGCCAGCCAGCAGCAAACAGCCCAGGCTCAGATCTGGCTCCTGCTGTTTGCCCCTGGCCAGCAGGCAGCTGCTAGAGCTGGATCAGGTCCACCTGGGCTGCCTGCCGCTGACCGGCAGCAGTATGCGGCCTGGGCTCAGATCCAGCTCTTGTCACTGCTGGCCAGTGGCGGGCTGCCCCTGCAGGCCCGATCCAGCCCCAGCCACTGCCGGGACTGGGTTGGAGGTGGGGGGTGGATCATGCAGCCCCTCAGGCCCTACAGAAGTGACACACCTGTCCACAAGTAAAATAAACAGCGCGACACAGTCCCTGGGAGACTGCATGGAATGGCTGATTTCCCTTTATTGGTTATAGAAGATTTGCTTGAGGGTAGGGTATGTGTGTATGTTTTGCAGCTGAGGGATGAGGAAGAAGTAAGTGGAGTAGTTCCTGGCATTTAAAGACACAAGGAACCATTATGACCATCTAGTTTGACAGTTTGCCACACATGCCATAGAACCTCACTCAGTAATGTCTGTATCAAGTCTAACAATATTTGGTTAAACAACAGCATATCTCTGAGGAAGAAATGCAAACATTATTTAGACTGTATGTCTCTGGGGTGAAGACTATTTGTTCCGTGAGCATACTATACCTACACAGTGGAGGGCTGGTTCATTACTGCTAAAACAGTACAAATACCAGCAGAATGCATTAGCATTAGTTACTGTGGTGCATTTTAAAAAGGTGTTACCTTGATTCTATAAATTCAAACAAGGAGGTTGCTGTTGGCCAAAGTTATTTGCCCCAGATTAATGCATTTTTAGAGGCTCTTTACTTAATGTTAAGGGAATCACTTCTGTTTGTTTCTTTCCTGGAAATATATTAAAAGCCGTGGGTAAGCTTTTATTTTTTGGCATATGTAGAAGCCAGCAAGAGTAAGGCAGTGTTTTGATGAGGTTTCCTTCAGTTTTCTCAAAGTAATAAGTAGATATTATAGGCTATATCTACACTAGCAAATTAGTTCAAATTAAGGAGCCTTAATTCGGACTAATTTGAGCCCTATTTCCACTGGGTTTTGCCTAGGTCGAACTAAAAATTTTTTTAGTTTGGCTGGTTGGTCCGAACTAATTGCTTAGTTCAAACTTACTTTGAAATTTAGTTTGAACTAATGGTTAATTCGAACTAAGTGCAGTTGTTTACTTAGAACTAACTTTTAGTTTGAACTAAGTGCATTTTTTTCAGTTCGAACTAAAAAGTTAGTTCGAACTGAAAAAAGTGCAGCTAGTTTGAACTAAAAAAAATGCACTTAGTTTGAACTAACTTTGAACTAAGTAGTTCAGACTAAGCAAGTCCAAACTAAGATTTCAGGTATACGCATAGCCATAATTGTTGCAAGATTGTTAAAATAACTGGGTTCAGATTTCAAGAACCTTGGACAGTAAGCGTAAATGGCATGGGAAAGAAAAATTAAGGAACCTCATAAAATAAAGGAATTTGGGGATTTTCCTGTCCAAAGTAACAGACAAAGATTTATATTTATGGTTAGTAGTGCATTAATGTTTTTGGAGCACACTACACTGTAACTGTATCCCCAGATTAGGTAACACTAATCTCTGCCTGTCTGTATGTACTTTTTTATATGTTCATTTAATAACTTGATTGAGTGGAATTATCTGATGGCTTATCAATAAATGAACCCTAACCGAAACCAATGAGGTGCTGGCTCCATCTGTATGGGCTAGTAGTTCCCCTGTTATAGGCTGTGTTGAAAACTGAGGGATGCATTCCACCCAGTAACAAATACTTTATTATATTCCTTGAATGGGTCTTAATTCAAGATATGTTCATTGAATAGAATTTGAGCCTGTGAGGTACCTCATAATCCACTCACATTGATTTCACTGAGAGTTTTTGGGAGGTTCACTCCAGACTTCCATGGACATCCTTGCACCTTGCTGGATTGGGTTTATAGTGGGGTTTTGTATATTCTCTTTTCAGCCCCTGTTGGAAATGTTTATTAAGTTATCCAGTGCTAGGGTGGTCTCTACATTGTAAATTGTAAAAGATTTGGAGAAGTGCTCATGCTTTTTCTTTGTCTTCTCTGAAGACACACTTCTGGGTTATAAAAGAGTGAATACCAATATAATGAATCCAGTAGTTTGAAGCTGTAAGTAGATTGCTGTGTGATTCTGATATATGTATGACTCTCAAGCTGTATCCACTTTTGAGATTCACTGGATCATTTTGATGAGGCTGTTTTTAACTATCTTGGTCATAATCAGTTATTATCACAATGGTTTTTTTTTAACCTTCATTTTTTCTGTTTCCTACCCAATCTTCAACCTACTAGGAAAGAGGATTTTCATTTTAATGGTTATTGTCTGCTTTGATGACTTGCCCACGGTAACACATAGAACAACTGATTAATGTGCTGTTCTTCTGAAAAGGTTACAACTGTTTCTGCACTGTTTATGGGTTAGGTTGCAGATTGTTAACCTGATTTTAGAGAGTGAGCCTATATGAAATGTGTCTCTATGCCTGCGTGCTGGGAATTGAAGGGAGGGATAGATAGTCCAGCAAGGTTTTCTTAGCTTGCTTTATTATGAAATTTAATGCTCAAGACAATATAACTGGAGTCCTTCATTCTTCTGCTGGCTAATGCACTTTCTCCCCCTTCTCAAATGATGAAAACTGCAGGGTGTTTCTCGTGTTTGTCATACTAATAAAGAAAAATGTGCTCTGAACATACTTGTCTCTATCTAATCTCAAGGGCACAGTCTGAAATAGAACATCCTTAACTGGGAAGTAAAATTTGGGAAGAAGATTGCCCTTCAATGGCATTAAAAGAACCCAAACATATGAATGCTTACCCTAACGTGAATGATTCTCAATGGCTCCCTAAATGAGGTCTTTTTACAACACCCACCCCTAAGAATCCTCTCCTCTGCCTTCTAATCTAATCTGATTATGTATCCATCATTTTGGACCTGACTACTGAAAGAGATACTTCTGTGACAAATAATTTACAATTGGTATGTTGCATACTTCCTTAAATTATCCTAGTATTGTTTTATATTTTGAATTAGTGATGAACCAAAGTAGGAACCTCTTGTTTGTATTCTCTTCCCTCTCCAGAGCCTGAGCTTTGGCAGCCTGGATAAAATAGCACTCAAATTTGAACCCCTGTTGGCTTGGGTGTTTGTTTTGCCAAACTCAAATCCAGCTTCCTTGACCTATTTCTGATTAGAATACTTTAGGCTATTGAAACACGAGTCCTGTGTAGGGTTACCAGATACCAAATCGTGGAAAGAAGGACAGAAAAGTATGAAAAGGAGGACACTGGAGAACACATGGAGAAAATGTAGTATTAATGTAATATTCTTCTGGTTTTAGGGGGCCCTGGAACACTTCCCCCCAAACATAGGGTGTTCTGGGGCATTCCAGCATACTTTAACCCCTGTAAATAAAAAGCCAGACAAAAACATGTTTTTTTAAAATGCTGCTGGATGGAGGATGTGAAGGTAAAAAGGAGGACATGTCCTCTTTTTGCCTGACATCTGATAACTCTAGGCCTATGTCACCTTAAAGCTGTGCCGGAACTAGATATTTTGGCACCCTGGGCAAGCAGTCCGAAACGCACCTTCCCCTGACCCAGGATCAGATCCAGCTCCAAGCTGCCTCCTAGGGGTGGCTCAGAGCTGGATCTGGCCCCAGCAGCCTCCAGGAGGCTTGGAGGAGCTGCTCCTGTAACCCATATGCCTAAAAAAGAGCAAATGTCTTTTAGGGATTCTTTATGGCTGGGTTACGTTGCTGGGCTGATTTAGCAGCCCAGAAACTAGAACTTTCTAGTAATAGGGTGTGGTAGCATATTGAGTATGCGCCACAAGTTTTATTGTTGTGGGGGAGTGAGATACCTGGGAGAAGCCTGAGAACAGCAGCTGGGAGAGGAGAGGCCACAGAGAGCTTCAGGGTCCATGTGATGATTGACTGAGAGAAGCTGAGCCAGGAGTGGACTGCAGGATATTTTCTCCCTGCTTGGGACTGGTTTACAGAGGAGTTTTCTGTTGTGGAACTGAAAGCTGGATGGCCAGTGACCTGATGGTGTGGTGCTGGTTGAGGAAAGGATGGGAAGGACTGCATAGCTTCCACCTGAAGATTCCTGCAGCCAGAGAAGATGAGGATTGCTTTTGTCTGCATTCAAGCCTCAGGGACTTAAGAGACGACAATTGAGATAGGGGTGACTCCACCTGAACTTTGGGACTCTTGGGTTTCTTGCTGTTTTGTTTAAATTTATTTTGGTTTCTTAGGATAAGGGTTGTTAAGTTAGTTAATAAAGTTCATTGTTGTGTTTATGCTGAGTAGTAGTATAATGTGGGATGGGAACTCTGAGCAGTCTTTGCTGTGAGTCCCTTTGCAGACTGGATCCCAGGGGCTTCGCTGGCGCCTGGCACACGGGGCCCATGGTTCATCACTCCTGGCCCTGGCCCCAGCCGGGGATCTGGAGCGACCCCATGGCTGTGGCTGCTGCTCCCTGCTGTGTCCCCGGCTGTGAGCGTGGCCTGGGGGCAGGGGGAGGGGCCTGGGCCCATGCCCCGGGTCATTCCCCAGGGCAGCAATGCCCCTGCTGGATCCTGGCTCTCCAGCTGCTTTCTGCAAGGGGTTTATCTCTGTTAGGCACTGGAGAGGGGCAAGTAAATGCACTCTAGCCCACCTGAAGGTTACACTCCCATTGGCTCAGAGCCAGCTGAAGGGAGGTTGCATGGGGGCAACACCTTTTCAGCCCCGGGGCAACCTGCAAGACACTGTGCTGACCAGGCAGCTCACTCTGGGTCTGAGCAACATCCCACAGCCGGGGCCCGGGAGGGCTTGCCCATTCTGTCCCATCCCTCCGGTCCCATCTGCCTGACAGTAAATTCTGCACATTCATATTTTCCAGCTTTGCTGGTAATTTCAGAAATGCTGCAATCAGCATTTTTGCAAAGAGAATATAATCGAGGGAAACCTTAGCAAAGGTGGGAGGAAAGAAAGCTCCCCTGCTGTGAGCGATGGCATTTATCTCAGGCTTCTTTGGAAAAGGGGGAGGGAAAAATCAAAACACACGGGGCTCTGCAGAGGTGGCTGCCAGGAATGTGCTGCGAGAGCTTTGGCACCCAGGCTGCCTGACAGAGCCATAACTCCAGTTTTTGCCACCCAGGGTGTGTTCCAATTGGAAGCCCCCCCCCCAGCCATTGGTGGCGGTTGAAGCTGGTGCCATGAATGCCGCCCTTTAATAGAGCAGCTCTATTGAGCCATTCCATGCCACCCGAGGCTTTATCCTGTTGGCCCTGCGGTAGTTACGGCTCTGCTGCTCAAGCAATGCACTGAGCAGTAAACCATAAAGGAGGTGCCTTGGGGGATGGCAGTGGGAGTGCTTTAGCTTGGTTCCCTAGCAGATTTGCCCTGCTGGCTGGGAGTTAGGTCAATTTCAGGCTTCTTTTGGTGGCTTTTTTCATAGCTGCACATCTAGAACCTCGAAGAAGCCTGCTTGTGAGGAGAGGCAACAGGGATACAGAGCAAACACGGGGGGCCGGGGAGTGAAAGTCTCTAGCTAAGACAGCCTGGCTGCAGGGCAAGGAGAAGCCAGGGCCAGGGCGGGGACTCCAAGTGGTAGGGGGCCAGGAAGGAGGTGCAACTGAAGGCAAGGGAGGGGGACACATGGGCTCCAACCAATGCTCCTTGGGACCCAGCAGTGGCTTGAAGGGAGGGAGCATGGCAGGGTGCTGTTGCCTTGCCTCCAGCTCTCCAGGAAGCTCTCCCAGCTGGAGCTCCGCGCGTTGTGCTGGGCTGGGTAGTGATGGCCCTTCCCATTTCAGCCACCACCCCAGGACTCAGTGGGGCTTGCTCCTAGCCACCAGATCCATGCAGAAGAAGCCACCAGTGCATGTGCTGGCAGCAGCTGAGAAGCGGAGGAGGTCCCCCCCCTTCGGTGGGAAGCAGAGGGAGCTGCTTAGCAGCTACAGGCTCCAGTGGAGTACCGAGAGTGGCCAGCCTCTACTCCCAACCTGCACCCTTTAGCTGAAGGCCAGGCTGGCAACAAGCAGGAAGGCGGGAAGAGCTGCTCAAGCAGAGAAGCAATGGGCCTGGAATTCAGCTGCTCCATGAGAGCGCTTTTGAAGATCACACACCTAGTGCTGGGAGGGGAGGGGCAGCTGCAGCCCAAGCCGCACTGCAGGACGGGAAAGGAGACATGGAACAGCCACCCCAGGGCGTGGAACGGGCTAGCCTAGAGGCCAGGCTTCACTCTCCCATGCCTCCACTGGGCCTGTTGTTCCACCCTCAGGGCGGGGAAGGCCAGCCCAGAGGCAGGGCAGGAGTGCAGGCTCCAGCTCCTGGGCCAATCCATCGCACTGCCCCTAAGTGCCAGCCCTGCACTGGTGCCCTTTAAAATATGGTGCCTGGGGCACTGCCCTGGTCACCCTGGCCTAGTTACAGCCCTGCCTTAAAGACTAATGAATTTCTTCAGGCATACGCTTTCATTAGCTTTAACCCACTTCATCAAATGCATGAAATGGAGACTACAGTTGAGAGGTATATATACACATGCCAGAATGAAGAAGCATTACATTTGGCTAGCACTCGCACTTGCCATTGCAATGCTTCTCCTTCATCCTGGCATGTGTATATATACCTTTCAACTGTTCTTTCTGCTTCATGTATCTGATGAAGTGTGTTGGGAGACCACGAAAGCTAATGCACAAAGAAATTGGTTAGTCTTTGAGGTGCCACAAGACTCTTGTTTTTGCTGTACACGGACCAACATGGCTGCCCCTCGGGAACTTTAGGCTATTACTTTCCCATCTCAAGTATGAATGAAAAGATTCACTCAGATAGAAGAATTAGGGCTGGACTACATTACAGTCAACTTCTGTTGACCAAACAGTGGAGGTGAACACACTGAAATGCTCCTCACACTGATGCACTTCCCCTACTATTACAACATAATAAAACCACCTCAACGAGAGGTGTAGGATTTATGTTGGTGTAGTTAGGATTGAACCATTTCAGTGTAGACATTGCATTTCTTACATGGGTTGTTGATTGTTATTTGCTTCAATTTCACAACTCCACAAGGAGCCAGGGTAGCTGGAGCCCACTCCCAGTGAGGAATAGGGAGGGGAGAAGTCCCAGGCAGCTTCTCTGTCTCCCAGCAAAGAGAAGAGGTGGTAGCCACCCACCAGAAGTCCAGGAGTCTAGGTACCTGTGGGGCAGCTGGGCTTCCATGAAGAAGCTGCAGAGGAGCTGAAAGACAAAGGTCTCACTTCTCTTCTTAGGCTGGTGGAAGTGCTCCTGTTGAGGATGTACACCACCTACCAAGGAATGTTGTGTGGACGTCAGTGACTTCAGAATACAATGACTAAAGTCAACCTAGCATAGGTTGATCTATCTTTGTGGTGTAGACAAGGTCTTAGAGATTGAGTTCTCATCCCTGCCTTTGACCTTTATTACTACTACAGGCCACACACTCTATTGCTCCTGTAGGCTGAGTTGCACAACCAACAAGAAAGAGCAACCTAGTATGGCAGTGCCTGTGTTATGTGCAGACAGCAATTGACAGTGCCAGAGATTCCTCAATCTGCAGCAATTTGGGTGAGGAGAAGGAGTTGCAGGGATGGGGGTGGGGGGCTGGGTTATGGACTACTGAAGACTCAGGGAGTGAGGTAGAGATAAGGGTTATTGGAGGCTTACAGATATCCCATAGGCCATACACTTACAGCTCCTTTGTCCTATATTCTTCAGTTATTCATTATTCTGTCTCCCCATATCCTTCACACCTGATCCCAGAAATTCATACATTCTTCTCAAGCCCTGGCTGGTAATTACTCCTTCCCTCCACCATACCTAGGGCCCTTCTCCTTCGATAATCAATCATGTTAGCAGAGATCGAGCTGGTACAACTAGGTTTTGTTATGAACCATTTCTGTCCCCTGCTTTCTTCCTAATCCAGGTTTCTATTTTCCCCTCCCAATCTTTACTTCCCCAATGTGAGTCTCTGCTTCACCAATCAGCACCATTTCTTCTCCACTCCCCACCCCAGGTTCCTGCTTTCTTCAGCCATATACTTCTCCCTATTCAGTCCTCTCCTAGGTCCCTGACTCCCCTGCTCTCATTGCTCCATCTTGCTAGTCCCTGCTGCTTCTCTTTCACTCCTATTTTCCCCTACTCAATTTGCCTCCCTTCTCAGGTCTCCACTCCTCACACAGAAAAACCATCTCTGTAAGATTCTCTGATTCTATGAGACTCCAGATAGTTGCCCTGTGCAAAAAGTTAAGTGATTGAGGTAGGCAGCAGCAGGGGGTGCCAGAGAGATTTTTGTTCTTGCAGTACTAGGCAGTTTGGAGCCCTGATTTTCCTCAGAATCAGGCTTTTCTCACCTGCCTTTTGCTGCCTAGAACACTTCCTGAAATTCTGGAATTGATTGGATGCCATGTTACAAAGTTATCAGACTACCTAGAGTAGGGCTCAACAAATCCTTGGTGTGAACACTTCCTGGCACCTAAAAAAATAAGTCATTGCCACTGACAGTTTTGGCATCCTCTCTCCCCCACCATCTCTGCAAGTGACCCTGGCAGCAGTTTTTCAGTGGTGGGGATCTGTGTTTTGCACACTTTGCTGCCATCAAAAAGGTTGGCAGCCCCAGCAGTTTTTCAGTGACAGAGCTGGGCCCTGTGTGTTCTGCACCATCACCAAAAAAAGTGATAGCAGCAGTGGTCTTTTGGCAGCAGGTAGACCCCTTCACAGCAGAACACCTCGGTGCCTCAGTTTTGGGTTTTGTCCTTAGGTATGCAGCAGATTTGTCAAGGTCTGATCTAGAGACAACAGAGATTGCCTTGAAGCTGATCTTAGGTTTAGTAACCTTGGGGAGCAAGGGCTTACTACTATAGGCAGAGAGTCCTAGGGAAGTCCCAAGAGGGCTGGGTTTTTGAACTGGAGCAGCAGCCCTGCCTGTTTTTCCTGTTTGGTGGCAGCAGAGCACCTGGGATCAGGGGTCCTATGGCACTTGGAGACTAAAGTGCTACAGGACTCCTTGCTTGTTTTGCTGAACCAGAGGTAATGTGGCTGTCCCTTTGGAACTTGGGATCAGTAGGAGGCTCGGGAACCAGGCCTGGAAGATCCAGTGACATCCACACTTAAGAGGGGCTCAAATCTGTAATTGACTGTGTGAGTGGAACAAGGAATGTTTAGCTAAACGCATTCAGATTATTTCTTCCTTTTAGATTCCTCTGTGCTGAGTGCATGTACCCCTCTCCCCACCATCCTGTAACTACCCAAGTTAAATCCCAGAGACGCAACTCTGTGTTTCTTAGCTGTTCTTAAAGAAAAGCTATCCTTCTAAATAAGTTTTGGCGCTATGGTCTAACAGAGGTTTTATATGAATGTGCCTCAGACTGCAAGGCCAGCTGCTAAAGGGCATTCTATGTCATTTTTCACTGATATCACAACTGGGGTTCAATTCCTCTCCTGAGGGAGGAATAAAAGTGATTGAAGGTACCTCACAGAACTGAAATCATAAGTACACCCTCCTGGGTTCTCAAGAGTTTTTGCATTTGGGTGGTGGCAGCAATACCACTCCAAGGCCAGGAAAGTTGTAGTGTTTGAGAGTTTTAGGATACAGCTTTCTGATCAGTGGTTTTTAAGGCCCTTTGCAGGCCCCTGCCTTCTGCACTTGAAGTGCTAGAGTGCAGAAACAGCCCTGACAGTAGGATCTCACTTTGCTCAGGAATTATTTTGTAATTATTTATTATTGATTTGTATTATAGTAGCACCTAAAGCACCCGTCAGGCATCAGCGATTTGTTAAACACCGTACAAACACTTAGGCTGTGTTCACACACAGGGATTATTTTGATACAAGTTGTGTTGAAACAAACTTGTATCAAAATAATGCCTTATTTCGAAATAACTTAGTCCAAATTAACAAAAGGTTATTTCAAAATAAGGGAAAAGGCAGAAACGAAATAGCATGTTCACAGTGTGAACCTGCTATTTCGCTTCCAGAGGGGGCTGCAGGCACCCATGGGGTTCAGCACTGCCCAGCACTGAACCCTGGGTACCTGCAAAGGGGGGCTGCAGGCACCGGCAGGGTTCAGCGCAGCCCAGCGCTGCTCCCCCCCCGGCTCAAAGCCCCGGCTGCCCCCAAACCCGCCATGGGGCAGCTGGGGCTTTAAGCCGGCGGGGAGCAGTGCTGGGCTGCGCTGATCCCTGCGGGTGCCTGCAGCCCCTCTGTGC
This sequence comes from Podocnemis expansa, assembly GCA_007922195.1. Lineage (NCBI taxonomy): Eukaryota > Metazoa > Chordata > Testudines > Podocnemididae > Podocnemis > Podocnemis expansa. The sequence continues at coordinate 25,397,646 of ML681964.1, read as the reverse complement.
AGGGCTGGCCAGGGGACACCTGGTGCTGAGGGTTCCCTGGCCAGGATGCTGAGGGGGCAGCCCTTGAAATGTTTCGGAACACCTTGTTCCAAAACAACATGTTCACACGCATTGTTTCGAAACCAGGGTTTTGAAACAAGGTTGTTTTGACCCCAAATGGGGTTTAACTTGTTTTGAAACGCAGTTGTTTCAAAACAAGGGCTTCCCCTTGTTTCGAAACAACTGTGCGTCGTGTGAACAGCAGAATTCTTATTTCGAAACAACCTCTGTTGTTTCGAAATAAGAGTGCTGTGTGAACACAGCCTTATTGAATTGTGGGGGTGGGTTGGCTAGGGCTTGTGTCCCAAATCAGTTAGCTAGGGAGCAACACACCTGCTCAAATGAAAATCAGTGGCCAGCAAATGACTTAGTGCATATAGAAAAAAATTAACCTGGAGAGGCAGCAAGTTATGGGTAACAAGTAAATGGCAGGCAGTCAGACTTCACATGAAACTATGATACTGTGCAGGCATTCTGCTGATGGCAAGTAACTGAAAGACACAGAAAGCAGTTTTAGGAATGTCATAAAATATATCTGTTTTGACTACATAATGGGACGTGTCAAAAAGCTGCAGTCAGCTGAAACCTAACCTACTTTTTTAAAACCATATACCTGTGGCAGTTGGGCCACCATTCCACAGATTTGCCTTACAGGTGGAACTTAAGAATGGCAGTCACAAGGTAGATTTTTAGTTATATACATTCAAATCTGAATCTACTATGTGCATGAATTTTGAATAGTTCAGATCTAAATGCAACATATGGCACCCTAATGATACAATGGGATGCACAAAATGGGCTATTCATGCTATTGTTCAACTTCTTGCATTGCAAATCCATTCTGTAATAGCCAAATACTATGACTGCACAAGGGATAGAAATTCTTAAGAATGTCAAATTAACTCTGATTCACTGCTCTGATTTTTATTATTAGGAACTTTTAAATATTACCATACTAAGGCAGCAGGGGAAAAAAATGAACCATGAATGTAATGATGTACCTTATTATAGTGTTTCTTAGTTCTGGAAAGTGAAAAGGTGGTAGCATTTTTATTTTTCAAGCAAACAACTATTTATTTTCTTCTCACTATAACACAAGGCAAAAGAGCAAAAATAACCTGTTTAAAAACATCACTTTTTGAAGCTTTCCTCATTTTGCTGCATTCTTCAAAACCACAGTTTTCCTCATTTTTGGCCAAATCTCACTCATTTTTGCTCCCCTTTACGGTCCCATTGCTTTCACTGTGATTACTCATGTAAACCTGCTGATTAAAGTATGTTACATACTAGTCTCAGTAAAGATAATTGGATGAACTGTTAATATTTGGGTTGCAGTAGGACTATGTTGTGTGGGTTTGCTGAGTAGGATTTAACTTGTAATGCTTCTCAAAAGAAGCTTGTGTCCTTCAAAACAGCAGCAAAGATAACTAACATTTTAATAGGAAGTGACTTTCAGTCAGTAACTGTCATTAGAAATCACACCTGGAACATTCAAAATCCAACTTCTAGAAAATGGTAAAAGAGGTAAGCAATGGTTGTAATTTTTTAAGATCCTCTAAATTACTCCTCTCTCCCTCCAGTGCCACTAAAGAAGGTCCCATAAGAAAGTGAGACAGTGAAATGGAAAGATGTATGAGTTATAGGATGAAGAAGGAATGTTTTGCCCCTTCTTTCCTTGGAATGATGATATAGTGTAGTGGCTACCACCTCTGCTTAACAGGCAGAAGGTCCAGGCTTCAATTCCCAGGGGGTTGGACTCAATGATCTCATGAGGTCCCTTCCAGCCCTATGATTTGATTTATTGATTTCCACCTGCATTGCAGTCTTTTTTTTTTTTTTTTTTTATAGTAAGCAGGTGTAGTAAAGATGCCAGGTCTACCAGTGCTGGTCCACAGCTTAGAGAGGTTTTTAGTGATGAATAGAAGGATCTTTCTCTTCTGTTTTCTGAGCCCTGTTTCTTTTTAGCTCATAAGTGCATAACAATAGAAAGCATGATAATATCAGCCAAAGAAAACAAAAAGTCAGCTACCTCCCAACAAAGAATTCTTAAAATAACACCCTGGCATCTTTGTTTGAATAGAACCATAATATAATAAACTTGTCAAATTTATTTGCCTTCTTGTAGCAAAGTACATATTAAAATTACTATACATGCTTGTTGTCAGGTCCTCGCCTCATCAGGGCGAGGCAAACAGACAGTCAGTAGGTTCAGGCCTTCAACCCCGGCCGGGGTAAGGCAAACCAACCGTGGCCCAGCTGGTAGCAGAGGAGGGAAGGGGAATGCAGGCCCACCCGCTCCACTGCATTCCAGCCCAGGGCCCTAGCAGTGGCCACATGGAAGGCCACTGTGTCAGTGGAGCTCCCACCAAAACACACCAACTTACAATTGTCCCTGGGCTACTTCCTTCCCTTGCCCACTGAGGCCTGGGGCACGCTGTCCTCATGGTCCTCCAGGTAGGATCCCCAGGGCATCCCCATCAGGCCCTCACTATCTTTGGGAGGCAAAGCTGGGAACTCAGCCTCCTTGGCCAACAGCAGCTCCTCCAGGTCACATGAGTCTGGTAGGGCAGGCTCTCTGTCCTCCCCAGCAGAGGGGAGCTCCCCCAGGTCCTCCCCAGCCTCAGGCTGGTCCACAGGGTTCAGGCTGTCCATGGAGGGAAGCTCATCAAGGTCCTCCCCAGAAGAGTTTTCTCCAGGGGTGTAATTGCCCACAGATCCTCCCCCTAGCTCTTCTCAGGTGGGGAGTCTGGGCACCCATTACTCTCCTTTACTCCCAGTGGGCAGAGGTCTGCCAGGGACAGCAGCCACTTCCCTCTAAGCTGCCCCCATGGCTGCCTGGTCCGCTCCCTTTTATAGTCCTCCTGCTCCAGGCGCCCTTCCCTTTGGTTCCAGCCCCGGCTGCTCTGCCGGGTCTCCTCTGGCCAGTAGGGGGAGTGCGGGCACCCAGCTGCCTCTCTGCGGCTGCCTAACTGCTCCCCTCTGCTACAATGCTTAATACAGAGATTTTGAAAGCATAGGCTAAGCTTCCAAGATGTGTAAATAAATGTAACAGAGAAGCATGGTGATAGATAGATAGATAGATAGACAGACAGATAGATAGATAGATAGTACTTTCAAAGTTTTCCATGGTAAATATTATGGATGGTGTGTCTATTGTTAGTTGCCACTACAATGGAATGTAATTATCGATTGGTGATGATATTTATAAATTGAATCTGTTGCCAGTGGGAATAATTCTAAAGAGGAAAAAAATCACATACTGTAATCTGACAGCATTAAATAAATCACTTTTGTGTGTTTCTTTCAATTGCTAGTTAGAAAATTGCTAAGAGCGCTAAAGGAAGTTTGATAAAAAAACAACATTAAAAAAAGAAGGTTTGATTTGCCATTTCTTGCACACCTCAGACTCCCACTACAGTGACATGGGAGATTTGGCAATATAGGGCTGGGACCTGACTTTGACTCAAATCAGTAAAAAACTAAACAATTTAATACGTAATGCTAATACAAACAAGGACATAGGTTTAACTTTTAAGTTCTAACACAGGTGTGACAAACAGGCAACCTGAGGGCCATTTGTGGCCTGCAATCCACTCTGTTGTGGCCTATGCTAGTTCAGTTGTGTAGAGGGGAGGGGTAAACTGAGCCCCCTAGGGCTAGATTTCATGGGCCCTGGCCCCTGCTCTTTCCCACCGCAGTGGCAGCCAGCCTGGGGCAGGGCATTGGAGTGGGCCTGGTTGGTGCTGGTAGGGGGCCTGGCTGGCCCTGGGGCCAGAGGCTGTGCTCTGCGGTGTTTTTGCCGGTTCCACCTCCAGGCTGACGGGTCAGCCCTGGCTGGCGTGTGGTTGCTGTGCTTAGCACTGTCCTAGGAGGTGTCATAGGAGACGAGTGCAATGGCCCACCCCAAACGCTAGCTGGGCCAGGCCCGGGGTGAACAGTGCTAGCACACCCTAGCCTGGCCTGGCCCGGGGCCCCACCCACGGAGAGCAGAGAGGCACTGGACCAGCCTGGCATCCAGAGTAAGCACAGGTTTTTGGCAGATAGCCCCAGGGCTTACGGAAGTGGGGGGCAAGAGTGATTTATTTTCGTGAGCCTGTGGGTTTTATTTTTTCTTATATCAGTTTGTGGCCTGCCATACTGTTTTGTTGACAGAAATGGTCTCCAAGGCTAAATGATTTTGACATCCCTATCTAACACATATTTAATGGTATAGTGTAATTAAATATGTGTTAGGTCATATAACTTTATGAATGTGATAGGATTAATGTTGTGATAGAACATCTCCATCCACCAAAATTCTCCTTGCCAGAGCTGGAATTTCTAAGTAAATGGTTGCCTATGATGTCCCCAGGGCTATGTCTACACGGCACTTTTATTTCAAAATAACACACATTATTTCGAAATAAAAGAAATTAGGTCTACATGACGTTTTCTTATTTTGAAAGGACGGATCCTGTCCTTTCGAAATAAGAATCGTTGTTCCCAAACAGTAAAACCTCAATGTTTTCGAAACGGCCATTATTTCGGAAGGGATATTTCGAAATAATGCCGTTTAGACCTGTTCTTTTGAAACAACACCGTGTAGACCTGTTTTTTCAAAACAACTTTTCGAAACAACGGGCCAATTGGCGTTATTTCGGAATATCCCTTTCGAAATAACGGCCATTTTGATTGCGGGGTTTTCCTTATTTTGAAATGAGCCCTTTCGAAATAAGGATTTTATTTTGAAATAAGTCATTTCGAAAGGACTTATTTCGAAATAAAACTGTGCGTGTAGACATAGCCCAGTTGCCCCTACACTTGACAAACTTCAGGGAAGGAAGGCAGATAGTTTTTCTATGGTGCAGTTCTGCCTACTGTTCTTGTGCTAATATCCGGATTTGACTTGTTTACTCCAAAACACCGTTCTTGCTTGGTAGATAATTTGAAGGAGGAACTTAGAAATAGTTGGGATGCAGTTCCTCGGTGGTTCATATCATGAACTGGATCAACTGAAAAAATATCCAGCAATTGCTAAGCTTTTTAACAAATTTAATACCACACTGCCCAGTTCTTCCCCTGTGGAAAGACTATTCAGTAGTGCCAGCAAATCATTTTGCCAAGACAGAATCAACTTCTGGATGACATGTATGAAATTATGTTATTATTGAAGAAAAATGCTTGTGTCATAAAATGATATGTGGTCTCTACACAATATTAGAAAATCATAGAAGCTGGAAGGGATCATGAGAGGTCATCAAGTCCAGTCTTCTGTATTCATAGCAGGACCAAGTACCATCTTAAACCACCCTGGCAAGTGTTTGTCTAAACTGCTCTTAACAAGCATCCAATGATGTGTCTGCCCCCACTCCCACATACTCATATAAAAAGATAGAAAGGAAATTTTACAAATATTTTACATTTATAAGAGATTTTTTTATTGTTATTCCATGCTTATTTATGTATATAATGAACATTTCATTGTTGCTCTTTTTCTTTCTCATCCATTATGTGCTTATATCATTTAGATAGTTGTCCATGTATCAATCAGTAAATTGCAGGGAATACAAAAGATGAAAGCACTTGTGCTTATACTTGTGCTTTTATTTATTGTGGTGATTTGCTCAGGTTAGCTAGAGCTGTGAGTCACTGTATTACCACTCTGCCTTAGCAAGAGTGAGAGCTATGATGCTGCCAAGCTATGCGTCCGCCTTGCTTGTAAACACTTCAATTCTCTGCCAGTTTAAACCATGCTTTGCAGGTAACAATCAGGGAACCCTAGTTCCCCAGAGATATCTCCCTACAGTATCCAGTTCCTCTCAAAGCACAATCACAATAATTCTGGTGTCACTGTCTCCAAAGAGGCACAGCGCACATCAGCTGAAGACTCACACTTCACTTTAATGCACAGTGCTGTGATACTTTTGTAATAAAACAAAAATAAGTTTATTATCAAAGAACAGAAATACTAAGCAAGAGAAAAAGAAACAGATACAGTTACAAAGATAACAAAAAAATGCTTTCTAATGACTAAATCCTAATCTTAGCAAGTTGTAATTTTTGCCTAAGCAAAATAAAAATAAAAAAAAAAAGAGACTTGCAGCACTTTTAAAGACTAACAAATTTATTCATTGAATGAGTTTTTGTGGAAGAAAATCCCATTTTTGTCAGTGGGATTTTCTCCCACAGAAGCTCATGTAGTAGATAAATTGGTTAGTCTTTAAAAGTGCCACAAGACTTCTTGGTTGTTTTGCTGAACTAGACTGTCATGGCTATCCCTTTTGAATTTGCCTAAGCAGTTTTCTTACTTCCTTCAAGTTACCAGTGGCTATGTCTACGCTGTGAAAGCTAAATCAGCTTTATTAAGTTGACTTAATAAAGTCTACTTAAAGTCAACTTTAAGTAGACCTTATTAAGTTGACTTAGTGAGTCCATGCTACATTAAGTCGACTTTATAAAGTCTACTTTAAATAGGTGTCCTGGCTTAATTTGACTTAATAAAGTCGACTTAGTGGCCCCACTGCCATAAGTTGACTTTATTAAGTCGACTTAGTGAGTCCACATTGTCTTAAGTCGACTTAATAAAGTCAACTTAACAGTAAAGTTGACTTTATAAGTGGACCTTATAAAGTCGACTTTACTGGACCCTAAAGTTGACTTTATTGCCCTGCTGTATAGACAGGGTTCTGTTTAAGTTGACTTAAGGGCCCTTAAGTCAACTTAAACACATAGTGTAGATGTACCCAGTGTCTCTAGCCTTCCCAACTAGTGCATCTTACTTTCACAGGCTTGGGGGGATGCTTCATCCGGTGTCCCCTCATTGATGGATAACTACAATGTATTTTTACTCCCCTTAGATTACCCAAAGTCCCTTGTCTCTCTCTGAAGAGTCAGGAAGGTTTCCTGGGCTACAGATTCTCTCACCAGTATGATTGTTGAACAGTCTTCTCCCCTGCTTTCTTAGCTTGATGGCTTTTTACCTTACATGTTAATATCCTTTCATTGCCCTCTGCACGTAACCAAGCTGGTCAAACAAATAATACACATTCCTTTGTTTATGGTAGAGTTGGTCTATGCTGTCCTTCCCAAACACATTTCAAGAACATATTTCCAGCATACTTCTATAGTTCATTATCCACAATCTGTAGCTATATCACACAATGATTTTCAAAAGCAGCGCGTTGCCGGTTTGCATATAAATACCAGCCTTGACTCCTTTGAGATACAGATTGTGACAATAATGTGTTATGGCAATGAGGTTGTCAGGCCTGATGTGGGTGGTAGTATGGTGGTCTTCTGCCAGTTGGCATTGAGGTACTGTCAAGATCATAGCTATAAATACTTACATACCATTTCCAGAACATGCTTGAACTTGGCACTTCTGCAGTGAAGCACTTGATACCTATACTTGCATCCTTCTTCTCAGCTCTTACAGCAACACTGGTTAGATCAGGGGTCTCAAATGCAAATCTCCACAAGGGCCGCATAAGGGCTAGTATGGTAGCCCAACGGCCACACCACTGAAACCTTTTTATACAATGGTATTGCAACTATTGATAGCAATAGTGTTGTTGCTGGCTGCAAGAAATAACTTTAGGGGCCGCATGTGGCTCTTGGGTCACGAATTTGAGATCCCTGGGTTAGATCATGTCTTATATCGTACTTTTAAAGTGTACAAGTTGGCTTTCAAGTCTTAGTAGCTTAGCACTGTTAATTAGTCTTTCCTAAACATAAGAAATGTGGCCTAAGAGCTAGTCTGCATTATAAAACATTAGCCTGCCACGTTTTGTTTAGAAACAGGAAGCCAGATTGTAAGTTATCAGGGTGCAAACTGAGTGTCTGATGCTGTTAAGCATCTGGACTTTTTATCACACTTGTTTTTATCAAGTGTCTGCAGTCAAGTTTAGGCAGACAATGTTTTGTTTTTAATTGTCTGAAACATTTGCTACTGGGCTGAAAACTTTTATGTCATGTTTCAAGGCAAAATGATCTTTGGACAGCAGTCATGAGGCTCTATAAATCAGGATTTGCAGTACTATCTAAAAGATACAACCAGTGGTTAAAGTACAATTTGATGGGCCCCGGAACCCTCCTGATTACCAGGCCCCTTTCATGCATGTGGAGGCCCCAGTTATAATTTGAGTGTGAGACAAACTGTGTGAGCCCCACCAGCTCTTTCCTCACAAATGAAGCACAGCCTTAAATCCACAATGTCACCCCAACCTTGTCCACTAGTGCCCACGTGAGATCCCTCTTTCTCCATGATCTCCTTAGCCCCCATTCCCTAAGCATCATGCCCCCAAGCCCCCATTCCAGCCCTCCTAACCCCCCACACCCAGTCTTTACTCCACCCCCCCTTCAGCCCACATAACCCCCTCCAAACCTTCCCAGGCCCTTCTGTCCCTAGCCCCCACTCCTGCCCCCAACCTTCTCCATCCCTCCCCAGCTCCCCCACTCCAGCCCTTCACAGTCCCCTCCACCACTACCTAGTCTCCAGCAGCCCCTACTCAGTCTCCTTGTTCCCATGTCCCCTTCCATCTCTCTCCAGCCCCCCATTCCAACCCCTCACTCCAGCAACTCACACAGCTCCAGATACCTCCATTCTCACCCCTGTTCTCCAGCTCACCACATCCACCACTGCCTCCTGCTGGTGCAGCACCTTGTGCTTTCCCTTCAGGCTCCTGGATTCTCCAAGCAGTGGGGCAAGCAGCAGCAGCAGCAGCAGCGCAGCCAGGAGCAGTGACTGTGAGGTATTGGAGGGTAAAGAGTGAATGGAGCAAGGCTGCCAGGGAGTGGAGCGAGTGAGGGGATCACATATAGCAGACATGCAATTTCTCCACTCCACTCCACTCCACTCCATCAGCAGCACACCATGGACCCTCCACCAGCTCACAGTTGCTGCTTCTGGCCATGCTACTGCTGCTGCAGAGCCCAAAGGGGAAGCACAGGACAACAGAGGTTCAAGTAAGGGGGAAGGCACCAGAATGCTGTGTTCTACCTTGCTATTCTATTTTTAGGGGCCCCAGAATGCTGGCTCCTGAAATTTGTGGGCCCCAGAATGGCATTCAGGTGCATTCCCCCTTACTTTAACACCTGAACACAACCTAAATTGTTACTACATTATTAGCCTCATAATATGACATGCATCCAGCAAAAAGTTACCTATTAATTTGCATACATCTCAATAAGTTGTAACTCAGTTATGAGATTGCTTTGTGTTTATATTAGGGTTGCCATACAGCCAGTTTTTCCTGGACATGTCATTGTTTTCAGACACTAGTCACTAACCAGTAAGCTGAGCTCCTGTTGCTGTTTACAGCCCCTGCTGTGTTGTTCATATTCAGGGAGCTGCTTGGCCACCTCTGCTCCAGGACCTGGCTCCAGCATTGCTTGGATCTGAAAAAGAAGACGTGTCCGGGAAAAAATGGACGTATGGTAACCCAAAAGGTTCATATGGCACTTTTCATGCAAGGAACTCTAAGCTTCATATATATTAAGCTTTTCAAAGGCCTAGAGCTGGAGACCTCTTAACAGAAATGCATAATTCTTGTCTACTCTGTTGGCAATCGCTCTGATGAGAATGTGAGTGGAGATAAGATTCAGATGACAGAGCTGGTGTTGTCATCACACTGTTGCTTAAATGTTCTCTGAGTAATTTTTAAGTAATACAATGGTAAGCTGTAGCAGTGCAGTGCCCTGTCTACGCTGGTGTTCCTACTGTTGCTTCTACTGGTTGCAGTGTAACAGTGTGAGATCTCATGAAAAAAAAACCCAATACAAGAATCAGCTTGCTTTGGGGAGGGTTCATGATTGTGCTCACTGTAATCTTACAAGCCACAAATGCTCAGGTTTTTCCCTGTCGATTTGACACCTTGAATTAGGAAATAGAGTTTCTTTTGTGGTTTGGGGAGTATCTTTTTTTAGTTCTTTTGAAGTAGTGTCAGGTGTATTTAGATCAATGGTTCCCAACCTGTTTGGCATGAGGGCCACAGATATCACAAAGGCCACTAGTTTCAGACAACAGGCCACGCCTCACTGCAGCCAGACAGAAGGAGTTCAGCAAGGAAGGAGCCTCCTTGGTGCTCTCCCATCTTCCTGGCTGCAGAAGGAAACCACACTCATCTTGTAGCCCTGTATGCTACATCTGGTTTCCCAGGCAGTGGCTTCCTTCTGGAGCCAGGGGGACAGAGGATCAGTGCTCCTCACCATGTCTCCAGCAGGGCCCCCAGTGCTTATGGACCCAAGGAAAGCACTTTGTTGTGTTCTCTGCTAGAGCCAGGAAGAGGAGAGCGCTGATCTCCTGTCCCTTTGGCATCAGCAAGGAGCCTTCACCTGTCTTGAAGCTGTGCATCAGTATGCTCTACCTAGGTCCTTACGCAGCTGCTCCCTTCTGAAGCCAGCAGGAGAGGAGTCGTGGGCCACTTTTAAAGCCCCCACAGGCCACTTTTGTCCCCTGGCCCAGACATTGAGAAACACCGATTTAGACGCTTTGTGTCCTTTTTTAAAATACATATAGCTATGTCAAGAGGACATAATAAACATGCTTTAGAAAATGTAAAACAAATTATGTAGATTATTGACCTCAAAGTGTTTGAAAAATTTAGTCAGGCTCCAAAAAGCGAAATTGGCTTTAAAATAATGATTTTTTTATCTACCTTCTTTTTTTTTTTAACTTTTAAGATTTATATTGATATGCTTTTTTCCATGGCCATGAGGGCTACATTTGTTTTTTTAAAATGTAAATTGGGATTGTAATATAATTTCAGGACTCTTGGAACCGGGGCTTTATCATAAACACCAAATACAATGAGACATGAGAAAAAAATCCACAAGAGTTGGCCACACTGTAAATACACTGATTTCACAGATGGCAGTAAGATACCAAGTTTTTTTGACACTTAGATTATCAACATCTTGGATGAGTCAGGCAAACAGAAACACACTCTTAAAAGTCCCTGGAGTTAAGCTTTAATCCAAAATTTGGACCATAAAAAACAGATTGAGAACAGAAATGATCCACTAGAGATGGGATATTTAAAGAGGAACAGATGACTATGCCACAGATACTGCCTTTTCTACAATGCTTAACATTGCTTTTATTTTTGAAGTTGAAATTACCCTTTTCTTGTACCTGTTATCCGTATCATTTGTGATTCAGAGGCCTGTTGCTCAGACTGGTGGCTAACTACCGAATAATGTTTTTAACAGGGCTAAAATGTGTGGTTTTACGTGTGGTTTTTGGAACATGTAGAGGCGCTTATTCTATATTTTACTGGAGAAGGGCTGCTTGAATTCTGTTATTTGCAAGTTATGGGCTCCAATTAATGTGTTTGTTTGTTTGTTTATTTTCATGTTGCTTTGAGTTTTTGGTGTTGACACGAGTTTTAGTTTAATATTGATTTTTGTTATACTGTAAGACTCCTATCATGTTTATCTTTAACATTGTTGTACCAGCATTCTAGCTTCTACAGACCTTGTATATATGATCTTTCATTATGAGCCAAGCATCTGTGCACCATGCAGTTCTGTAGAGAATGTGTAAGGCTTAGCAGTGAACAATGGAATGACTTTTCCTACAATAATATATTCTTAAGTAACAATCTTGTTGCATACAAATATAATAGGGTATGACCCTCTGACTGTGGTATTTTCATACCCACTTAACCGACCCAGCTCCCATAGACATTAATAGAAATAATCTAACTGAGATCAGTATTTGTCAGATCAAGTCATATTTGTACAGGGCCATGGTCTAATAATTTGATCCTGGAACAGAGAATTGGGAACAGTTAACTTCTAGGTCAGGCTGTCATATGGACTCCAAATATGATCTTAGGCAACTAACTTCTTTTCTGTTTCACTTCTTCCATCTGTAAAATGGAGATAATACTTACCCATCTCTCAAGGCTGTTGTGAGGATCAATTAGCCAATATTTATAATGAATTTTGAACTTGAAAAGTGCCACACAAATGTTATGTGTTTTATTTATTAGATTTATTATTCATGCTAAGGAATGGAGGCATATCTTTCTGTTTCTTCTGGTAGGGTTTAAAAAATTAAACATGATTTTTGAAACATGGAAAGATAATGCACAATCAAAATAGCTATAAAAATTAACTTTTCAGGCTAAATGTAAAATTAAAGCTTTTGCTATTTGTGAACAGTAAAGAATTCACTGCACCTTTTGTGAGGGAAGTGAGGTTTTTTTCGTGCTGCCATCCTGATCAACATATAGCATGAGTAATTGCATTCTACCATATCTAACTTTTATTTAAATGAGGTATTCTTCATTTCCTGTCCTAAACTGCTGTGTAGCACTGCTATGCACAGGTAAGCAGTCACCAACATTTCTGTGGTGGACAATGTGATTCCAGTATGTACAAAGGACGATTTCGCACATATGGAACCATGCCAGTTTTGCAGTGGGTAACACTAATGAAATAGCAGAGCTGCTCCTAATTTACACCAGCACAAGTGAATGAAAGATCTGACTCTGGTTTTAGATTAAATGAATAAAAATATAAAATATAATTATCCATCTGTGATATTTACTGTACAGTGTGGATATGCTTAACTAACATAACCACGAGCATGTCCTATCTGATCCTGGAAAACCTTATTTTCACTCTGAGAGTCTTTACTGTTTTGTGGAATCCTCTTGAATTGAGTGGGATTAAGTGTGTGAATAAAGACTTTTCATCTGAGTGAATTTATACAGGATTAAACCCTAGTATTTATACTGCACTCATCACTGTGGTATCTGAGAGTGCTACAAAAATTACATCATCCAATTTAATTAATCTTCTCATTGTTTTTTATGCCATACTTCTTTGAGGGCAAAAGTTAAGATTCAACTGACCAAAACAAATGGTTTATTCATTAGGGATACAGTTGATGGCCTTCAAGTAGTGAGGACATTAAATTCTTTTCTGCTGCTTCCGTATTCACTTCAGTCACTTGGCAGGGTGCACTCCAAAGGGAAAAGAAGGAAGAATGATATGGGAAATCATCTCTTGGTTAGATCCTGATGATTCTAGGAGCAGAACACTCAAAACTGCCATTTAAATTAATGAAAGCTGGAAGTCCTCAGGACCTCACTAGATAATGTCCTTGATTAGAAGGGGTTAGAGCAGGGGTGGGCAAAGTATGGCCTACGAGCTGGATCTGGCTGACCAGGGATTTCCGCACATGCCTCCCCTACACTCTACCTGAATTTCCCAACATGCCCATCCCTCTGATTGTCAGCTAGTAAAATAGTGTTATACCAATATAGTCAAATGATTGAACTGAACTCACTAAGGAGTAAGAGGGCTCACATACATGCCAGATTGATTCTCAGTTGACAGAGAGGAAGAAGTGGGGACGGGATGGGTGGTTTGTTTGGCGTTGTGCCCTGCCTGAGTTACAAGCACTATTTGATTAGTAACCAGCACTATCTTTTAACAAGGATTGGGTTGGTCAAATACTGCTTGTTTGTTAGGCTGTGTTCACACAGCACTTTTGTTTCAAAACAACCTCGTTGTTTTGAAACAAAAAAAACCATGTTCACACGACGCACAGTTGTTTTGAAACAAGGGGAAGCCCTTGTTTCGAAACAACTGTGTTGTTTCGAAACAAGTTAAACCCCATTTGAGGACGAAACAAACTTGTTTCGAAACCCTTGTTTCGAAACAAGGCGTGTGAACATGTTGTTTCAGAACAAAGTGTTCCGAAACAACAGTGGATCCTCAGCACCCTGGCCAGGGAACCCTCAGGACCTTGGCCAGGGTGCTGAGGGCTGTCCCTCAGCCCCAGAAA
>ML681964.1:25253156-25383730 GCA_007922195.1 Podocnemis expansa | reverse complement strand
GGGGGCTGAGCCACCCCGCAGTGGCTCACCCCCTGCTGGTGCCTGCAGTCCCCTTTCTGGGGCTGCAGGGTGAGCCAGCAGCGGCTCACCCCCAGGGGTAACGAAATAGCATGTTCACACTGTGAACTTGCTATTTCATTTCCTGCTTTTTTTCTTATTTCGAATTAACATTTTGCTAATTCGAAGTATGTTATTTCGAAATAAGGTGTTATTTCAAAACAAGTTGTTTCGACACAACTTGTTTCGAAATAACCCTGTGTGTGTGAACACAGCCTTAGGCTCCATACAGTTGTTCCATATTTTAAGCGACCACTGATAATCAGGCTAAGTGCTAGTGCTCAGACCTGCATTGGCAAAGTAAGACTGCCAGCCTCCATCAGCGTGAGTTCCCCTGCTGAGACCTAAAATCACAGAGGGTAGGCGGCAGCAGAAGGAGGCTATCCACATGGGTGAGGGTGTGAAGTACTGAACAGCGTGATGCAGAATTTTCCCACAATAGAGTCCAACATCTCTTTCTTGAGTGGTAACAGTTAAAGTTAAACCTCATCATTTTATATGTATTGTCAGGATTCTGTTACCAAATGTACATTACTTTGTATTTCTCAGGATTGAATTTTATCTGCCATTTTGTTGCCTGCTCAGTCACCTAGTTTTGTAGGATCCCTTTATAAAATAAAAACCACAGAAGGATGTAGAAACAGTGCTTCCTAAAAGGCTTGAGTAGCCAATGTCAAGTAATAATCTAATAAAATGGTCATGAAACACTTTTCAGTTTTTACTATGGTGCCATATAGCCCCCTCTTAACCCCCACAGTCTCACACTTAATTGACCTTAACACCCCTCCTGTAAATTCAAACACCCCCTGTAGGAGGGGAGAGCAGTTACCCACCGGCCAGGAGGCAGCCGGTCGCCAGCACTGCCCCTGTTGGCCTTAAGAGACCCTGCACAAAAGCCTGGTCCGGAACCAAAGGGGCGGGCCGAGGGAGAGGGAGGACTATATAAGGGGCGGACCAGCTAGTTGAGGGAGAAGGTTGTTAGAGTTAGCAGATCTCTGTCCCTGGGAGCAGCAAGGGGGTGACTGAAGTGAGATCTCTCTTCCTGGGAGAACCAAGTGGATGATTGCTGGTGGTGCTCTCCCCTGGAGTTACCTCCCCCAGGTGAGGGGCAGGATGAGCTTGCCTTGATAGAAAGCCTGGATGAAAGAATTTGACCCAATGCACATGAAGACCTAGAGGAGCTTCCCTCAGCAGAGGATGCTATTGAGCTGGCTGCACAGAGCCCCAGTGAGCTAGAGGAGCTCCTGCTGGCAGATGGACCAGAGGAATTACCCATGCTGCCACCAGTAGACAGTGAGGATCTGAGTGGGGTGCATATCCTGAGGATGTGGAGTACTGTGAGGTGAAGGTAAAGCAGGGGGAAAGTGGGAGGAAGTGTCCCAGGGACAGCTGGGGAATGCCCAGCTGCTTTGTGGGGTCAGTGTTTGGGCTGGAGCCCAGTGGCATTGCACTGCCCCTGATAGGGCCCTGGGCTGGACCGCAGTGGAGTGGGTGGGCCTGTGCTCTCCTCCCTTCCCCTGCTGCCTTCCAGGCTAGTAGTTGTGTTGGCCTTAACCTGCTGGGGGTTGAAGGCCCAGACCTCTGCTGCTGTGTGTTGCCTTACCCTGCCTGGGGGGGGCTTGAACTCTGTTACTGTGGGTGTTGCCTTACCCTGCTGGTGGGATTAAAGGTCAAAGACTTTCAGACTGTGCCTCACCCTAGTAGGGGTTAGCAGGCCATGGACATAGGGGGAGTTAGCGTGGACCCTGCTGCAGGTCCCACCCTGCCCACTGGGTGGTGGTGCAACTGAGGGCTGCCCCATTTACACCCCCTAATTTCAATATCTGGGGAAAAAACACTGCAGCCTACCAGACTTCTCCATCCAGGCTGCTGCTGCCCTTGTAGCCAGCTCTCTGTCCCATGGGCAGCTCTGTGCCCCCTTCCACCCCCTTTCCTATCCTGTGGCTTGCTCTCTCACTCTGCAGCCACCATGCTGGTCAGCCCTATGGCCAGCTGTCAGCTGCTCCACGTGGCCCACCAAACACAATTATTGCCCACTCCTGGGTTAGAGCTTGATCTGTCACCATTCTAGTTAGTGGTAGTTATATGCTATGTATAAGAGAGGTAACCATTGACATAACTGTTACCACTGTTAAACAATTTCCATCAATGTTGTACTAAGTATGGTAAAGGATCAATGGAAAAGACATGAACTGTGAGGTAGGATGATCCTGTTTATATGCCTGTATCATCTTTGTATCTGAAGTTATGTATATTGGCTATGTACCTGTATCTCAAATGTTTTATTCTGTCACTGACCCCCCCCCCCATCTACATCAGAGCTAGCCAATTAGGTAGATAAAACAAACAAGGAGTCCAGTGGCACTTTGAAAGATAAATTTATCACATGAGCTTCTGTGGGTATAATCCCACTTCATTAGATGCATGAAATGGAAACTACAGTATGTTAGGTGAATATAGACAAGCAAAGAAGGATGAGTCACAAATTCAGTCTTTTTAGCAAACCAAACAAGTTTTGACTCAAACAGTGTGGAACAATAGATGAGCAGGTGAGAATGTTGTTAGAAGGGGAAATTACCTTAGCTAATGATTTACCTATCTCAAGATCCCATTTGGATCCAGTCTGATAGTGCCAAATTTGCATATGAATTCCAGCCCTGCAGCTTCCTGTTGAAGATTGATTTTTAAAGTTTTTTTTGCTGAAGCACTAACTGTCATGAGCAAAAGGACACTGAGCTCTGCAGATGCCTCTGACAGTAAGGAATCAGTGGCCACCTTCCTGTGATATAGCAGTAAATGTACAGGGATGTGATAGGCTCGTGTGATCCTGAACTCCATCTTAGGCCAGTACCTCTCCATACACAAGTGCTGTGGGTTTTGTTTTTGGAACAGGAAATTTGCATGAAGATGGTAGAAAATATACAACACACCCCTGTTTTTGCCTGTTTCTTTTTCCAGTTTTTCTTTACTGTGGATTTACAACTAGTAGGAGTGTTTTGAACTATGGACTGA
This sequence comes from Podocnemis expansa, assembly GCA_007922195.1. Taxonomy (NCBI): domain Eukaryota; kingdom Metazoa; phylum Chordata; order Testudines; family Podocnemididae; genus Podocnemis; species Podocnemis expansa. The sequence goes on along the minus strand of ML681964.1, from coordinate 25,380,661 downwards.
GGACCTTCCAATCTTTTGGAATTTACCAGAGCATTTTTACACATTAGTAGCCTATTGCATCATTGCTACAGACTTGATCTATGAACAAAGAAAATCACTATTATGTATATGATTCCTTAACCATTCAAAAACTCTTATTTCATGAATAAAGCCTCTGATTAGTTTACTAAGGAGTGGGACTGGCTGGTAGCATGATATTTGAGTAAGATCTAAGATGCATGTTGACCTTCAGGTACGTGTCTGATCCCTTGTGAATGGAAACTCACATATGGTGAAACGAGTGTTTACTAACCACTCACCTTTAGACAAGTTTGGTTGGGAACCATGAGCTGGAATGACTAAGGCTGACTGTTTCATGTCTTGTTAACCAGTGTGGTTCTGCAGGAGATCTGTTATTGGCTGGTGAATCTAATTATAATGTAAACCAGTTGCCACCAGTTTTGGCAATTGCCTGGCCTATTTCTTTCAGCCTGTCCTGAGTGAGGCATTTTCAGTGTGATCTATCCCAGGCAGCAAGTCACATGTTTTCTCTTTCCCTTCAATGGGAGGATGAGTTGGTGCTCTGTTTGAGTTTTGAGTACAGACTGCAGAATTAGATTGTATTGAAATTATATGCCCACAGGGCACTCTGTTGCTCTCAAAGTGCTCAGGAAACATGCAGAACTTTGCCCTTATTTTGAAAATATATATAATCTTATAATGTCTCCTTTTTCAACATCACTTTATATGTAAGGTCCTTTTTACTTCATACACCTAGTGCTGGTCAGGATTTTTCTGATGAAATAATTATTTGTTGCAAAACAATAATTCATCAGAACCAAACCATTCATTGGGAAAGGTTTCTCAGGTTTAGGATAGAGTCGAGACTCTCCCCTCTTTCTCCTCCACCCCCAAATAGCTGCTCTTTGGGGATATGGGAGGTTCAAGTCCCAGCCCTCAAAAATGTTGAAGGGTCATGGTGTCATCTCTGTGTGAATGGGATCTTGTTTTAAAATCTCAAATTTTTCCCCTTGATGCTATCTCTCACTAATCATTGAGAGCTAAACCATGACACCACCCACAAACCCTGAGCAAGGGGAAGCATGTTGCACTCCTTGAAGAGCAGACCAGGAACCAGGCTTTGATTTACAGGCAAGTTCAGCTTCCTTGCATCCTCCTCCAAGCAGGGTAGGAACAATCTTTGCTTGCTATAAACATGAGACTTTTTCTGTTGGCATGTAAACACAGCAGTGTTGGTCAGGGTCTTGGGAGGGGTTGGAGCCTTGGCTCTAAGCTGTCTCCTTCCCTAACCATCCACTTCGCACCTACCTACGCAGTCTTGTAGATAAAACTTAATGCTGCTATTCACAGTGCCAGTAGCCAGCCCAGTGGAGTAACGGTGACTTGCACTGCTTAACTCCCGGGAGGCATTAGATGGACCAGTCTCAGGTCCTGATTAATTCTGGTCACAAAAAACTGGTAACAAAAACATAACATTACTGTACAATGTGCAGGTTTGTTTTTAGTTTACAACTTGTGAATAAGTATCAGCTGTCATCCTCAGTACCCACGTGTGTGTTCTTGTTTCCATATCCTAGCTGCTCTCTCAGCCTCATTCAGCAGCCCCCCCTTAGCTGTCCTTTTGTGCTTTGTTTTTCATTTTTAAAGACAAAGGGTTTTATAGTGCATGGAAGCATTTCTGTTTGAGTGAGACCTCTGTGGAGTCTCATGCAGATCCTTTAGCATGCAGAAATGTGCACAGAAAACATGGTAAGCCCTTAGATGAATTTAGATGCACAGAGATAGTAACTCAGCATAATCCTTAATACTGATGATAGTGGTAAAGCAAACTGATTTAATTCAATGAAACACCTGGGCAAGTTTATTCAAGACACTATTTGCATCCAATTAGCTCCATCAGCCACAATTTCCTGCTAAGTTTTTTTTATTTTGTTTCATAGTCATTCTTTTAGCTTCCTCAGAGGAAGCTGACAGGAAAATAGAAAACTCAAAAACTGACCCATCAGCAATTACTTGTGGGGGTTAGGGTAGAGATGGGGCAGACAATAGCAAACAGATAACAATTTAGGAACCAGGCTTTGCATGTGAATAATAAACAATGTAGGATCAGTCATTAAAACAGAAGAATAAAGCATGACAGTTGTTGCAAGGTAGATACTGGAATGTTAAATACATAATATGCTCTAGTGAGAGCCTTAAACAGAAGAATGAAAAATAAATTGTATGATGGAATATAACTAAGATATTTGTCAATAGCTTTATTAAATGCTGGATTTACAAAATTATAATCTGCCCAAAGGAAGAGGAGTGAACAGATCAGAGAAATTGTAATTAAGTCCCATTTCTTTCTTTGTTTTGGGAGAGGAATAAGATAATCCATTGCTTTTGATGAACCAGAGTCCCCCTCCCACCCACCTCCCTAACATCCCAGTTATCTTGGTGATTAGAAGATGGAGCCAGAAGTCCTCTCGGCTTCCAACCTTGCTGCCTATTACTCACAAGAGGTAAGGTTATGTGTGTAGTCACTGTTCTGCCCATCACAACTAGAATCACTCCGTTAGTGGTCCAGTAAAAGTCTAACTCCCCCGTGCAGTCAAGTAGAGTTTGTGACAATCTAGCCCCATGGAAATAATCCCTGTTCTGTGATGCTGATGATACAAACATGCAGAGGTCTAAATACATAGTGTGTCTACACTTGCAAGTTTAGTTTGAATTAAGGAATCCCTTAATTCAAACTAATAAGACCTGCCAGTTAGTTCAAACTAAACCCTTAGTTCAGGGAGCGGCAACCTAAAAGACTAGAAGAGCCATTCCCCTCCCCACCACAACTGCATGAGCCTGAGACGGCCCTGCAGCTGCGCCATGGCACTTAGTGCTGGTGAGAGGGCTGTGCGGGTGGTGTGCATGCCCTCTCCCCACTGGTGGGGAGGAGCAGTGCTGCACTGCCTATCCCCAGCTGGCCATACCTCCCAAAACCAGGTGGTGGAGAGCTGCAGCATGCATGGGTGGGGCCCTGGGATGGCCCACTCCATGGAGTTCAGGCCACTTTGACCTGGCCACCCTAGGGCCATGGTCATACATTACCCTATGGCAGTGTGACACAGCCAGAGTCAAGGATAAAAGATGGGTGAGACTTCATAGCTTTTGGGTGATCTGCATAGCATCCAAGAGCATTGGCACACAGCTGTGTGCCCAACAGACACCCTGTTGTTCCACATGCCTGGCTTCCCTAGCCAGGTAGCCACCATGAGCTGTGGACATCAGCTATGAGCTCAAGCTGTAATCACAAGCAATGATCAGGACTGGTAATACACATGACCAGCAGCAGAACATGTGGTGTTTGTGTGCCTGTGTAAACTGGTAGGTATGAGATATAAGCTATTAACAAAATTGTATTTTTCTCATAATGTGGCATATTGCCTTGTCCCTCTGAATAAGATCCTACTAGTGTTTTTGTTTTCTAAGTACAACAGTCTGAATGTCCTAGGCTTCCTATATATAAAGTGGATCAAAGCAAGCTACTAAACTAGATTCTTTTCAAAATGAAAAAAGTATTCTTTGGTTCAATTACTTTCAGAAATAATCTTCACTTCTGGTGAAAATGAGTTTAGTTTTCAGATCATATGCCTTTTACTTAAAACAACTGATTAACCTGCATTTCATGACACTCTCTTTCAGAATCAGGAATAGAGTACCATAAATAGGATTGCTACAATAAGGTCTCTGATGAATATGAATGAGAATCAAATTACAGTAGTGTATAAATTATGCTATCCAGCAGAGTACAATTATGAGGTTTTTTCACTCATTCCTAGACAGTTTGTATCAGTGCTTCTATGAGAAATTGATCATTTTAGTCATTCAAAACTCACCTTAGAAATTCCTTCTGAGGTGAATCTTGGCAAAGACAATATCAACTTGTTCTGGACAATATTTAAATGATGAGGGGGAGTTTGAGAGGGAGTTTGTGAAACCACAATGGTGAAGAGGAGCCGCACTGCTGCCAGCACCCCTTCTGTCTCTTCTACCTGTGCCTGTAGCCAGACAGACATCCTGACCATAGATATCTCTACCCAGACCCTGGTGTGGACTTGCAGGGACTGCAGCCTGCAGTTCCCTGTCTCCAACGATCAGGCTGGGGAGATGAATCGATGTGACAGGTGCCTGCTGGTAGAATCACTCAGGAGGCAGGTGGGAGAGTTACAGGAGGAGGTGTCTTGGCTTAGGAGTATCCACACCCTGGAGAAGTTCCTCGACAGCATCCACGAGGAGAAGTGCAAGATGGAGGGCACTGACCAGGTACCAGAGACTACTACCACAACACTGGAGCTGGATGGGGAGCCTGTGGCAGGGGGAGGACACTGGCAGCTGGTTACCTCTGGCTGTAGGCAGTGCTCCACCCCTGCCCAAAACCCACCCTCTGTTGTGGTGAAGAATCGTTATGCGGTGCTAGAGACGGTGAAGGAGGTGGAAGAGGAGAGACCATGCACCCCCGAGGCTGGGAGGATCACAGCCACCACAGCTAGGAGGAAACGTAGAGTTGTGGTGGTTGGGGACTCACTTCTGAGGGGGACGGAGGCACCCATCTGTCGCCCTGACAAGATCTCTCGAGAGGTATGCTGCCTGCCAGGTGCCCGCATCCGAGACGTTACGGAGGGATTGTCGAGAATCATCCGCCCCTCTGACTACTACCCCATGCTTCTCATCCATGTAGGAACCAATGATACTGCGAGAGGTGATCCTCGGCAGATCAAAGGTGACTTCAGGGCTCTGGGAGCGCGGGTGAAGGAGTTTGGAGCACAGGTGGTGTTCTCCTCGATTCTTCCGGTCAAGGGTAGAGGCCTGAGCAGAGACAGATGCATCCTGGAGATGAACGTTTGGCTGCGAAGATGGTGTCGTCAGGAGGGCTTTGGCTTCCTCGACCATGGGTTGCTGTTTCAGGAAGAAGGACTGCTAGGCAGAGATGGACTCCATCTTTCGAGGAAGGGGAAGAGCGTATTTGGACGCAGACTGGCTGACCTAGTGAGGAGGGCTTTAAACTAGGTCTGAAGGGGGAAGGAGACCAAAGCCCACAGGTAAGTGACTATGTGGGAGACCAGGGGGATGGGATGGAACTTGGGGGGTGCCGGGACTGTAACTACAGGGATAGAAGAGAGGATAGTTGGAACATGCGGGGGGAATCAAATAACTTTCTTAGATGCTCTAATGAAGCCCTAATGCCTGAGGCAGGTGGGGGAGGTCAACACCAAAAGAAAATCCAGGGAGGTAGATACAATAGAATTGAATGTCAAAATGGGAAAGTAGGGCAATCAGCTGGGTATCTTAGGTGCCTATACACAAATGCAAGGAGCCTGGGAAACAAGCAGGAGGAATTGGTAGCACTAGCGCAGACAAAGAACTATGACATGATTGGGATAACAGAGACGTGGTGGAATAGTTTGCATGACTGGAGCTCTGCAATAGATGGGTATAGACTGTTCAGGAAGGACAGGCAGGGAAGGAAAGGGGGAGGAGTAGCACTATATGTAAAGGAGCTCTATGACTGCTCAGAGCTCCATTATGAAAGTGGAAACAAGCCAGTTGAAAGTCTGTGGGTTAAGTTTAGAGGGGAGAGCAACAAGGGGGATGTTGTGGTAGGTGTCTGCTACAGACCACCAGATCAGAAGGAGGAAGTGGATGAGGCATTCTGTGTACAACTAACAGAAGTTTCTAGAGCACAGGCCCTGGTTCTCATGGGGGACTTCAATTACCCTGACATCTGCTGGAAGGCCAATACAGCAGTGCACAGGCAATCCAGGAAGTTTCTGGAGAGTGTTGAGGACAACTTCCTGGTACAAATGCTGGAGCAACCAACGAGGGGCCTTGCGCCTCTCGATCTGCTGCTCACACATAGAGGAGAATTTATCAGGGAAGTAGAGGTCAATGGCAGCCTGGGTAGCAGTGACCATGAAATGATTGAGTTCAAGTTGATGATTAAAGGAAAGAAGCAAAACGCAGACCCTGGACTTCAGAAAAGCAGATTTTGTCTCCCTCAGGGAACTGATGGGCAGGATCCCTTGGGAGGCTGATCTGAAGGGGAAAGGTGTCCAAGAGAGTTGGGTGCATTTTCAAGAAACCCTGCTAAGGGCACAGGAAGATACAATTCCGATAAGGAGAAAGCACAGCAAATGTGGAAGGTGCCCACTGTGGCTTAACAGAGAGCTCTGCACTGAGCTGAAGCATAAAAAGGACGCTTACAGGAAGTGGAAGCTAGGACAGATGACTAAGGAGGCATATAAAGACATTGCTCGGGACTGCAGAGATAAAATCAGAAAGGCCAAAGGACACATGGAGTTGCGACTAGCAAGGGATGTGAAGGATAACAGGAAGGGGTTCTACAAGTATATCAATAACAAGAAGAGGATCAGGGATGGTGTAGGTCCCTTACTGAATGGGGCAGGCATCCTCGTGACAGAGGATGAGGAAAAAGCTGAAGTGCTCAATGCTTTTTTTTTACTTCTGTTTTCACAAGCAGGGTCAGCTCCCAGCCCACTACACTAGGTACGGGGGACTGGGGAGAAGAAGAGAGGCCCTTGGTGACAGAAGGTCAGGTTAGGGACTGCTTAAAGAAACTAGATGTGCACAAGTCCATGGGGCCGGATGAACTGCATCCGAGGGTGCTGAGGGAGCTGGCTGATGAGATAGCAGTACCGTTGGCCATTATCTTTGAAAACTCGTGGCGAACGGGGGAGGTGCCAGAGGACTGGAAAAAAGCAAATATAGTACCTATCTTCAAGAAAGGCAAAAAGGAGGATCCAGGGAATTAGACCTGTCAGCCTCACCTCAATCCCTGGAAAAATCATGGAGCAGCTTCTCAAAGAATCCATCCTGAAACACTTGGAGGAACGTAGAGTAATCAGGAACAGTCAGCATGGATTTACCAAGGGTAAATCATGCCTGACCAACCTCATCGCCTTCTATGATGAGATGACTGGATTTGTGGATGCGGGAAGAGCCGTTCATGTGATATACCTTGACTTTAGCAAGGCTTTTGATACGGTTTCCCACAGCATTCTCATTGGCAAATTAAGGAAGTATGGGTTAGATGCATGGACTGTAAGGTGGATAGAAAACTGGCTAGAACAACGGTTTCAGCGCGTAGGAATCAATGGCTGCATGTCAAGTTGGCAGGCAGTAACGAGTGGTGTGCCCCAGGGGTCGGTCCTGGGGCAAGTTCTGTTCAATGTTTTCATTAATGATCTGGATGATGGGATAGATTGCACACTTGGTAAGTTTGCAGATGATACCAAACTGGGGGGAACGGTAGACACCCTAGAGGGCAGGGACAGGATTCAGGGAGACCTAGACAAACTGGAGCAGTGGGCCAAGAGGAATCTCATGAGGTTCAACAAGGATAAGTGTAAAATCCTGCACTTGAGATGAAAAAACCCCATGTACTGCTACAGGCTGGGGAGTGATCAGCTAAATAGCAGCACTGGAGAAAAGGACCTGGGAGTCATGGTGGATGGGAAGCTGGATATGAGTCAGCAGTGTGCGCTTGCTGCCAGAAAGGCCAATGGCATACTGGGCTGCATCAGAAGAAGTGTTACCAGCAGATCAAGGGATGTGATCATTCCCCTCTATTCTGCACTAGTGAGGCCACATCTGGAATACTGTGTCCAGTTTTGGGCTCCCCACTACAAAAAGGACATGGACAAATTAGAGTCCAGAGGAGGGCAACCAAAATGATCAAAGGGCTGGAGCACAAGCCCTATGAAGAAAGACTGAAGTAACTAGGCTTATTTAGCCTGCAGAAGAGAAGACTGAGAGGGGATTTGATAGCAACCTTCAACTACTTGAAGGGTTGCTCCAAGGAGGAGGGAGCTCGACTGTTCTCGGTAGTAACAGAGGGCAGAATGAGAAGCAATGGCTTCAAGTTACAGCTGGGGCGGTCCAGGCTGGATATTAGGAAAAACTTCCTTACTAGGCGAGTGGTGAAGCATTGGAATAAGTTGCCTAGGGAGGTGGTGAACACCTCCAGAGATGGAGATTCCAAGTCCCAGCTGGACAAAACACTGACTGGGATGATCTAATGGGAGTGGTCCTGCTTTTTTGGCAGGGGGTTGGACTAGATGACCTTGTGGGGTCCCTTCCAACCCTATGATTCTATGAAAATGCTATAGCTCACAAAGATGTGGAAGTGGTAAAAAGAGAACAAGATATTTTCTGATCATCCATGTTTTTGTGTAACTGCAAAATTGTTCACATCTGAACTCAAGCTTGTAGACAATTTCTTCAGCTTATTAGAAGCAGCACACTCTGAATGGTGCACTGGATTAGGAGACAGTGACTTTTTTTTCTTTTTGGGCAAGTCACTTCACCTCCTCTTGCTTTGGTTTCTTTGTAAAACAGTGATCAAAAAGTTACCTTTGCAAGGTATTTTGAAACTGTTAGTTGCAAAGGAGGAGCTGTGTTAGCCTAGTTCAGTAAAAGAAGCAAGGAGCCCTGTGGCACTTAAAGGCTAAGAAATTTATCACATGAGCATTCTTGGGAGAAAATGCCACTTCATCTGATGCTTTGAAGATTGAAAATTGTTAGATATGTGGTAAGTCTTATTAACACCTCTGGCAGGAGCATACCCAGAAATTTAACTTTGATCCCTTTTTTGAAGGGCATTTCCCCTCCAGCTCTGAGAGAAGCTTACTTGTCATACACCCACCCCACCCCAGTTCCAGCCCCTGGATGAGCTTGATTTACCACCACCACCCTGGCACCATTTCAGCCTTGGGGGAGGTCTGCCTCCCTAACAATTACTGGGAGGGGTGCATGCCCCTGCTTCCCCCCACCCCAGCCCCTTGACCATTGGAGGTTTAAGTCTATAATGTAAGGAGAAATGAACAAAAGAATTGTTTAGTGAGCTGTCTTCTAACCTGCTCTCCTGGCCATTTTTTTAACCAAATATTTGTTGTAGTTAAATCAGTCAAGACAGACAGCCATCTGGCCTCCTTCTGAAATTCTCCAGTGAAGGAGCTTCCACAATCACCCTAAGCAGTCTGTTCCATTGTCCTACTGTTCTTACAGTTAAGAAGCTTTCATAGAATCATAGGGTTGGAAGGGACCTCATGAGGTCATCTAATACAACCCCTGCTAAAAGCAGGACTACTTCCACTAAATCATCCCAGCCAGGGTTTGGTTGAACCAGGTCTTCAAATGTTCCCAAAAATGAAGATTCCACCACCTCCATAGGTAACCCACTCCAATGCTTCACCACCCTCTTAGTGAGAGAATTTTTCCTAATATCCAAACTCAACCTCCCCAGCTGCAGCTTGAAACCATTGCTCCTTGGTCTGTCCTCAGTTACTACTGAGACCAGCTGAGCTCCCCTCCTATTTGGAGCACCCCTTCAAGTAGTTGAAGGCTGCTATCAAATTCCCCCTCAGTCTTCTCTTCTGCAGACTAAGTAAGCCTAGTCCCTTCAGTCTCTCCTCATAAGTCATGTGCCCCAGCCCCTTGATCATTTTTGTTGCCCTCTGCTGGACTCTCTCTAATTTGTCAACATCCTTTCTGTTGTGTTGAGCCCAAAACTGGGCACAATATTCCAGATATGGCCTCACCACTGCTCAATAGCAGGGAATAATCACATCCCTCAATCTGTTGGCAACACTCCTACTAATGTAGCCCAATATGCCATTGGTCTTTTTGTCAGCAAGAGCACATTTTTGATTTGTATCCAGCTTCCCATCCACCATAACCCCCATGTCCTTTTCTACAGTGCTGCTACTTAGTTGATCAGTCCCCAGCCTGTAGCAGTGCATGGGATTTTTTTCATCCTAAGTGCAGGACTTTGCACTTTTCCTTGCTGAACCTCATGAGATTTTATTTGGCACAATGCTCCAATTTGTCTAGGTCTCCCTGAATCCTATCCCTACCCTCCAGCATGTTAACCATTTCCCCCCAGCTTTGTCATCTGCAAATTTACTGAGTGTGCAATCTATCCCATCATCCAGATCATTAATGAAGATGTTGAACAGAACTGGTCCCAGGACCGACCTTTGGGGCACTCCACTAGTTACTGGTTGCGAGCTAGATGCTGAGCCATTGATTTCTCTTCTTTGAGCCCAATGATCTAGACAACTTTCTATCCACCTTATGGTCCCTTCATCTAAACCATACTTAACTTGCTGACGACAATGCTGTGGGAAACCATATAAAAAACTTTGCTAAAGTTGAGGTATATCACATCAACAGCTATCCCATATCCACATATCCTGTCATCTCATCATAAAAGGCAATCAGGTTGGTCAAGCACTATTTGCCCTTGGTGAATCCATGCTGACCATTCCTGATCACTCTATTTTCCTGCAAGTGTTTCAGAATGGATTCTTTGAGGACCTGCTCCATGATTTTTTCCAGGGATTGAGGTAAGGCTGATTGGTCCATAGCTCCCCAGGTCCTCCTTTTTCTCTTTTTGATAAGTAATATATTTGCCTTTTTCTAATAATCTGGGGCCTCCCCCATTTGCCATGAGTTTTCAGACAATGGCTAGTGGTTCTGCAATCATACTAGCCAACTCCCTCAGCACCCTTGGATGCAGTTCATCCAGTCTTGCAGACTTGTGCACATCCAACTTCTTTAAATAGTCCCTAACCTGACCTTTCATCACCAAGGACTGCTCTCCTTCTCTCCATTCTTTGTTACCCAGTGTAGTAGCCTTGGAGCTGACCCTGCCTGTTACGACGGGGGGGGGGGAGGGAAGCATTGAATACTTCAGCCTTTTTTTGCATCATCCTCCACAAGGATACCTGCCCTGTTCAATAAGGGATCTACACCCTCCTTGATCCTTTTCTTGTTACTGATATACTTGAAGAACCCCTTCCTGTTATCCTTCACATCCTTTCCTAGCTGCAACTCCAATTGCCCTTTGGCCTATCTGATTTTTTTATCCCTGCAGCCCTGAGCAAATCTTTATATGCTTCCTTAATAATCTGTCCAAGCTTCCAAGTTCTTGTAAGCTTCCCTTTTGTATTTCAGCTCACTGCAGAGCTCTCTACTAAGCCCCAGTGGGCACATTGCATATTTTCTGTTCTTTCTGCTTATTGGAATGGTATCCTCCTGTGCCCTTTAGTAGGGTTTCTTTAAAATACAGCAAGCTCTCTTGGACATCTTTCCCCATCATTTCCCTAAGGGAGCCAAAATCTGCTTTTCTGAAGTCAAGGGTCTATGTTCTTTCTTTTCTTTCCTTCCTTTGATCAGGATCCTGATCACTCTACCATCTCATGGTCACTGCTGCCCAGGTTGCAATTCATTTCTACTTCTGTTTTGTGAGCAGCAGAGCAAGAGGTGCAAGACCCCCTAGCTGGTTTTCCAGCATTTGTCACAGGAAGCTGTCCTTAATTTTCTCCAGAAACCTCCTGGATCATCTTTGCACTACTGTATTCCCTGACTTCTGCTGTGAAGGCTAATTGGAGTCCCCTAGGAGAACCAGGGCATGTGAGCTGGAAACTTCTGCTAATTGTCCATAGAAAGCCTCATCTACCTCCTCCTGCTCTGTGGTCTATATCAGACACCCATGACAACATTGCCCTTGTTGCACTCTCCTCTAAACTTAAACCCAGAGACTTTCAACAAGCTTGTCTCCACTTTCATAGGGGAGCTCTGAGCAGTCATAAAGCTCTTTAGCATACAGTGCTACTCCTTCACCTCTTCTCCCCTACCTTCCCTTCCTACACAACTTATACCCATCCATGCTGGTGTTCCAGTCATGCAAGCTATCTATCACATCTCTATTATTCCAATTACATCATAGTTCCTTGTCTGTGCCAGTACTGCCAGTTCTTCCTGCTTGTTTCTCAGGCTCCTTGCATTTTTGTCTACAGCAGGGGTTCCCAACCTTCTGTCTGCCGTAGCACACCTTGATCCCTTCAAATTTTTTGAGGCACATCACCACCAAAAAACAAATTCAAATTAACTTAAATTACTTATGAATATTCATGAACCATGGCACAGTGTTTTGGAAATGCTGCTATGGGGGGGGTAGTAGGGGTAGCAGGGAAGGTCAAGAGTCATGTGCAATGGCAACAATGAGTGGGGAGTAGAGCAGGGGTGGCAAAAGAGGACAAGGGCAGCCATGTGGGGAACAGCACAAGGGGGGCAAGAAAGGAGAGAGGAAGGGAGAACAAGTGGCTTTGTGAGGGGGCAGGGGGAACCTGGGGAGTGGGAAGGTAGGGCAGGGGAGCATGGTGCAGCACTCACTTCCCCTTCTCCCCAGTGGCTCCCTGCTACCCAGGGCAAATCCTCACCCCACTGCTGCTCCCTCCCACCCCACTGGGTCCTGTCCTCCCCTCCCCCAGCTGCCTGTGATGGATCCTCCCATCACTGCAGGGGCAGAATTAGGCCTCCAGCCCCCAGCTACACTCCCCCACAACCCTAGCTACACACACTCTCTGCTACACAGCCACTCCCACCCACCTTTGCTACAGGCACACCTGCCCCATGCAGCCCCCAGATGCCCCCCCCCAAGCTGTTACCTGGGCTGTTTGCAGACTGGCTGACACAAGCTACTCCACCCTGTGTGGGGAGATTCACACACTTCTGGCCTCCTGCAGCTCTCTGCTGGCTGGGCCTAAGGTGCCGTGGGGTTTAAGGTGAAGCCGCTGGAACACTGCATTTGGGCTGCTCTAGGGGCCCCAGCATGCTGCCTGCCTAAAAATAAGGGGCTTGAACTGTGTTCTGGTGCCTTCCCCCTTACTTTAACCCCTGCCTCTTCTCAGCCCTGCACAGCCCCCATGGCTAGGCTGAGCAGGGAAGGAACTTTGACCCCAGCTCTCAGGGATGCTCACAGCACACTTTGGGTGTTGCTGTGGCACACTGGTTGGGAACCACTGGTCTACAGGCACTTAATATACCAGACCAATACCCCTACACTCCCCCGCTGATTCTCTCCTGTTACATCTTCCTCCTTGGCTTTTCTCCCAGTGCCTTCCTTTCCTACTCTACTCAGGGATTGGGGCTTAATTAGGATGCCTAAAATACTGATTGATTCCCCCCCAGTCCTGCTTAGGGTCTCTTTTACCTCTTCTGTTACAGCCCCAGCTCTCCCAGGTTCCATCTGTTCCCCCAGGTCTCCCTCATTGTAACTTACCTGTGGGCTTTGGTCACCTTCTGCTTTCTAATCTAGTTTAAAAATTTCCTCACTAGGTTAGCCAGTCTACATCTAAATATGCTTTTCCCCTTCCTTGACAGATGGAGTCCATCTCTGCCTAGCAGTCCTTCTTTTTGGAATGGTACCCTGTGATTGAGGAAACCAAAGCCCTCCTTGTAACACAGTCTTTGCAGCCAGGCATTCACCTCCAGCATGTATCTGTCTCTGCTCAGGCCCCTACCCTTCACTGGAAGGATTGAAGAAAGCACCACCTGCACACCACACTCCTTCATCCATGGTCCCAGAGTCCTATAGTCACTTTTGATCTGCCAAAGATTACATCTTGCAGTGTTATTAGTGCCCACATGGATGACTAGCAGGGGGTAGTAGTCAGAGGGCCAGATGATTCTCAGCAGTCCCTCCATAACATCCCAGATATGGGCCCCTCTGCAGGTAGCATGCCTTCTGGGATACCATATCAGGGTGAAAGATTTTATTTTCCTGAGATCTAATCTAAATCTATGCTGTAGTTTGGGCCCATACGCTGCCTTGTCCTGTCCTCAGTGGCAGGAGGGAGCAACATTTCTTCCTCTTTATTATGGCAGCCTTTCAAATCCCCCTCCCTCCCCACTTAATCTTCTCTTTTCTAAACTAAACATACCCAATTCCTCTAGCTTTTGCTAATATGGTTTTGGTTTCTATCTTGCTGATCATTTTTGTAAACTTGCTGCTGGATCCTTTCCAGTTTCTCTCCATTCTTTCTAACCAGCATCGAGTAGAGCAGTACTATCACCTCCTGTGACTTGCATGCTATGCTATTGTTAATGCAACCTAAAATTGCAGTGCTTCCCCCCCCCCCCCCACTGCAGACTTGATTCATGTTCAGGTTATGATCCATCACCACTCCCAGATCCTTCTCATGTTAGCTCTGTCCTATAAGGTGTTGGTAACCTCACACCAGCTTTCTGTCATCTACAGATTTTATCAGTATACTCTCTATTTCTTTATCCACATCAGTAATAAAGATGTGAAACAACATTGCCTCATGCTTCCTATCCACCAAACCAGTTACCCTGTCAAAGAATATTCTGTATCTTGTGCATCTCTGAAATAAGCAGAATGCTGTTCAGGCAGATTCCTTATCACTGGTTTGATCGCGCAAGGTCTGTAGCACTGAGAAGCTGCCATGGCCTGGTATATAGGAGCCCTCCAGACAGCAAGCTTTCATCATAAAGCCTCTTTCTATCCATTCTTTACTGTTAAGTACATGAGCCTTATTCAAACAACAACTCTCATTTCAGGTTGCCAAGGAAGTTCAGCAACACTCTTCTTTCTTAAATTGCTTCCCAAACAGTCATGAAATAAGATTGTAAGCACTTCATTAAAAAAGGCAAGGAGAAATAAAACATCTTGCCCAAGATCAAACAGTCAATGTGAGAGTGATCTAGAAGAAAAATAAAATCTTCTTAGCACAATGACAGTTCAAGTTGAGAGACTTTGGATAGCATGGTAAACTTGGCTCACAAACTCCATGCAAGTTAACAGAACTGAATTAAAGGTCACATGGACAGAAACCAAGAATAAAAGTCATACTTCCACTCTTTTAGAATGGGTGCAGGAAGGGGAACTGTGCTTTGTAAAACAGCAATTTGGAAAGGTACATGGAAGTCATAGTGTAGAAGTGGTTGTACATGACTTTCTAGGGCAAAGTGAGCAAATGCATCCTTGAATGTACAAAAATGATGGAGGTGTTAGTACTGCCAAATACAGAATTAATGATGATGATGCTAGAATGTTGTCTCATTCTGGCATCCAAAGTTTGAAAAAAGGAAAGAGTTCAGAAACCAGCTATGATAGTGAATGGAGGTCTGGAAAACCTGCTTTAGAGAGATTAAAGAAGTTCAATCTGTTTAGTTTATCTAAGAGAATAAGAAATGACTGGCCTTTGGTCTGTGTGTACCTATATAGGAAGAAGGTTACTAATAATATGGTTCAAAAGGGGCAGCTGTTAGTCTAGTTCAGCAAAAAAAGCAAGGAGTCCTGTGGTGCTTTAAAGACTAACAGATTTAGTTATTGCATGAGCTTTTGTGGGGGAGAAATCCCAGTTCATCAGATGTTTTGAAGATAGGGAACTTACAGAATAGGATGAAAATAAATGCAGGGGAGTGTAAAACATGGGATCAGGTAATACAGTAACAGCAAATCATAATGATAACATGGGGCTTCTTTATCTAGCAGAAAAAGGTATAATAAGAACCAGTGGCTAGAAGATGAAGTCAGACAAATTCAAAGGAGCAATAAGATGAACATTTTTAAATTAAGGCAATTAACCATTGCAGCATTTCACTGAAGGATGTGGCAAGTTCTCTATCACTTGAAATCTTTACGTCTTCCTAAAGAGTTAAGTTCTGGTTGAACTAGAGCAGTAGTTCACAACCTTTCATGGGTTGTGACACACTTGGCAGCATATCATGAACCTACAGGACACACTAGCCCACCACACCCCCAGGCTGAATCCAGCCATCTGCCTAGTTCTCCACAACCACACTTGCTGCTGTGTGGTGACACAGTAATATGTCCCAACACAGTTATTGAGAACCACTGAACTAGACAAGCATATTTGCCCAATGCAGGAATCATGGGTGAAAATCTGTGACCTTGGTCACGCAACAGGTGAGATTAGATGATCATAATGGTTCCTTTTTGTCATAAAAAAAAATCTATGAATTTAGGTATCTATGAACCTGGAAGGATCCTAACACTCATGCAATTGCACCCTTTTTTTTTTTTTTTTTTTTTTAAACATAGCTGTTTGAGACAGCTGAATCACAGAGTTGCTTGGAAATGGTTTTTTATGGTTAGGTACAAGACAATGTAGGCACTGACTTTTGTTTTTGTTGGTGGGTGTCCTGGCCCATTTTCTGCCAGAGCTAGTGCTCAGATCCAGCTCCCCCCACCCATCATGGCTTATGGGGGTTTTCTCCTCACCAACCCAGCTTGTGCCAGTGAGAAAAGTTTAGTCATCTCCCCCCCCCCCCCCCCTCCATCAGCTTGTGCTAGGGGCTCAGTCTGTGTCTCCCAGCCGCTGATGGCTTCCCTAGGTGGTGGCAGCTGGTGCAGCTTTTCCACTTGCCAGCCTGACTTCTGCCAGGGCTTAGTTCCATCCCCCACATGGTTCCTACCAGGGCTAGTGGGTTGGGTCCCTCTCCCCCTTGCCCACATGTCTTCTCTCCCCCCCCCCCCGCCACCTGATTTCTGCTGTGGCTAGTGGTTGGGTCCAGTCCTAGAGACTAGGGCTTAGTTACCCCCACCCAGTTTCTTCTGGGGCTAGGAGGTCAAGTGCAGCTTCCCCAGGTGGCAGGGGCCAGTGAGGCTTTTTTCCCCCCTGCCATCATGGGTTCTGCCAGTGACCTCTAGAAGCCAGGGCTTACTTTCCATGGTCATTGCTGGATAACTGCTTCTAGGGGTGCCAGTTGGTGCCCAGTTTTCCAGGGGCCTCACACTGGCCACTACTGTTCACTCCTTCTCCTAGCCCTGAACTAGTAGTCAGGTTCTCTCTGCCAGGACCTACCTGCTGCCTGGAGTCTGAGCTGGAGTGGAGCTAAGAAGGGAGCTGCTGGCTAGAGACACATATGACTTGTGCCCATAAGGCGCATTCATACAGGTATGAGGGAGGTGGTTGGAGAGAGGCCCAGGATAGCCTACTGTCTGTCCCCAGATGAACAGCAGAGGCTGGCCTGCCCTGTTTGCTGATAACCACAAGCCTTTTCTCCCTAGCTATACGGTGCCAAGGCAGGGTGGGGCATGACTTGGGAGTTGGGCCCTATCTCAGTGCCCCTAGTTGGAGCAGCAGCCCCAGGGATCTGTGCTATGATTCCATCACTCAGCCCCTGCTAGAGCAGGGAGGCATCTGCAAACCACATTAAACCAATTAACAATGAATGGGCATAATCAACAGCAGATGGATGGATGAGGCATGCCAAACTGCATCTGTATCTGCATGGATGAAAAAGCTGGCTGCTGA
The DNA here is from genome assembly GCA_007922195.1 of Podocnemis expansa. Taxonomy (NCBI): domain Eukaryota; kingdom Metazoa; phylum Chordata; order Testudines; family Podocnemididae; genus Podocnemis; species Podocnemis expansa. Next base: position 25,363,517 of record ML681964.1, on the reverse strand, counting down.
TCAACAGTTATCATTCAGACCTGGGTGAATGGTCACCTGGTGGGTGCTTAGCACCTGTTATTTTATTCTAATGAGTGCTTGGGGCCCCTGTTCATCCCCTGAGTCAGCACCTTTGGCAAGCAATAATGGGTTCAACTGAGAAGCCTATGTGACAGCTGTGACCTAGGCCTCCTGGGATAACCTTCTGAATGTGCCAAGATCAGGGCAAGCTACAAAACCAGGGGCCAAACCCCCAAACCACTGACAGCTGATACTTAAACCAGTCTCTGAGCCAGTAACAAAACATGCTTCTGATTCCCCACTCTGGTCATCACCAAGCATAACAAAACAGAAACAGCCCCCTTACTGCACATCAGTTCCTATGGTCCTATCTAGCCACTGGTTCCAAAGGGACAGCTGTGTTAGTCTAGTAAAGCAAAAAAGGCAAGGTGTCTGATTTGTTGTTGCAGTATGACCTACTCCCCTGTGGAGTTCAGACTGCTTCTATCTGGCCACCCCAGGATTGAGTGGGCCCAATCCAGGGCCTGGAGTGGCTGGGTAGAAGCAGCCCGAACTCCATGAAGGGGCATTCCAGGGCCCTGCCTTCACAAGGCCCAGCTCCCTGCCGGCTGCTCTTGGGAGGGAGGGCTGGCTGGTAGGCAGGGCAGTACTGCTCTGCCCACTAGCAGAGAGGGAGCGCATGCCGCTCGCGCATACGCTCCTCCCTCCCTGCTAGTGTGAGGGAGCCGTGGCTCCGGCTCATGCGGTTGGGGGGGGGGGGGCCCCCCCCCCCGTGAGAATGGCTCTTTTCCCCTTCTGGGTTGCTGACCCCTATCCTAGGCCCACTTCAACTGGGAGTTCCCTTGATGAGCAATCAGGAGGATGTTGGTTTTGCAGATGCCCAGTCTAGGAATGCCTTAAAATCAAATCGCTTGGAACACATAAATCATAGAATCATAGGGTTGGAAGGGACCCCACGAGGTCATCTAGTCCAACCCCCTGCCAAAAAAAGCAGGACCACTCCCATTAGATCATCCCACCCAGGGTTTTGTCCAGCTGGGACTTGAACACCTCCAGAGATGGAGATTCCACCACCTCCCTAGGCAGCTTATTCCAATGCTTCACCACTTGCCTAGTAAGGAAGTTTTTCCTAATATCCAGCCTGGACCGCCCCAGCTGTAACTTGAAGCCATTGCTTCTCGTTCTGCCCTCTGTTACTACCGAGAACAGTCGAGCTCCCTCCTCCTTGGAGCAACCCTTCAAGTAGTTGAAGGTTGCTATCAAATCCCCCCTCAGTCTTCTCTTCTGCAGGCTAAATAAGCCTAGTTCCTTCAGTCTTTCTTCATAGGGCTTGTGCTCCAGCCCTTTGATCATTTTGGTTGCCCTCCTCTGGACTCTCTCTAATTTGTCCATGTCCTTTTTGTAGTGGGGAGCCCAAAACTGGACACAGTATTCCAGATGTGGCCTCACTAGTGCAGAATAGAGGGGAATGATCACATCCCTTGATCTGCTGGCAACACTTCTTCTGATGCAGCCCAGTATGCCATTGGCCTTTTTGATTTCTGATTTCTAATACAGGCATGATAACTACATATTAAACCATATAATCATTCTTAGCAGATTACAGCCTTTCTATTGACACCAAATATGGTGTATCATATGGACTATTACAAATATGAACTATCAATATGAAGGATAACCACAAACAGTCCCCTAGACCCAGACAGCGTTACAACAGTATTATATCTTCTGCTGAAGGCATTCCTGTTTCAGAACTAGAGCTTTGCAGCAGCTTTGTTATACATGTAAGGCAGGCTTAGAAGCTATGCCTAACAGCTTCTGGGGGGGGGGGGTAACTAATCTGTATGGGTTTTGTATTTGCATGAGCACAAAGAACATATATTACCATAGTTGCACTATGGGTACAGGGCAATGTGGGTAATGGTATTTGAGTTTATCTGATCACAAATCTGTCAATATCTGTAATTCTACTGAAGGGAAACATGAAATACTGTCTTTTGTGATATGCTACTCTCCTGATTGCCCAAAATCTGTTTGGGTTAGTTAAAGGATAAAAGCTATCCTTAGCAAAAAGGAAACTTGTAAGAGAGGCCACTGCCTCTTTCAGCCTGAAAAGGTGAAGAGAGGGGTGGGGTTGTATAGCTCAGTGTGGAGTTATGCTTGAGGCATTTGCCTCTCCCCTGGCCCCACTGTCAAATGGTGGATTTGGCTAGGCTTCTTATGAGGTCTTTCTTTATTTTAATGGAAGAAGCTGTTTGCAGCTACTTGAGGTTTAAGAGCTGAAATCACTGAGAGAGGCAAATTCTCTCTCTGAGCTGAATCACTGAAGAGGAGCAGCAGATGGTGTGAGTGACCAGTGGGTGGAGCCAGTAGATGGTGCAAGTGACCAGTGGTGGGCTGGATGGTGTGAGTGACCTGTGGGTAGAGCTGGTGTATGATGAGAGCAGCCAACAGTGGGCTGGATAGCGTGAGTGACCAGTGGGTGGAGCTGGCAGATAGCAGGTAGAGCAAAGGCTGGTGAGAGCAGAGTGTGAGTGACCAGAGGGTGGCACTGGCAGACAGCTGGTGTGAAAGACATTCCCTATACACCTTGGGTTTGTTGGGAACCTGTTTAGTGCTGATTCTCAAGATCAGTGCTGGTTTTGCTATTGAGTCCACATGTGCTGTTATGATGTGTGGGATCATGTTGGGAATCTGTTTACACTGATTCCCCAGATCAGTGCTGATTTTTGTTTTTGGGCCTTTTACATTCTGTTTTTATTACTATTAAAGTTCTGTATACTACACTCACACTTGTGCTTATGAGTAGGGAAGCATTACTCCTTTGGGGTGCACCGGAAATAGTACATGATTTCCCAGAAAACTGGGGGAGGGGGTTGAGCTGGTTGGTGGTGTAACATTATTTGGAAACCCCTAGATATACAACCCGGCCCTTGTTCTGCCATCTCACCCTGGCAGAAGGGTTACATACAGGTAAAGTGGAAGGGTGAATTGTGCAATTAGGATTTGCAACTAGTGTTACCAGGAAGGGTGGTTTTTGTATTGAAGATACTTGACTTGGGGTTATGTTCTCCAACATACTTCTTGTGAGAGTCACTTTTGGTCAGATTTCAAACCCATGGAAATCTAGAGGAGGCTTTTCATTCTCTTCAGTGGACATTGACTCTAGCCTGTCATTTCTGCACCCTTTTGTTGACTCAGATGTGAGGCTCAAATCAGACTGGGAGAACTGAAAACTAACAGTATCCTAAAATTAAACCCCTAGATACCTAACTTCATTTTTCCTGTCAGTGCATTCAGTACTTCTGTCCAGTCACATGTACTTCACAGGTTTCATCATTGACAGATACAATATTGGTGTTCTCCATGCAAAGGTTCTCTCACTCAGTACAGTATCCTACCAGGCTTGAAGGACAATGGCCAGTCCCACTTAGGGTGAACAGATAGCAAGCATGAAAAATTGGGATGGAGGTGGGAAGTGATAGACCTCTATGTAAAACAAAGTCCTGAACAGAGGGACTGCCCCTATAAAATAAGGGCATCTGATTACCCTTGTTCCTGCTTCTGAGACAGTATTTCTTCTGCTGTGTTCTAGAGCTGATTACAGATGTGGTTTTTCTGGATCACCTCTTGCCCTTCCTTTTCAGTTGGGGGAGAAATTGAGAGGCACAGACATAAACCAGTAGGTCCATCTGGAAAAGACTGAGTTTATGGAGGGAGGCAGGGAGGGGGGTAGTTTAACAAGTTGCAGCAGAGGGAGAGTGAGAGGGTGAGTGACAGTAAGAACAAGCCAGGTAAAATGATGGTGAGAGTGAGAGGCAGGACTAAACATGGTATGGGTGAGGGGCAGAGGAAGAAGGGGTATGAAGTGGCTGAGGATGATGACACAAGCCCAAGGGCAGGGAGCAGGCTGTGTGTGTGATGAGAGTGTTCTGCCTAGCCCTGCTCTGCAACCATGGTGCACTGTGGGGCCTGGCTGCATGCTGCTGCTGGCTCACTATGACCCAGCTGTTGAACCCCGGGTTCGTGATGTGACTGGGATGGATCAGTGACACCCACCAATGAGATGGACACCAGTTCAAGTAAACAAAAAAGCTACTTTTATAGTGACACCTTAAACACCTTTAACCACTTAACAGTGTAAAACAAGGGCATCTATGCAAAAACACTTGTAATCAACTAACAATATGAAAGAAAAATCTATATAGGACACTTATAACCAACTAACAGCATAAAGCAAAATCTAAATGAACACTTATAACTAAATGACAATATAAAGCTAAAAACCTATGCAAAGCACTTATAAACAAGTAACAGTGTGGAGCAAGAAAGTCTATATAAAACACCTCCAACCAAACAACAGGATAAAGCATGAAAGTCTATGCAAAACACTTACAACCTACAAAAGTACTTACAGTTAAATAACAGTATGGATTAATGACCTACAAGAGGGTGGCCATAATTCTGGCCTTTTACTGCCTCAACATCGGTATAGGCACTGACCAGCCCACCCAACGCGTATTTACCAATGGCTGGAAGCCATTCCTCCTTGCTAGCCAAGAAGGGTGGGCGGCAGAATGAAAAAGTCAGATGAGAGAAAAATAAACCCCCACACTCCCCCCGTGTACACTGAGGAAGTCTGGGCCCAACAGTTTAGAGCAGAAGCTGAGTAATGAACAATTATACAATAAAAAGGATGCAAAATACAAATGACTAATAAAACACCTGGCAAATTAACAACACAAAACTATGCTAGACCATAAACAACTATATCATGAAAAGACTATACAGGATACAGAGAAAATAGTAACAACTACACAAGGTATGCAAAACTCAGGTAAAGAAGCTACAATCACAGACTATATATAAATGGTACCAAGTAGAATGATTAAGAGAAGGTAGGAGGCCTATATCGATTTAATACCTGTCCCAGGACCGCGGTAGAACCCAAAGCGAGGAGGCAGACCAGCTGCAGCATCTCAGCACTTAATCGTTCGGCCGGCAATCTGTGTACACCCTAAAAGGAAGGTCTCGTGGGTGGGTACTCCCTGTCTCAGTCGGGGGCCAATCCAAACAGGTCGCAACGTGCCCTTTAGCATTCGAGGGTGGGAGAACAACAAGCTAGCTGAGACAGGGGGTTTAATAGAATTTTGCCCAGCCAGAGTAAAAATAGCCAATTAGGAGTGGGATCCTGGTCAGGACCAATGATAAAACTGGGACCCCAGACAATGACCCCTCCTTCGTGGTGACGGGGATGCCGAGAAACTGTTGGGGGGGGTAGAAACTCACCCCCTTTGTTGTTGACAGAAACTAGGGAGGAAAAAACTCACACAGGAGATTGAGAGCCATCAGGGGAGATTGATACTTAACGTTCTTCCCCCTTGTGTTGGATGGCCCAGAGATGGAGGCCCTTTGGGGAGATCGATACTTAACATGTCTCCTTGAGAGCAGTGTAATCCAGGGGGCTACGTGTGGGGCGGGGTGGCCATCATGGCTGCCACCTCCGCTGACACCAGCATCCATGCAGTGCCTCCCTCCAGACACCTTCCAGGAGTGACCATTCTCTCTGTCTTCCATCCATGTGCAGTGCATCTTTTGGGAAAGAGGGATGTCTGGTGACCCTGTGTGCAACCTTCCTGCTGCTGTGGCAGCTTGTGCACCAGGAATGGCATGTAATCCTGCTCTGAGGTTGAGCTCTGCCAGCATGGTAAAGCTCCCCAGCTACTAGCATCCTCCAGTGGTTCCTTGCCAGCCTCCCATGCAGCTCTTGACCCTGCTTGGCTTAGGGCCAGGGCTGTGGGGGATCAGCAGCTCTCAGACTGAGATGGGCTTTTCCTCTCTTACCCTCCACAGGTGTGCAGAAGGCTCCTCTGTCCCTGGTGGGGAGCAGAACTGCAGGGCAGGAGGAGGCATAGGACCACTCCGAGCTGTGAGGGGTCACATTCTCTCAGTTTTACCTAATCCCAGTAAAATGGGGCAGAATCTGGCTGAAGGAGCACAGTGGGTAAAGCAGCTTGGCTAGCATCTTTCCAATCGGCCCTTCCCCACCCCATGAGAGATCAGCTGCCAGAGGCACAAGGCAGGGGGTGTGCCACTACAAATGTCCCTTAAGTCTTTATATAGTCATGTCACCCTGCAGAGGTTAAGGTGCCTAGAAAGAATGGGAAACAAGAAGAAAATGTCTTTTCTATCCCCAAGTCATTGCCCTCTGAGCAAGTAAGGGCTTGATGTAAGCTCCAGCTCAACTGTGAAGAGCCCTGCCATTTGGGATGATTTAATACCACTCGAGATAGAGAGCTCAGGTGCAGTAGGCAAAAATAAGGTAGATGATTCACTTGCTGTGCTGAGACTAGTCAGGTGTTCAGGTGTGAGTGAGGAAGGATAAGAAGTGGACTCTATTTCTCCCAGTATGTTTTGTGTGTTGATTTCATGATGTCTGTACCCTTTGCAAATAATTTTGTGACTCAGATAGACAAGGTGTGTGGATTTCAGTATGAACACTCATTACTTCAAAGTATCTGCCTCTTCTTGTCACCAATGATTTATTTTTATTGCTTTTTTCCCCTCTCACCCTTCTTTTCTGCCAGTAGAGCAGCTGTGCTGTTCAATTTTCTTTCTCTCCTAGTTGCCCACATGGTTACTTGTATTTTGCAGATATCTGGCAACATCAGTCATTTAAATGGGGTGGGATGGATTGTGGGTTTTATTATTATGTTATATAATAGGCTGTAAGTGGACATGATGGGACTCGTTTCCATTTATGGACAAACCAATATCCGTGCAATGAACTTCAGATTCCTTAGATTCCAATGTTGTTAACAAACTGTATTTTACTATTTGAGTAGGGTACTACTGTCAATCTACTGATTGGTTCTTTGTAGCAGCTGTTCCACCTATCCTCTTTCCTACACATACTTAAAAGCATTGCTGCACTCTCACAGATGTATTTAAAGGGGCTTGAATGCTTTTCAGAGATTGAAAATGTTAGAAATATTCCTGACTAGGATTACTTGAGCTTAATGTAGGTGAAGAGATCAAAGATTGAAGTATAATGCAATTTATCTCATATTCCCACAATTTGTATCATGCTTGAAGAAATAATGGAGTTTACTCCACATATATCATGACTAGCTAACTGGCTTAAAAGAATGTCCCATGATTATGAAAATAATAAGTACTACTTAATTATCTCTTAGGAAGACACCTACTGCCCATCAACTTTCAGCAGAGTTGTCTAACTGCCATTTTTGCCCTTTGTAAATCTCCTCTTCCCTCCACAAAAATCCCCCACCAATCTTACACTAATTAACGTGGCATGTAAAATTTCTAGGTTGACATTTCTGGCTCAATGGTTTCTTGCTCTGAAGTTTCTGAGTGCAGCAGAGTATGATCAGTATTTTGTTAAAAGCAACTCAAATGTATGCCAAGAAGGATTACGTGAATTTATTTCTTTTTTTGTGTTAAGGGAGAAGGCTCTCCATACAGTATTTGGTTCAGTCCTCTATCTATTTTGTTTCAAACAAGATTTGGCTTTTAACTTTGAAATGGGATGTTTGAGGCTCAATGATATATGTTTTAGAGATTTTCTACACAGCACTCAGAGTGCAAATTTTTGGCATGCATTCCATCTGTCCCACGGGGATGCTGTTGGCACAAACTAAAAGGCACCTGGTTCGTATTAATGTAGTTTGATTTCAAAGAGGATTACATTAATGTGAACTAGGTTGCTTTTAGTTCGCACCAGCAGTGTCTGGACAGCTAGAATATGGCTCTGTGGTGTGCTAGGCCATTCAGACTATTTTAGTCTACTTTACAGTGCAGTGTGGACAGAGCATTAGTAATCCCTAGGTTGTCCATCAGATTTGAAAGAGTAGCATAAGGTATGATTAGTCACATGTCTAACACACTGGAGAGGATTTGTTAAAGATACCTTGCTGTGCTGCTCCATGTATTGTTACAGTCCTTCGCTAGAAGGGCATGACTGGTTAGTGCAAATTGGAGTAGCTCGTACCTTTTAGTTCCAGAGGTCTCTAGTCCAGCCCCTAGTGTGTTAGGTAAAGGGGCAATTGTCACATAAGCCCTATACCATTATTGCAGCATAGCTATATATAGCAACTGTGTTGCCACTGGGTACTGTAGGAAACTTGTATATTTGAGGAGGAGACTAATATAGGGCTTCATCTTGTGTGGTGCCCACATAATCTAAGCCCCCAGTGCACTAGAGAAGTGGGTGGGACACTTTTCCTATCTCTGTTAACTGCCTAGGACTGCCAAGGATTCTCAAGGGAATCCATGAATGCTTTCTCTGATAAACTTTCATAAGAGAAAATCCACTTTGAAGTTGGGGGAACACATCAAGACTTCAAAGAGAAACTGCAGAACTGGAACTGATATGCAGATTTGACTGTGTAAAAGACAGATTAAATTGTGTTTATGGATTCTTTTCCCATTACAACAGGGATTTGACCTCGCCTTCCTCTACGTGCTGTTTCCTAGTGTTTGAATCTTAACAGTTGCTTTGATTTGCTATTACGGTATGACCTGATCCCATGACTTTCACTTCCTTGCATTTATTTTCCTCCTATTCTGTAAGTTTCCCCCATCTTCAAAGCACCTGACAAGTGGGATTTTCTCCCACAAAAGCTCATGTGATAAATTTTAGTGTTTAAGAGTGCCACAAGACTCCTTGCTTATTTTGCTGAACTAGACTAACACGGCTACCCCTTTGAAACATCTCTGGTAAGGTTATCCAGGCAGAAAGAAAGGGTTCTGAGAAAATGAAACCTTTTATCTCAAGCTTCATCAAGGGGACTCAATGAGATTAGTTTTCTTCTCTCCCACAACAGGGCATACAAAGGAAAGGTAACTTTGTCATCGTAACCTTTTATGAGGCATCCTGGTCTTGGATTAATGAATGAAGCAATTCTCTAGGCTATAGACATGTACGACACTTCCTGGTCAGCTGTGAAAGGTTGGAATTGTACTGTATAATTCAACAGTGAAAGGAGGTGATGTAAGTGTCAAAGTATTTGTTACTATAATAAAGAAAATTGTATGTTTGCTATGCTATGGCTTTAACTAGGTTTTTCTCCAAACTGTAGGTTGACTTTTGTATTATAACCTTTTGGCTTCTAGCACATGATCAGAATAGAAAATACATTGGTTAACGTATCTGCTAAAGTAAATTTTTGGGGTAGCAATGTGGCATCTGCTCCTGTTGGTATCTTTGGAATCCCAAAACAAGGAAAATAGAGAAGGAGGCTTTGGGGAAATGGGTTAACTATACAGTGAGCTCAGTTCTCCATTATAGTTTAGGATACACCAAAGATGAATTTTTCTTACTTCATCTTGTCAGCATGGCTCTGAGAGAGATACCAACCCAGTGTAAGTAACCACAGTGGTCTGTGAGATTCAGGAGAAATAGTTAATAAGGCTAGTCATTTTAGAGGGCAACTGTTCAGTTAAAGAAACAAAATCACATTTTAAAAGCACATTTTTTCATCTGACTTAGTTTTTTAATTTCACAGTGGTTTATATGGTACAGAATGAAATGTTGTGTCTGGGAGCAGCCTTTGGTGGAGTCACATTAGAACAGTAGTTTCTTATTTCAGATGTACTGGTATTATAAAATGTTCAGGAATACCTTAGCACGGTCTACCATTTATTAATGTTAGATGTCAGTCTATAACATAAGCTTCACAGTCTGGTCAGATAAATGTGACCATATTCTTCAATTAAGTTGCAGTCAGATGTTTGCATGCTACTTGGCACTATTGTATCTCTTACTAAAAAATGATAATCACAAATGTTATGGAAAGGAAGAGAATGACAGGAGCAAGTGTCACTTGCAGTCTTTGATGTGAGAAGCCAAAGATCTTTGTTAAAGAGATTACAGAATATTTTACTCTCTCCCCCCTGAGTCTTTCTTTTTGGGTTGTAATTCCCATGCTATCCAAGTTATGTAAGCCCATTCCCTTCTCTTTTAAATTCTCAAAGACCCTCTTTTGCTGTGAGGTGTACAGGAAATTGGCCAACTGGCATAAATAAATGAGGCAGCTGAGGAAAAACTGACACTACTTATTTATTGAAAAACAAAGCCTTAGAAATATTTAGGATCTAATTCTTACACTGCGCACACAACTTACCTTTGAGACCTCAGAGCTTCAGGATAAAGGTAGTCTTTTACTATATGTTAGAATAGTGTCTAACACAATGCATTCCTGTTTGGCTACCACTGAAATACAAAGATTATATTTTCCTGCATAAACAGAGCAGGGGCATAGCCAGCCCCTGCTTTCTGCCCAGGCCCCTGTCTCTCCGGGGTGGGTGCACCAGTCCTACTTCTGGTCATGTGACCAGATCCTCCCTGCTTGATGATCTTCGGGAAGCGGGTGGGGTCGAGGCATCCTGGGACTGGAGATGCACAGGGCAGAGAGCAGTGTGCCTCTGCGCTTTGCCCACAGCACTGATGGCCACGGCTGCCAGCTGCTGGCCAGTCCATGGGTGCAGTGGCAAGCTTGTGCCACTGACAGAAGTAGGAGGTGGCCAGACCTGCTGGCCAGCTGGGTGGTCATGTGCCCTCCTGGGCCCATCTGTAGCTATGCCCCTGAAACAGAACATGTAAAACTAATGTGAAATTATTATAACATTTTAAAAATTAGGCACTTTTTTTTTTAATAGTAATTTGATTCTGTATGGTGCTCCCAATGAATAGGAGAGACAGGTCAAATACTGCAAAACAGTGTTTGAATAGCTGAATTTCGAATGGCTCCTTGGTTCAATCATATTTATGTGCGTTGCTTGCTAAACATTGATATTCATGTGAATGAGGTTTTGTTCACACTAATATTTCAGGAATGCTGTTTGTCATTAGTATACATATATTCACACTCAGCAAAGTGTATTTGGGCTGGGTGCAAGCAAAAGGATTTCTCCTCACTATTTGTTATGCACTGTTCAGCCTTTGCTGTTTTTTATTTTTCCAAATTAAACTTTTCAATCATTCAGTCAAATAAAAGAATCAATAGCATGTGATACAGGCAACCAGTCACAACAATCAATAGTAGCTAGCTGATAGTCAAACTGAACAATTTGCAAAACCCTCATATTCTGAAATTTGTTTGTGAATAACAACGCTGTTCACCAAAATCAGGGTAGATTCATGAATGAGTTTAGACTACTGAGAAAGACTAAATGTGTCAGATAACTGATTTGCAGAAAATAATCAGACCCGCTGCTATGTCAGAACAATGCAAGATAGGACTTCTTATTTGTGGCTCATGCTGCACATCTTTTAGCTGTCAGCAACAAAAGAGACTGCTGAATGCATGAATATAGATATTCTCTCCTCATGAGATTAGGGCAGATTTTCATCATAAACCACATTTATCTCAGATGAAGTTTAAGGAAACACTTTGCATTTTAGTAAAACCATCTGGGAAGAAAATTGTAGCAGAAGCAGGGGTTAGGAGGAAAGTGCTGATTTACCTTTGGAGAGAGCCTGTGAAAGATTTCTAGAGAAGATAGTGCAATTCAGTGACTGGAGAGGCATGCAAGGATCCATCCATGTTTAAAAAAAATGATTATGATACTAAATAAATCACAAGAACCAGAAGTGATCAGTGCAGCCATCACATGCTTTGTTTTCTATTTTCCTGGCTTCTTTCTCCATACAATTCCACCTAAAATTTCAAGGAAAAAAAACAAACAAAAAAACCCCTTCTGTTTAAAATTAGTATATTGCTGTTTTCTGATTCTGTGGGGGGTTTTTTATGTCTGTCTTGTGTGTGGCTCCAAATTCTTTATTGTGACTCAGTTTATTAAGTCTGAAAGTGCATAAAATTGAAATCAATGGATTTTAAACACTTTCCATGCCAGGAACCTTTTCCCATCTAGGCATACTCTATTAGTGTGGCAATTTGAGATGACAAAACGGCTAAAACCCTCTCTCAGTTGTTCATGACCCCCAAGCTGAGAACTATTGGGATAGAATAACTCTGTAAATTCCTTTACAGTCTCTCCTTATCTTTGCAGCCAGCTATCATACTTCTTACCTAATAACCAGTTCATAAAGGAAATCACATACCCACTGTTGGCTATTTTTGACCAGGATTGGGTTTGAAACCACAAGACTAAAATACGTAAAAATATTTGATATCTGTGGAGGTTCTTAGCTGCATTAATTCTATGACTCTAAAGTCTTTTCCTATCTGTCGTGTTGTTCAAATTTCAGCATTAACTCGTATCCATTTATAGGGCTCCCACTCAGACGTGTCCTTCAGGAGATGTTCCAGTGAACATGATGGTATTTAATTAGGTTTGTTTTTTGCATCATTGTAGGGCCCAGTGGAAGTATTTGTTACATGAGGAGCTGTTAGTAGGTGGTGTTGCCATTAATTAGCCTTGACCAAACCTGAGCTGAGCTGCTACCATCAATTTTAATCAAGGTCGTACCTTGCCCCCACCAAATAGAAGACACAACTTGCAAGCTCTGTAAAATAACAAGATAAGACTGGGGCAAAGGATGTAGTAAATAAGTGTGGAAAATAACCAGATGTGCATGCTATTTTCCCTCTTAGCAGAAAATAGTGTATAAAAGCTAGTGCTTAGGTCCCCCTTCTTTGTCTAAACTGCAAACATGGTGTGGAATTCCAGACTTGTAAAATACAGATGCCCACCTGGCCATGGAGGAAGGTACTATCATAAAGGTGAGTTAAAATGAAGCAAACTGGTAAGAGAACAGGAAATTAAAGGAGAGGGAATGTATTTGTCTTTCGACAAGGACCTGATCCTAACCCCATAGAATGTGTCTACTGATTTAATGGGAGTTGGATCTGGCACTAATTTCTTTACCATTTGTCTTTATTTTCTAAAGAAAGATCAATTTCCATAGCAGGGCTGAACAGGTAAGGGAAACAAAATGAGTGATTTGAGATCTAGCCTGTGGATATGAGAAAATATTGCTTTCAAAGAAGCAGCCTGAATCTGTAATTCTGGGATTGTTAACTAAATGTAGCTGATTTTTTTTCTAAACTAATCCTTTTAATTTGGTGAGCTTGATTCTTTGCTGCTGTGATGAGGTAAGTATATCTTGTTATCTGATTTATAATTGTACATTCAGCTTCTGGACCCTTCATAGTGTCTGTAGGATTGGTGGTATTAGGACAAATGCTCTCAAAAATAGGTTGGCTAATATGACATTGATAGGTTTCGGAGAAGTTAGGGGGAACAAAGGACCATCTTTATGTTATTGGGTCATCATTAAACATAATGACAATGCATACAGAACCAGAATGGATCATCCAGCAAAGATATTACAATATCTAGTTCTAAAACAGATAAAAAATATCAACGATATCTGTTGGGCTCTGGAATAAAGGATGTATCACATCCCAAACTGTTTGGGTGAAGTGATGCAACTGCTAACTGGATTCTGTGGATGTGGAGCACAATGTGTGAGAACAAAGCAATCCCATTTTTGCCTAAAGAACAATAAGGCTCCCTTTCTGAGACACTGGAAGACAGACAGGCGATCAGCAACATATGGAGACAAAGCACTTTCTAATACTTTTGGCTTTTATCTGGCTTAATCAGTATGCTCTGTAATTCAGCTCAGACCCTTGCTAGCTACACTTTTCAGGGGTTAGTGACTGTGCTTATTTGTAGTCAGCTTGTTGACGTTTACTTTGTGGGTTTATTTTATTTTATTTTTTTAATTTTCTACTGTAGACTAAAAAGCTCTGGCTTGTATTTAAAGTAACCCAGTGTTTGTTAAAACATAGAGTGCATTACACTGTGAGGTGCGTCTGAAATGCTTTTGCTCTGTGGAGTCTCAGCTTTCATTTAAGAAAATGTAAGACTCTAGCTGCTCTGGTTGTGAAGGAAACATGACTGTCAGCAGTGCTAGGAGTAGGCTCTTTTGAGGTTACAGCTTTCACCTAATGAGTTTGCCTCTGTTCCTCTCAAATTAGCCTAATCCATCAATTCCTAAAATGCATCAATCAGCCATTACATTTCAGGGCCGGTAATCTCCCTTTATCTCCCTTCAGTTTCTAGACTTAGTGTATGTCTACACTGCTGGGGATGCATGGATTAACACAATAGGATCAACTGAGCGGGCAGTGGAGACGCATTTAATCAATCTCAGAAGTGTTTTTTGATTGATGCAGTAAATCCCCCCCCCTTCGCAAAAAGAGTAAGATAGCAGCGACTGGAGGGCATTTCCCATCAATGCAGTGAAGTAGAGATGCAACAGTAAGGGAGCATAGTAAGGCAATGAGAGATACACAAGCTACTCCGTATAGCTTATGTATCTCCTTTCAAGGAGTGTGGCAGTGTAGACCACTCCTTTGAGGCAGTCTGGCATGGGGTTATTGCCCCACCACTATTCCAAACCCATCCACCTGTCTCACTCTCTGTTCTTCTTTTATAGCTGGGCTTGTTTTCCTTTATTAGTCCCAGTTGTGGGTTAATGTCTTTGTGATGGTCAATTCTGGCCGCTGCACTGAAGTATGGTCAGCCTGATTGCCTGTAAGTGGTGAAGACTCTCCTCTCTCTTCTGCCCATGCTGAGTTGGGGTTTGTAAACCTCTGTCAATTACCTTAGCACAACCAATATAATATCTCCATGAATTTGTAGAGAGCCTGAAACAGTAGCTCGCAAGTATAAATTGTCAAATCAATTACAATGAGTGCTAATTCAGATGCCAGAAAAGATACTTTAAATATCAGCACTGTTAGCTATTTCACTGCTCATTGAGAGAGAGAGAAAGAGAAATCAAGATCTGTATACAATGAAGGACACCAACACCAGCAGACCTTTTACAACATGTGTAGGGCAGACAGGAGAAATGGGAGGCTTGACTGGTTTCATTTTCCTGAACAGAGGTTCCGTTTTCAAAAGTTTAGGAAACACTGAACTTGCAGCAAAGGTGATTGAATCCCAGTTGGTGCACCTTGAAAAGAAGGAACCTGAAACTTTTCAAAGGGGCTGAATCAGGAGTGAGGTAATAGGTATCAGCTCCAGATGAATGGTGAAGGTGAACTGTCTATAAGAAATATATGGACCCAGTACTGGGTCCCGACCTGTAATTTTAAAACCACTGCACTGTAGCGCAGCTCCCCTGTGTGGAAGCTGCAGATACAAACTAAATACTTTGTAGTGCTAGTGGTATCCACACAGGGGAGTTACAGCACAGCATACTAGCATATGTTGCAGTCCTGACTGTAGGACCGTGTAAATGTAGTCTATCTCCTAACTTCCAGGCTAGCATCTTAGTTCCTTTGTCCCAAAAGCATTTCTATTGCCCTTCCCAGAAAGTGAAGCTGTTGTGTGGGGTAGCTGTCATTGTTATGTAAGGTTGTGGGTGTTGCTGCTCCCACCAAGTATCATTCAAGTTTTTGGAAGATGGGGCTGTGAACCACGGGAAGTGTAAGGCTACAGCCAGCACCAGGCTCTGGACATTGTTGTATTAATGCATATACTGAAAATGTTAGATACAAGCTCTTTGCACCCTAATACAAAGAGCAACTCAGAAGAAACTGCATAGCCCTGAATGTTTGAAGGCTCTGACCCAGGGGGTATTATGGCTAGTTATAGGTTGCTCAGAATAGAATCCTCCGCAATCAATGAGGCCTGAATCTCCCATTGAATTAAATGGGATTTAAGATCATGCTTAAAATTACAGAATTAATTATTAATTGTACTTAAGTATTTCACTGAATCAAAGCCTACAGATTCAGTTCTAGAGCTGTGCAAATAACTGAGTTTTCACTTGCCAGCTTATTAAAAAAAAACAACAACAAAATATCTAAGGAGAATAAATTGTTTCGAGTCAAACAAAAGATTTCAGTTTTAAGGCTTTCTTTTAACTTACAATTGAAGTAAATTTTGAAGCAAGTCATTCTAAATAAAAATATCAAAACATTGCATTTTGGCAATGTCAAAATGTTTAGGTTTTTTGTTGCTATTTTAGATTTCACCATTGTGGATGAAAACAATTTGGCAAATTCCATATCCATTCATAAAGTGTCTCAGTCAACTCAAACCTTCATTTTTCAGTGAAAAAGCCTTTTCAGGACAAAAAAACTTTCACACACCTTTGCCGTATCCTGTGATCTTTTCTCACACTGAATAATTCTCTACTGTAATGGCTGCAGAATTAGACACCACACTAATGCATATATGAACATTTTAAACAATTGGTAGAAACTTTTAATATTTAAATAATGTATTTAATTTCAATTTCAATAATATAGTTAAAGAGCAAATTAGAAAGCTTGGGAATCATACAAATAATTGCTAATAATTAATATCTGAGCAGAGACTAAAATTTCAGTCTGTCAGCTTCTTCAGATGTGTTAAAATGAGAAAGGAGGATAATTAAGGCTAATTATCTGCTGGATTTGTTCTATGTCTGTGGGTGGTCTTTTGCAGCAAGTTGTGAGGGAGGATGTCAGAATGGCGGGGAAGGCGCTTCTGTCAATGGAGCAGTGAAATGTCTTTGTGTTTCTGGCTGGATAGGATCAAGATGCCAGGAAGGGCAAGTACTCAGATCAGGGCCAAGTCTACCCATAAGCCAATGAGGCCCTGACTCAGGGAGCCACTGGCTTAGCAGCACCATGTAGGGGCAGGGTAGGCTGGGCCGGCCCAGAAGCTGGACCCTGCACTCCCGCCCCTCCTTGAGCCAGCTACGCTGTCCCTGGGGCAGAGCAGGCCAGCCCATGGGGTGGACTCCGCTCTCACCCTGCCTCTAGGCTGGCCCTTCCTGCCCCTAGGGCAGAACAGCCAGCCCAGTGGAAGGCGAGAGAGTGAATTCCACCCCATGGGCTGGCCCACCCTGCCGGTGGACTGGCTGTTCTCTGCCTGGGGGGCAGAGCAAGCCAGCCCAGAGTGGAGGCCGGGTTCCACCCCCTCCATGGGGGGTGTAAAAACTAAAGCCAGCTTGAGGCGCCATAGCCCCTTGAGCCGGCCCTGACCCAGATTTACACTTTGTTTGCACTTGAGGTATCTGAAATTTTAACAGTGCCTGAGGACTGTAAATATGCCCAGATGGCAGCCTAATGAAAGATCTGTGCAAATGAAATCTTTTAGCAGACATATAACTGCTGTCTCCTCCCATTGATTACGATTAGGGGTGTCAGTGGTGCCAGGCCCGTGCCCTGAATCCTGTCGCCAGTGCCCCGGGTCCCGCGTCTCCTGGTCTCCAGCCCTATTGGGCCAGAGGTCCAGGGCTGGCCACTGCAGCCACTCCCAGCCCCGTCCCCGGCCAAGGATCCCAGGCCCAGCCGCCTGCAGCTGCGGCTGCCACTCTTGGCCCTGGCCCCAGCCCCAGCCCCACCTGCCCGCGGCCTCGTCCCCAGCTGGGGATCCTGGGCCTGGCCCCCGTGGCTGCTGCTACCACTCTTGGATCCGGGGCCCAGCTGCCCACGGCTGCTCCTGGCCCTGGCCCCGGCCAGGGGGCATGGCCTGCGGGCAGGGGGCAGGACCTGGGCCGGTGCCCTGGGTCCTTCCCCAGGGCAGCGATGCTCCTGATTACGATTGGCTGAATATGTAAGAAATAGATGAAAGCAGAGTCCTATGCTATAAAAGCCATTTATTTGGGGGGCACCCCCCAAAACCAGACTTTCTTCTGGTTAAAATGGGAGCACTGCTTTTCTGTTAGGATGATAAAGTGGAGTGAGACTATAAAGCTGGTATGTAGTGACATCAGAAATAATGGAAATCTTTTGTCTGGTCTTGAGGCATAACTGCAAAGCCAATAGAAATATTTAAAAGCAGTAAGGAGCTGTAAATTATGAAAATAGCTCTACTGTAATAGTGGAGGACTGCACAGTAGCTGGTAACATTAATTCAAAGTGAAGTGCTATAAGATTACTTTCAGCTACAGTGTTGTAGGTCCAATAATACGTGACTCAACACAGGATGAAATTGTAAGTGAAATTGAAATTTTTAAATTTAATTTAAAATTTAAATAAAATTGAAATGTTAAGTGAACAATAGCTACAGAAATGCATTTTGATTATTATTTTCTAAATCTTTAAATATACAGGCAAGAACCTCAACTAAGAGAAAACTGGTTTAGCAGGAGGGCATGGCCCCCCTCAGAGACAACCCAGAAGGAAATGCCTGACTGCAGGGGGACCAAGCCAGGAGTGGCCTGTCAGTCAGGCCAGAAGCAGAGGGGCAGGACAGGAAGTATAAGAAGGGAGGCAGGCAGCTCAGGCCATGGAAGAAGGACATGTCTCTGCTACCTACTGACCCTGGGCTGCCCAACAGGAAAGCAGACCTATGGCCTACAGACTCAGACCCACGTTTCTGGCAGGGACTGCCTGCAGCTGGAGACTGGGAGATAATGCCCAAGCTCTGGGCTGCCACAAGCCCTGCGAAGGAGCTCAAGTCACCCCCTGCTGGGGACCCTGAGCCTGTGCCCACACCTTGAGACTTGGAAGAACTATGCCTGGCTGATGAGGACCTCCTGACGCCGCACATGTGCAACCTGGAGGAGTTGCCACCTGCTGACAATCCTGTCGAGTTACCAGATCTGCCAGTGCCCAACAAGATGGAAGGATTCTGTAACCTCCCCCGGGTGATTACCCTGACGAGCCAGCGGATGAGCCTCCAACTCAGGTACTATTGGGAAGCGGGGCTGGGATTGGCACTGGGGAATATGGACAAAAACCTTTGGGGTCAGTATGTTGTGGCCAGCACCCCACTGACCCCTGCACGGAAGCCCCAGGCTTGGGGGGACCGGGGCTGGGACACAGTGGAGCTGTGTGACCCCATGCCTCCACTGATTCCTTTTCCTGCACCAAGCACCCCCTCGCAGATTGTAGACCCAAGAGGTGGCACTGCCATTCCCACCTTACCCTAGAGACTTCACTTGTGGCTTTGCTCAGCCAAGGTGCTAGAGACTTGGTGGTCCCATCCTATGAAGGGCTGGAGACTTTGTGACTTTGCCCTGCCAAGGGGCTAGAGAGTTGGCTGTCCCCCTCTACAAAGGGCTGGAGACCCTGATTAGTCGCCCCCTCTCCCTTGGGAGGGTGAGCAGTCATGTCACAACTGACATAGCTCTTTTGAGGCCCTACGCTGCTTTATATCACTTGAAGAGCTGACTTTCAATCCTTAATATTTTATAGCCCACATCAGATAACTCGTATCTTATTGATGCCAACATTTATGATGTCTGAGAGAGAAACACTTCTTTCCTTCATTTTTCTTATGTTACAAATTAATCCAACATATTTAAAGTGTAGCAAGAAACTTTTATTTATTTTATTTATTTATCAAATCCATTCTTTCTTTCTAGCAAATTGTCCTCAGGGTATTGAAATGATGGGTCTTTGTGTCTCCTGGGGTATGTCCACATTGGTTAACATTGGTTATTTTGAAATAAAAAAGATTAGGTCCACATGACATTTTCTTATTTCGAAACGAAAGGCTCCGTCATTTTGAAATAAGAGGCGTCCTTTCAAAACAGCTTAAACCTGGCTTGGTTTTGAAATGGCTGTTATTTTGAAATGGTGTCATAGCACCCTGGGAGGAAGGGCCACCCCTCCTCAGCACCCTGGCCACGGTACTGAGGAGAGATGCAGGGGCAGGGTGGCCGCAGCCGCCCCGGCTCACCCCGCATCCAGCTCTGGGGGTTGCAGCCCCCGGCGGGGTGGCCACAGCCGCCATGGCCCACCCCGTGCCTAGCCGCCGGGGGCTGTAGCCTCCAGAACTGGCTAGGGGCAGAGCCGGGCTTCCCCGACTGCTCCCCTCCCATCAGCTGAGCCCCAGGGCACTGGGGAGCCGGGTCCCCCCCAGCTCCCTGCGGCTGCAGCCACTCAGCCCCGGGGTGCTGGAGAGCTGGTTGGACCCAGCTCCCCGCGGCTGCTGGGGTACCCCAGGGCCCTTGCCCCGCTGCCCCCAGCAGGATCAGGGATGCAGGGCAGGGAGATCCCTTCCCTGGGGGCTGTTTTCCCCTGCCTGGCTCTCCAGGGGAGAGCCAGGCATGGGATTGGGTGGCAACATGGCCAGCCAGGGGCCATGTTGCCACACCTCCCAGGGTGCCCCTCTCAGAACTGAAATAACATGTTCATACACAGGGCATGCTATTTCGATTGGAGGGGCTTGATTTATTTCAAATTTTAAAAAATTAATTTGAAATAAGTCATTTCGAATTAAGGGTTTTATTTCGAAGTCAGTCATTTTGAAATGACTTATTTTGAAATAAAACTTTGTGTGTGGACATAACCCTGGAATCTGCAGCTGTCCAGTTGAATGGGTTGGTAGAACAAGTCTTTTGGGTAACAGACTCTATTTTTTTTCACTAATTTATGTAGTTGTTTGTTTGTATTACTATTTTAGTGTTCAGATCATTTATGCCTGATAAAGCCACAAAGGAATGACCATGTCCTACTCCATGTCAGGCTCTGTGTGTAGGAATGTCCCCAGGCATCTAAACCAGCTGGGGAATACATGGCTTGTGAGGTTAGTATTTTGTGGTCTCAGCTCAGTTCCTAGTCAATAACTTTCCACGTCACAAACAAACCCAACACTGACTTCAGTTGCAGCATTGTCATTAGAGAGGCCAAGGACTAATGGACATGCGAAATAAGACACCCCCCCCCACACACACACTAGAAGTATTTGCTCCTCTAATTTTACAGGATATTGGGGAGCATTAGATGTTAGGGGGCATCCCCTGTTCCTCTTGTTTCAAGAGTAAATATTGTACTAAGTAGAGCTGGCAGGCCAATAGTGTTCCCAAATGTTTATGCCCAGATCCTCGAAGGTATTTAGTCACTTAGCTTCCAAAAGCAGTAGACCTTAGAATTATCTGGGGCCTGCTGACTCAGCTAAGAGCCATTCACATTTCCTACCAGTGATTCATACAAGGAGGGAAGGGTCAAAAGATTTTAATTCACTCAGAACTGCCCCATATGCTCTCTAACAACACTGCTCCTAAAGGCAGCCAGCAGGAGGTACTATATGCTGACAGTAAATGGTGCAAGCTTCCTTCATGCCATCTCAGAAACTGAGAGAATTGCTTTCTAGACATTGTCCTTGAACTCAGTCTCTTGTGGTAACTCTCAGTGCTACCCTGTGAAGCTTTGAATTAATTCTCTGGGTTAATCCTTTTGAAATGAATGACCTGGTGAAAAAGAACTTTTTATGAAATCCTAGAGTCATATGGGTCCTGGATTCCAAGCACTGCAGAAACACTGCTTCAGCTATATTGTCCTAGAGACCTTACAGATAAATGCTGTAATCTACTCACTTACAGGAGGGACACCACAAATCATATCCTTGATGAAACAGCTCGTCCCTTGTTCCATCTAATGCAAGCAGACAGAGGTATAGAGTTTGCCCTGAGGTTCAAGGGCAGATGTCGGGCATTGTGTTGAGAAATTACAAAATGCATGCTTCCAAAGATTTCAGTTTATTACAGTCTAGTGGAAAACCCAGTGGTATAAAGGATTAGATGCTTCAACTTCTGTTGTGGTGCGGTGGTGGTGTGTTTTTGTTTAGACTGTGTTGGTTGTGGTGCTAGTGATCATTTCAGTGACAACAACCACCAGACTTTGGCATCTGGAACTTCACTTTTGTGGATGGTGCCAACAGCAAATTATGACAGTCTCACTCAGGCTGATTTAACTGGTACATTGTAAGGGTGGGGCCAAGATGTTGTCTATTTACTGCCTCTCCTTGCCCACCTGCACTGGGAGGAGTGGGTAAGGAGAGGCAATGAATAGACAGCACCAGAGCTGTAACAAGACTTCTTGTTCTCCATATGCCCCCTTGCAGGCATATAGCCCAAGTCACAGTTGGCCCTTATAGGGAGAACTGGCTTTGTCTTGGGGTTGAGCTACTGTTCAGTGACCGGCTAGTGAGAACAGTACTGCTAATACCAGCACAACACTTTCTCTGCTGATAAAATGGAGGGATGGAGCAGGGGGATGAATGAAATTAGATATATCATCACTGGATCCCAGAGAGGTGCATGAGGCTATAACTCAGTGAGTCATTGTTACAGTATCCCCATTATGCTTTTATTGATATTCTCCCAGTACTGTCACTAGGGAGCAATTCTGCTACTACAATGAGATGTGCAAGAAAAATTAAGCTGGATTGGATGGAAGACATACCAAATATCTGGTGTCTCATTTCATCTGTTCATAAACTGCATTGTCAACATGGTGGGAAATGTGTAACTACAAATGTGTGCAGATGTTGCTTGCTATATTCTGGTCTGCAGCGTAGAAAGAAATTAACTGACTTCTTCTGGAGTTGAGCTGAGTTATTTTAATGACTATGGAAAAGAAGGACAACCTTTTTTTTTAAACCTAGTTGATGTTAAATAGCTTCTTGTTCCAAGTTTTTAAAGAAAAGCTTTTCTGTATGAGAGGGCAAGTATTTTAAAAATATGACAGACAATAACAAAGCACCTAATTATGTATCCAAGTGCTTTTATGTGTGTTTTTATGAACAAGATATTTTTTATTTTTCAGTGGATGCACTCAATAAGGAAGTAAATATTTTTGAATAAAGCATTTCAGAATGAATACCTGCCATTCCTTCTTTTTTATTTTCTCCTTAGTTAATTTAAATAGAAGCAATGTCCCTCATGAATAAGCTTCCTACATTAATAGGTGGTTATATTAAACAGCTGTTTAAAATTTTTTGTTCATTTTTTGTGGTTGAAAGTACATTATAGCTGGATTCACCTTCCAAAGGGGGCAGCCATGTTAGTCTAGTTCAGTAAAACAAACAAGGAGTCCTGTGGCACTTCTAACAAATTTATTTATCACATGAGCTTGCGTGGGAGAAAATCCCACTTCGCCAGACACTTTGAAGATGGGGGAATTTATAGAATAGGAGGAAAAGAAATGCAAGAAGTGTAAGTTATGGGATCAGATCATGAGGTAACAGCAAATCAAAACAGTTGTTAAGATTCAGACACTAGGAAACAGCACAAAGGGGAAGGTGAGGTCACAGCCTTTTACAGAGGAGACGTGCACACCTAATGCTGTCTCCTGGCAATTTTACTCATGGAGTTTCCTTTTTTGTGCTTGTTTTAGTGTAAAAGATAGGTATTTCAGATCAAAAGTATATGGCTGCTCTTTGTGCATGAAAAACGATAACTTAGACCCTAATATTAGATAAGATAGCTGAGGGTGTGGGCTCCATGTGGGTGGACTTCTGTCAGTCCAGCAATGCAGCATGCGGAACGTAGTTCTTCAGAAACTAAGAGCGTGTCCACATTTAAAACACTACAGCAGCAGAAGTGCAGCTGTAATGCTTCAGTGTAGACACACTCTACATCAACAGGGTCGGTTCTCTTGTCACTGTAGTTAACCCACCTTCCCGAGAGGGAATAGTTAGGTCAACAGATGAATTTTTCCATATATCTATGCCAATGGAAATTTTCAGTATAGACGAAGAAGTTTAGGATGATTTCTTGGCCCCAATAAATCAATGGTAAAACTCCCACAGGCCAGCATATTGTCTCTAGAGTATTATGAATAGAAATAATTAACTAGTTAAATAAAATGTAAACATTGCTTTAAGTACCATTGCCTGTGAAAGGGCTTATTTTTATCAAAAAAGCTAAAAGCTAGTAACTGTTTTAATAGGCACCTGCATAGGTGATCTAGTCCCTGAAAGTATGAGGTTGGTAAAAGTGAGCACACAGGAGATTATAGGTGCTTAGCATTCTTCACAGTTTCACCAGAAATACCACTGAAGTGCCTCAACAGCCTTAAGGCAGGCCAGAGGGGCCAATTAACTTGTTAGGGGGCAGAGTGGAGGGAATTAAGGCTGAGAGGAAGGAAAGCCTTAGTTAGAAGTGCAGGGACTGGCATGGCTTCTATAAAGGCCGGAAGCAGACAGCAGGAGGAGACTGCAGGGAGGTAGGCTGTGTTTCTTTGTTACGTGAAGGGAGATGGGTTGGGGCTACAGAGGCAAGTGGCCTACAGTTATTTCCTGAGAGGAGGGAGTTTTGAGGAAGGCAAACCCAGGGAGGAGGGGAAATCTGGGAAATTAGGAAAGGGCTCAGGGAATCAGCAAGGTGTCTGATGGAAGAGACTGAGTCTGCTGACTTGAAGGTTACCTGAAATGGAGGTTCGGCCCAGGTTCCCTAGCCAGTGTCTGGGGAAGTGACCCTCGCACGGCAGTGAACAGGGGGAGACTCTCCAGCTGGGGAAGTGGGAACCACTTGGTGGCCTGGCTTAAGGGCTGTAACACGGAGAGCGCTACAGCTTCTGAAGCAAAAGAGGGGGCTACAGGGATGGAGACAGAGAGGACGAGAACTTGACTGCAAAAGAAAGGTGTCAGTTTTGCACAGCTAATCCCCAGAACTGCTAGCTGGAGGGGTCTCTAGCAGTGGTTAGAGACAGCCACAGAGATGACTTGCTAGTTAGAAATGATGAAAAGTCAGGCAAGCCATAATATGGCTGCAAAAGTGCTAGAGGAATTCACTTCTAATATTTTCAGACCCCAAATGTATACAGGCAGAGAAAATACTTCTAACCTAATCCAACAAAAGCTTAGAAAAGCAGCAGGAAATCAATATTAAAGGCACTACTGCTACTACTGAATTTTTAAGCAAGATGTCTAAGAAATCTATCTGTATTTTAAAGTCATTTCTATGGGGATGGAAGGCATTTGACTTTTAAGCATGTGCCATTGAAATAAGCTTTATCTAAAATAAAACATGTCCTGAAATAAAACATTGGAATATTTTTTGGGGGTTGTCCTTCAAACTGATGGAAGACTTCCAGGCTTACAATATTGAATAGCAAACAATTTAATATCATTCAGCTAGTTCTGGGATGTATCTAAGAAAACTCTGAATTAGACCTTTAAAAATCATGAAACATTTTATCAAATGAAGAGTGGTGGGTTTGTTTTTTAGCTTGAGAGCAGCATATTTTTTAATACACTGAATACAGCAGTGATTATTTTTTAAAATAGAGCTTGAATGTAGCACCATCTACTGGTAAAGTGACTTACACTTTCTGCTTTGGTAGTAGAATATTATTTATATCATATCATAGGGCTGGAAGGGACCTCTTGAGATCATCGAGTCCAACCCCCTGGGAATTGAACCCAGGACCTTCTGCATGGTAAGCAGATTCTTCCTCCCTTGGATTTTTAGTTAATTGAATTATTTAATATTTATAATAGAGTTAACACTTAGAGTCCAGTCACACTTATAGTAAAAGATACTCTGATCCATAAAATGTTTGAGTATTACACTATGCCACTAAGAGATGACAGTGCCTAATTTTACCTACTGCCTACTTACTAGCATTCATTCAATAATAGTAATTGAAAGAAAATTCCTTGTAAGATCATTTACAGAAGAAAAAGAATCAATTGGCCAGAAATAAAATCTGTCCTATATATATTTGATGGTATATCCACCCACAATAATATTTAACTGAAATTAAACTTTGGATTTTCTCAAATGGGGCTGAATAATGAATTTGAGAAAGCCAAGCTGTTGATCATCTCAAGTTATCATGGCATACTCTTGGTTCTATTGACTGCAGGCCTTTGAGAAAGAATCCTTTAGTGTGCCAAATGGAGGTGTTAAATCACCGTCTGTGAAAGCAGATCATTTTACAAGTGGCACCCATGAAAATTGAGGCAATAGATGTAAAAATCTAGGAGACCTATTCTTTCCTTCATGAACTCTTTAGAGTTGTGTGTTGAAAAGGATGATTTTTTTTCACCTCCAGAAAACATTCAAAATATCTTAGTCTTTCCAAGACAGATAAAATGGCTATTAAGTATGAGGTTTTAGATTACATACTCATCCTATAATTTCAATGTTACTAACTTGGGAGCTGGAACCTGCTGTCAGAATCCAGTATTATATGGTTCAAAGAGATGTCAGTATGTAGGAAAACCTTCTTAGGAAGTTAGCCGAGACAAGATTTATGAAAGTCAAATTAATTCATTGGGGGCCCTTTTTCTCTACTCCTGCCCTTTCTGTAGCTACCAGTTTTGATCCAAAACCCACTAACATCAGTGGAAGGGCTCCCACTGATGTTAGTGGGTGATGTGGACCATGGGCCATAGTGAATTACTTTACAGCAAAAACTACTTCTGCAACAGCAGCCATTGCAGCCTATGCCATGAACTAACAGTCACTGGAAGAAAGATTCATAATTCTGCCAAATTTTCCTTTACCCTAAGACAGAAGTGCTACTGGCCCAGGAAAAGACCTGGGGCTCACGTGCTGCCACTGCAAATGCTGCTGCAGCCGGCCCAGCAGTGGACCCAGGGCTTGGGTGCTGGGACTCAGAGCTCGAGCCCCATAAGCCTGGTGCCAGCGATACCCCTGCTCCAAGACAGATCAGGTTTGTAGCAATCCCTGCACCCCAGGGATTGCATTTGTATGTCCTTATTTCAGCTTACATTTTGCAACATTTGGGCTACTGGTTCACCCTCTTTGACAAAAGCCTTTTGTGCTATTGCTTTATATTCACTTGCTTAATACTGATCAATACCTTTTTAAACTTCAAAAACGTTTTATCATTGTAGCTTTTAATTCAATTTCTAGTGTATTCTTCACAAGTGTAAAGCTACCAAGCCTGCTGTATTGGGATTTCACATCAAAGCAATCTATTACTCATGTCATTAAGAATTTCTCTAATTTCCATTAATATTAAGAGGGATTCATGACTGTAAATAATATTGATGGGAAAATAATCTTTTCTGAGATATTATATTTTAATTTTTATATCAAGGCAACCCATGCAAATAAATTTTCAGTCTTATGACAGAGTAGGAATACATGTACACACAGACACAAGAAATGAAATATTATTTCATGTTCATGATTTAGAAGCTGGTAAAAAAAAGGCATCATTACAAAACAGTTGTGAAAAGTCTTAATATTTTTATGTACACATTAATGGTTTTTTCCTTTGTTTCCTGAGCTAATTTTGGTCATTCGGTTTAGTGTGTAGATGCTGGGTGGTATGGATGAATTATGATAAACAGGAAGGAGTGACTATATAATATAGTGGTTGTTTTCAGCCTTAAAACTCTGACACATTCATTGAAAAACCTAGCACAGCATTTTGTTTTTTGTTTTTGTTTTAGATTTTAACCAGTGTTCTAAAATTCTGGTGTGTGTTGGCTTGCATAGCTAGCTTCTCAAAAAATTTTAAAAGCTAATTAGCATTTGTTTGAAGAACTGAAAATAAGTTGGAAGTTCTAAAGGGAGTGATTTTATAAAAATTTTATGCCAAAAGAACTTGTAGCAAGATGTACAGCCTCAGTGTCACCTGTAAATGGAGGGATATGCAAAACAAAATGTAACTCTAAAATAGTAAATCACTGACAGATATAACACCTTTCTTTTTGTAAAAAAATCCCTGGTATAATTAACTGCTACTTGGAATGGGCTTCTTACAAGTTTGCTCATGTGATATTAGCATTTATGGATTTTTTAAAAATTATCTTAATATTGTTTATTGGTGGAATATTGAAAAATCCCAAGGGGATTGGTTCCAGCAGCTGCCAAAATGGCAGAGGATCTTTGCTCAGATGGATCTTCAACAGAGAAAAGGAAAACAATTCAAATGAGTAGATTTTAAATATAAAAGAAGCTGCTTACAGCAGGGGTGTTGCTGATGTTGGGCACACCAGGGCATGTGCCCCAGGTTTCAACACCAGTGCCCCGGATCTCCGGCCCAATTGGGCCGGGGGTCCAGGGCCCAGCTGACCGCCCGGCAGGCCCTGCCCCTGGCCAGGGATAGGGCCAGAGGGAGGCTGCGGCTGGGCCAGGCCAGAAGTGCCCACTGGAGGCCGGGCCTGTGCCCGTGGCCATGGGCGGCCAGGCCCCCTATCCCTGGCTGGGGACAGGGCTGCTGCGGCTGCTGGCAGCCCCATCCCCGGCTGGGGATCAGGGGCCTGGCCGCCTGCGGGCTTGGGCCCGGCCTTCAGCGGCCACTTCTGGCTGGGCCGCACCGTGGCCTAGCTGCCCGCGGTGGCGCAGCCTTATCCCTGGCCAGGGGGCAGGGCCTTCCAGCTGGGGGCAGGGCCTGCCTGCTGGGGGCAGGGGCTGGGCCCATGCCCCGGGTCCCTCCTCGCCCCAGCACTGCCTCTGGCTTACAGTAAATCTGGATATCTGCCATTTACATGCTGGGATTTGAGGAATCCACTGAAAAGCAGACACAGTAGCTTGTGTAACCCAAGGCAGGCTGGCAGAACAAGGGCCAGGTTCTGTACCTAGGGGTTTCCCAATAATGTAGCCCCACCAACTGGCTTAAGCCCCCAGCCAGATTTCTGGGGAATCCTGCACTTGTCCCTGGGCACCCCAAAGAGGTAAGGCTTCCCCTTTCACAAGCACAAGCCTGAGTGTAGTAAACAGAACTTTTAATAGTAGTAAAACAGAGTGTGAAAGGCCAAATAACAGAAATCAGTGCTGATCTAGCAAATCAGTAGAGCAAAGTTCCCAACAACCCACACTGCCTAACAGAACATACAAGGTAAACTCACTAGCAAAATCAGCACTGATCTGGAGAATCAGTGCTAACTAGGCTCCCAAACAACCCTAGGGTACATAGGGAGTGTCTCTCATGCCAGCTGTCCACTGATACCACCTACTGGTCACTCACTCCATCCAATAACAGTGTCCCTTGGCTCTGCCTGCTGTCCACCAGCTCCGCCCACCAGTCACTCATGCCACCCAGCTCTCTGCTGCCGCTCTCACCATCCGCTGGCTCTGCTGTGCTTTCCACCAGCTCCACCCACCAGTCACTCATGCTGCCCAGCTTGCCACTGGCCACTCTCACCATCTGCTGGCTCCCTTTCAGTGATCAGAGGATTTTCTCTTTAGTGATTTTTAGCAGAGAGTTTGCTTGTCTCTCTCTCTCCCTAGTGATTCTAGCTCTTAAGTAGCTGCAAACGGCTACCTCTATCTAAATGACAAAGGCCTCAGAAAAAGCCTAGCCATAGCTATTATTAGACAGGGGAAGCAATAGGGGGAGATGTCAAAATAGCCTCAAACCCCCACCCCTCTCTTTTTCACTTCTTTCAGGCTGAAAGATGTAGTCATCTTTCCTACAAGCCTCTTCTTAACTAAGGGTAGTTTTTACCCTATAACTAACCCAAACAGATTTGAAACAGAGTAGCAATTCACAAAAAAACCCAGTATTTTATATTTCCCTTCAGTAGAATTACAGATATTGACAGATTTGTGATCAGATTAACCCCAAATACCATTACCCACTATGTCCTGCACCCAATATGCTAATACCTAATTGTGCTCTTTGTGTTCATGCTAATACAGGACCCATGCAGATTAGTTGCCCCCCTTCAGAAGCTGTTATGCACAGCTTCGAAGCCTGCCACAGGATCAGGTGACACTGTAACAGCAAATCAGAGCAGTTAAGACTCAAACACTGGGAAACAGCACATAGAGAAAGGTGAGGTCAAGTCACCTGTTGTAAGGGGAAAAGAATCCATAGTCATGAATTAATCCTGCTTTCATGCAGTCAAATTTGCATGTCAATTCCAATTCTGCAGTTTCTCTTAGAAATTTTGATTTGTTACCCATTTGCTTGAGCACAGCTATTAAATCATCAGTGGAGTTGGAAAGAAGATTGAAATATTTCCCAATTTGGTTTTGAATGTTGTTTCTTGTGTCAGATTTGTGTCCATTTATTCATTCGCAGAGACTGTCCTGTTTGTCCGATGTACAAAGTGTGGGGGCATAAGAAATAACAGTAACAAGCTGCCAAACATGGTTCTCAGCACTGCACTAGGGCTGGGAGCCTTCCCAGGGCTGCAGAGACCCTGGCAGCCTTGGAACTGGTCCCAGCCCCAGTGCTGCTGCTGCTGGCTCCTCTTGCTCTGCTTCTGAGTGAGGTGAGGGAAGATGGTGGCAGTGATGGCACTAGAGCTTGGAAGCGGCAGTGTTCCAGGGACTCTGTTGGAGCACGGCAACCTCTGGACTCCTGAGCACTGCCTTGCCTTGTCTTGTTCAGCCTGGGAACAGCACAAGGTAAGCTGGTGGCAGTGGCGATCTGGTTTGGAGCAGGGTAACGTGACACCAGTTTTTGGCAATAACCTCCCTGCTCTTTGTGACATACTTTTGTATTGTGGTACAGCAGATGAGAACTGCTGTCCCAGTGGGACAAATGGTGCTCATGATGAAATCCTCCAAGTTCATTGCTTGTGGATGCTTCAGTTTCCACACAGCTAATGCCAAAGACACTCTAGTCCCCAGTCCCTTTTCCCTGATTAAAACTACAGGTTTCCAAGGATCATTTCCAGACTCTCTCCCTATATCAGTAACATACTGGGCAGAATCTTCAGCCTATGAGTGTACTGATATTGAAACTACCTCATGTTTTACTGTCTTGGTCTGGCCATGATTTCATACTGAAAAAGATTGGGTCTTCACAGGGAAAAAGATGTGAAACTTTTAAGAAAAGCTAACAGACTTTTAGATCCTTCAGATTAGCACTGGAGAGCATGCAGTCATAGGCAATGCACTGGCCAGTACTGCAGTTGGCTGCTATGTGTGCAACAAATGAATAAAATCAGAAATAACTTGGTACAGACTACAGCTCTGTATGGGAGATAGATATGTAAATATTTCCACAGAAAAGAGCCATTAACTCTTAACTTAAACTCTGCAAAAATGTTTGTTTGTGACCATTTTGTTTAAGCTAATCATAGATCTTTATTTATTGTCTTTGTTTCCTAGAAGGTCTGAAAGATAATTTATAGGTGAGGAAAACTGCTGAATTGAGAATGTCCTTTTACTTTACTATATAGTATTTTCAGTTATCAGTAACTTTTGAAAGCATTTCATTGAAAAGCCCATTGTTCACATTTATGGCAGTTACTTTATCTCACTGATATTTTGAAATGACAACCATGCACAGAGGCATGAGTGCAGTCAGAGGTAAGCACTGAACTGTTTCAACCTACCCTAACATGATAGTTTCACATTAAATATAGTTAAAAGTTGGTGTTGTCTATTAATAGTCTTGAGATGGTATGACATGTGTAGATGATGCAGTGGGAACTTTTTTCACCTGTTCATTACAGGGAGGAGGTTCCTAAATCAACAGAACCTGCTTTTTCAAAACAAAATGTGCTTTTTCATGATGACCTGATCCTGTGAGTTGCTGCTTGCCTGCTGCTAGACCAGGGATCTCAAACATGTGGCCCATGGCCTGCATGCGGCCCCCTAAAACTATTTCCTGTGGCCTGGAATGACACTATTGTTACCGATATTTGCAATATTCTTGTATGAAAAGGTTTTAGTGTTGTGGCCCTTGGGCTAACATTCTGATCCGCATGCGGCCCTCATGGTGATTTTGAGTTTGAGACCCCTGTTCTAGAAGATGTTCAGATTAGATCACAAGAAAGGACATTCACTACAGATCATTGTTCCAATGACTACTTTTCAGTCATTAGCCGACTGTTGATCTGGTGTTTGAATCATCTGTGATACCTAAAAGTCCCATAGTGAGTCAGAGGCTGAGGTTTCTGAGTGTGAGGTAGGAACAAAATATGAGTATTTACAACAGATCACTACATTTCTGCTCTTGGTATGTTATAGTTCTGCAGCTCTTTAAAGATTAATATCCTTGGTTTTTAAATTGTAATGAAGACTTTAAAGGCATGCTTTAGGACAGTGGTTCCCGACCTTTTTGGCTCGAGGGCTACAAATAAAATTTTTACAACCCTGAAGGACCAACAGTTTATCAACTCATAAAAAAAATGTATTGATGCATACACCATTAAGGACTACAAATAACTACATATGTAAAGTAAACATTTTGATGCTACTGTGCTCATTTTTATATTCACAGTTTTACACCTATAAATTACTTACATACTGTATATTGCACACTTTTAGACAAAGCACTAGTGACTGTCTATCTGAGTGACTGTCATTACAAACTGAACATATGGCCTGGCAGCTAAGTCATGGTGAGTGACAAAGCAGAACACATTGATTTTTAGAATCCTCTTCACTCTTCAAGCATGGTAGGTCCTAGCTGCTCTGCTTGCAGCCCTCTTCCCCCTCAAGTTGCAGGCAGACAGACAGCATTCAATGAGGAGGCTGCCTCTTTGCTGATCTCTACCCCTGGCTGCAGCAAGGAAACTGTATGCATCCTTTTGCTCATGCACTCCACCTGGATTCCTAGGCATTGGCTCCTTTTTGAGTCAGAGGGACAGAAGATCAGTGCAGCCCTCCGTCAGACACCAGCAGGAACCCCTGCACCTACAGACCCAGGCAGAGCAGTTTGCTGTTTGCTAGAGCCAGGTGAGGGGAATGCTGATCTCCCGTCCCTCTGGCTCCAACAGGGACCCCAGCACCTGCAGATCCAGGTGGAGCACTTTGTAGTGCTCCCTGCTACAGCCAAAGGGAAGGCAGTGCTGATCTCCGACCCCTTGACTGCAGCAAGGAGCTTGCACCAGTCTTGTAGCCGCATGGCAATGCTCTCCACCTGTGTCCTTAGGCCAGTGGGGCAATGTTCCCTCTAAGAATTGGGATGTTGTGAGCAAAAATTTTAGTTTGTGAGCAAAAGTTTTGCCTTATGGTAGCTTGTGAGTCCACCTTTATGGTTACATATTATTATCCAGTTTTACCAAAACTACAATTGCATACTGTGCAAAATAGGCCTATATTTTAAAGTGTGTTTATTAAAATGACACTTTAAAAAGAAACAAAAATAAGCAGAAATGAATTGAATATAAAGGAGAATTATTTCCACAGATGAGCCCATCACTACAGAGCAAGACAGAAAGTAACATGTAGTACAGACCCATGTTTTCTAAAATTACTAAGGCCCACCTTCAAAATCAGGCCTGGGGGGTGGGGGAGGATTCAAGTTGGACCTGCAAAAATCCCTCACTGCTTTTCAAAATATGGGCCCAGAAGCCAGTGTTCCTTTCTGTGACTTCCTGTGGCTGTCCAGCACTACATAAGACACACCAAGGTACGGATCAAGGAATCCTGTGGCAATTAAAGACTAATAAATTTATGTATTTCATGAGCTTTTGTAGGAGGAAAAAAACCCAGTTTGTCAGACACTTTGAAGATGGGGGAACTTACAGTATTGGAGGCAAATAAATGCAGGGGAGTGTAAGACATGGGATCAGGTCATACCATAACAGCAAATCAAAGCAGTTGTTAAGATTCAAACACTGGGGAAGAGTATATGGGCCCATATTCTGTAAGTTCCCCCATCTTCAGAGCATCTGATGAAGTGGGATTTTCACCCACAAAAGCTCATGTGATTAATAAATTTGTTAGTCTTTAAGTGCCACAGGATTCCTTGCTTCTTTTGCTGCACTAGACTGACATGGATGCCACTTTGGAACTTACCAAGGTTAAGTATGTGACTTGAGACTTGGGACCAATATGCCAATTTGTCCCTTTCTCTGGTTCCCCCATGCCACTCAGACTCCCCAACTCGTTTGCCAGTCCACACAGTGCAGGTTTCCTTTCTCTCTGAGCTACTCCCTTCACTCTGCCCCTCCCTGGTCCTGTGCTATGTGGGCTCTCTGACCCTTCCCAGCAGGCTCCCCTGTCCCAGCCTGTGCTGTATAGGCTCCCTAATCACTTCTCTTCCCCAGCTCCATCAGTTCTTGTTCTGTGGGCTCCTCTCCTTTCTCCTTGCATGCTCAGCTCCCCATACACCCCCTGCCCTTACTCCATGCTCCTCTCTTCTCCCCTCCCTCCCCTTGGCCAGGCTTCTTTCCCCTCCCCTTTCCTTTCCCCAGCCCACCCCCTTCACTTTCTCCAGGTGGCAAAACCATGGCAAAAGATTTCGGAAACTCTTCATGCTGCTGTGAATCATGTTGGGGGCAAGGGGGAGCATCAACCTAGCAGGGGAGGTCAGAGGTGGGGTGGCAGGGAAAGGGAAGGAAGCAGTGCAGCCTGGTGGTGGGAACCCCACTTCTTTCCTTCCTTTCCTAACCCTTGCTCACTCCCTGAACCCTTCCTCCTGCCCCATGCCACTCAAACTCCCCAACTTGTTTGTCAGTGCACACAGTGCAGGCTCCCTTCTCTTTGTCGCTCCCTAAACCTGTGCTGTGTGAGCTCTCTCACCCTTCCCAGCAGGTGCCCTTTCCCCAGCCTGTGCTGTTTAGGCTCCCCGACCACTTCTTTTCCCCAGCTATACCAGCTCTCACTCCATCGGCCTCCTCTCCTTTCTCCCTGCTTGTTCTGCTCCTCCCCCTCCCCAACTCAGGTGGGCTCCGTCCTCTCCCCTCCTCTCTTCCCATTTCCCTCCATGCTCTGCTTCCCATACCCCCCCTTACCCCATGTGGTGCCCCAGCAGCAAAGGAGAAAGGAGGACGAGTGGGCAGGCATTGTCTTTTTAAGGACAGTCTGAGACGAGCCCCCCTGTTGCGCCTTTTAAAGCCTCCTGCCCCTGGGGTTCCTCCCTCCCTTTCCAGCCTGCGTTCAGCTCTGCTCTGCTAGAAGATCCCACTGCCGCTTGGATCTCAGCTGCTGGCTCCTGCATCCTGTGCACTGTGGGAGAAATGGTCTGCGCTGAGCCCAAAAGAGTTGTGTGCGCAGGCACATGTGTGCACCTTAGAGGGAACAGTTGTGGGCAGGGGCTAAAGTATAATATAGTGGACCCCCCCAATATCTGTCCCCAGAACCCACCTCCTGCCCCAATACCCCCCCCCCGATACACACACACCCCAGCCCCCCCCCCAAGCCCTTACCTCTGCTGTTTGCAGGCTGCCTGACCAACTGGAAGCTGCTTCTGGCCACAGCCTGCTCTGCCCTACAGGGGAGAGATTCAAACTCCCAGCCTACTGCAGCTCCCTGTTGGCTGGGCTTATGGAGGAGCAGGGCTTAAGGTGGCACCACTCGAACTCTGCATTCCAGCTTCTCATGCTATTTGGGGGGGAGGCAGAACTCAGTGTTCCAGTGCGTTCCTCTATTTTAGGGCCCCAGAATGCTGCCAGGCTAAAAATAGGGGGGCCCCAGAACTGCATTCTGGTGCATTCCCCGTTACTTTAGCCCCTGCCAGTGGGCGGGGATGTGGACCACTTTGAAAGACCCCTTTGGCCACTTTTAGGTTGGGAACCACTGCCTTAGGATATCACTCCCTTTGTTTATATAAACATTACTACCTTCAAAGCATCTTTATAGTTTTATGTGCCTCTTAGTCTACACAGCATGGTTTTGTGATCCATGTACTTGATTTTCTTCAACCATGATATCTCCGTACCTTATGGGGGGGAAGGACTTTAATATACTCAGACGACTCTCTACTTCAATCATAAACTTCAACAAGTGGTTTCCAATTAATATTTGCCTTCTCAACACACTCAGAAATGGGCTACTTAATACTGATAATTGGTCCATAAAGCTTTCTTAGTTTTCTGAAAAATCTCCTTCCAAAAAGAGAGAGAGATAATTAGAGGCAAATTTCTTTGCAATGGCCTCTACTGTAGTGTTAGTACTGAAAGGAAAACCTCTACTAGTTAGAGCCAAATCCTCTAGTCATACAATCTATACAGACTTTAATAATAGATAAACCTGTCAAGATGTCTGCAAAGCGGATCTTTGAATCAAAGTTATTTCATGAGTCCTAATTTTTTTAAAATCAGATACTGACATATGTATATTAAACCCTCTTCAAAAACTTGCAGTTCAGGCAATAAATACTTCGGTCCATTCCTAGTAATTAGCTGACAGCTACTCCCACCTGAAATTCTTATTTGGTGAACGTGAAACCTAGATTTGAATTACTACTCTTTTTAGTTTTGAAAAACAATATAGTTTTCAAACAAGTTATAAAACAAAGTTTGTAAAACTAAAACAACTGCAGTTATACCATTTCTTTTTCCGTCTGTTCTTTTCATTACAAGTATACTATATATTAATTACTGTAGTTTCTTTGGACAGTTGACTTTAGTATAGCCACGATGACAAGAACACACATTAGGCAGCACACACCTACCTCCAAAGAGATGTTTCTGACAGCACATAGCTGAAATATACAAAGATGGCTTTAATCACAAAAGGAAAGTTAACTTCTTTGTAAAGAAAACATTCCTAATATTGGGTTATTTCATGGCCTTTGCTGGAATACAGGGGCCATAAACCCACTAAATTTCTTCACTGAGGAATACGTCCGGTATAAGGGAGATTCCATGGTGCTGTAATGCTGACAGAATGGCTCTATGCCACCTACCTTCACAGCTCTCAGAGCAGATATATATTTGTGAGCAGGGCATAAAGAGAGGGGGAAGGGGGCATGGCTGAGCCTTGGCTAGAGCATACTGTAATCTAACTGTCCTGGGCTACTGCAGTGGCTCATAAGGGCTGTTGCAGTAGTGCATAGAGCAGCTCATCAAGGACTGCAATGTTCCTTGGCTACTTCCAGTTACTGGTGGGCTGCAGACTGGAACACAGCCACCTCTGCCCTGCATCCCACTTCTGAGCCAGGCCTGCGGCCAAAATGTGAAATAAGATGAAGATGGGAGTTACGGACATGATATACATCTGTATACATAATAGCCTGTGGGCTGCCTCTCAGCCCATGCCCCTTGGTCAACCCATGGTCTGGTGCAGCTGGCCCAGCCCACCAGGCAGGCCTGTTGCTTGGCCAGGGACAGCACAACCCTCCATTTGGCTCAGTGCACAGCTTAGCCAGGTTTGGGGGGGGGGGTCTAGAAGTATTGGGAGGGAGGGCCGGCCACCTGGCCCTGGTGACCCAGGCCACCACTGAGGCACTGCTAGCAAAACCACAGGGGCCTAGGACGCCAAAAAACCTTGGGCTGGCCTTACTGACAATTATAACCAGAGTAGCCAGGTTTGCATTTGCAAACATTAAGTGCCACACACTCCATGTTCTTACCACATTGCTGCATGGCAATAAGAGAAATAGAATCAGAGGAACAAGGAAAAATGACAGCACCATTGTAGCATAATGCCTATTCTGATTACATTATAAGAACATCACACAGATCAGCTAAGATCCTTGCCGTTAAGCAGGGAAGCTACTGGACACTGAACAAACTTTTTTAAAAAATGCATTCATGCAACTGAAAGTCTGGGTGTGAAATCCATGCTGTACCATTTTGAATCATGAATTAACATACAGTTCATAGAATCATAGAAACTGGAAGGGACCATGAGAGGTCATCAAGTCCAGTTAAAATTATAAAAAGTGTCACAGATTCTTCATGGTAAAAGATTTGGTAAAATTTTTTGCAGTACCTCTGCAAGTAACACCATCTCCATGATAACCGTAAGGACATTTGACGTCTCCATCTTGGCTTGACTCACATAGAACTCAGGTAAAACAGGGTAAGTCGGCACAAGTTAATGCCTTAGGAGCTACTGTTGCATCTGAGGCTTGATCTGAGCTAGTCACATTTGGTGGCACAGTGATTCCAATAAAAACAGATTGTAAAAGGTTATCCTTATGCTTGTCTGATGGGTGTTGAACTTTCTGGCTATTTTCTCCTTTTAATATTCTGCTCCTTATTGACTTTGTTTCACTGCTAAGCAACCTGTCCTTGCTAGTCTCCAAAGGACTGTAGGTTTCAGACTGTGTCATAGTTGTCTTATCATATAATACTGGATTGTTCCTAAAGTATGTACTGCTCATAGTGTTCACTGAAGAGCTTTCTCCTGTTTTAGCCAGCTGGTTATTGATGACAGTGAAGGTATGGCCAACATATCTGGCACTAACAGACTGCTTAAAAGAGGTTATCTGGGAATTAAATGGCTTCCAAGGTGTGTTGGTTTTCACTGCAGATGTTGAGGGAGTGCTGCTGGCCCTTTTCACAGACATAAAGCTTTTGGCAACATCTGTAGGTCTGGTAGAGAAGCATATAGCATTAGGAGCTCTATCAATGTGCGTATGGCATTAGGAATTCTATCAATGTATGACTTGATAAACTACAGCTCACCATTGAGAAGAAAAAAATATAGAAATATTACAACAGGGGTGGCCAAAATTATGGAACTCAAGAGCCACACAAGTTGATTATTAAACCTTCGAGACCTGCTGAGGCATATATATTTTTACCTATTCCAAAATTACTAAGCTTAAAATGTATTGCACACTTTAATTTTATCTTAGAAACAGTTCCCTGACCTGGTGTCAGGCCCCTGCTCATTGGCTCCCCAAATGCATCCATAACTTGGTCAGCTGCATCATCACCTTAGAAGGAACATTGCTTCTGTCTCCCATGATAACTCAACTGTCCTGGGAAACACTTTCCTACTCCATCCATGGCCCAATACTTGGCTTCTTGTCTTTCAAAAAAGGCTTGGTTTTGTGGAATAGGATTCTGCAAAAAATAATTCTGAACAGGGAGGATGCTACGGAAAACAGCTCATCCCTAGTGCCAGTTCTTCAGGATCTCTGAAAAGCCTCAACTGTCCAGAGCTCCAAAGAGGTAGCCATGTTGGTCTAGTTCAGCAAAACAAACAAGGAGTCCTGCGGCACTTTTAAAGACTAACCCATTTATTTATTGCATGAGCTTTCAAGGGAGAAATGTGATAAATAAATGAGTTAGTCTTTACAAGTTCCACAAAACTCCTTGGTTAACTGTCCAGAGCTTGATCTACAGGTTTCTGTAGAGTTGGCAAGAAGGAATAGGATTCTTCATTGGCTTATTCCTTCTCCCTCTGCTACAATGAAAGACTTTTTAACTTGTTTTCCTGACTACCATACTTGTAAAGGGAGTGCACGAGGTGCCACTAAGTTTGTAAAGTGCTGTGGACAGGACTGAGGCTGCCATGGCATGTGGTATAAGATAAATACAAAACAAACAAGTAAACAAACCCATCCAAGCCAACCAGACCAAAAGAAAATAAAAAATACAACATACACAAAATTAAAGCAATGCAAAATAAAATCCACACTGAAATCCATGAAACAGAAACTAACAATAATTTGTTAGTCTTTAAGTCCTTTACAGCTTGTCTCCTCCCTAGTCCCCTCAGTCCCTTCCCTCACTGCCTCCATTCCCTGAAGTGACTTTCTCTTCTGAGATGCCCCTGGCACCCATTGCTTCCCTGAACTGCCAGCTGCTGCTCCCCGCCACTGCTTCTCTGAGCTGTCTGCTCCCTCCTCCCTGCACCTCCTCTGAGCTGCCGCTGCTGCTCCCTGCTCCCTCCTCCCCAGCCCCTGCCCTTCCTCTGAGCTCTCCCCTGCGGGCTCTGCTTCTCCTTCCCACCCTCCTCTGAGTCACCGGCTGCAGAGCTGCCTGACAGGCTGGAGATTTTAACTCCCCTAGCCTGAAGCAGCTCCCTGCCCAGGAGCCACATTTTTTTCTTTGAAGAGCTGCATGGGGCTCGCGAGCTGCAGTTTGGCCATGCATGTATTACAATATGGTTTTGTATAGGGATATTCATACTGGACAAAATATGTTCTGTCAGCATCCTGTGTTTCATGAATCCTTTATCCACATTTTCCATGCCAGAATAAATATACTCAATGCTATTTAAGCCCTGAAAATGGTTCCAAAGCAGCCAGTATCAGCAAAGCACAAGGCACTCTAATTATATCCTCTCTCATCTCCAATATGTCCTCTATGCTGAGAAGTTAGACTAGAACAGCATAAATCTGGCATCGAGATTTGCACATTTTCCCTGTACACATACAAACACATCCAGGCAATAAGTGAATGTTCTGTTAGGCAGGGGCGTTGCTAGCGCTGGGCACTCCAGGGCATGTGCCCCGAACCCCAGCACCAGTGCCCTGGCGGCCACGGCGGCCCCGTCCCCAGCCG
Source organism: Podocnemis expansa (assembly GCA_007922195.1). Taxonomy (NCBI): domain Eukaryota; kingdom Metazoa; phylum Chordata; order Testudines; family Podocnemididae; genus Podocnemis; species Podocnemis expansa. Next base: position 25,323,773 of record ML681964.1, on the reverse strand, counting down.
GGGATCCGGGGCCCAGCCGCCCATGGCCACGGAAGCCCCATCCCCGGCCAGGGATCTGGGGCCTGGCTGCCCGCGATGGCGCCTATCCCTGTCCCTGGCCAGGGGGTGGGGCCTGCTGGCTGGGGGTGGGACCTGTGGACTGGGGGCGGGGCCTGGGCCTCAGGTCCCTCCCCCAGCCAGCAATGCCCATGGTATTAGGACAGAGTATCAACCCCTTTGTGTTGCTGGAGACTGAGTATCTGGACCAGAGAGTTTAGTTTAAGCTAAACAGATTGCTTGCTGTTATAATAATGAACATATATGCCAGGCCAAACATCAAACCATTTCGAGAGTTTAAAAGTCAAATACATTTCTTACTGTGAAATAGCATAAGCAGTAGGAAACAGTTGCATGTGATATTCATTATACACTATCTAAAGGGCATCAAATTGCTATGAAATAAAAGTTGGTTCCCATTACTGAAATCCAAAGATTAATGTAGTTTGTATTTTTGCTTGTTATTCATCTGTGCTACTACTTTATTCCACCTGGTCTGCACCACAAAGGTTTTATTTGTACTGATGCAAGTTATTACTTAATACGTTTCCAATGTAAAGCTCTGCCTCAGCACGCTCCTTTATGCTTATAATCCATCAGAAAATTTGACAGCAAAACCAAAAAACAAATATTTCAGTAAGTCTATGATAATGCAAGCAATGTGAATATGAATATCAACTCCAGTGAGGCAAAGTTCTGCGTAGGAGAGCCTGTTTATCAACAAGTTTTATATTTAGGAAGTAGAACTGCCACCATACCTTTAACTTGCAGGTCTCAATATAATATTCATTCCTGATTCTGTGCACCAGGGCTTTGATTATTGGCAAGAATATTGTATGTTGGCATTTTATAATGGATTGCTGTACTAGATGACAGCTTTAAATTTTTGCATAGTTCAATTTTTCTATTATTGCTTTTCTGTATAGTGATAAATATTTATTGGATAGAAATGGACATAACATAGGTTCCTAGCTAAGCTCACTTGTTGCAAGTTTACAGTGCAATAAAACACCTGTGGCTGATCTGTGTCAACTGACTTGGGCTCAGGTTTCAGGGTTATAAAATTGCTGTGTAGGTATTTAGGCTTGGGCAGGAGCCAACATGTGGGGCCCGCAAAGCAGGGAGGATCCCAGATCCCAGGCTGCAGCCTAAGCCTGAATGTTTACATCGGAATTTTGTAGGCTTACACCCCAAGCATCGTCAGCCTGAGTTTGACGCAGGCTGCCATACATGTGTTATTGCAGTGTAGACATACTTTAAGGGTGGTTTGGTGGAATGTCATCTGCTGTCTGTGAACTCGCAAATTCTTTCCATTAACTGAGATTTCAGTTAATTAAAATGGTATTGATCATACTTTTTTCATTTTAAGTAAATGAAATTTCATGAAAATCTGGCTTAACAAGGCACAGAATTGGAAATGCCAGGCATGAAGTTAAAGGAGTTTGTAAGGTAAGAAATCTGGAGTTCATTTGCAATACTCTTCATCTCTGTATTAAATTTAAGAATTAAAATGTCACTCAGTATAATACTGTGAACCGCTGATTTGCACAACAAATGTTCCTACCCTCATGTTATCTCTTTATAGCACTCGGCAGGCACATATGCAAAATACAATATGTACACTGTCCCTCATCACAATACCTGTCAGGTGACTTTGGTAACTTAAGTGAGATCTTGATATTGACATGTTACTCTTATTTTTGAGGTCAGGAATAAGAAAGCAACCCAAGTAATGAATATATTGCTGTTTCCTTTTAATCTTAAAAATTCATGTGAATAACATAAAATTGACTGGTAGCTTTACTTGCCAGATACGTTCTCATCAGTATGTGCATTAGCAATTCCATTTTCTTCATGAAAAATTTAATCTTCAACTTCATTCCTTCCTGTTTCTTCAATGTCATCCTCTCTTTCATCATAAAGGTCTTCAAAGCTTTCTGGAATCAAAAGATTGAAGGAACATCTCTTGTCAGTTTTGTTTCAAATGCGTATAAAATGTTAGCAGAGTTAAAATGCCAGTAAAATAAAATATCTTGAGATTCTGAAAGGTCAGATGGGAGGGTGGAGGGAAGGGCTCTAAATGGTTTTAGAAAAAGTACATAACCATAAAACAATGTGAATTATTCAGTAGTTACAATATTATGTAATTTTGTAGGAATCTTGGGAAGTTATCTGTGTGACTGGAATAAACTTTTTTAGATTGCTTGAAAAACAGGATAGTTGGTGAATAAATGCCCATGGTAGCAAAAATTATGATGCAAAAACCATTGCATATTAATGGTAAGCATCCGAGTTCTATAATTTTAAGTATCTGCAAAATATTTACAATTCCTTTTTCTAAACATCTGAAGAAACATTTTATAAATAAATGGGCTGGTGAAAACTGAAGTAGTTTCAATGATGAAATGGAGTCACTTCTATTTGTACCAGCTGAGGATTTGGGCCAGTTGTCTATTGTCACATAACACTAGGTGAATTATAAACCTTCTGTTTGACTTAGTGAAGATATATTTTGATGAAAATTATAAAAGATACCTGTCAGCTCTCTGATCTGATAATGTCTGAAATATGCAACAGACCAAAGACTAATTGTCTGAATTAATGGAAGGTGATTACTGTCTTGCAAGGAAAGGTTATTTTACCATGGCATATCTTCCCATTTTCTTCTAGATCTTTTGGGCATGGGCCATAATAATAAGAACCAAAGGTACTGAAGCAAAATACTCTAAGGAAGCAAGGTTTTGATGCACATTCATCAATATCTTGTTGGCAATCTCTACCTAAATTGAAAGACAGACTTTCAGAGTGTTGTGTCGCTCAGCTTTGGCTGTGTGTTTAAACAGAGTGATATTTATGTGGGCAGTGAAACAGAAAATAAGTTCCACATACATAGGCACAAACAGCACAAATTCTGCAGGTCTGACATTAAACCAGATATCCATTACATAGTGACTATTATACTTATTGAACAGTATGTACAGAGGTAGGGTTCTGTGGGCTACAGTCCAGTAAAGCACTTAAGTGCATGTATGTTTAATTTAAGCGTATGAGTGGTCCCAAGAAAGTAAAAACTACTGCTTACGTGCTTAACTGCAGTGCTGAATTGAGGCTCTGGGGAAGAAAGTGTGAGAGATTTGCTCTTAGTAGATGTTATCAGCCACAATATTTATCACTTGTTAAAATACAGTGAGAATAAGTCAACATCCTTTGCTTATCTTTAAAAAGCACAAAAAATAAACTATCTGTTGGGTTTGAAATGAATGCAAGATATGAACACAGATAAACAAGCATGTTTCTGCATGTTCTGCACATCCTTTTGAAAAGGAGCAAAAATTGTCTGCTGATTCTGGGTGGACACAGAGGATTCACTTGGGGAAATCTAATGCCAACCATTTGTTCATGCAGAAGCATAGGGACTCCTACACTGCACCCCACAACCTACCAATATACAGACCTCCTGTGTAGAGTTCCTGTATCATCTGCTCATGCACTTGTTCCACTGACTCAGGGACTTCTAGTTGATTGCAAGATCTTCCTTCTAAATTCTTTGATTTCCTATACCTGCTTATGCTCAGCAAGTAACTCTACCTGTTTGGGGTCAAATTGTGCCCTCAGTTGTACTCATACCGTCTCTGACTTCAGTGGGTTGACGTGGGTGTAAATGAGGGAAGCATCTGGTACTTCATCTTCAGAATGCTTTTATTTCTATCCAGTATCACAGCAACTGATTCACAGAAGAAAATTTAACCCCAATATTTATCAGCTTTATTAGGTCAGCCTCTTCAGTCTGGAGTGTCCAGTGAACCAGTTTTTACAGCCAGAAGTGCTATGATATGGACTCATAGACTGAGTCAGCTGAGGCAGGACTGACAGCTTACTAGTTCTTCTGATGGAATTGTGTCATATAGCCAAGATTATGCACACAGATGCAAGAAGAATATTAAAGTCGCTGAATATATTAGTGTACAGTACTTGTATTATATTACAAGAGTATGATACTACTTCATATTACCTATAAAAGCAAAGTAAAAACCAATAAAATATTGAAAATGTCATTTATCTACTAAATGAGAAAAATAAAAATTTACCCTGCAGCTCAGGTGTGCATTTGCAGAAGTAGCTGTTTAGCCCATCAACACAGCTGTCAATACCACAGGGATTAGATATACAATCATCAATATTCACTTGACAGAGGTCACCTTCAAAACCAGCAGACAGAGGCACAAATATTTTCCACTTCCAGCTGGGAAAATTATATTTGTCACACATGACCCACCTTTTACAATCACAAGATTTCACATTGACCTACAAGACAAGCACAGTAAAAACAGATTACTTCTTATGAACTAGCAGTTAGTTTTATCATTAGGTATTTTATAGGTAAGGAATAATTAATGTGGTTGTTTAATTGTAATATTCATTATTTCCATTGTTACTTTAGTCTTAGCATTGCAATCATCTGTCAAAGAAAACACTAGTTTCTCTGAACTCTGTGCCACAGCTTTCCATGTATGGAGTCCTGAAGGGGAAAGGCTGGCACCTCCAGGACCAGAGTCCAATGTAAAAAGGATGACAGAGCATTCTGGATCTGATGCCACAGAGTGGTCCACACAGTTTTCCCCATAAAATGTTTGTAGTGTGCCTTGCAAAATTTGAAGTGTAGGAGACTCATAGTCTGCAACAAAGCTGAGATTTTCTCTTTAGAACAACAATTTCAAACCATATTTTTAAATATGAAAAGGGATAATTTTCTTTTAAAGAGTCTATTCTGACATGGAGGAATACAATTAATTCTTTACTTTAATGGTACATAAATGGCACAGAAAAAAGATCCTTTTATCATAACTTTTAACAAAACTTGTAAACAGATAATTTATTATATAGAAAAAAACATTACAGAAAACTTATTTTATATGTGTCTACAAAGATTTCCAAAGCTCTTGAACCATCTGGACATAATACTTTGATTTTCTATAAACATTAGCTTAAACCTACACTTCAATTAGATTTTATAAATAAAAATATCAGACCCAATAAAGCCCAGAAACAGTTTACATTTTCTTTCAGAAATCAATCAGTCAATCAATCTAATCTATTATATGGGACAAAAGCAATGTCACCTCTTGAACAATTTCAATGAAAAAACACTAACACTAATATTCATTAGCTTCCACGGATTTTTATGCAGAACACCCACTAACATCAATGGGGGTTCTTCACATAGACTGCTTGCTAAATATAGTTTCACTTTTAGGTGATGCTTCTAACTATAAGATTTTGTTGAAGAACATGCACATTTAAAACTACATTTTCAAAAGTATGCTTTAGGGGTTTTTTTTTACTGCAATTGTAAACCTGTAGATAGTTGTGTTCATAATGAATGGGCACAAACATAAATTTCATGTGAAAATAGTCAACAATCACATGTGGCAGCACTGTGACCCAGCATTATCCATTCTACAATCTGTCTGATGGCATATAACAGATGGTCAGAATTCCAGTTGCTATAATTTTTGCCTAAAAAGTTGAAGACACCAGTCTCTGTAGACAAAACTGCATCTACAAGATTTACTAAGAAACAGCAATATTTGACTGTTTTGAAGCCCAGCCAAAAACCAGTGCCTTATTTAAATTATTCTTTTAATAATCACATCAGATTATTTATATAGAATTGCTCAGAATAGTTATTGTTACATTTGAAAGTAATTTATTTAGACATTCTGCGTGCACATGCCTATCCTGCAAAATAATAATACTGAGATTGTGTATAGTGATATTCCTGAGTAGAGCTCAAAGAGAATGGTCTATTACCAGAATGCAAGATGTAAAAAACTGCAGTACCTGGGAAGTCCAGCAGGTGTGCAGTCTTGACTGAGATCCATAGCATAGAGAGCTGAGCTCCGAGCCCACAAAGAACTAAATGGCTATGTCCACATGTAGACACTTAAATCAGTTTAAGCTGAATTGATTTAAGCTAATTTGAAATAAAAACCATTAAATCGATTCAACTTGAATTGAGTTAAGCAAAAATACCAAATTGAAATAGCAAGTACAGATACAGGACTTGCTATTTTGATTCAGGAGAAGGGGACCATGGGAGGTGTGGCAGGGCCATGTTGCCAACCAGTCCCCTGCCACTGACTCTGCAGAGCCAGTGGCAAAGGAAAAAAGCCCCCAGGGCAGAGATAGGGGGCATCACTCCTTCCCGCCGCTTCCTGGCCGGCAGAGCTGGGGGCACAAGTCAGGGTGCCCCGCTATCCCTGCTGCTGGTCGAGCGGCAGGGGCTAAGCTCTGGGGATGCCGCAAAGCCTCTGCCGCTGCCTGGGCGGCGGGGGCAGAGCTTGCGGGGTGCCTCAGTACCCCTGCTGCTGGCTGGGTGGCAGGGGCTGAGCTCTCAGGGTGCCGTGCTACCTCTGCTTATGGCGAGGGCAGGGGCTGAGCTTGCAGGGCACCCCGCAGCCACTGCCACTGGCTGAGAGTGGTTATTTACTGCCTGGGAAGGGGTAGGGGCTTTGGGGCACTTGGAGGGCTCAGGCCCTGCCACCCGCCCAGCGGCGGGAGCTTCAGGGCATCCCCAGAGCTCAGCCTCAGCCTCCCAGCCAGCAGCAGGGGCTTTGGGGCACCCCGTGAGCTCTGCCCCTGCCACCCATCCAGCAGCAGGGGTAGTGGGGCACCCCACAAAGCTCTGCCTCTGCCACTCAGCCAGCAGCAGGGGTAGCAGGGCACCCCACAAGCTCAGCCCCCCCCCCCCCGCACTCCCCCTTGCATCCCTCCCCCTGGCCAAGATGCTGATGGGGCGCTGATGCCATGCACCCTGGTGGGAAGGTCAAACCTTTGATTTGAAACAGTGCTGTTTCAAAATAATGTGACTGAATGGCAATATTTCGAAACAACCCTTCCGAATCAAGGGTTATTTCGTTTTCCTAGGAGGTTTTAATGTTTCGATTTAAGTTCCTTGTTTCGATATGATGGGGCTCTTTATTTCGAAACAAGGAAACGTTGTTGGGACATAATTGTTTTTAAAGCGAAACAACTGTGGTTGTTTTGCTTTAAAACCATTGTGTGGACATAGCCAATGAATCTCATGGGACAAGGCCATCCATAGCAAGAGCTACAGAGATGCACTGCTGCCACCTCATGCTAGGAGTCACTGATTCTGTCTCCTGTTCATATGTTGCAATGGGGAACATGGAGGAGTGACAGGAATCTGTCAACCTCAACTTTCTATTTTCAGAGGAAGATTCTCACTGGTTGAGGAGCAACCATGGAGACAATTACACAGAGCTTCCAGTTCTCAGGAGTGGATCCAAGGGTCCAAATGAATTCCTCTTTAAGACTGTCAGAAGACAGACAGGACTCCAGTTCCCCATTTATTCACCAGCTAATTTCTAGCATATCATTACTGAGTGCTTCATTTCATCTGTTTCCTCTTTCTCCCTCCTTCTCCTCCTTGCCCACCCTGCAAAAAAAAAAAAAAAAAAAAATCTAAGGGGATTACTAAAGGTTCAGGGCTGCCATAGACTCCATGCTCCATGCATTTGGGGGGGATTGTGGGAGAAAGAAAAGGAGCAGGTTTTACAGCAGTCCTTTGAGCAGATAGAGGCACCTCATCTTCATGCGGTCCCAGCCCCTCTCAGCAGCACTGTGGAAACTGAGACAGTCCCAGTAAATATAAATGTATATTAAGTCAATATGAATTTTGTTTTGTCCTATTTTTTCTTTTAATTGTATATGAACACAGCCAATAACTATTCTTTTAATATTTAATAATTACAGTGATTTCTATATTGTTAGTATATCAGTACAATATGTCAAGTATGTCAAACATTAACAGGTTGCTGTCCTCAAAAATCACATAATGCAGAACAAAATGCACAGAGAGTGGTGAGAGGAGATTATTAAATAATAGGCTGATTTTCTTTAAGTCATGTGTGTGCAAGTAAGCACTCAACTTCACTTACTGCAAATTTACCAGATCCCCAGAGTTTTGCAGGTGCAATAATCAGGTCACATGTACACGTGTAAATTTGTGCAGTGAAGGCCCAATCCAAATCCCACTGAAGTTGATAGTCTTTCCACTGACTTCAGTGGGCTTTGAATCAGGGCCAGAGTCAGTTCCCATTTCACATGCACAATTCAATATAAGTCAGGATAAAGACTTGGCTTGTATCTGCACAATTTTGAACCACCACTGGTTTATTAGGTTTTTGACTAATTCCTATGACAGGCTCCACAAGTAATTTGAACATACTTTCAGTAAGTGACCAGGTTAACTTCAAGATGTTGGTTCTGCAGAGTAAACATGGGCTGGTAGGATTTGTATTTCCTTCACCATAACAGAGGCCATCTTTGTTGCATGTTCTTCCCTAAATGCTTTGGATTTTATTTTGGTTCTCAGACAATAAATCTTTATGTACTATAAAATGATAGAGAACAATACTCTACTCTAACTTAAGAATTCGGTTGAATACATTATTGATTTTTGTTTGGGAAGAATCTGAGGGCAAAATTTCAAAGTTGTCTCATCCCAATGTCTAAATCCATGTTTATAATTTTTATGCCTGAATAATCCCAATTGTTATGATCCAGTGATCTGGTTTACAATATTTTTTACATTTCTTGCACTGCCCCCAATGTGATAACTTCATGATTCTTTGCAGATATTCTAAAGTGCAGCAGGCTATGAGAACACTGCCATCTTGCATTGCATGCAGAGCATTAAGAGTTTTAGGACCATATTCCTTCCTGGTGTAACGTCAGTGAAATAAGCAGTTGCACCAGGGATAAATTTGGACCCTGATCTTTGTGATGTCCTGGGGTAATGTATTACTTTGGTGAAATGGAAAATACCAAAGTGATGTCACAGAAGGAAAAACAGAATTTTAATAAACTCATTTTTTGATGATCTGAATGTGCAGTGGAGGATTGCAGCAGATTAACCGGTGCTTCATTCCATTTCATCCTTCCTTTGCAGTTGACCATGAATGTCATCTCCACCTTTAAAGCTAGAATATGGTGTTTATCTGTGTGTCAGGCTGGTGCATAGCAACAAAAAGTGCCAGGGCACAGGTGGATAATAGTCCTAATGGGTTTGGTGCAAAGTAGGTTTGGTCAGCCTGCTCCCCTCACCGCAAGACTTTTCCAGTGGCTCCTGGTCTGAAGTGGCTATCTCCATTTCCTCCGATCATATGCGTGGCCTGGTAAGCAGTTGTGCTTGGTTGTGAAAGGGCTGCAAAAATAGAAAAAAGCTCTTTGCTGCTCTCTTCCTGCTTGACTAAGTATAGTGCTGTCATACCGTGGCCTCTCACAGTTGTGCATAATGCCACTGCATGAATGGGAGCTCCATGTCAACAGCAGCTTATGTACCTACTCGGTTTCATGTGTACTGCCTGCAGGGACACAATGGACGAAGCTATTTTAGGGCCAAATCATACTTGATTTGCTCACAAGAAGTGACTTACTAACTTGAGTGGTGCTATTTATAGCCCACATTCTGATATCCTTATTTATTCACATTAGATGGCTCCTTATTTCACAAACAGTTGAATTAACTACTTGTGGAATTAAGTACAATTCAAGGTATCCAAATTCGAACCCATTTGAATAAGGCAAGCAGTATTTAAAGAATACTGTTTGCTGTGTGAACACTGAACACATGTAAGAGGTAGCTCCTAAGAACTCCATTGGCCTTTACATTTGTTTCTTAGCTCAAACTAAGATTCAAATATTCAAAATAAACGTAAATAGTAATGAAGCACATACCTTCAAAGCACATAACCCATTTCCTGTGGTTCACATGTTTGACAAGCTCCAACAAATAGTTGTATTGTTTTATGATTGCTATAAATTAATCCATCATTAGAAATGTGCAAGTTGCCAAAATCATAATGCATTAATTATACCAATGTATCCAGCATAGGATTCCAGTACCATTTCATAAATGTAAATTTGTATTTATATGTTGCCAATTTAATATTAATATTTGTATATCTAAGTTACTATTTGAAATGACTGTGGGTACCTTGATTTGCCACCTCACAATGGGTTTGTCATCAAACAAATCCATGACATCAGGATGCTGACCATCAGTTAGGTGGCAATCAACAGTTCTGCTATTTCGGAAGGCAGATGGTGTACACACAATTTCCAAAGGGGTAGCCATGTTAGTCTAGTTCAGCAAAACAAACAAGGAATGCTACAGGACTCCTTGTTCATTTTGGTGTAAACACAGGTTCTCCACAGGATCCGTTTACTGTCGCTAAGCCAAATTCCAGGATAGAATGCCTGTTTTTCATATCAATACATTCTGAAAACATGTTTATGACCGAGAACATGTACTGAACACTGTTAAAATACACCTGTCTTTTCTATGACTAGTCACACTTTGGAAAAGAGAAGTGTGTGGGACTTGCTAAGTATTATTTATGAACACATTTCAGCCTAGCTCTTTTGTGTCTAATTAGAAGTGCTAATTTTGGACTGAAGCCCCAAATTCACTCCTGCAGTAAGGCCATCTTGAAGAACATAGGCAGAAGATAATGGATCTAAAGCTCGGGCAGCTAGTCATGAGAGGATCATGCCAGCTTGGAGTGTGTGTGTGGGGGGGGAATTCTTTACTAATGTAGAGGTAGGACTGCAGTGCCTAAACCTCCCTTTCCTCCCCCTGTTTCCAGTATGTAGACAAGGCTAGGGTGAAGGGAATGGGATAGGTATGGCCCCCTGGGTGCCAGAGACCCCACTCTCCTTCCCCCAGGCTGGCCAGTGGCCAGAGGTCCCACAAAATCTTATATCCCTGGGCCCATGACGGTGTTAATTCAGCCCTGGCCATAGCCAAGGATCTGGTCTTACAGTCCCACATACTGGAACAGAGATGATAATGTTATGGGGCCTTGTCTTGAAGTTCTCAGACAAAACTTTTCTTGACATCAGTGGAATTATTTCTTGAGTGAATAATACAGTCCTTTGGGACTGGGAGTAAACTGACTATTGGTGTGATCCTCGGATAAGGGACCATCTGTCAGAAAGTTAAGTTTGCCTAGGTGGCAAGACAGATTGGAGTACCCCAGGGGACTGTCTGTGTCTCCATGTTAAGGCTGTTATAGAGCCTGATGAGTTTACTCTTGATAATTTGATAGTAAAATCTAATGATAGAGCTCACAACAAATAAGAGGGTTGTTCCCTGTCTCCTAATATTCTGCCTTGAGGTTGATACTCATGCTCTTGGGTCACTGAAGGGCAGCTTGACAACAACTAGATGTATTATTTCTATGACCAAGTGCACATATCACACAGTTTAATTTAAAACACACACACACACACACACACACACACACACACACAAAGATGGCTCACAGTGTATCCACATTAACTTGTTTTTACAAAAATATTATATATTTCTAAGTCTTACAGACAAAGAATAACCTCACAAAGATCTCTTTTGCAGTAAAGATGGAAATTTCATCACTGATTAAATTTAACTAGTTATCTTTTCACAGTATCATTGGCCTGTTGTTTTGTTAACTGTTTTTCACCCACATATAAATTAATTTGGTTTTGCTATGAATATATTCTGTCGTTCCTTCTTCTCTTAGTTTTAAAAGGAATGTGGCAAGAATGGCTTTATCTATAATTATACTGAAGGAATAAAGCAAAGAGAAATATCAATAAAAGAGCAATTTTGACAGTAATTATCCTCTTAACCTTTGGCATGTGAATCAAATATTTTTCACAATAGTCTTTTGTTACCAGCCTTGGAAATTTTGAGCTAGGAATTTGCTGCAGAAATGTATTGAAATTTAACTTTAAAAAATTACAAAGCCAGATTAAAGGCCTATTGAGACAAAATATGTTCCCAGGTCTATGTGCTTGTACAATTTCATGCAAATCAAACTGAGCCTTACTCTGTATTTCTCTTGCTTGGGCTAAAGCCACTAAACAGTCTCACCCGAGACCAAGACTGAGTAACGTTTCCCAGTGGATTTGTGTAATCACAGATTCATTGGCCATCTTCCCCCAAAATCTCCTGCTGAGGTACAGATTGTAGCTCTTTAGAGCAGTGCCTAGCTGTTCCTGGAAGTGTGGAGTACTCCCATGCAGATTCAGCCATATTTGTTTCTGTCATACACCAGGTATATTTCCTTACTACTCTCTATTAGGTTTGATACATCTGTGGAATAAGGATGGATCTGGTTTTTGTAACCAGAAGTGAGAAAGTGAAGAACAAGAATTTTTTTCCTGGTTTAGCTAAATAGTTCTTCATTAATGAGGTGCCTGCTAAATGATTCTTCTTTGATGTGGGAACAAGTAGTATCTGCCCCAAACAGCACCAGAACTGATTCTAATGGACCAGTTTTACACTAGTATAACTTTACAGTAATCATTGGTGGGTAACTCTTGATTTCCACCATTATAATCATAAAGCCCTGAAAGTGAATAAACTCCAATATTTGATATTCTTCGGACTGTACCTGAAATTCCTCCCACAAGTTTGATTCTATGCAGATGTTAGCAGTCGTGCTCATTTTCTAACGTACCTCAAGTCAGTGTTAGGAGTGTCAGTAAAAGTGATTTGCAATAAAGATTTTGTAGATGGGAACCAAGTGTGCTACCACAGATAGTTTTATAACAGAAGACAGTGCCAGGAGGTGAGAGTGAGACATTTCAAACTGTGATAAGCGAACTCTCAATAATTGCCGGGCTGGGAACTTGATCTGAAGGGCTTTTAACCTAATGGAGTGTAAATTGGCAGTTGACTTTCTCATTTCAAACCAACATGCAGATAAGTGGATCCACGTTGTGCTCAAGAAATATCTATAGCCTTCATTCTATAAATCTGTCAAAATAATCATAGCATCTGCAGGAAGTAGGTGAGTAAAAGTTTCCTGTCTCAGTAAGGAAAGTTTCCCTGAAAAACACTCCAAACAAAAACCCTCATAAGTGAAAAGCAATTTTACTTTAGGGCTTCCTTAGTCTCTTATCTGAGATCAAGAGCTCTTGACTATAGCATGACCTTTTCAGGCCTACCAATACTAATGAATTAATCAGGTGTCCTGGGCAATTCCAGCATTCAGCCTACCTAAATTACTCCTATAATTCTATTAGCATGTGTTACAGCAGAGGTGCCCAACCTTTTTGGTTAGGGGGGCCACACTGCAATTCTTTTCTCAGTCAGGGGGCCGGTGAGAAAATTTTTGATAGATAGGACATACAAATCAATCTTGTTAATAAAACTTTAATAAAATAATGATTACTGTGATATTTGGCAGTGCTTTTGCTTGCACTGTGTACAGAGGACAAGGGTGCAGGGGTTCCTGTCTGAGGGGGCAAGGCAGAGCATGGGGACATGGCAGAGGAGGGGAAGGAAAGAAGAGCAAGGTGAGTGGAGCAGAGCAACTGGGTGGCAGGACTCAGCTACTTGCTGACTGGGACTCCAACTCTGCTCTCTTCACTCCCTGCCAAACCAAGCACTGCTCAGGGAAAGGAGAGCAGTGCTGGGGAGAGGGAGAGGAGAACTGAGTCAGACAGAGACAGGACAGAAACTCTGGCAGTTCTGCAGGGATCACAGGTTTTGACATTGGGCATCTCTGTACAAGAAAATTGATCGGTAGCAATCTCTACAGATCTCTATAATCTGCCCCTTTACCTGCCCCCCGCTCACTCAAAAGGGGCTGAATCCAGCCCCTGAACAGCTTTCTGGCCATGCCATGCCTCCCTGCAGCTGTGCTGTGCGCAGGGCAGGAAACTGACAAGGGCCTTGGCCAGCCCCAGCTCCTAGGCTCTTGCAGCAGCATTTTGTGGGTCAGATGAAAGCCCCTGGCAGGCCAGAGTCTGGCCCCCTAGTCCGCAGGTTGGACAAGCCAGTGTTACAGTATACTTAATGTCCTGTCCTAAACTGATGTGTAGTGCTGCCCTGTATCATTAAATAGATGCTGTATTTTACCCTAGAGTGATGGAGTGTGGTAAAAATTGCTCCTCCATTTTTATAGTAGAAACATCCTATTTTAAAATGTAATTTCAAGCATTTGGCTCCAACCTGGAAAATGTAAATGTGTCTCTCAGCAAACTGCCCTTCAAATAATGGGGGTATTCTCTGTAAGCACTTTTCTTTACTACCATCTGGTTATTACCGAAAATCTCCAGCATAGGGTTGCCCCTGTATAAATGTATTTCTCAGCATGCTTTTGTAATAGCTGCCTATTGTTGCCTCTTTTTTCCCTCTCTGCTGTTAAGCATTCTTATTATGTTTTCTGTTTATTGAAGAGATGGCAGTCTTGCAAAGATGTTGAGCACCTACTGCAAAGTGCTGAGTATATTTGCTCTCAGCTTCTGTTGCATAACTGTGCTCTGTGTATATTAATATAAATATCCTTTATTCTGTCCAGGTAATTAGAAATTAATCCTAGTGCTCTGAAAAATTTAAATTAAGTATTATTGTATAAGTGACGTACTTGTAGTTTGATAATTTCACATTTCAGACTTGGTGACTCCCTGAATCCTTGGCCAAAAGCTCTCTCAGCTGTGCAGTCATACAGCCAAACATCACACAATCCATCATTCTTCAGATCTGTAATTTCTAGACTCTGATCTTTGAAGTAAAGATAATTTGTTGATTAACTTATTGATTAATATATGTGTCAAACATAACACATATCTTTGTCTATAGCTATATATATCTTAGAGGAAATAGTACAGAATATTGCCCTGCCTGGGCTGTCTTCAGCATTTCATTTTGATTGGTTAAAATGTTCAATGAGAACTTGGATACAATTTTAGAATGCCAGAAATCTGCCATACAGCAAATATTGGAAAGAACTACCAAATACAATATAATATCCTGTAGATCTCAGTCAGAGATCCAACGAAGGAATGAAACTAATTGGACCACTTTATAAATTTAAAATTTCAAACTTCCTAAATTAGCTCTACTTTTGAAAATATCATATTGAGTGTGGAGAATTTCATGCTGCTGACAAGCAGCTGGGCATGTGCTGGATCTACTTCTCATTTATAAGAATGTTTCTTTACACTCCTTTGGCAGTATAAAGTGTAATTAAGAATCAGACCCTAATATCTCAAATGGCAAAAATGGAGAAAGGAGTCTACAACCCACACAAACCAAAATTGTTTCTTTCTGATACAGATACGCCCTAAAATTGTTTGATCTAAGGGAAGCAACTCCTCTAGTGCCAATTAACTATCACAGCACTTAAAGAAGTTAAAAATAAGGAATGGAAATGTGTGACAGCTCTTCTTGTCAGAATACTGTGTGTGAAACATGCTACTCTTTTTAGCTAGTAGTCTACATTTATATTCAGTGGGTGGTAAATATTTAATTCAGACATGCCAGAAACTGACTCTGGGGCTTGTCCTTGGGAAACAAGGAGGCGGAATAGATAACAAACATAGCTGTTTTAAACTGGAAAGACATAGGATAATGAAGGGAATGACTGTCACTGTACACAAGCAGGGAGAAAAGCAATAAAATGAACTAGTGTGTCAAAAACCCTTCCTGTAGAGTCTTCTTGTAAATCTTCCTGTGGCATTCATGAGACAATATACTGCACTCATAGGAACTAAAGCCTTGAAAACAGGCACAGTCCCATTCTACACACTGTCTATTACCCATTGCAAAGAGTGGGGCATTTTAATGCTAAGAGAGTATCTTCAATTAACCCCTGAAATTCTTGTGTGCTGTACTTTATCTCTCTCAAAACCCTGCTTCTGACCTGCTGAGATCATCCTTCAGCAATAAATCTTTACCATGCATATCTACTGTATCCTCTGATCAGCTCAAGATCTTCCTGTGCTGGAGTTAGCCATTGTCTGCTTGCATAGTGCAAAGGCATTGGATTCAGTGAGGCCAAGATGGAAGAAACTCCTAGTGTGTGTCAAAGGTGTGGTCTTATGGAAAAAAAAATAGCTAAACCCTTCCAGGTCCATTTGGCTGAGTCTTTGAAATGGAAGTTCAGAAAGTTTTTCATAATAATGTTGATGCTTCCATCTATTTCTGGCAGGCTGTCTTTTGTGGAGATGGCTGCCATGCTTCTGTTTATTTCTTCTGCTTCCTAACCTTGATATTCCTTGTCTTTCTGTTTCACTGTCTCCCTTTGAATTTTCAGAGACAACTGATGTGCTAGGGTTTGTGTATGAAGTTTGGTGTGATTAACAGATTCATCTTCTCCTGACAGAAGAGCAGAAGAATCCTTTTCATGTGATGGTGCACATCTGCTCATGTTCCTGATAAAATCAACAAATTTAAAATACTCAGCAGTGATATCCAGACCTAATATTAAAGAAAGAAACTTAACTTTTTCACTTTCTTTTCAAGATGAAGCAAACTCTGCTTGCTTGAGAAACAGAATCCAGTTTGTTCACAGATTGATATAATCCAACATCCTCAACTGTGCAACTACAGAAGGGTGTTTTCTTAGATTTAAAGAACCCGGTGTTTTCTCAAACAAACCTTCTCATGTTGAAATTCTATAGAGAAAAAGAAAAATGAATACCTTGAAAATTATTATATTACTGAATTATTTTATTTTAGTGTAGAAGTCCACGGGATTGTTCTACATCACTGGACCTTAGATTATAGGGACTACACTGTAGATACTGAGTAACACCATATAGCCTTTCAAAAAGTGAGGGTATTATTTAAATTACAATAACTTGGGAATAAATTTTGACAATATGCTTGCAGTGCATAAATAAATGTATTGGTTTGTGCAGTACAGCTTGTTATGTTTTTTTAATATCAATGTTAACAAATATGAAATAGCAATTAATTGTCAAGCATTCAATTGTAATATCTATAATTATTGCCATAAAATACTTAAATTTCTATAGTTTTTTCCTCTTTTCCCTTAAATATCAAGCTATAAGGTTGGGAAGATTTTGTATTAAGACAAGTTTTCAAAGTATGCAAGAGAAAAGTTGAATTAAAAGTGAAGAAATTTCTGCTAGGGATTAATATTTGATTGAAGTAAATCATCTTTCTTAGCTCCACTCATTACTAAAAGTAAGATGAGCATTCAAAGCATTTAGGATTTCGATCCCATTCAGAGTGTGATAATCGTTTTCTGCATCTCCATCTAATGTGTCACAAAGCCCTAAATTGTTCTTATAATCTGAACTGGGTACTCAGAGTGTCCCACTCGTTCCTCATTTGCTCACATAAGCACGAATAAAAGCTCCAGAGGAAAACAAGATCTAAAAATGCAGTGATGACATTACCATAATTAGTTGGCTAATTATTAGGCATAAAACTAACTAATTATTAGGCATAAAATATATGACAAAAGGGGATACAAATAGGTAAGTGCCAGATATGCTGCAGTTAAACTCTACATTTAAACAACCTTTCCAGAACAATTTTTACATTAAAACAAACAAGGAGCCTGGTGGTACATAAAAGGCCAACAAATTTATTTATTCCACGAGCTGTCATGGGAGAAAATCCCACTTTGTTTTGTTGATGATCTTCATTTGTACTCGGTGTCTGAGGCTTCTAGTTTAAGTGTCCAACAATAATCGGCCAGCGTTGATGGATTCCAGTTGCCCTGATTCTGGTTTTCCATGATCTCGATGTCCCGGTGAAACCTTTCACCATGCTCATCACTTACTGCACCAGGATTTGCAGGGAGGAAGTCTAAATGTGAATGCAGAAAATGAATCTTTAGTGACATATTGCACTTCATGGTTTTGCATGCTTGACGCATGTTGTCAAACAGCTGCACGTAGTTTGGTGCTCTGTAGTTGCCAAAAAAATTTTCAGCAACATCCTTGAATGCCTTCCATGCGATTTTCTCCAGCTCTACTAGAAGTTCTTCAAACTGCCTGTCATTGATGACCTGTTTGATTTGTGGACCAACAAAAATGCCTTCCTTAATCTTGGCATCAGTTATTCTGGGAAACATCTGTTTCAGATATCGCAATCCTTCACCTTCCTTGTTCATCACTTTCACAAAATTTTTCATCAGTCCAAGTTTTATGTGAAGAGGAGGCAAAAATATCTTTGTCAGGTCTACAAGTGGTTTATGTGCCAAGCATTTATGCCCTGGAACCAACTGCTTATGGAGCGGCCAGTCCTTTTTAATGTAATGAGACTCTTTAGCACAGCTGTCCCAATCGCAAATGAAACAACAGTACTTGGTGTATCCAGTCTGCATTCCTAGTAGCAGCACGACTACTTTCAGATCACCACAGATGTTCCAGTTGTAGTTGCTGTACTGTATGTGTTTCAACAAAACTTCCATATTTCCATAGGTTTCTTTCATGTGTACTGCATAGCCAATTGGTATTGAACGGTGGACAATGCCGTTGTGTAACAACACAGCTTTCAGGCTTAACACTGACAAATCAATACAAAGATGCCATTGCTGTGGGTCTTGCCAGCAAACCAGAGCAGTGAACAGCCCATCAGTGTCAGTGCAGAAACACAGATTATCAACCTGCACAAAGAATTGGGTCAAATATTCTTGGCAGCTGCGAATGACAGAAATTTTCGTGCCTGGTGACAGCAGACCCCATCCTTGCAGTCTTGAACCCAGTAATTCTGCTTTTACCTTTGACAAACCCAAGTCCCTGACCAGATCATTTACCTCAGATTGAGTTATCAGATGAGGCTCACTTGACGTAAATGGTTCAAAATCTGGATCAGTGTCGTTTTCCATTCCTGGCTTGTGCATCGTGGCATCTTCATCTGCCTCCTCTAGGCTCCATGTCTCTGGTGGCTTCAGTACTGAAAGACTGTCATTATGCGGCACAGGTCTCATGGCTGAAAGGAGACTGGGATATTCAATGGATTTCTTGTTTTTAGCAGAGAACCCAGACACGTTGGTCAGACAGAAGTAACAGTCTGTCACATAATCCTTCTGCTCTTGCCATATCATTGGGACAGCGATTGGCATTGACTTCCAAGTACCTCTGAGCCAAGCTCTCAGATCGACAGCGCATGTTGCACAACAAATGTGAGGAGCCCAGGCTTTGTCCTGACCACCAATTTTACAGCCAAATTAGAGCTCATACGCTTTCTTAATACGTGCAGTCATGCTCCGTCTTTGAGGTTTAAGTGTATATTTGCCACAAATGTAACACAATGTATCGCAGCTTTTGCGACATTGGTGAGACATTTTGCTATCGCGAATCCTCCTGAAAATACAATTGCTTTATTAATGTGAGTACACACAATATGCTATGCGTATAGAGCATGCGCATCAACATGAATGCAAACTGATATAAATGCAATGCATAGAGCGATGTGTGCAAAATGCTATTATAGCCTTTCTGAAACCTGTCCTGCCAGCATCCGTACTGCCTATGCCTTAGCAGTCCCACTGCATGTTATGTGGCCTATACTAGGTGCAGTGTCACTGCATGCCCAGGCGTGCTTGGACACAAGATAGAAAACTTTTCAGCTTACATTGTGGGCAACATTTTAATAGACTTAAATTATGAATTGAAATAATAAATATAGGCGATTTCAAAAAATGGTACATGATAGGGAAGTTTCATGGTGATTTTTGTAATCAGCAGCCCAAAATCCATAAGATACACCCAAAAGTATTCAGGAAGCAAAATCTTTGTTGTCCAGTGTTTTAAGAACAAAATCTGCTCGCAATATGGTGCAGTCATCTTCTACACTGGAGAAGCTGGACCTAAATGTTCCAGAATACCTCATGAGAAACTCCAAGTTTCATTATTTTAATTTAAACCTCTCTGCAATCTTTTTGAAAAGGAATGACATGTTTTAAGAGCAAAATCTTGTGAATAGATGTAATAAGACATTTTCATATATTAATATGGCCAGACAGGACCACAGTGATTATCTAGTCTTACCTGCTGTATAACACAGGCCATAGAACTCCCCTGAATTAATTCTAGTTTGAACTAGAGTATCTTTTAGAAAAACATTTAATTCTGTTTTCAAAATTGCCAGTGATGGAGAATTTACCACAAGTAGGTTGTTCTGAAATTTAAAAAGGTGTGTCTCACTTCCAGTCTGACTTGGTATGGCTTCAACTTCCAGTCACTGGATTTGAATAGGAACAGTCTTTCGGTAGGTAAAGTGACAATGCTTTCTTTGCCCCTTTTTTTTTTCTTCAGTGCCAAGCACTATTTCTGCTAGTTTAATGTGAGAAATGCTTTGTTAGAAAAAAGTTGATAACTATTTGCAACAAGCTAGTAAACAACATAATCATGCTTCATTTATCTCTTGTTATCAGAAAGAATGAGTTCTAGGCAAAAGGAAAAACAAGTAAGTTTGTGCATACCCAGAAAAGCAAAGTGTTCCTGTTGTGTAAGAGGCAGCCATAGAGGCAGTGACTAGCTTAGTATTTGAAGCAAGGACATAGGACTTAACAATTCCAGGTTCTCACTTCCAGTTCTGCCATTGACTCATTGAATAAGGGCAATTCAGTAAGCCTCTCTGTGTCTCAGTTTCCTTACTCTAGAATGGGGATAATGAAACTTATCTATCTCATAAAGGTGTCCTCGGGTTTAACTGATTAATAGTTGCAGTCCTCAAATGAAGTGTGCTATATAAATGAAAATCCAACCACTGTTATTTTAGCGTCTACATATGGATTTTGCCATGCACATTGAACATGTTGATCTTGGTACTTAATTTACTAAAATTGTCATGCAGCCAGTTCTTCTAAAACTATAAAGTGCCGATGTCTAAACATTTTCTTTGTAATTCAAGCTTCAGAAGATAATCTCCTTTGGATATGTGTGTGTAATTTCCAAGAGCAGTGGGGAAGTTATGCGTGTGTTCTGGAAGGATATTATATCCCTTTGATTCAATGGGATTAGAGTTGTAAAACAGGCTTTATGGTATTGTTTCATTATAGCAGATAACACAGGCTTTTGCAGTAGGAATTGACAGAAATAGTTTCCAAAATGAATAGTTCCACAGCAAATAATATTTATCACATACCATGACTTTTTGTCCTAGACAGGATTCAGCAATCCTGACATTGCTTCCTGTTACAACTCTACTCTTTACAGATAAATGTGAGTGTGACTCATGTGGCTGACTACTGCACATGTTAAATGCAATTATATCACTTCTGTCTTTGGTGACAAAGCCACAGTTACGTGATGCTGGATAGTGAAGGTTGCCACAGTCCCACTGGCACACATGAACTTCGGAATCTCAAGATGTGCTCATGTAGGGCAAAAATGTTCCCATTTTAAAATTATCATATAATCTGGGAGCAAAAGAAATGCATGTGATATCATCTTCATCTTAAAGTATAATCAAAAGCTATTAAGATACAAATTTCTATTATTTTCTTTGTATTGACTCTATATAAACTTTGTTCTAAAAATCAGCTTGACTTGTTACATGGAAACAGTTATCAATCAAAAATTTAAATCAGAGTATATTGAACAGTAGACTAAGTTGGAGCTGCAGAACAATATCCTGTAGGGTAGAGGAATGGGCAGGTGACATAAAAATAGGGAGTATATTCTGTAAATTCCTCATCTTCAAGCATCTGATGAAGTGGGATTGTCTCCCACAAAAGCTCATGTGATAAATAAATGTGTTAGTCTTTAAGTGCCACAGAACTACTTGTGTGTTTTGCTGGACTAGACTAACACAGCTACCACTTTGAGACTTGGGTAAAGCTCTCTTCGAATGTAAGCAGCAGCAGCAGAACAACATGGTGAGAGAGAGGGAGAGAGAGCACGCCTACAAGTAAGCACCATTCGTCCTCCAGCTTGTGCCACAGTCACAATTCACATGGAATGATGCCATTTGCTCCAGCATCTTGTCTTTAGAAATACAAATGATATCAGCATTGCTTTGAAGCTCGCAAAGATCAAAACACGTTTATTTCCATTATTATGCAGAGGAGTGTGTGGAGGAGAGGGGGATAATGTATAATAAGCAACTTAATACTGTTGCTAACATAAACTCATGAAATCACTTAAAATTAAAAGTAGCAATCCAGTGGTTACCTGCCATCAAATGTAATTATCTGGGGATTAGTGAACAAGTAGCAATAGGCAGAAAGACGATCCTTTCCTGTAATCTTGAAAACTAAAAAAGATCCACAGTGGCTTCACAAGACACAGACAAAAAACACTTAAAGGTTGATTTTTATTAAGCGCCAGGGTAGTATACTGAATAAGTCGCCTTAAGCAAAGCAAAGCAAAATATAAAGTGGCAAGAGCTTACGTTCCATCAGCAGCCGGGGACCCTTGGACGGCTGCGGACAACCCCCAGGAGGTTTCCGAGGCACCTTTCTCAGAAGGCCCATACGGCAATCATAGGGGCTGTGCTAACATAAAGCACACTTCAGAGGGGGCAGGGGGATCAGGCCCACCTTCCCTGAACAGGCTTGGACCAGCCAACCTGGCTCTGAAGGACACAAAAAGCACAAAATAATATGCAATAAGCAAAAACAAACCTAAGCACCTGTTAAAGCAAAAACATAGGCGGACCCTGGTACAATCTTTCTGGGCAAACAGCCCAGAAAACAGTTCATGGGAAGGCCATTCCCGTGAGAAAGGCTGTGAGCATCACTGCACTGTCTGTTACAAACATCTTTCGCAAAGTCCCCTGTAACACATAGTAAGTAATTGTTGTTAGGTCATGCAATAAATTACAAAATCTAACACTAATACTACTATCTCATATGAGTTACTCATTTTAAAACGCTTGCTTTATTAGCATTTATCCATTCATCAAATTTCTTTCTAGTTTCATGTTTCACTACTCTCAGTGATTTTTTAAAATATCAACATTTTGTGAATTCAAAAGACAAACAGTTGCATTCAGATGAAAAAATGTATGGTAGTAAACTTCCTCCATTAGAAGTTAGCGTGTGATTCAACACAGCTCTATTGAAGCTAATGGAGTTTCAACATGTTATACCAGCTGAGGTGCTATCCCCTATGTTTTTAAAAAGGTTGTAATACAATGGTTTTTAACCTGTATGTCTTCTGGGATGTAGTGGTTCCACAGGAAATTATCACTTGATATAGATTCCATCATAATCTTGGTAACTCTGTCTCCATCCTGAGCAAAAATTGTCACAGCAGTGAAATGAACAATAACCTGGCTACAGGTTCCATGAATGCAGGGTTTCTGAAGAAGAGTCACATGACAAGAAGAAAGAGGCAAGTTTAAGCCTAGCTGCTTTTTACCTGTTTTATGAAAACCAATCATTAGGGACTCATTAGGAGTAAAAACCAGATCAGGAGTCCCCCCCCCCCACCCTTTAGTGCTTGCCTAGATTTTGCTGGTACTGGTACTGTGTAAGTAAATGATGAAAGAGTAAGCCCATCTATTTTCCTGGTATTTTGTAATGCAAGAGCTATGTGTATCTCCAGGCACAGAGAAGCTATTGGTCTTGGATTCCATATCTATAATCATACAGTTCTCTGATGTTACACAAAACCATAGGTCCAATCCTACAGTCTTTCCCCAAGAAAAGCTTCCATGGAAGGAAAGAGTTCTACTTGACTGCAGGAAAAGTGTAACAATGGCTAAGAGGAAAGACTACAGGACTAAGTGATACGATAATTAAGAAGGCCAAATTTGCAATGCGCCAAAGAGAGATTCTTTACTACTGAATTATCTTGCACTAGGTTATGTGACGAAATTAGCAGTGTGTAAACATTGAGTCCAATCCTGTTCTTATGGAAGTCATTGGCAAGAGGCCTGATGGACTGCCCATAGGAGTCAGGGGAAAATCTCCTATTATTTTCAGTGGGTGTTGTATCTGGGCTTTGCCTCCCAAGGCCTGGAATGGCAGCAGATTTCACCTATGACTTTTTTGTGCTAATATCTATACTATATAATATACCACATAATTTACCACCACTCCAAAACAATCTGGAATCTAGAGAGAAGGTTTAAAAATACATTCAAAATGAGGGTCAACATGTATCTTGATCAATAGGATTTAATTTTAATGAGATTTTGCAGTCATTTTCAAGTTGGCTAAATACAGGACAAGGAATAGGAATTCTACTTTCTATGGTCAGCCTCTGTTCTTTCCTGTCTTCTGATATATTAAGGAAATCAGGATGCAGCTGGCATACAAAAAAGCATGTTAAGAATGCAAAATATTTACTTGTGATTTTTGTGTTGTGTGAACTACAGGCATAACACAAAACAACATTTTCTGTATAACTTATAAAAAGCTAAAATACAGTTTTTACAATAGTATAAACCAAATACATTGTCTATAAAGTTCCAAAGGTAGCCGTGTTAATATAGTCCAGCAAAACAAATAAGGAGTCTGGTGGCACTTTTAAAGACTAACAAACTTATTTATTGCATGAGCTTCCATAGGAGAAAATCCCACTTTGTCAGATGCTTGAAGATGGAGAACTTACAGAATAGGAAGAAAATAAATGCAGGGAAGTGTAAGTCATAGGATCAGGTCAGACTGTTACATCAAATCAAAGCAGTTGTTAGTATTCAAACAGTGGAGTGCAAAATTTTCAAGAAGTTGGCGGGGGAGAGGGGGTGGACAAGGGAAGCAAAATTACCTGTTGTAATGGGAAAAAGAACCCATAATCTTTATGCAGTCTAGGGTCCTTATTAAGTCCTGAAACAATGCTGTCAAATTTGCATATGAATTCCAATTATGCAGTTTCTCTTTGAAACTTTGATTTGTAATCCATTTGCTTGAGCACAGTTATTAACAAATCATCAATGGAGTGAGCAGGAAGACTGAAGTGTTCCCCTACTCGTTTTTGAATGTTGTCATTTCTTATGTCAGATTTCTGTCCATTTATTCTTTTATGCAGAAACTGTCTTATTTGTTCAATGTGTAAGGTATGGGAGCATTTCTGGCACATGATGGCATAAATCACATTTGTTGATGAGCAGGTGAATGAGCACATGATGGAATAACTGGCTTGATTTGGTCCTGTGATGGTGTCTTTTTGCCAATATGGAGACAAAAGTTGGCAACATGGTTTGTTGTAGAGTATGTGCCTGCTTTGATGTTTCTATTGTTAGGTCTGTAGTTACTGGTGAGTATCTGTTTAAGGTTGGGGGGCTGTCTGTAAGTGAGGAGAAGTCTGCCATCCAAGGCCTGAGCAACTGAGGTATCATTTTGT
The DNA here is from genome assembly GCA_007922195.1 of Podocnemis expansa. Lineage (NCBI taxonomy): Eukaryota > Metazoa > Chordata > Testudines > Podocnemididae > Podocnemis > Podocnemis expansa. Next base: position 25,298,657 of record ML681964.1, on the reverse strand, counting down.
ACAACAGGCTATAGGTTCTTAATGATGTGCAGTAAGGGTTTGACTTGGGGATGACCAGGTGTGTTCTCTTGTTTTCTTTCTTGGGCTTCTTCTGTAGTAGTTGACTTCTGGGTACCCATCTGACTCTGTCAATCTGCTTCTTTACTGCTCCAGGTGGGTATTGTAGTTTTAAGAATGCTTGATAGAGATTCCTGAAGGTATCTGTCTCTGTCTGAGGGACTAGAGCAAATATGGTTATATCTTAGGGCTTGGCTGTAGTCAATGGATCGAGTAGTCTTTCTTAGGTAGAAATTTGAGGGATGAAGGTAACTAGAGCAGTCTGTAGGTTTCCGATATAGGGTAGTTTTTATGTGTCAATCACAAAGTTGCCCAATAATATCCAGAAAGTGCATCTCCTCTGTGGAGTGTTCTCTTTTTACCTCTGGCATGAGCTTTTTTGAGAGAAATCCCACTTTGTCAGGCACTTTGAAGCTTCTGCAATAAACTCACATTCAGGGCCCTTTTACACTGCTCTGTTTAACATGGGTCCCTTTAATGGTAATCAACATCATTTTCTCTAAAATAAAAATCCTTTTATGGTAATTGATTTATGTAAAAAGGGCATAGCATATGAATTAATTCATTTATGTTTTTTTCTATGTGGATTTACAAAACTCCAAAAAGAGAAATATTTTTTATTCTTAATGAATTTTACCAAAAAATGAATTTGGGGTAAGATTCTGTCTGTGCCTAATAGATAAGATCCTAATGGCTGAGATATAACCATAGAACTGTTACTGAGCAGTACTGTTATCAAATGGGGATGAAATAATATGTATTTCAATAAAAATCATTCTTTTAAAAAACAAGGAGATGACATGCATAAAAATATCTACTGCAGTTGTTTAAATTATGAATTTAAGCGTCACAGACAGTGGAACTCGTGCAGCTTATGTTAATAACCTGAGTTTTTAAAAGTTTTTAAGCATTTATTCAACATACTTTAAAAATGTTTAAATGTGTTAACATAATACAATGTCATGATTCAGCAGATAACATACTATTCTATCAATTCTCTGTGTGGAATTTTCCCCCCAAAAAACTTGAGCTATATTACATATCTGTTATTTTCTCATTAAAACGCCCAACAATCCTACATGCGGATTGGAATGTGGTTCTGCCATCATGCTCTGGCTAGTCAAGGGAGTTACTGTAACAATGTTGCATGTTCCACACTACACTGGCTCATCTAACAATGGAAATGTGTGCTTTTGATTGCCTTACAGTCAACTTTTCAACCTTGGGCCCTTCAACTCCCACAGAGCACCTATACCAGATTAGGAGGAGGAAAAACCCTCCAGGGATGACATGTTCAGCAAGCTGATGAACACTCAAATGCACATTCTGCCACCATTCTGTGCTTCCTGATCCTATTATTCAGGTTCCCCAATTCCTTGTCTAGGTGTCCGGGGTAGGGCTTCATTAGCATGGGGAGCTATGGGGAAGCAGGATCACTATTGGCATCTCAACATCCCCAATATTTGCTTTCTCTTCAGGGAAGAAAGTGCCTGCATGCATCTTTTTGAACAGACTGGAGTTCATAAAGATGCACCCTTTCCAGACCACCCCACACTGATGTTAGTGAAACATCTCCTGTGATCAGCACGGGCCTGTAAGACGATCGAGAAGTACCCCTTGTGGTTTATGTACTCTGTGGCAAGGTAATATGGAGCTAAAATAAGGATATGCATTCCAATTATGCCTCCCGAGCCACAGTTTGGAACCACAGTGTGGCACCACAGTGTGGCAAAACCATCCAATATGTCCTGCACATTTCCCAACATCACTATCTTTCACAGCAGAAGTCTATTAATGGTCCTGCACATGTGCATCACAGCAGCTTCTGTGGTGGATTTCCCAACTCTGAATTTGTTTCCAACTGAACAGGGTTACTTCCCTACACAAAGCAATGATCACTTGCTTCTCAGCTGTCAGACCTGGTCTCATGCTTCAATACCAGAGACAGCTCTTTGCAAAGTTCAAGGAAAGCGGCCTTCTGCACATGGGAGCTCTGTAGCCACTGCTCATCATCCGACACAGTCATCACAATGAGGTCCTACCAGTCTGTGCTTATTTGCTGGGTCCAGAAGTGGAGCTTCACAGACCGAAGATGATGCATGACAGTTTGCAGTAAGCAGGAATTATTTCACTCTTGCTTGTAGCAGAGCAACCTCGATAACATGGCAAGTTCCCGTTCATTTCTCCTGTTTCACTGTTGAAAATACAGCAGAATAAGACATAAGGTGTTTGTACCACTCACAATCCTAGTGCAGACCTGAGTGGACTACATGTCTCTCTGGGTGCATGGCAGAGGAAAAAAAGGTGCAAAAAAGCTTTTCCCATTTCTTTCTGACAAGAAGGGAGGGTGAGGGTGCACATTGCATCATGGGAGGATGACTTCCTTCCCAGAAGCCGCTGTATCTAGCAGAGCTCTAACGTGGTGTTTTGCTGCCCAGGGCACATTCCAATTGGAACGCACCCCTTCCCATTAGTGGCTCTCAGGGCCGGCACCACAAAGCTGCCCCTTTAATAGCGCAGCTCCATTGAGCCGCTTCGGGCTGCCCAGGGCTGTGCCCTGTCAGCCCTGCCATAGTTACGGCCCTAGCATCTAGGTGCACTGGGGGATAGCTACCCATGGTGCCCTGCTTTGTATGTTGACCCAATGTTAAATAGTGGAGGTACAAAAGCCTGATGCAAGGAGTGTGGTGTGATTTCACTCCAACAACATCCAGAATGCAGCAGGTGCAAATCAATTTAAAATTGACTTCTTGCCATAGTGTGGACATGATGATAAAAAAAAGGACAAAGTCATGTAGTGGCAAAACAAGTAAGTAAAAGAACTTAACAACTTTGGAGAAAAGTAGAAAGGAGTTTAAATGACAGCAAGTGATATGTAAAAATAGAATTAGGAAGGAGAAATAGGAACCTGAAGAGCAGCTAAAATAAAAAAGAACAAGGAAAAAATTATTAGAAGTAGGAAAAGTATCTGCTCAGAAAACCAGTAAAATGAGGTAGCATATTTTGACAGAGACACATGACCTGTCCAAATTTGTTACCACCGGACCCATGAATGGGAAAGGTGAGAGGTATGAGATTATTATGGACACATGGCATTAGACATCCTATGTGCTAGAAACAGAGACAGGACAGAAACCATGACTGTTATGCAGGGCCACTGTTTTTTGTTGGGTGTTAGAACTGGCCATCCTATGCGACAGAAACAGAGACTGGAGAAAGACCGTGGTGCTTTTGCAAAACAGAAAAGGAGTTTTGTGGCATTTTTAAAGATTTAGAAATGTATTTATTGGATGAGCTTTTGTGGGAGAAAATCCCACTTCATCAGACACTTGAAGAGACAGAACTTACAGAATGGGAGGAAAATAAAGCTCATGTGATAAATAAATTTCTTTGTCTTTAAAAGTGCCACAAGACTCCTTGTTTACTGTGCTGAACTAGATGGACATGACTATCCCTTTGGTACTTTTGCAGGGTCACTGCTTTTGTCAAGTTTTGGAACTGACCATGTAATGTGACAGAAACAGGAGCAGACCAGAAACTGTGAGTTCTGAAGTGATCACTGCTTTTGGAATTGGCTATCTAATGTGACAGAAACAGAGACTGGAGAGAAACCATGGCTGTTTCACAGTGATCATTGGTTTTGCTATTGGGCATCCTAAACAACAGAAATGGAGACTAGTCACAATTTCTGCAGCACACAGATTTTTGCATGACAGCTGGCACTGCTGCACTGGCACCTCACATGCCCCTTTTCTACACGCCGGGCGGGTCCTGGGAAGCTGCAGCAGCTGCAGGCTGAGCTTGCACTCGGCAGAGCAGGTAGAGGAGTGCAGAGCTGCGGGCTGCGGGGGCTCAAGGTCCCATAACAAGTTAAATGAGGCCCTTAAATCCATCCAGTTCAATCTTCCCTGTTTTGTCTCAACAGTCTGATAGGAGAAAAAAGATGGGTTTTGCTGCATGCCTAGAAGGCTAATAAATCTGGTCACTGGCAGATGAAGGGAAAAGGGAGAGTTCCAAAACAGAGTGATAATACCCTGCCAATAGCCCCTTTTGTGTGTACAGGGGACCATCCCTTGGTAGAACACTCCATCCCAACCTACTTCCTGAAAGATTACTGTCTGCAAGGACAGAGTGGAAAGGAACTGGGATGAATAGAGGGCAGACCTATCTTAGTTGGTGCTGAAAGGATGCACATTTCTCAGCCTTCACCCCTACCCCCAATCAGCTTTGCAAATAGTCACCAGACTCAAACTTTATTTTTCTGCAAAGATGTTTCCAGTAAAGGGTCCCACGAGCAGGAGTGGCCAGGGTAAGTCTCTGTCAGTATAGTCCTGCTAGACTAGAGCTGTGGTACTAGAAAGTAGGAGTGGTTTTACTGGAACAACAGACTGAATTCAAAGGCATAAGGCCTACATGCCACTGAGTTGGCGTGTTACAGCTCCATGGGGCTTGGGAATACACACCTAGATCTTTGCATGTGGATCAAAAGCCCGCCCTCCCAACTGAATGTTTGGGCAGAAATTCAGTGAGGGGATTGTGATAGGGTGTACAAAATTCATAGTGCCCAGGAAAGAGTTAATGAGTTTCTAGTGGCACAATCAATGCTATTTGGCTACACCTGACATAGGTATTAGGCTTGAAGGGAGGAGTTAAAAAGGGGGAGCTGTGTGTGTGTAACTCTAGTGTGGGGTAACATGATTGTATGGTTTGTTCTCTGAGAAGTCTTATTGGAGCTAGGCACTGGAGAGTACTGCCTGGCCTGCTAGTCTCTCTGGGAGAAGGTAGGGCTCTAGGTTTGCTACCACTGATGTTGATTAAAACTGCTTTAAGTGGCTCACTGTCAGAAGGGAGTCACAACCAAAGCTAAACCTTGGTTTCTGTGCCTCGCTGGGCATGCAGCAGTGAATTTAGGTGAACTTGACACTGACTTTTTCAGGGGTCTTCAGTTTTCTTGGCCCTGGATCTGCTCTTTTGGGAAGGAGGAAGTCAGTCCAGAGACATCAGTAAATAGTTGTCCTGCTGGTTCTCTTGGCTAAGTGGTAGTGATGATTAAATTTAAAGATTTAACTTTGTCTGTCTTCTAACAGGCATGTTATGTGCAAGATACTGGGGTTTTAACCCTGAACTTCTGTAAGTTATTTAGGCAAATAAAAGATTAAATGGGTGACTTCAAACATTCACTGTTACTCAGTACAAGATACTGGATGTGTTTTAACAACACTTCTACACTCCTTTTAGCTGCTGCAATAATGTGGCTTTTTTACTTTCAGCAAACATAGTAGGTGCAAGGCAAGGCTGGGGGTGAAAAAATAAGTTTGTTTATATCTCTGAAAAAAAAAAAAAAGCACTTCATAATAAGGGCCTTCTTTCTTCCAAAATATGGTGTGAAAGGGCACTGAAGGGAGGATGCAAGAAATTTTGCTAACTGTCAAAAAATACAGCTCCTCCCTTGATCTGTGCTGATTTGAGTGTTAGTTACAAGGGAATTAACATCTTCTGTGATGGATTCCACAAGCCCTTGTCCAATTAACAGAAGGTCATAAAGTGCTGTGAGAGCCCTTAGTAGTCTATTGGTATTTGGCAAAGCATTTAAGTTTCTGCTTCCTTTAAATACATGTAAATCCCATGAACCTGACTGGTATTTAAGACTGTGCTAGAGTCCCACAGGAACACTGCTCAGGAACCCCTCCGGGCAAAGCCAGTCAGGGCTCTGGTGCGTGGAGTTTTCCCCACCCTGAATCTCCACATGCTTATGTAACAGCCTTCTCCATCTGGTCTCGGCCTCCCTGCTCTGCCTTTAGCTCCAGCTGTGCATCCCCCTGAGCAGGACTCTAGCAAGCTCTTGCATCCCCCCAAAGGAGCCATGCAACCTACCTAACAGTCAATATGGAAACCTGAAATTTTATCAGTTCTCAGGATAGATGATCTTTGCTAAGAGATTTATGAGAAGCTACAGTAGCAGCCAAGTAGGGAGTCTGAGCCCATTTTCAGGCCCTGCTCCTGAGCCCCCTTATTGGGGACTGCCCTTGTGTCCAGCTACCTCTCCACCTCTACAGTCCCTTGTCGTCTTCTGGGGGCAAGGTGTCTACTCCCTCTTTGTTTCTGCTCGCTGTAGTCTGTTGTGGCTGAGTAACCCATGTAGAGGGGTCCTAGCTATGTCTGTGTATGTGTGGCTAGGGAAGACTCCACCACCTTATAGTGGCTGCTGCAACAATCACACACCTGGGCCAAATCACTGAAATTCATGAGTAATGCATGGGGGAGACTGAGGTGTGCACACAACACTCAGAGAAAACCCCAAGAATACATCCAGTTTGTCACAAGTGCATGCATGAATTAAGCGCCTCTTGAAGTGTTTTTCTGAACAGGGATTGATGACTTGGAACTAAAGGGGATACTGTGAAAGAAGAGGTGAAGGAGAGAAAGCTAAAGGAAGCTATTGAATGATGAATTGCAGAGTTGCACAGACAGAAGAGTGAGGTGTTGAATAAGAAGCAGAAATGTAGATAGTGCTGTGAGTGAAGTTGGGCAGCCCTGTTAGGGTGCAGATAAGGAACTCTTTGTAGGGACAAATACTACCTATCTCAGATACAAGAGCCATGGGATGGGCAGCAATTTGAGGAAATTTGGTCAGTTATGCTCCAGCCTCTACTTCAGATGCTGTTAGAGAGAGTTTCTAATCTAAGTAGTGGTTCTTTTCCTCCACAGGTTGAGTAGCAAAATTCCTCCACAGTCAACATTTACCTATAGTTAGTGTAGTGTCAGGGATGGCAAATGGGTGGCCCGTGGGCCAGATGTGGTCTGTGAACCTCTTTCATCCAGCCCATGATTGCTCTGCAGCACCACATTCGCTCCCTAACAGAAAGAGAGAGAGAGGTCTCATGGAGTGCAGTCTTGCATATACAGTGCTACATGAAGCCACTAGTGTGCTCTGGGATTTCGATTTATGGCGTGTGTGGCCCACTTGAAGTACATTTAAATCAAACGGGGCTCTCCATAGACAATGAATTTGACATCCCTGTAAAATATCTGAGATTCCCCTGTTGTTTTCAATGTCAATGGTAAGGAAATATTGTATTATCTCAGATATTACTGCTTGGGATAACCACTGACTTCTCTGTATTTCTGGTGTGCTTCTAGGGGAAAATATATACTCAACATCACAAATCTCATCAGCCCACATACCTGCTACAGCTGTTTGCTGACTGCTGTGGTGTGCATGATTAGGGCAGCCTGCTTCCTCCAGGTTACTGGCCTATTCTATGTGGACTGCTGCAGAGACTGAAGAGATTGGCCATGGGGTCAGGTGAGTTTAAGGACTGTCACTGCAACTGGTCTTTGAGCAAGAAAAAAAAGACTTATTTTCATCTTCCTCTATCTTAAATGCTAACACTGTGCATATTTGACCCTTATATTTACATTTTAATTGGAAAAGTAATTTTCTATTGCAGTAAACTACACCAACTTGTGTGTGTGTGTATGCTGTAAGCAAAAAGTCTTTTCTTAAGCAAAAAAAAAAAAAAAAATTCACAACCTCATCAGAAATCAATTGTCCTAAAAATTATATCTGCCCTTCTTTTAAATTGTGTAGTGTGGCTTTTAGATTTTATTTAGGAGTCATGCTATTTTGATTTAAAGTTGCATTTTAACAAACCTGACACCTGCATCTTTGAACTTGCATTGGGTTACATGTGCTCTAAGCAGGGATTCTAGTGGATAATAGGGACTGCTGGTTTCAAATCATATTTCAGTATACAGCACCAGATTAATATGAACTGAGAAGCCTCATTGGTTGTGCGCATTTATTTATTTCATGTATTCAAAGGGTAATTTGACACCATCATAAGAGGTTAAATTTGCTCATGCATATTTCACTGCTTCGCTTCTCTAAAAATTGTATACTTTTTTTAGTGGGTTTGGTTTTTGAAATGCTTTTAAAATTCAGAGGATTTTTAGTGCTGCATAGTTAATGTATTCCATGTTGACACTATTAACTTTTATAAATAATGACTTTTGTGTGTCTTGGCTCCTAATTCTGCTTTATGCTTGACCTGTTGTATATACTCTATTTACTTAGACTATACTGAAGTCTTGTAGTAGAATTTATTGTAACTTGTCTTGGATAAAACTGGCATTGCTTAACTTAAATTGTGGAATATATAGAGGTGATCTAAAGCTAAATGAAATCAAAATGATTCTTTTCTTTGGCTTCAATGGGCTTTGTCTTAGGTCCTTAATGTTCTATGGCTCTCAAGTGTTTTCCCTATTTATTACATAATGTCTTGAAATTTAACACACCCATGTCTATAAACTATGTATTCAGAATGTGTGAGAACATCTGAGTCTGGAACTATAAAGCCCTTTGACTTATGGGAGTCTAATTTTTATATTTTATTATATCAGTTGTGGTATAGCAGTGACATGTAATTATATCAGTCTCATAAGTGAGGTATGATCCAACATTCATTTAATCTCTTTGTGCACACTCAACTTGACTCACTATAATGAGAATAAAGTGGAAAAAATTCAGGCCAGAGATGGTACTCTATGTTCCCAGGACTTCCAGTGACTTTGGTAGCCCTTGCCTCCAGCAAGAGATAGCATTGGCTGCGGTGACTGGGTATTGACCATTGTAATACCAGCCTGTTAGTTATTCAAATACTCTCCTTTGGGCTATGCCTGACCTGTTTTTGCATCATAGGTTAAGAATAGGTGCCCCTCAGTCTGTTTGAAACATTTCTATGTGACAACCAGCACCTCACATGGGCTACTCAGAGAATTCCAAGTTCCTTTGCTGACAAAGGAGCCAAGTACTCCAGTTTACTACTTTTTACTTGAAATCACCACTCCTGGGTACCACACAACACTTCTGAACACTTGTAATAAAACAAAGATTTGTTTGAGAGACTAGAGTTTCCATGAGAAATAAGATAGTGATCGAAGCAAAAGGCTGCAATACAAAACAAAATAATAAAACATAAACTAGACCACCTGAGGTCTGTCCCAACCCTAACCTTCAGTGGTGGATTCTTTGATCAACTTGGGCCTGTACAAGGGGAGCAGGAATTAGTGGGAGCTAGTGGTGGTTGTGCTCCCCCCACCCTTTTAAAAGTAGGAGGGCTGTCTCTGCCCAATTCTTAATGTGGGCATGGTCTGAGGCACAAGAAGCCACATTAAACATCAGGCCAGAGTGAAGTGGTACAAGCAGTGGCTGTGCTTAGGAGCAGGGGAGGTGATCAGCTCCCAGCTGTGACATGTAACCCCTTCCTGCAGCATTAGCCTCTTCCTGGTGGCAGGAGGTCTGAGATTTTAAGTCAACCTGTGTTAAATTGACTTCAGGGTATGTCTACACTGGCACAGTGCAGACATACCTAGGGCTATCCTGCCTGGCCCCTGGTCCTGACTGGGCTTCTGGAGCCTGATCTGGCCCCAGCTGCTGCCGGCAAGTGGCTGGGAACCAAATCCAGCTCCCAGCCCCTCGCAGCAGGTGGGGGGGGGCTGGGAGCCAGCTCCCGCCCCCTATGCAGAAGAGTGGGGGGCCCAGTCTGGCTCCAAGCTCCTTGTGGCAAGGGGCTCGTGGCTGGAGCTGTTTGCTGCCTCAGGCAGGTGGCTTGGACCCTGGTCAATTTCACAGGCTTGTATGGTGCTGGAGCAGGAGCCGACTCCACCTGCTTCTAGCCACTTGCAAGCAGCGAGGGCAGGAGCCAACTCTGTGCACCCCTGGTCACTTGCAAGCAGCTGAGGCAGGAGCCTGCTGCCAGCCCCTACCAGCTGCAGAGAGGGGCTGGGAGCCAGATCAGGGTCCCAGCCCCTCTCTGCAGGCACCAGGGACCGGCTCCCAGCCCCCACCACCTGCAGCAAGGGGCTAGGAGCAGGATCTGGCTCCTTGCTGCATGGCAGGAGCTGTATCAGGCCCCTGGGGCCAGATAGGGGCCCCAGAGCCTGATGGGGAACCTGGGTGGGGCTTGGGGCAAGCCAAGCCCTGTAAAGTCAATTTAAATGCTTAAGTTGACTTTCAGGGCAGAAGTTATTAAGTCAACTTAAGCAAGTGCTTAGGTTGACTTAATAAATTCTAAATATAGCCTGATAGTTGCTTAAGTCGACTTGAACCTCCAGTGTAGACAGCCATTGAGCTGAATGCTAAACACATGTGTTTACAAGATTGAGGCCTACATTTGTCTCTTGTACTTTGGTGTTTGTCAAAGAAAATGAAATGTTACTGGGGGGAAAAATATCTTCTGCTTCATTCAGAAATAAACTGTGCATTCCAATATTTTATTTCTGCTCAAAAACCTGAGAGGAAAAAGTATGTTATTAAAGAGGTATTCTGTTATGTTATGCAAACACTGAAGTGAGGAAAAAGTAAAAATTGGTCATCAAATTCAGAATTGTCTGTGTTAATGTCATTGGCCTTGATCCTACAAAGACTGCTGCATATGCTCAAATTTAAGAATATGAGTTGTCCTGCTGAACTCAATGAAATTAATCTGAAGATTTATTCAAGGTCAAAGCCTTAATGTTCTTTTAAAACTGGATCCAGTTATGAAAAAAATACTCAAATAATTTTAACAAGCATTTTTCAGGTTTGGCATCTACAGAAAATGCAGCAGGAGAAATCATTTGTTTTTTCCTTAACTAAGATTCATACAACTTAGTAAATTTACTAATTAGCCTTCTTTATTATAAAAGTGATCCAGAAAAATCCCATTTTTGGTAATATTAATTAGAAGTAGAAAAATGCTACAATATATTTTAGTTCTTATTCAGTGGGTTCCATCCAGGTGACCTTTTCAGGCTTTTCTTCCTTCTACTCTTAACAAGTGTCACAATTCCTTTAGTCCTCTCATCTTCCCTTAGGTAGCATGGCTTTGACTGTGATGGTTTGCTGCTGTACCTCTCCCCCTTCAGTTTGTATGACATCTTTCATTGATATCACTTACTGACTTGTCCTACTACCAATGCAAAGTACATATAGTACTGAGCAGAATGAAGAGTTACCCTCCGCATGTTCATTTATGTCCTCTGATGGACTGGGTTCTGGCCACTGCTGGATGTATGTTTAGCATACTAGTCATTAGATGAGTATGTTCTGTGAAATCAAATGAAAACTCCAATGTTCTTGTAGCAAAATATACTGATGATGATAAACAATTATTCGTGGCAGCTTGTCTGATCATTGGAGGGTGTATCCAATTGATTAGGACCTCATTTTCAATGCTGAGGGTGAAAATTTGGCAGTTATTACACTGTTTTCTTGTTGGCCTAGATATAGGCTCCTAGTTTTGGGTGGTCCTGGGCATGCACTGGCCATCAGAATATGTGTCCTTAATTTTTCGTATGACATCCACTAAGGACTTTGATTATACAAGGAAGACATCCAAATATTATGGTGACAGGTGGCAGTATAAAACTCTGAGTCGGACCAAGTTGAGTTCCATAAGGAAGCTTGGCAGGATCAGGTCCATTCAGTTTATTAGGAGATCAATTGAGGAATACATAAGTAATTCAAATGCACGAGAGTTTTGTCTAGATGTTGTTCAAAAATGTCAAAACTTTTTGAAGTCAATGGAATCGTTAGCTGTGTAATGAGTAAAACTTCAAAATTTGACTCTAATACTTGGAATGTGTATACTGCTTTTCCTGCTCCAGATGAAATCAGTAGGTGTTTTTCTAATTAGAATTAAAACTGTAGGCACAGATATATGCTAAACAAACCATGACCAGTCCTCAACTGGTGTTCGTAGAATGGTGTTACGTCAGCTGAGGATTGGGTCCAAAGTTTTTTTGTTTTGTTTTGTTTTGTTTTGTTTTTTTTTGTTGTTGTTTTTTTACACAAAAGTTACTAGCAAGAAATAGAACAGGAAGCAAATGACAGGGAAGTAGAACATATCCTGAACAGATTTTTCAGTTTCCCATTAGGCATTGGTAAACCTCTAAGCAAGAATTAAAAGAAAGATAGAGTCTCCTTTATATCTCACTAATGGAAAAACAAGTTTTCCTTGTTTTCCTAGACAGAATAAAATAATTTATTTTACTTGGATTGAACTGAAATGTCTGAATGCAGACAGCCCTTTTTTAGACAAAGTATGCATAGCTCTTTTGAGCACATGTGGTTTGAATGATAGTCTAATATTTTGCTACCCTCTGTCTTCAAGCTGTTGGGGGGTCTGTGTATTTAGGTTAAAGAAATATTGTTTTTAAAGTGTTTAAAAGAATAGAGTATTCCTTTAGGAAGGATACAGATTGATTTACATGAGAATGTAGAATTTAGCACAGATTTAATTAATCTGAAGTTCCAAAGAGGCAGTCATGTTAGTCTAATTCAGTAAAACAAACAAGAAGTCCTGTGGCACTTACAGACTTACAACTTTTATTGCATGACCTTTCATGGGGAAAAAAAAAATCGCACTTCATCAAACACTTTGAAGATAAGGGAACTTAAGTTTAATTTCTTCATACCAGGGGAGGGGGTCAACCAAGTGGAGATGATATAGGTTAACCAGACTCTCCACCATGTGGAACAAGTCTGCTGCTTGGGACCTTGCAAATTCTAGGGTGGAAGCAAAGGTGAGTTTATCTGCCTCATGAACAGTTGCAGAATAGGGGGTTTTAAAAAAATCTGATTGCAGCATAAGGCTTTTTCCACTAGCACTCTGTCTTGAGTTTCTGGGGGCTACCTCATTCATATTTGAGGACAAAAACCTATTTTAAAATCCTGTGAGCCCATTGATTGGTTTGATGATGCAATATTCTGTCTTGGAGACCACTGGAAAAATTTCGGGTTCCTTTACTTTAGACTTAGGTCTGTACCTTGACATCTGAGTTAAGCCCTGCCCTCAAACATCAGGTAGTTACTAGTTTGTGTAGTTCATGAATACCAGAACAAGAATGTGGCCCGCTACCTGAGCTAAGCATGCACTTGACTGAAATAATAATATGGCCCTTATAGTGGCCATGAACTCCTGACCAACTAGAATCATTATTTACCTCCATGTTAAAATATTCAAAGTCCATCAAGTTTGATAACTGCAACATTACTGCAATGAAGAGCTTCCTTAGTTTATGCAAGGGCTTTGTAGATCAATGGTGCAAATTGTATACCAGGACAAGTGCCATTTTTTCTCAGTCTTGGGAGTCTCATTTGACGTGGATGCAGCATGAGCCTTAATTTTGGGACAAGAGACCGCTTATGCTCCACATTGGATAAAAACAACACAGCCACCTTTATGCAGAATGTGAGTTTCTTGTGAAGACTCAGCATGGTCTCTTTTGATGTCAGAACTCATAGACTCTAAGGTCAGGAGGGACCAATATGATCATCTAGTCTGACCACCTGCACAATGCAGGTCACAAAACCTTACCCACCCACTCCTGTAAGTAACCTCTGACTGAGTTATTAAAGCCCTCAAATCATGATATAAAGACTTTAAAGCACAGGGACTCCTCTAGGAGTGAGTCGTGCCCCATGCTACAGAGGAAGGTGGAAATCACACAGAGTCTATGCCAATCTGCCCTGAGGGAAAACTTCTACCCTACCCCAAATGTGGTGATCAGTTAAAACCCTGAGCATGAAGGCAAATCACAACAGCCGGACACCTAAGAAAATTCTCTATAATACGTCAGAACCCACCCCATCTAATAACTCTTCTCAGGTCACTGGCATACCTGCCATTGGTAGATAAAAATTGGTCAATTGTCAAACTAGGCCATCCCATCCACTCCCTGAATATATCACGCTCAGTTTTGATGCCAACTCGTTTTTTTTTTTTTTGCTCCACAGCTCCTTTTGAAGGCTATTCCTGAACTTTACTCCTCAATGGTTAGAAACTTCTGTCTAATTTCAAGCATAAATTTCCTGATGGACAGTTTAAATCTATTTCTTTTGGTGTCCACACTGGTGCTCTACTCAAATAATTTCTTTCCCTGCCAGGTATTTATAATTTATAACTAATGTACTATACTACGTGACTGTCATTGGGGCTATTCTCTTTAGCCAGATTTTGGCGTCATCTTAGTAGGTGGAGGAGTGTAGCCAGCTTTGCATCAGTCTGACTGATGCTGGGTTGATATGCTGAGGAAGAGGAGCTCACTATGTGGGTGGGAACCCTGGAGCTTCATAGCAGAAGCTGCTGTTCTTGGTATGAGAATGTCATTGCCACTCCTGGCCATTTGCCTGCCTTTTGCAGATTCTTGTCTCTTCTTTACTCACACGCCTGTGGAAGTTAATTCCTTAGGTGTGCAGTAACCTTGTGGATAGAGATTGGGAGGTGGGGAGAGCCAGGAAAAGGGTCTGTCAGTCAGGGAGTGTTAAAAATGGTTATCTCTTTGTTGGTGAGTGTAACACACAGTAGTGCAAGTAGCCAAATGATTGCTATTTCCTGGTTCTTGCAACCTGACATAGGCCACTACCAAAGTTTATATCCATGGGGGTCATTAGCTGCTTTTTCCAGCGGTGGTTAGTTACAGTGAGTCTTCTTCCTCATACTTCCTGCCATCATGGAGCAGCTATTTCCTCAGTGTATTATCTTCCAGTGCCTCACTGGCACAGAGTTTGGCTCAGTCTCTAGGTAGGGCTTGAAGCAGGATGCGGGGGCAAATTGGGAGTCCATTTCCCTTTCAGATATACAGATGTTTCGGTGATCAGGTTGTGCAGCACTACACTGCAGAAACAGATAGGGTTAGGCTATGACCCTTTAAGCATCTAATGGCGAGGGCTGTTGGTTTTATTTGTGCTAAAGAACATCTTTTATAATCCACCAGTTTTCTCAATGATAATTCTTTGCTGTTTGCTGATTAGCTATTATGCCAAGGGCAGACTTCCTGCTGCTTGAATGGAGCCTAAATCCTGATTTATACCTAAAACTTGAGTCAATCTAAGACTATTTCTCGGAGATGTTACAAATTCACTGCTGAGCTGTAGTTAAGCTAACCTGAGACCCACAATAGATGCTGCTCAGTCAGTCAAAGAATTCTTCTGTCAGCCTCTCAAGGGGGTGGATTTATTACAGAGATGGAAACATCTCTTCATGACATTATGTGTGCTACAGTGGCACAGCTGGAGCTACATCACCGCAGTGCAGACACTTACTGCAGCAATGGAAGAGATTTTTCTGTCTTGGTAGTAAATCCATCCCCTTGAGAGGCAGTTGCTAGATCAATAGATCTCTTCCATTGATTTGGCAGTGCCTGTACCAGGACTTGCATCAACTTAAGTATATCTCTCTCAGCTATGAATTTTTCACACACTTGAATGACATAGCTAAGTCAACCTAAGTTTTAGCTGAAGCCCAGACCTTAGTAGTGTGCCTCTGATGATGATAAGCTTGAGACCCCTAGCATCTTGTCAGCAGCTGCAGGGATTTGGGTTTTGACAGTTGTCTTTTTGGTGTTTAGTTTCACACAAGATGGTTAAATTTGGGTTACATAATCATTCTTGTAAAACATTTTCAAGCTGTTTTACTGTTTTGCTTGGTGTTGCATAGGCCTTTTAAAAGAGAAAAACTGATTGGTGGCAGACTATCATTTTAGCAAAACAAACAAGGACTAACAAATTTATTTACTGAATGAGCTTTCATGGGAGAAAATCCCACTTGGACAGATACTTGAAGACTGGGTAAATTTCACTCCTTAGGAGTGCCACTAGACTCCTTGGTTGTTTGACTGAACTAGACTAACACAGCTACCGCTTGGGAACTTTATCATTTTAATAACCTGATCCTGCAACTTTATGTGCTTAACTTTACAACATTTGTGTAGTTCCATTGATTTCAGTTGGATGATTTAAGTGCCTAATTAAGTATGTGCATAACTATTTGCAGGATTAGAACCCATAATTTCTATGTTCTTTTAAATTTTATTTTTAAATATTCTTGTGCCTGGAGTTCTTCAGGGGTTTCTTTCATGCCCATCTATATAGATAACCTCCCTGGTTTGCCCCTGGCATTTCTTACCCCCTTGTGGATTGGGCATTCTCTCATATTGGTTGACTGGACCATGTACCACAGCAGCAGTAGGTGGAGTGACCTGATTGTAAATTGGTTAGAAGATGACTGGAAATGAAAATAGTGAGACATGTATCAGTGGTTGAATAGGCAAAGTGAATGTAATTGCCACATTAGCATAATTCTGTGGTGACTGAATTCAGACCTGCTTTAAGTGGGTCCAGCTCCCTTTGAAATCAGTTGACACCTTTTTTCTGACCTGCTTACATCACCATTTTATATCACTAGCAAATTAACCTGGTGGGGTGTTAGGCTCCACATAGTGGCACGGCAAATTTAAACCTGTTCCCCAGCCGCCTCCAAAAACCTGTGTGGCACATGACAGTGTTATAACCCCAACAGACACAAGCAAAAAATCAAACAGCAATATTCTGGTTGTACTCTGTCATTGGGTACTGCCACTGGAAATACTCCAGGGTAGGGATTCCAAAGGATGTTTTTGTTTCCTCTTTTTGTTATCATTCAGAAAATGCTGGCTTCACTGCAATGGCCAAGATGCCGAAGGATTAATCAAGAGGAAAACCTCCAATTATGAGGTAGGTTTGTATTTGTTAGAAAGGAGAGTATATTGCTTCATGGGTAATTTTTGGTTTTCCTTTCATGTTTGGACACATACTTTCTCTCGCTCTCTACTTGAATCTCTTAATCACTGAAATTGTCTATCAGCTGTAGGGTACTGTTGACCTGTTTGTTGATTACACATTACAGGGATCATTAGAACTCTTCTTTTTGCTGAGCTGCTCTCTGATTTCTGGGGGGTCCTAAAAAACAAGTACTGTGGGGAGAGCTATGTGGGGATTGAAGGAAACAGAATTCACCCTCCAACCAGTCCTCCTGAGGCCATTGTTCCAATCCTTTTGTTAAACCAAAGCTGGAGAGCGCAACTCCTCCTTTAAAGGGAAGAACAAATTTTAAAAATGTTTTTATCAGCTTAGAGGATTTTCTAAGAAATTCATAATGTTGATGACAAGATCTGGCACCAGTTAATCAAGTTAATTATAGACAACAATAGCTCAGTCTCCAAAAGATATAATAATGCTAACAGCAGGTTTCAGGAGAATTGGTTGGTGGAAACAGTCTCTTGGATGACAAGATAATATTTCTGTCCATCAGTGCTGTTCTTCGTTACATTTAAGCCAGCACCAAATTCACTTTAATAGATAACTAATTTCATGCTCTGCTTGAATGTCTTTGTATGGAGCCTACTGCAGACTGTCTGATTACTTAGCAATGTTGAAGAGCCATGAATTTGTGTTAAGAATCTCCAGAGGTAATCAGAATCTAAACACAGATTTTCCACCAAGAGTAAATATAACTAATGTGTTTTTATAACACTTCTATGCAACATTCTACA
Source organism: Podocnemis expansa (assembly GCA_007922195.1). Classification (NCBI taxonomy): domain Eukaryota; kingdom Metazoa; phylum Chordata; order Testudines; family Podocnemididae; genus Podocnemis; species Podocnemis expansa. The sequence goes on along the minus strand of ML681964.1, from coordinate 25,281,245 downwards.
ATATTCTTCCTCTTTTTATAATTAACATTATTTGTAGTTTAATAGTTAGATGAAGGACCTGTCTGTGCTGCACTTGAAGCTAAGATATTCATTGGGTTAAAATGCTTGTGTTGCAGATTAAACAGTTGTAAGTTTTCCATTCACAGGGTTTTCTTCTCTGAACTGCATAGGGAAGAGGGGAGATCTGCAGACAGAGTGCCCTCTGTATGTGGATTTAAGGGTGTAATATTGAACTCAGAACTCCTCCCATTAGTTTGATGGGAGTTTTAGTTGAGTGAAACTAGAGCAAAGTGAACAGGGTCTTGGAAAGAAATCTGCAGTTTATGCCTTTGACTCAAATTCATGAAATATTGTTTTCCTTCTCCAGTGGCTGAGGTATGCAAGCTTTATATATAAAAGCCTGATCTTTGTCCAGCTTCAGTCAATGGCAAAATTCACTGGCAAACCTTGAATAAGAGCAGGATAGCAACTACCATTTATATTTGGTTTAATAAATAGGTTCAAATTACAACAAATTATGCAACAAATTATTCCAGCTTTCATTGACTCTTATAATCTGATGCATACTTTTGACTGGCCAAAACTATTCATGGGTTTAGCCAAACTACTTGCTTTTTACATCAAAAGGATCTAGTCTAGATCACTAGACAATTTTTTAAGGTCCAAATAATGTAAAAATGGAGAATTCACTACTTTATTTTTTCATGACATATTTGTGATCATTTGTTACCTACAGGCTGTAAAGAAGTCAATTACCTAATAGAAATTGTCAAAACTGTTTAAGGAAACATTTCGCAGCTGCTCAGAAACTAGTTGTTTTGTAAGCAGTTTAATAGTAAGACATACTCTCCTGACTTCAGGTCCGCATTATTCTTAATCATTGTATTATAACCACTCGATGCTGCAGATAAAATAAAGGCATTCTACAATATTAATATGACTCTTCAGGATTGTTATGGCTATGGAGTTGTGTGGTTAATTTCAATGGTTATTCTTAACTGTCATCTTGGTGACTGGAAAGAATTGCCTAGGGAGATTGTGGAATCTCTGTCACTGGAGATTTTTAAGACCAAGTTAGATAAAGCGCAGGTTAAGGATGGTTGTTAGACATTGACTGACTGTAGCAAATCCTTATGGTACTGTCTTCAGCAAGGGTTGGTGTAGAGCTGCATAGCCTTGGATGACCCATGTTTCCAAGAGTTCCTGGAAAACAGAGCTGCAATGCTACCCCTTTTGAAAATCATCTGCATGTTTTCATCTGCAAAGCAGCACAGAAGCTGAGTAAGTTGATGGCTGTCCTACTCCCTTTAAGGTCAGCTAGCCACCTTGATGGCACTAGCACTCAAGGATGCAGAAGGACTGCAGTTCTGGCCAGATCAGTGCAGTAAGTGCAATAGGAGGATGGGAGAAAGTCGTCTTGTCAGCCCTAGTTTGATCATCTGTACAGGGCCATCTGCCATGTCTCTTATTTATGTAGGAAAAATGTTGACTGGGTGAAAGTTGCATAGACACTTCCAGTTAAAATGGAGCTTCACACACTAGGTATTCCAGACTACATTTCCTTGCTACAGATGACCATGACAGTGGGCCTCACTGTGACATCACATGAGCTGTGTTTGACCCTGTACTGTCAGACAATGCTTTGATCACACCAAGTGTATACATTTTGGGTGGTGGAAGACATATTTAAGAGAGACTTTCTCATGAATTTGAAAGGAGAGAACTAAATTCTTTTGTGGACCTCTGGGAACTGGCACTGGATTTCTTGAACTAGAATTTGCTTTATTTCTTCATAATTGATCATATGTGTAGTGCATATAATGAGGACTTTTCAGTCATCTCCCTGTTGTGTTGCCAGTCTAAAATTAAAGCAGAGCCTGCTTTGGCCTTAATGCTCCACAAACTCATGAGGATTCACTGTTTTTATTAAACTTTCTGCTCATTGCTAATATCTCTCTTGATCCTCCCAGATGACAGTAAATCATTAATCCTTTAGGCCACCCAGCTCTCATTAGTGGTGGTCTTAATAATTCTTCCTCTTTTTCTCTACATCCAGGTGCTTTGTGTGTGTACCACTTGTATAATATCTGAGAAGTTCCATGGCTAAGCTTTTGTAGTAAGTTGATTATCTTGGGGCAGCAAGCTTATGCTTCTGAGCAGTAATACAGCTGAACAGTAAAGTAGTGATGCAGTTTCAGATCATTATTAGTTCCAATAAGCTGTTAAATGAGAAATATTCTGGGGGTCAAATTCTTCTTCGATATACAGCACCCTCTCTGTAACCTTATTGTCTTCAATAGATTTGCACAGGGGATAACTCAACGCAAAAAAGGATCCCAGTTCTGTGGCAAGTAATTCATAATTTTTCACATGAATGGGGGGTGCATGCGGTGGGGGTGGGCTTGCAGCATTGGGGCCTGGGTGTTATGTATGTTTGCTTCTCTGGGTCACTTCTCATAGATGCTAAGGTCAGAAGGGACCAGTAGGAGCATTGCTGCCCTGGGAAAGGACCCAAAGCACTGGCCCAGGCCCCACCCCCTACCTAGAAGCCATGCCTCCAGCCGGGGCCAGGAGTGGCCGTGGTGGGCAGCTGGGGCATGGATCCCTGGCCAGGGACAGGGCCAGGAGCAGCAGCCGTGGCCGCGGGTGGCTGGGCCCCGGATCCACGGCCAGCGATGGGACCGGAGCAGCCGCCATGGCTGCGGGCAGCTGGAACCAAGATCTCTGGCCCGATTGGGCCGGAGACCGGCAAAGGCAGGGCCCCGCCAGACTTGGGGCACGGGCCCCATGTGCGTGGCACCAGCGACGCCCCTGGACCTGTATGATCATTTAGTCTGACCTCCTGCACAATGCAAGCCTCAAAACCTCACCCGCCCTCTCTAGCAATAAGCCTCTAACCTACACCTGAGTTATCGAAGTCCTCAAATCATGATTTCAGGACTTTAAGATAGTGAATTCACTTCATGTAGATCTTGGATTTTCCAGATGCTATATACAATTCACATGCTTAAAATACAAGAATATTTTTTTGACTCAAGCTTGTTTTCAAGCTACTGTGGCTAGAATGGAATAGAAACTTTACCAAGAGGGCACAAGTATGTTCAAGCACTTCTACATGACCTGTTTAGCATGGTTGAAAAATGGGCAGACCCTATGTGGAGCAAGCACAAATATGATGCTTCTTTTATACCAAAATGTAGTGGATAACTTACACTTTTCTTACTTGTCTAACCAGAATAGGATTTCTTACTGTTCTTTCTGTTATTTTAGGAGTACCTTAATCGCTCCTTTTGGTTATTTATAATAACTGTAGGCAAGCAGTGTTGGTCAGTGGGACAAAAAACATTCTCAAGGATCAGGAGGCAATGCATGGGTAAATGAATAAACAAGAATCGATAGCTGTTTTTCTGGTCTGCAGACAAACAGATCAGATTTCTGTAAAGAGATATATAGCCAGATATGGAGGGTCTCTCCTTACTTGCACTCTAAAGTGATATGCTTACTTTACACAACATTAGCACAGTTTTCAAAGAACTCCTCATGCGTCTGGTGGAGACAAAGGTGGTTTGTGCCCCCTGAATGTCTTAGTCCTTACTATATCCAGGATGCTGATGTTCACAAAATTCTAAGCTCTTGCACAGCTGAGGCATTTTGAAATAGTTTTCCCAGTACCAGGTGTCTTTATGGGCATTTCTCTCCACATCTTTTCTGCTCACCCTTCTCCCAATATATCCAAGCACAACTGAGGAAGTTATGAGAATTTTTAATTAATTTTGTACTTATGTATCTATACATTTTCTCCAAGTTTTGAAAAACCAATTGTAAAAAATAACATGGTAGTGTATGTGTAAATGTTTCCATACCAACGAGAATCTGAGCATAAAGGCTCACTGATGTGAAGTAATTTGTTCAATTACACTCCAAAATCTGACACAAAGCAGATTTCTAGTGCAATCACTTAAAGATATTTTTCAAATTAAGCTCTAAACTCAAAATCCTGCATGCTCCAAACCTTGGCTTGCTCAGCAAATGAAATTTGCTGCTAGAAACTGCATAGATAGACAGATGTCCAACCAATCACTTAGCCAACCTAAGTGTTCAAACACTGTTTGCACATGCAAAATTGAGTGCAATAAACTAGGTGCCCCAAACTGTGCACCCCCACAAATTTGGTGGCAAAGGCTAAGGCTCTTCCAAAATTGTGGCCCTTTTCATTAATTCAGCAGCTTTTCTTCATATGATGTGATTGGTATAATTAAAATCAAGTGCTGTCATTAAAGTAACTTTAATCCTCTTGGTGCATTCTAGTCATATGATACATTTTAATAGCCACAAGTAATGCTGTTTTATTTGCTCTCCCAGCAGAACATGGCTGATAAACAACAATATTTCACAGCAGAGATGTCTTATCCCACAAAATATTTCACTGTGCCTTTGGAGACATCTCTTATTAATCAGATTTCCCACTGACATGCACACCCATCCAAATCAATGCAGTCAGTGGAGTTAGTAGACTAACATTCTCAGGAGAATTTAATGAATATCTAGCCATTTAATTCTGCTGAAGAGGAGGCAGCAGGGTGGCTGAACAGGGTAGGTTTATTGCCTCTGCACCGTGTTGCTCTCAACTGTGGGTTTTGATTCACCGTGCTACAATTTGAGTGGGTAATTGGAATCCCTGAGAACACATTTGATCTTGCTGTTTCTGGCAAAGGAATCCCAGGGAGGTACTGACTCCCAATAAAGACTTTTTTTAAGTGCAAGTATTGTGCAACATGAAATAAGCATATTAAACAATACTGCAACAGCTGGCATGCTGCAGGGATAGTCATTTGCACCCTTCTGCACTGCCTCCAGCAGAATATTGCTGAAGGTACAAAAAATGGAGAAAATGACAGATTAGAAAACATCGTTCATAGAGACAGTTTGTTTCCCCAGCTGTTTTCAATTGTCTTCTTTTATGCTCTGTCTTCACATATCTTGAAATTTCTCCTCATTCTGGCTTCCTGAGTGGCAACTGAAAGTGATGTAATGGTTGCTCCTAATAAAGCATTCATTACAGAAGACTCCAGTTTAAATTCATATTTGTTGCAGGAGCCAGGTGTTAGCCGATTATTATTTATATGGTGTCCCAGAGTGTGACAGATATTCTACAGGTATATAATTAGACATATCTCTGGCCCAAACAGCTTAGAGTCTAAGCAGACCAAAATCAGATGAAGCATAAAAAAAGGGGTGAATTTATGCAATCAGCTAGTGCTATTAAGCACAAGTCCTCTGATTCCACCATGTGTCTTGCTTTTTTAGCAATCTTATCAATATTCAAACTCTCAACATGTAACCACTCTATTGAAACACCCGCTACTTGATGCATCACTACCACATAGGGCTAACTCTTCTGCCAAAAATCAAGGTGAAAGATTAGTACCTGAAACTGATGTGTAGCACCAGTTTGGAGGCAGGATTGTGGAACATATTTCTTTCATAGCAAAATGCATCAGCTCATGTCTTTGTGTGATTCTTTTCCAGCTCCGCTGGTAACAAGGCACTTGGAGAATCAGCATCTCCAGTGATGCATCCGATGAAGTGGGTTACAGCCCACCAAAGCTTATTACTGAAAAAATTTGTTAGTCTTTAAGATGACACAGGACTTTCATTGTTTTTAGTATCTCCTAAGCAAGCCATTCATATCTCGTCCTCACTAGTTGCCTTGTCAGATCTCCTTTTGCCTTCCCTTGTGATGTATTTCATCTTAAATTGGCATAAGTTACACCACTAGCTGGCTAAATAGGGGTAACTGCATGTGTGAAGCCTGAGTGTCAATGAAATGTGCCTATTTCCTTATAAATGGTATTTCTTTGGTGTTTACACAAACAGGCCACAATGATGATTCTTGTCTCCCTAGAACTTAAGTAGCCATGCACCTGGTCATGAATTTGTAGATGTCCACTCCATTCCTTACTCAAGACCATGCCCCTTAGCACTTGGCCTGAATTGTTTAGCAAACCCAAATCCCGTTTATGTGACATGAGGGTTTTAGTAGTTGTATTCTAACTTAATCACTTTGGGATCTAATTCTGCACTCAATTATGAGTGTAATTTCCTTTCACGTCCCTGACATATGCAGTCAACTAACAAGGCCAATTTGGTCCCTAGTGCCTAGAACAGACAAGGAGACATGGCTATATCCTAATAGACTGAAAAAATGCTAACACTGCAATAGAAACAAGAGGATTAGATGAGAACTCATGTACGAATCACAGATTTTTCAAATGAATATTAAAAATCACTTTCTGAAAGCATATTGGGATGTTTTAAAATCTAAAGTGAATTTCCAAGAGATGCAGTAGTAAACTCCTTATTTGTTATGATTTCCTTCTATTTATATTTGGCAACATTACACTTCCTTCTACTCTATGTGCTATGATGGTGTGATTTCAGGAATGTTACTTTCCAAGCATAGTTGACAGAAAGTTCTTTAACACACTGTGATGTGAATGCAACTCTTGTTTTAGTCATCATTAGCTGATTACAATACGGCAGTGCTGAGACAAGTTCTTGGGCTTCACTGATTGCCAGGAAATGTGGTTCAAAAGCAGTGAGTCGAAAAAGAAAAAAAAATGCTGTTGAAGGGTTAAGTGTTTTCAGCAATCTCAAAATGTTATTAAACACTAATTGAACTGTCAACAGACCCTGCAGATACCATGGTGCTAACATGATTGGATACTTAGCTGAGAACTGTGGAGGAACTGTATGTAGTGACAATAGAAAGAAAAAGCTTCCCTTAAGCAAATTATTAAGTCAATTAAGAAAACCCCATAAGCTGGTGCTATTCATTTATTATTTTAAATTCTAATACCTACCAATGATCTTTGAAATAATTCTATGAACTTCAGTGAACTGTCCTATCATTCTGATGATGTATTCTTTTTTGTGTGATTGAAAGTTTAATGACATTGGTATGACAAATCTCTTTGTTTCAAGGGCATAGCCAAAGGAAGGATTCTCCAGTGGCATTTGAGACACTTGGATTCAATTCTTTGCTCCACCAGCTTCTGTGTGTGACCTTGGACAAGTCTCTTAAGTAACTGAGGGCTCAGAGCAGCTATCTGTAAAATGGGGTCAACAGCGCTTCCCTATGTTACAGTGCTGGAGGAATGAATCTATGAACGACTGAGTTGCTCAAATGCTATGGTGATGGGGATCATATACCTATATTAGATAGAAAAGTGGTAGTACTAGCCATACAGGGCAAAACTGATGGGGAATCTAGTGTATTGTGTGATCAATCCTGTAACGGACTTTATGTATTCCTTAGAGACGAGTGTTGAAGACCTTCTCTATGCCATAAGACCTGTGGTGTGGTTCCACAGTGCAGGAAGAAGGAGCTGGATTACAGAGAATCACATAGTCTGTGACCACTAGATCAGTTTTTCCATTGGCCTATTTAGTCATAAGGCAGATGGAGTAAAATGTGTGGCTGAGGGAGGGGTACCTATAAGCCTGTAGGAGCCTAAAGGCTGCAGTAATGGCCTCTGAGGTGTGTCTGAGGTCTCAGGAAAGGCAACTGACTGCCCAATCCTCTTGCAGAATCACTCAGTGCCAGCACTAAGATCAGGTACTACTTGGGTTCATCTAAGGACTTGATCTTGACTTCATAAAAATGTGTAGCTTTACTGAACCAGGTCCTAAGTCATTTATAGCAGCAGCATCTTTCCAGCGAGCCTGCAAGGAGAAAATGTGAATATATTAAAAGAAAAGCTCGGCTACTTTTTCTATTTTAAAAAATATTGTGCATTATTTTGGCATAGTAATTTTGAAAATACAGAACAAAACAATACAGCTGGATTTAAGATTGGAGGTTATAATGCCCTTGGTTTTGCTGAAGTCACTTGACAAGGGCTTCAATGCAAAACAGAGACAGATCAAGGAGCAGAACTTCAGATCAATGCCATTGGTAGTTCCATCAGAATTAACTCTGATTTAGAAGATGTTTTTAAGTGAAATTTTAGAGGTGCACTGACAATACTTAATGCTGTAAAGGAGAAAAAGAGATGGGTATCTACCATACCCATAATAGTGTATATATTGGTAGGAATGAGGTTGTATCCTTTTGCCCTGATTGCTACACAAGGTCTCCTGCAACTTTTCCAATTTGGACCAGTGAGCTGGGACACATCTCCAGTTGCTGCACGAGTTCCATTCGATCTTCCTGCCCATCTGTCAACTGGGGAGATATTGCTTTCTCAGGGAGACAGTGGCGCTGTGGAAACTCATTTTCTCTGGTATCATCCCCAGCATATTGGTAATGCAGAAAGACTGCCTGACTCCCAATGTCATGAGAAAGGTGGTGTGAGAATCAAATTTAGAGAGCAACACTCACCCACTATCTCATGCTTACACTCTATCCTGATACTGAAAGCCACTATTTTGCCAGAAGTCACAATGTCTAACCATGACAGAAACCAACTGAGATGCAGGCAGTCTGGTGGAAAGAAGCCCAGAGGTCTTGAGTTTCTGGCAAAATTAATGTACCCTTGGCTATCACCTCTCAAAAGTCAGCTGTGAGTGGCTGTTGAGCAGACTTAGAGTAACTTTGGATTGTTAGGAAAAATCAGTGGGATGCTTGCAATGTTATTTATCAACTTAGATCATCTTTGTACCAAAATGGCATAAATTTTTTTAAAAAATAATTGAGATCATTTTGGATGTTTCTGGTCCTCAAAATTAGAGGGAGGAGACGGTGCTATCCTATTCATACAAGTTCTACAAGCTCCAAAATCTGACTTTACTGAATAATTTCTATGCATTAGTTACAATGCTAAAACAACCTGGTTATTACACCTAGGCACTTGTGTCTCACAGAGAACATAATAAAACTTTTAACCAGTTAATAAACATGGCAAGGCTATTTGTCTCATTTTACTGAGATAATAAACTTCCATCTTGCTCAGCTCAAAAAAATACAAGCAAAACTTAATATGTTTGATCATGAGAGAATAATTCTTCAAAGAAAATCACTGCATTGCAATTGAAAAGGAAAATAAAGATATCGGTGCAATAAGAAACTAAAACATTTGTGCCATAGTTAAGAATCACTTTTTATCCAACTTCCTAAACCTAAGGGTTGGAGGATATTCATTAATACATTACATTTCCTGACACAGGGTAGTTGCTGATCACAGACCAGCTAAGGGTATATTTCTATTCATGGAAATGCTAAGCTTCTGGAAGAAATCAGTAACTTTTTTTTGGGTCCCATAGGACCATTTTAGAAAAGATTCCATCAAGAGATGCTGTCAAACCTGAATATTTGTCAGAGCTTAAAGCAAATACTGTTTATAATTATCTCTCATCAGGAAGTTAAAAATAATGAATATGAAAAAGTTCCCCTTCCTTCTTTAAGAGGTAAGATAGCAAACACCTGCTCATGTACGGGGTCATTGTAGTATGTTTTTCATCAACAGGAGGTAGTTCACACAGTCAGTGTACAGAAGGGCTGCAAGCCATAATAGGCATATTCTGTGCAGCATCCAGACAAATCTACTAGTACTAAGCTATTGGGGATGTGTATACTAATCTAGTGCCTTCCTTCTGAGAATCAGAAAGCATTTTCCAAACATTAGTTAAACTTTACTTCACCTGTGAGAAGCAGATAGTTGGAATTTTCAAGGTGCCTTGAGGAATCAAACCTCCAACTCCCACCGGCTTCCCATTGCCTGAGAGCATCCCAGGAAGGGGAAAACCAAAGAATAAGTAGTGCTAGGGAATTAATTATGGGCATCACAGACTCTTGTTCTAATGCTGTAAGAGAGAGAACATGAGCCAGAACCAGTATATGGAGTTAGTCAATTTGTGTCTCTCTGGGCAGGGAGATTCTCCCATTCATTTCAGTAAGCTGGATTTTACCCTTACTGAAGGCCTCTGATGTTCAGGTAGGAATCTAAGACTAGCTCTCCAGGATCAAACCAACACCACCACTATCCTCCCAGTATATAGAGGAGTAACCCTGTGGAAAAACAACCTTCAAAAGCAATTTTTAAGAGTAAAAAAAAGTCCTGGATCCACTGAGCCTTGGGCCTTAACAATTCTAATGAAATATTACTATTTCCTTGTTAAGCATTATCAATACCAGGCTGAATTTCACTAATTTAGAAGGAATTGATGTGGATTAGCATTGTATCCACCATTTTCTATCTTTTAAAAAAAGTTATCAAGGGGTAGATCAGGAAACTCTGCTTTTTTCATTGTTCTTGCATTTGACTTGCTAAGCTTGTAGAGAGGGTATTTTTCCTTCTTATTCTCTAACTGCAGGCTTTTGACATAGCATAAATATTCTCCAAGCAGCTGTCAGCAGACGTATTGGTTGTACCCTTCCTCCCTACCTGGTAGGTATGAAATAACACCATCCATCTTCTAAGAAGGATCCCTTGGTCTCTTTATCCTCCAGTCCAGTTGTTATCATAATTGTCTCTCCATAAGTTACAAACTGTTCCATCACAGCAGGAATACAGCTGTGATTTATTGTTTCTTAAAAATGATTGTTACAAATGATCTTGTTACTTTATTGGGTATCCTCACAGTGGGATGTTATTGCTAATAGATACCCTTGAGCATTTGCAATCTGTCTCTCTCATTAAGAGGATCATAGATGCCATGCCTGTAAACATGTTATCAGTAATTTCATGGAATGCGAGTCCAAACCTCTTTGTTGGCTAAGCAATTTCTTGAATTCTTAAGAAAAACATTCTATCATGTTTTTACTTTAACTTCACCAAAGAAGTCATTACTAGTGATGATGTACTTTGTATACTTTAGTCATGTGCAAAAGTACACTAATATCATGTTTTAGAATAGCATCAACTTCCAGGCCCTCATGTTTGCAATCCAGAGGTCTTTCTCCAGGCTTGTCTTTCCAGTTCTTCCTCCATCCCTTTGTTTGTAAGTCTTTAAGCCTTAAGGCTATGAATGGGATTTTTAAAAATCATTGGCATAATTGTGTTCCCATTCAAGTCAATGGCAATTTTACCAGTGAATTCAGTGGGAGGAGAATTAGAACAACTCTTAGTGTATTTGAAAATCTTATCTTTATCTCCTGAGGAGTTACTGCTAGTGAGGTTCCCCTAATTCAAAGAGCCATCCTCATATATCTTGAATGGAAGGCTACAAGGGAAAAAATTATCCTTGCCTTTTCTCTCTCCAAATGGAAGGGAATACCTTTCCAGTATGTGCTGAGGCAGTAGGTCCTAGGATTTTCATTTTGTCAGGTTATAAGGAGACTGAGGAGGATATCAGGATGGTATGTGAGCTAAGAGGGAGATGAAGACAATATCTAAGCACTTCTAAGATAGAGGAAATAAGTATTAATGTGATACTCTTCGAGAGCAGAGTGGAGGTACAGTAGGCATCTTACAGGAAGGGGAAGACTAAATAGATGGGCATGAGTAGATGAAGAATGGATAGTTGGTGGGGGGGGGGGTTCTTAAACAGAATAATAAGAGATTGAGCAGGTAAGTAGTAGGTTGTAGTCTGTCCAGCTGGAGATGGGAAGCAGGTGTCTCTTGTTCTTTGCACCATAAATATGAATGAAACACATAGTTAAGGTAGGGCCAAAGATACACAACGTGGAAGACCTACCTGCATATATGCTGCTTCTCAGGCTGGTTTTAGCTGGCTTCTAAAACATGGTAAGAACTTCTGGAAGTCTCACAAACAGTGTAAAGAGCTTTTCTGAGAACTACAGAAGTGGTGATATTTATTCATCTCTAATCTACCCTTTTCTGAAATGAAAAGAATTTTTTCTTTTGTTCTTTCTTCACACAAAATAAAGAAGGGGGGGGAAGCATTTTGGAGTGCATTAACATTGTTAAAGATCTGTGCTTCATATGATCATACATATTCCCATAAACAAATGACTATAACATAGATGCTCAGGAGCTACCTTTTTTGTAATTTTTCCAGTTCAGGTTATGTCATCAGCAACCATTTACTTTCTCTTGTGTCCAGGTACCTTTCTGTGTAGTTGAGTCTTGGTGTTTGTAGGTGGGCTACTGAACTATGCAATGCCTTCATGCCATTCTTACTCAGGATTTATTATGGAATACCATACTGCTCAGTTTTAGCAAGGAGAGCAGAATATGTACTCTTCCCTAAGCAGCATACAGGTGCCTTTTTGTGTGATGGGTATGTATAAATGGACTTAAATTTATTGTATTTCCAAAGAGCTGACAAGGGACCATAAAACTAATCAGAAAGACTATCTGAGAAAAGAAATGGAAAAGAAAAAATAAATGACACTAGCTTGATACTGTATATTATCAGAACCAAAATAGTAGGCATTCTGTTTTTGGAGTACATGATAATTTATCAAAGACAGATCAAAACTGCTCGGTAATCCTTAAAATAAGATAATGCATCATCTTTATTATGGGAAGTAACCACATTTCATACCTAGTGTAGATGTAGAATTATATGAGTGAATCCCTAATTCTGCAAATATTGTTCGGTAATTATTGAACAGTAGATTGGGATATTTGGAGCCTAATCCTGATTTGGGGGGGGGGAGTGGAGGGGGTGCAGATAGAAGAAAAAGTTGGATCGTTTGCATAAAATAGACAAGATATGATGTATCTATGCTGTGCTATCTTCTAACAATTTGGATATGTGGAGATTTTTAGCCACACTACTGCATCATGAGCCCTAAGGTATATTTAGTTTATGTGAAAGTTCTATATGTAGGTTACAAGAAATTCTCATGTACACAATGACTGGCAATCTCTTCTATTCATTTTCTTAGAATAATTTCATATAATTTGAATTGTTGAAATCATTCAATCACCAGCCTTTTAACTAATCAATGATTATGTGCTTTACAGTTTGTTAAACCAATCCATGCTATATTTGTGTGGTTTTTCCGAGAACTCTATTAACACACATACATTATTATATGATTTCACAATCTGCAACATCATGAATGAGGATTCTTTCAGCCCCGGTCAAAGAGTTTGTATTACCCAGGAACCACTCTGACTTCAATACTTTGGCTGTTAGAAACCTTCTCATTTCCAGCCTACATCTTCCCCCCTCTCCTCTTTTGGAGAGCTCTGCCAAACGAACTCTGGTTATTGAAGAATTCTTGGCATTTCTGAACAGCACTAATGTAACTGAGTGACCCAATCCTGCAGTCTTACCTAGACCAAATTTCCATTGGCATCACTGAAATGTTTGACTGAGTAAGGCTGGTTGGATTGGGTCAGGTGTGGTCCATGTTTTGACTTGCAAATAAGCACCTCAAGGAAGTCTCAGTGAAAGAGAAATGACTGGTGAGCAGAAAATCAGGATAATCAGTGTTCTTTGCTCTTTAAGCACAAACCAAGTAGGTAGGTTGACCCTGTGGTTCAAGAGCAATAAGACCATCTTAGCAGCAAACTTCATGAGAAAATGTGCATCCTATCTGTCAAATTCATTTAACTCCTAGCACCTGGCCCATAAAATCCAAAATATTTTATGTAGAAATGGGATACAGTATTTAGACATAGTTAGAAATCTTCAGGAATAAAATATACAGACTCTTTTTAATTATGAAAAACTTTATTTCATTTCAGCATTGGTTTCATGTTTCTTTTGGTCTGATGACATTTAAGGCAGCAAGTTTTTTCCCTTGAAAACCTGTCTGTGCTGTTGAAAAAGTGTTTTTCTTTGGTATTTAATGGAACATGGTCAATAGATATCCTAGGGAATAGAATCATAGGGTATAAGGAACCTCATGAGGTCATCTAGTCCAACCACCTGCCAAAAAAGCAGGACCACTCACTAAATCATGCCAGCCAGGGTTTTGTGTAACCAAGCCTTAAATATCTCCAAAGATGGAGATTCCACCACTTCCCTAGATAGCCCATTCCAATGATTCACCACTCTCCTAGTAAGAAAGGTTTCCTAATATCCAGCCTTGAACTCCCCGGCTGCAACTTGAAACCATTGCTCTTTCTTCTGTCCCGTGTTACTGCTAAGAACGGCCGAGCTCCGTCCTCCTTGGAGCATCCCTTCAAGTAGTTGAACGTTGCTATCAAATCCCCCCTCAGTCTGCTCTTCTGCAGGCTAAATAAGCCTAGTCCCTTCAGTTTCTCTTCATAGGTCTTGTGCTCCAGCCTCTTGATCATTTTCATTGCCCTCCGCTGGCCTCTTTCTAATTTGTCCACCTCCTTTTTGTAGTCGAGAGCCCACAGCTGGACACAGTATTCCAGATGCGGCCTCACCAGCGCCAAATAGAGGGGAACTATCACAACCCTCCATTTGCTGGCAACACTTCTTCTGACACTGCCCATTATACCATTGGCCTTTTTGGCAGCTAGAGCACAGTGTTGACTCATATACAGTTTCCCATCCACCATGAACTCCAGGTCCTTTTCTACAGTGCTGCTACTTAGCTGATCACTCCCCAGCCTGTAGCAGTGCATGGGGTTTTTCTGTCCCAAGTGCAGGACTTAGCACTTGTCCTTGTTGAACCCCATGAGATTTCTATTGGCCCACTGCTCCAACTTGTCTAGGTCTCCCTGAATCCTGTCCCTGCCCTCCCGTGTGTCTGCTGTTCCCCCCCAGCTTGGTGTCATCCGCAAACATTCTGAGTATGCAATCTATCCCATCATCCAGATCATTAATGAAAATGTTGAACGGAACTGGCCCCAGGACCGACCTTTGGGGCATACCACTCTTTACTGGTTGCCAAATAACTAGAGTTGGGATTCAGAGTGATCTAGATAAATTAGAGGATTGGGCCAAAAGAAATCTCATGATGTTCAAGTGCAGCAGACTCCTCTACTTAGGACAGAAGAATCCCATGAGCAACTACAGACTGTGGACAAACTGGGTAGGCAGCAGTTTTGCACAGAAGGACCTGGATATGAGTCAATGGTATTTCCTTGTTGCCAAGAAAACTAATGGTGTATTGGGCTGCATTAGTAGGACCAATGCCAGCAGATTGAGGGAAATGATTATTCCCTTCTTTTTAGCATTCCTGAAGCCACATTTTGGAGTATTGTCCTGTTTTTTGAGTCCCCCCACTACTGGAAGGTTGTGAACAAAATGGAGAGAGTCCAGCAGAGGGCAACAAAAATCATAGAAACTGGAAGAGGGGCTGGAGCACATGACTTAGGTGAAACTGAGGGAACTAGGTTTATTTAGTCTGCAGAAGAGAAGAATGATGAGGAATTTGATAGCACCCTTCCACTACCTACCTGAAGGGAACATGGATCTAGACTGTTCTCAGCAGTGGAAACAGTGGCATTGCTACCCCAAAAAGCATTTAGGGCCCAGGTCCCCACCCCCCCGTGACCCTGCCCCCTGCTGCACCAGACCCTCCCCAGCCCCAGTGTGTTCTAGGAGTGGTTCTTCTTCTTCCTTTGAATTATCCAGGCTGGCCATAGCTGATGATGGGAAGACAGGGTGGGGTAGGCCAAAACTCTGAAATAGCACCGAGCACACACACTCTCAGGTGTTTGGCTGGCTGGTTTTGCTCACGTGCAATGGTCTAAATGATGGCCCTGTTTGGGTTGAAAATTAATTTTTCCTCATGTCTTATTGGCAATATCCAGGGGGTTGAGTTTGTTTTACCTTTCTTCTACCTACAGCATGGTTGGTCACTTGCCAGGATTATTTGGATATATCTTGCTTAATCATTTCCCTGCCATTGCACTGGTGCACCTCAGTCCTTCCTAGCTTCTTCCTGTAGCATGTAATGATCTAGTCTCCTGTGGATCTTATTTATTTTGGTTTTAATGTGTGGATGCTTGGCATTGGTGTTGGCCGTCTGTGATGCACAGAGCTGAGACGAAGTGATCTAATGATACCTTCTGGCCTTACACCCTGACTCTGATTTTTGATTTAGGAAGGCTAAGATGTATCTAGGTGCAAGATTCATTATTTTTGTAGGCTGTTTAGAGGTCCCTGGAAGGCAGATGATATAAAAAGGTAAAGTCTAAACTCTGCATTAGGGATAGAAAAATCCTGTTTCTACAAGCAGAGAAGTAAAAAGTCTTCTCAAAAAGAGCCTGTATTTTTAGTGAATGAATAACTAAGGAATGTTCAGTCTTGCTATAGAGAATTAAATGTGGCTTTCCATTGATACCTTAAGCATGTTTATATTGAATGTCTGGAACTTTGTAAATGAAACCAGACATGTCTTTACTAAAGACTCTTTAGGGAGCGTTTGGCATAGTACGATGCTCAGAAGAAAAAAGTTCATTTCCTCAGACATTCCAGGGCAGGCCATTGAGATGGTTAGGTTGTAGATAACTAACTTCTAGACTGACCTTTGCCATGGAGCGCAAAGAATCATTCTGATCTTCACAGGACAGTTATCTGGATTCCAGTGATGCTCTCAGATAGGCAGGAACAAAAATTATTCAGATGGAAACTAAAGTCAGTTGGGAACCAATGACTTGTCATAAATCTTTGAACAGAACAAATAATTAATTTTTAAAGGCTTTAAGTATATGACAGTCTCGACTATGGTTCTCATCATGATACTTCTAGAGGATTTCCAAGCTGTATTAAATGGAAGTGTTTTTTGGTCTGTACCAAAATGCTCACTTCATTTCACATGAAGCAAAGCCTACAGTAAATAAAATAAATTAGGGCTTGTGTGCACAGCATGGCAAAGTGCTCCAGCAGGACGTGATTTGTAAAACCAACTAATGTGCTCTGCTCTTCAGTGTCCTGGACCTGCCAACACAATCTGAAGGGTATCTAGTTTTTAATTAATGTAATTCCCATTAACTCAAACCAGGCATCTATTAGAGTGCCAGCATCCATGCAAGGCAGTTAGAGGGCAACATGTTAGAATGCTTCATAAATCACACCCCTCTAAAATGCTTTGCTGGCTCCATGTAGACAAGTCCTTAGATTTTTATGACTTCCAACCACACTGTAAAATAGATTTCCTGGATTCCCTGCTCGTGTCAGGGCCCAGACCTGCAAAACCCTTATGCACATGGAGACCTCTAATTCATACGAATAGCCACACTGATGTACATTATCTGGGTGAAATTCTGGTCCCATTATAGCCAATGAGTGTTTTGCCACTGTTTGTTTTTGGTGTTGGGTTTTTTTTTTTTTCCCCCTTCTCCCCTGTCTATGGTGTGGGAAGAACAACTCAAGCCATTTTAGTACGGTCCCACTAACTCCTGCCATTTCTCTCAGGCAGGACAAACAGCATCTTATCAGTTACCTGAAATATGACAAGGCCAGCAATATGAGTGTGGCTGTGCAGTAGTAAATGTATAAATCTGTCTCATCCGCTGGTAGTAGATCTCTGTCAGCATTCACACTAATTGCTTCAACAGCATAAATACTGTCCAACGTTCCTCATTATGCAAAAATAGGACACGTTTGTCTCAGCCAGAGCATTGAGGAAGAGAAGAAACACATGCAGCATTTCTTGCTGTAAGCAGCTATATTCAGCAAGTGGCTTTTTGGCAGAAAAATTCCCTTGAATATTATGCCAGTCATCTTATGTGATCAGACATAAGATTTGATTGTCCTTATGGATGTGTCTTCATTGATGATGGCAAATTCACCACAGTCAAATCAATTTATCCAGATCTGTTGAGCAGGGGTGAAGACCCACTAAACTGATCTGAAAGTAAATTCAATAGAACCACCATCCTAGAAAGTGTGGTGCTGTGTTGATAGGTACTCATTCCCATTGGCAGAGTGTAGTGCAGATGGCATGCAGATGAGGATTTATGAAGTCAATGAAAGTTATGAAAGCTTGCATAACTGCTGTCGATTGCTACCAAACTTTCCCATTAAGTAATCCAGGTTTTAATGGTAAATTATAGAATTTAGGATATAAAATATTGAGTATTGCAGACCTATAGTACCCAAACATAAGACACTTGGATGTTTCATGAACCTGTTCTTAGTTGGAGTAAAGTAATGGACTAGTGTTGTTTAACAGAGCTGCAGTCATTATTCTACCCTATTAAAGATATAGAAAGATTACTGAAAAATTCATTTGAAAGAGGAAAAACCTGTTATGTCATTAGGCAATTGTCTATATTAAGTGATTATTTAATTCTGGTAAGCTTTAAAAAGACTAAGGAGTTTCTACAAGGAAAATATCCTGCAGTAAACTACTCTTTATCTTTAGTTGAAAAATACAAAACAATGTAATTAGAACTCATCTTCATAGAAAACTTAAAATCTACTTCTGGATGCCTTTTCCCTTGCTCTTCTGAAACTCCCAGCTCCATGGTGAGGTAATAAGATGTAATGATGGCTTTCTGCTCCCTCAATTTGCAGTTCATGCATGATGGACTTACAGATACTGGACCTGTCAAGTGTGATGAGACTTGGAACTCAAAGAACTGTTGCTATATGCTGGTCATCCTGTGTACTGAATGAAGCAAGATTCTTTGTGGGGGAGGGATGTAATCATATGATTAAAGACTATCATCAATAGAAACAAGGGCATTGACTAAAGACTGAGCAAGCAACCTTAATTCCAGCGTATCCTAACTTCTAAGTGCTCAATTTTGCAACCTTTATGTTCTTTTAACATAGTGTTTTGTGTTTAAATTCATGGGTTTAAAAAAAAATCCATCAGGTAGCATCATATTAACCCCGCCCATGGGTCATCAGCAGAGCTGGAATTTTCTAGATCCACTTGAGCTATTGAAGTAACTAATACAGTAGCAGGTTGTCATCCTCACCGTGGACCAGCACTGGAGGGGAAGGGCTCACACTTTGCCAGTGGATTTCATGGATAGTTACCAACAGGAGAGGAAGGATGAAACTTGGGAATCCTGGGTTCCATTCCAGTCTGTGGAGGGGAGAATGCCCTAGTGGACACAGACCATTTTGTTTGTTTTTTCCTTTTCCTCCACCAAGCCTGACCCCTTTGCCTAATCCCTTCATCAGTGCTGTCTTTGACCCACACTCCTACAGCAACTTGTCTGAGCTGTGTGGTTCCATTCTCCTCCACCTCCCAATCCGTTTCTCCCTCTTATCTTTTTCCCCAATCTGCTGGATATGTCAAGTATTAAGATGGGCACTCTCATTATAGTACTGAATAACTACAAATATTTATTGTGTTCACCCTCTCAATACCCTTGTGACGCAGTGAAGTACTAATCTCCACTTGTTACAGATGGAGAACTGAGGCACAAAGAGGCTAAGTGACTTGCCCAAAGGCATCCTGTGGCAAGCTCGCTACTGAACCTGCATCTCCCAAATTCTAGGCTAGTGCCCTAATCATTGAATTTCCCTTCCATCTATTCTTTCTTGAGTCACTGCTCATCCCCTGTGCTTCCACTCCTTTTTTGTTCCATCTCCATTCAGGTCAGGCCACTTCCTCCTCTAGGAGCATTCCTGCCTTGAAAAAAGGTTGGAAGCCTGGACTTGGGACCTGGGCCCTGCTCCTGGCCTCAGTCCAGCCAGGGTCTGGTCTGGATCCTGCTGCTGCTAGTTCAGGTCCCTGGATGGGGTCAGGGCTTTGTTCTGCCCCTGCGGCTGCCCTGGCACTGGTCTGTGGCTGGATTTGGGGTGCTGGAGCTGGGGCTAGAGGCTTGTGCCCCATGTGTCAGCCTTTGCAACCATAATCTGGAACACGCTTGGTGCAGATGAGAATCTTTGGAGATTTGAGCTACTGAATTTCTACAAGTCTCTACTGAGCATGTGCAAACTAAAAGCCTTTGGAAAAAAAAAACATAACATGGTCGAATGTGGGTAGTTTTTCATGAGAACAGCAAAGAGCTCATCCCCAACTCTAGAGAGCCACATGTCCCATCATGACTAAATCTCGTGCTTGCCCTAAAGCATGTAGATACACTAAAGCTGCTTGTGTAATCAGCCATAATCATTTTTAGCATGGGTAAAAACCATATATTTTCCCCAATCAC
This sequence comes from Podocnemis expansa, assembly GCA_007922195.1. Taxonomy (NCBI): domain Eukaryota; kingdom Metazoa; phylum Chordata; order Testudines; family Podocnemididae; genus Podocnemis; species Podocnemis expansa. The sequence goes on along the minus strand of ML681964.1, from coordinate 25,261,347 downwards.
ATTCTCTGAAATGCCTGAATCATTTCTTTAAATACTTTCCCAAAACATTCATCCTGAAATAATTTCAACATTGGAAATTTCAGCCCAAACAGTTAGGGTTCATCAAAGTTTTAAGTGAAAATAGGGTCTTTATTATGGGAAGTATCTGGCAACCTTAAGTATAGGTAGTGTTATCTGCTCCATTCTCATCACTCTGAAACTCAGCTAAGGTGGTAAAAAGATGTGCTATGTCAGCAAAGTGGGGATAATCCTGGTACAAATTTTTGCACAACTCTGATTTCACTTTCACAACTAAAATAATTTAACTCTCCAATATGCTTGGGAAAATTTCCCCCTTTTTCTTTAGAAAGGGACTCTGCTGGGCCTTCTGAGATATAGAATCATAGGGTTGGAAGGGACCTCATGAGGTCATCTAGTCCCACTTCCTGCTAAAAGGAGGACCACTCACTAAATCAAATCCTTGATGTTCAAAGGTTCTGTATAGTTGCAGCTCTCATAGACTTCACTGTAATTTGTACATGTTTAGCACTTTTGGGGGAAAAAAATCAGACCCTATGTGAATAATGAGGAATAGCCATACTTTATGCATCGGATGAAGTGGGATGCAGCCCACAAAAGCTTTATGCCCCAAGAAATTTGTCGGCCTTCAAGGCATCACAGGACTTCCATTGTTTTTGCTGTAACATGGCTACCCCTCTGGAACTTAGCGACACTCCATTCTCTTCCAGAAGGGAAAGAAGAAACAGCCACTGGTGCTGCTAAAGTGTCTCCCTGGCAAGTCATTGGGGGGAAGAGGGGAAAGTTGCTATGACCAAAGTAAGAGTACAGTCCTTTTAAGTGCTGAGTAATCTCAGCATCCACTGAAGTCAAAAGAAATAGAGTTCTTCCACACATCTCCAGCACAGGAAAGCATGGGGTCTATTCCTTCTCCTCAGTTCCATCAACCTCCTCTTTGCTCCGTAGCTTCTGACATCCAAGGGCATGTCGTTCCAGAAACCTCAGAGTCAATTCTTACACATGCTGGGATTTCAAGACTGTGGTGCACACTGAGTCATCACCAGTGGAGGTGTCTGAGTGCATGGGAGTCTATTGTGTAATTAATTCTGAGGTGGGATCCAGGTGAGGCTTCTGGGTCCTAGTGCTGCAAATTAATAAGGGATTTCCCCCAACCCATTTAAAGGGGACCTTGAAAAAGAAGAGCCCATGGTAGGCAGCCCTGTTCTCCCTCCTACACTTCTTTAAAGAACCTAGGCATCAGCAACATAAAGCTTTATTAATTTCAAACTAAGCTTGTCACTATAGCCAAATGCTGAATTTAAATACTGTATTCGATGTTGCTCACAACTCTTCCCTTCTCTGCTTGTTCTCCCATCTCTGATGTCAAACTACTTCCTCCTTCTCCTCTGCTGTGCTGCTGACACCAGCCTTCACAGTCTTCCTCCTAGACTATCTCAGGGTTTTCCAGCAATGCTGCTCCTTATGCATGATAAACACTCCCTGGATTATTCTGCAAGACTACTGCCCTCTCCTCCAAATCTTTCTCAGAGGCTTACTTTTCCAGTGACCTGGAGAAGAAATCAACCAAGCAACGAACATCAGCTGGGGCTCAATCAAGGAGATTTGGTGCTTTTCTTTTTTTTCAAGGAAGATTGAGTGCCTTCAGAAACCACTAAGCTCTGAGTAGCTTCCTAAGTAATCATAGAATTGTACAAACTGGAAGGGACTATGAGAGATCATTGAGTCCAGTTCCCTGCACTCATGGCAGGACCAAGTACCCTGACAGGGAGAGCTGTCCTGAGGGGGATGTGGGTCCTTGGGCCAGCTGGCCTGTGGGGTCCCCTGTCTCCCTGCATGCTGCAGAGGAGCAGGGTGGGCCATCCCCTTCCTGAGCCAACCACTCTGCCCTTGGGAACAGAGCAGCCAAGCCTGGGGGCTGGGCTCTGCCCTCTCACCCCACCTCTGGGCCAACCCTCTCCAACCCCAGCATGGAACAGCTGTGCTGGGGGCGCGAGAGAGAGGACCCCAGCCCCTGGACCTGCCCGCTCCACCCCTGTGCCAGCAGCTTCCCCTCCTGGGGCTGGGCTGGCCCAGAGCAGATGGGAGACGGTGGGGAACAGCATGGCTTTGGGGAGGCAACAGTGTGGGCCTGGCGCTACCCCGCTCATGACAGGACAGTGCAGAGCCCGCAGAACGGGGGGGTTAGGGGCAATCGCCCCTCTCACCCTCCTTTAAGGACAACCCTGCTGACGGGTACTTGTCTAACCTACTCTTTAAAACTTCCAATGATGGAGATTCCAAAGCCTGCCTAGGCAACTTATTCCAGTGGTTAGTCACCCTGACAGTTAATCACCCTGAAGTTTTTCCTAACGTCCAGCCTAAACCTCCCTTGCTGTAATTTAAGCCCATTTTATCCTATCATCAGCATGGAAGGAGAACAATTTTTCTTCCTCTTCCTTGTGACAACCTTTTAGGTACTTGAAAACTGTTATATCCCCTCTCAATCTCCTCTTTTCTAGACTAAACATACCCATCTCTTTCACTCTTCCTTCATAAGTCAAGTGTTTCAGACTGCTAATCATACACTCCAAAGGGGCAGCCATGTTAGTCTACTTCAGCAAAACAAACGGAGTCCTGTGGCATCCAAAGACCAACAAATCCATTCACTGCATGAGCCTTCATGGGAGAAAGTAACAAAGTGGGATTTTCTCCCACAAAAGCTCATGCAACAAACACATTTGCTAGCCCTTCAAGTGCCACAGTGTTGTGAAAACATGCTGTGTCAAAGAACTTAACAGTGAGGGATGCTGAGAATCCACAGCTCTCTTTGATTTTACAGCAGTAGTTCCCAACCTGTTCTCTGCCATGGCACATCTTGATACCTTCAAATATTTTGAGGCACACCACCATTTTAAAACTGACGAATATTCAAATTAACTTAATTTATGAATATTCATGAAGCATGGCACAGTGTTTCAGAAATGCTGCTATGTAGGGTAGCAGGGGTAGCAGAGCAGGGGTGGCAAAACACAGGAGGTCAGGAGTCGTGTGCAGTGGCAGGAGTGAGTGTGGGGAGCAGAGCAGGGCAGGGGTGGCAAAAGAGGACAAAGGCAGCCATGTGGGGAACAGCACAAGGGTGGCACAAAAGGAGAGAGGAAGGGAGAACAAGAGTGGTTTTGTGGAGGGGGCAGGGGGGAACCTGGGGAGTGGGAAGGTAAGGCAGGGGAGCATGGCGCAGCACCCACTTCCCCCTTCTCCACAGTGGCTCCCTGCCACCAAGGGCAAATCCTCACCCCACTTCTGCTCCCTCCCATGCCAGTGGGTCCCGTCCTCCCTTCCCCCAGCCCCCTGCTGCCTGTGATGGACCCTCCCATCACTGCAGGGGCCAGAACTAGCCCTCCAGCCCCCATCTACACCCCTCCCCACACACAGCCACCTCACCCCCCAGCTACACACCCCCCCAACCAACCAGCCACCCCACAACCCCCGCTACACACCCTCTGCTACACATCCACCTCTGCTATGCACACACACCTGCCCCACACAACCCCCAGCAGCCCTCCCCCCCAAAAGCCCTTAGCTGGACTATTTGCAGGCTGCTGACACAAGCTGCTTTGCCCTGCGGGGGGGGGGGGGGGTTCACACGCTCGCCCCCCCGCGTTGGGCGCGCAGGGGTGGAGGTGGATCGGGGGGTGTGGGGGGGGCGCTGGAATTCTGTGTTTCAGCTGCTCATGCTGTTTTTAGGGGGACCCCTGAAACTCCACGTTCTAGTGCCTTCCTCTATTTTTAGGGAGGACTGGAACTGCCTGCCTAAAAATAGGGGGCTCTGTAACTGTGTTCTGGTGCCTTCCCCCTTACGTTAACCCCTGCCTTTTCCCAGCCCTGCACAGTCCACTTGGCTGGGCTGAGCAGGGAAGGAACTTTAATCCCAGTTCTTGCAGATGCTCATGGCACACTGGTTGGGAACCACTGTTTTAGAGGGTGTCAATTCCTGGCAGGATCTGACCATAAATTCACAAGTTAGTTAGCTAAAATATGTAATACCAGCAGTGGTTAAAGTATAATTTGGGGTCCCTGGAATGCTCCCACATGGGTGGGTCCCCCCAGTTCCTACACCCCCAAATGCCAGTACCCCTAGTACCCCCACCAGCATGAGCCAGGCTGCCCCCACACTTACCAGCGGCAGCATGGCTGCAAAGGTGGGGGCGGTAGGCCCAAGGTTGGGGCAGTGGTGTGCCTCTGGAGGAGGCAGCAGGCCCGAGGTTGGGGTGGGGCTTAAGCCCCCCAGCAACGCCCCTGCCCCTGCCCACTGGATCACGGCGGAACTCTGTTCTGGGGCCTGCTATTTTTAGGTGCGGCAATTGGGCCCCTAGAAGTAGAACATGGAACTGGAACGCTGCATTCCAGGTCCTGCTGTTTTTAAATGGTGGGCCCCACAACTCAGTGTTCTGACACCATTTCTATTTTTAGGGGCCCTGGAACACTGAGCCCCTAAAATAATGGGCCCTGGAACAGTGCTCCGGGGCATTTGTTCCATCTTAGTTTAACCTCTGAACACTAATATGGCATGTGCTACTGACAGTCCTCTTGATCTTTGTGCTGTTAGTATAATGATTCAAGAGCTTATTAAACTCTAGCTCCTGTATTGTTTATTTAGATTGAAATAACTTAAAGGCCATCTATCCTAAAGCACTAGGTCTCCTAGTCCATTTTTTATAATACAGAAATCCAGTAGTAGGAGAAACTCAGCCAGACAGCCACCTGCAGAAACTCCTTTCCATGGTTTTGTCATGTTTCATTAAATTGTGTATCTAAAACACCTAAAACTTGCAACAACATGGTACTGCTTTACCCTAACACTTCTGTAATCAGATTACTCTAACTGCATTGATGCAATTTTAAAAGCAGTTGAATAGAAAAAAAAATGAGTTCCTGTCATCTTTTCCTTTTTTATTTCAAGTTAATATTTTCCTAGGGAAAAATGTTCATGGTATTTTTTTAAATAGACAGCTTTATTCCACTTAATTCTTTTTACAAATCGCTACATACCAGCAATAATATCTAGTACATTTATAAGTTAAACTAATTTTTTAGAGATTTGTGAAAAGGCATTTTTCAAAGGAGAAAAGCAGCCATAGAAGGAAGGATCAGCAATTAAAGCGCTAGAAGGAGGAGAAACTGAAGAAGCCAACTGGCAGTTTGTGACCAAGAAGGAAAAAAGAACCATGTGGCATTCACCCCAGCTAGAAGTACTATCAGATACTCAGCAAGTCAGCTATCAAGGAACCGCTTTCTGAAGGAATGGCATAGAAGGTACAGTGGATGTAGCTCACGGGTGTCCTTGCCGTTGGGTGAGTCACACTGGAAGACTTTGGGATGTCATTCCAGCACTTTCTTTAGGAGCCAAAATGGCACCAGTGACACTTCTTGTACTTCTTGAGTGCACTCCTCCTCCTCCACAGGTTCTTATGATACGAAGTGAACAGCTAACAGGAGTGGGTCTTCTGCCTTCCTAAGAATGAAAGCAATTGTCATTGATGAGTCCATGGTAAAAGTGGACAGAGGATTCTGAAAGGGACACAAGGGTGGCAGGGAGATGTGCTGTCTCCCCACAGAGAAAATGTAAGATACAGCTGCTAGGATAGTGAAAAATGGGAGATGGTGTAGCAAAGAGCCCCTAAAATGATTTGAGGACTAGAAAAAAATACCATACTGTGAGGCTTAGGACTCACTCAGTATTGTTCATCAAAAGAAAATTGAGATATGACTTGATCCTAGTATGTTTGAAAAAAATATACCCAAAGCATATTTATTAGTAGCAGTGTAAGACTCTTGCAGGCACAATCAAGACTCCTTACTTCTGCAAAAATACCTTTTTCTTCTAGACTTGCTGGAATTAGAAAAATAAGTTAGCTGGAATGTATCATACATACCAAAAGGACAAAAATTACACTTAACAGTGCAATGACTGCAGATACATTGTAGTTATTCTTTTTGATTATGCTATTTACCACTACTTTACATATCTTTAACTAGTGATAGAGAAATTTCAATGGCAACAGAGTATAGTCAATGTGCCTGGGTTCTAAAAATATATACATTCTGTGAAAGAGAGGCAGCACAGTAATATAATTAACTTTCTAATTGTATGGATTGATTAATAATAGGAATCAAAAAACATACCTCCACAGTAATGAAAACACAGAGACTCATTTGCTACTTACTGTGTCCTGTACCTGGCAAAGCAGAGAAGTCTTGAGACCTGTTGCATAAGAGCAACTCTGTGAGGTCACTGACTCTTCATAGGCTGTAAGATTGTTCCCTTGCCATAGGCTTTGTGAGATCATGTTCTCAGACTCTATGAGGAGCACAATTTGGCTGAGCTGGTCTCTCTCCTTCTTCTGCCCCCCCGCCCCCCCTTCAATGGAGCTGTGCTTTATCTCTCTGCCCAGGGAAATCTATTAAGGTAGGTGCTGTGCTGGATTTCCTGTGGAAATGGTTTTGTAGTGTTTTTCTTCATGTGAGCATTTTTAACATTCTGACCCTTACATGAGTAAATGAACCATGTACTGCATTCCTGGTTTTACAGCAATGTGCTAGAACCACAGAGTTCTGATCTAGATCTGTGTCTCCCCAAAATTTTAATGGGATCCAGATTTTGTGGGCCAGTTTAGGGTCATTGATGTTTTAAACATTTTTTTACAGGTGCACAGTATGATGCTGTGTCGTGCAGTTCAGCTGTGGGAATGTACATCATTCTACATCCTTAAAACAAATTTTATTAATATCTTTAATACATGACCTCTAAGGAATGCAGAATACATCTGCTATATTTTCCACATACATTTCTGATAGATGTTGGTAGAACTGTCTGCATTATTTTTTGTGACTGAGACATTGAATTTACAAAGGGATAGCCATGTTAGTTTAGTCCAGCAAAAAAGAAAAAGGAGTCATGTGGCACTTAGACTAACAGATTTATTTTTCACATGAGTTTTCGTGGGAGAAAATCTGACGAAGTGGGATTTTCTCCCATGAAAGCTCATGTGAAAAATAAATCTGTTAGTCTTTAAGTGCCACACGACTCCTTGGGTTTTGTTTTTTTTCATTGAAGTTAGCCCTTTTTTCTGGTAGTGAATACCTGACTTCTATTAATGTGTATATGGTATTCATAAAAGGATAGAACAATTTTCACCCTATGGTTCAGTTACAAGCTGTTCTCTTTGACCTCCGGCAATTCAGCATTAGAGGGGGCAAAAGGTAACTGGATTTTCTGAGTTCAGTGATTTATTGATGTTAGTTTACACTGAATTACACACCTGGCATGGGTTTCAAGTAAGGTAAGACTGGTAGGCTGGGGTCTTGAATTTAAATTGCAGCAGCTGACTTTGTAAAACTTTACAAATAAAATTATCACAGACTGTCAGCTATGACAAGTTCCAGAGGGGTAGTTGTGTCAGTCTAGTTCAGCAAAACAAAAAATTAAAAAATGGGATTCCATCCATGAAAGCTCATGTGATAGTCTGTTAGTCTTTAAAAGTGCCACAGGACTCCTTGTTTGTGTCAGCAATGATGCACTGAAAAGGCACAGTACCTAACTGCCACCATCTCTTGCTAGGCTCCACATTAATAAGTGTTTGGCAGGAGAAAAAGGGGAGTGATCTGGCTTGAGAATGCCCTACTCTGAAAGCTTACTGAGCCAGCAGAGAGCACAAAGCCTGGCAGACTGACTGTTCCAAGCTTTAATCAGCCAGTCCACCAAGTGGATGGTTATCTGCCCTGCTGATGGAGGCAAAGGGACAACTGCTCAGGAACCTGGTGATTTTTTTAAAAGGCCTGGGCCATGGGTGGCAAGTGCAGTTTCCCTTCTGGGAGGCTAGTTCTCCAACCCCATCCTGTCTCTTTCATATGTATCCTTGCCCACAGTTTGATTCTGCTCCACCCCTGGACTCACCGCTCTCTCCCCCCTAGTTTGGCCACTCACCACCATATTCCTCCCCCTGAGCTGCTCAGCTCCATTATCTTTTCCACACCCCTCCTTTTCCCTACGAGACCTCTGTGCAACCATGTCCGTTCTTCCTGCTCAGCCCTTCCACCATCGCTCACTGCACACATTCCTACTCTTCTCCCTCACTTGCCCTCCCAGCTTAACATAGAATCATAGAATCATAGAATCATAGGGTTGGAAGGGACC
>ML681964.1:25206567-25252756 GCA_007922195.1 Podocnemis expansa | reverse complement strand
GCACACTGCTGACTCATATCCAGCTTCCCATCCACCATGACTCCCTGCTCATCACCTGGGTTAAGGGTTTGTGAAAGAGGAATTTCAACAAATGGGTGGCTGAGCTGGGGAGGGATCTGGGCCTGAAATATGGGCAGAGCCTTGGGTGGAAGAGGTTGGTAGGGGAACTAGCCTCCCTAAGGGGAATGTTACCAACTACCCATGGCTGTAAACCTCAGCCATCCCTTTCTAGGGAAGCCATTAACTGATCTGCCCTGGGGCCTGATGGTCAATAACTACTGCAGGAGGCCATGGAGCCTATATTGCTGGCCAGAGGAATTGGTGCTTTTCAGGGAGGCAGTCCAAGAGAAAAGAGAAGCAAAAATATAGCTCCGAATTAAGGAAGCAGTGAATGTCTCCCATTTTTATCCGTGGGACTTGTAATGAAACAATGCCCCCAAAAAATTAAGAACTGGAATTAGGAATAAAGAATTAGGTGCCAATAAATTAGAATGGGTCATAGCTTCTTGTTTGCAGTGTTCCTGTTAAGGTTGCCTCAGTGATTCTATGCACTCTATTGCAGGATATAAAGGGTGAATTCCTGCTAAGTTCCCATAGTATTCAGAAGGGCCAGAATCTCATCCAAGAGGTGAAACTGGCACACAGGCTCACAGCTCAGCTCTTTTAGAAATGTGGACACAGAACATCCAAATAGTAGTGTAAGATCTTTGGGAATGGGACTGGGTCTTGCATGTTTTTGTAGTGTGCCTAGCACAATGGGACTCCGATCTTGACTATCACATCCAGGTAGTAACTCATATCTTATCATTTTAATTGTCATTCTGAATCATAAAGGAAAGCAAAAAAAAAAATTATAGGTCATTAATCTCACTAGGGACTGACCACTTTGCCCCTGTATTTTCCTGTAGGTAATAGTCTGAGGTAGTCTGGTCAGCAGTTTCAGTATGCTATTTGCACACTGTAAGTAGAACAGGTTAATGTGATATCTGGAGGAGAGACTGACTGTGCATAATCCCTGTGGCTGCTAAAAGATTCTTGTCAGACTACCAGTGTTCCACCGATAGGTGATGTGGTCCTCAAAACAATCCCTGTTAAGATGTGGCCCACGCTAATGAAAATATTTGAGACTCCCTGGACTGTAGTCATTCTCTTGCAGAAGGGTGGCAGCTGGAAACACTCCAAACACCTTTGTTTAATTAGCTGTAACAAAATTTACCACACCTCTGACCCCAGTCACCCAGTCATCAAACAGCTATTAAATGGGTGGCTGTTGAAACCCTGCCACCCAAAGAAGTCTATGTGCATTGAAACATCTTCTGAGTGTGAAATCGAATCAATTTGGGAACATCAATCACAAGGAAAGGAACCAGGAAAAATAAAAGGAAAATACAGAATGCTGAAGTTAATTCAAATGAGTGGAGACATGCTGAGTTCTGTAAAGAAAAACCGATAATGTAATAAGTATATACTGAATCCTGTCATCTATCTTCTATGTATTGTAAGTTCCAGTTAATTCAAAATCTGTGGCCATTCAAATTCCATTAGATATAGAACTTTGAAAAAAGAATTGATTTGAAAGTAACTAATAACGGCTTCATAGCCAGAGTTTTAAATAATGTAGAATCACAAGGTTTCAGGTTTCATCAGCAATTCTAGCATGCAAAATCTTATTTATAGAACTCTGTGGTAAGGCCTCTAGACTGTAATTAGGCACATTAGACCTAAACCCTGGATATAGCCGTGTGGTGGTTATTTTTAAGATGGAGAGCAAAATAACTATAAGCTTATTAGTCAATAGCTTTTTATACCTTGTAACTTAAATAGAGTTGTCTTTCACAATAGTATGTCTTTCTGAAAACAGCCTGTAGTGAATCTTGTTGCTTTGCACGTGAAATCCTTTTTCTTGTTTCCCTTTCCTGAAGTCTGTCTGTCTAAATATCTAAGCTCCTCAGGGCGAGTTACCCATCTCTTTCTGTGCAGCTGGAAAGCCCCAGTATATTGGGGAACTAACATAAACAGTAATAACCATTCTTGGGAAGGGAGCTTTTAAAGCCCTTGTCCTCTTTAAAATATGCTTAAAAAGAAGGGACACAATCTTTTAATGTGTTGAATGCCCTCAATGGTGTTGACTGTCAAAGGAAGTGGATGATGCTCACTAGAAATGCAAAGGGTGTGGGCTATTTGTCTGAACAAAAATTTTTGATTTGACTATAGTAGTGATGTCTTTCATTTACTTTCTGTAAACATTTATGTTACATTAAGTTTACATATATAGTTATACTGCAGTAATACTTAGGGGCCATTATCATCAATCAAGGTGCCATTGTGCAAGGTGCTGTACAATTACACAATGAAAAGGTCTCCATCCCAAACAGTTTAGTGTAAGTATAAGAGGAGAAACAACATGTCATTATATCAAACCAGTAGAAGCTAAGAAAGAAATAATGGAACAATGCTGGTCAGCAGTCTCAGCATATCACCTGCATAACCATTGTCAAGTCTTCTGTATGCACCATAGCCAAGGAGAGTTTTTGTTTGTGAGAATGTTCAGAAAGAGAAAAAGTGCAGGGACTTCATGAGTAATCTGGGCCCAAACTATTTGTAGATCTATATTGGAAGAGCCTTGTCATTGAGGCAGGGAGTAGAAATCATGTCACATGTGATTTAGGTCAGCAGTTCTCAGCCACTGTGTCGGGACACATTACTGTGTCACCACACAGAGGTAAGTATTGCAGAAGGCTGGGGAAGTAGCTGGATTCAGCTTGGGTAGTGTGGGGTGAGCTGGTATGTCCTGTGAGTTTGCAATACACCAGCAAGTGTGTCATGACCTGCAAAAGGCTGAGTACCACTGGTCTAGGTGACTAGTCACACAGTCCAAACAGTGAACTGCAAAGAATAAACACTCAGAGCAAAAGTAGCCATAAATAGCAGGCAAAAGAATAAGAACATGGACCCCTGTGGGGGTACTGCCTTCTCTAGGCCCCTGCTGTGCAGATCTGCACTTGACTTTTAGCACAGCTGGGATTTTTGTCTCCATACCATCCAAAGGTACAGTGGATCCCTGCTATGTGATGGCAGTGTGCACTTGAGAGCATCAGCTGAGAGACTGAACTAGAGCAGATTTGCTAGTGGTTCTTTTTTCCATTATTGGCTACAAACTTAGCAATTTAGAAGGTTGTGTTTTTGTGCACAGAATAGACAGGTGGAAAGTTCAACAGATCTTATTAAAAACATCTTCAAGACAATGACGAAGATCAATTCATGTCGAGTGATGTTTCAGCAGTGTGACAGTTACGGTATTCAGGAGGTCAGAGTCTGAATAAGAGCATTAAAATGTTTTGCTGCATGTACACCATGGCTTGTGTGACCAATACCACTCTCATCAGCAACTGGGATTCAATAAAACAGTTTATAAATAGTGCCTTTCCCTTGACCTAGGGGCTTCTGCAGATTACTGTCTATTCATCTCAGGTCTCAATTCCTCACTCATCCACTTCAGCCTACTCCTTTCAGGATTAGAGCCCCTAAGCCATCCGCCTGAGTGTCACGTATAGACAAGCAAGAATCTCCTGTAGGAACCCACCTGCTTTCTGAAAATCACACAACCAGCTAAGCAGCTGGTTGCTCTTTTTATCTGATCACCTGAGAAGCAGCTGAATATTCGCAGATGGGGTAAACACATCTCTCTAAAAAAGGCCAATCCACCCTGTAATTTGGGAGGTCACTGTGAATTACTATGGATCCATTGTTAATTTCAACTGTTGTTAAATCTTGGCTTTGTTTGCTTTTACTTTTCAGCCCTATTTTGGAAACCCTGAAGTACAAAGTTTAGAGGTACCAGAACTGGTTGGAATAGGACAATTTCCTTTTCTTTCAAATTTATAACTGTTCTGAAGTTCGCACAGAAATGTTTTATTATTTGATTGGGGAAAAACAAACAAACCTCCACATATGTTTGGGTTTAAAAAAAACATTATTGATTAAAATGCAAGAGGCAGCTAATGGCACAGTTAGTGCCTAACAGGGGTGAGACAAAAGGCGACTAGAAGAAGGGGAAGTGAATGAATAAATTCTGTGAGGAACTGAGTTGAGACAAGTGGGCTAAGATGGTTTTGCCATCTGTCTTGACTAGCCTCATTCTGGGAATAGCAACGGGGTCCATTCAAGGGCTGCCCAAAGTGACCAAAAAGACTGGACAATGCTGGAGATAGGGAGCCCCTTGGATCTCTTGGTGAGTGTGATGAGCAAGGGATGGACAAGGTAGGGAAATTCATGTGTCTGGTATAACCCAGAGTTGAGATGTTTAGTTGTGCTAGTCTTGCCTGTAGTGAATGCTCTCTAGAGGTGGAGTGGTTGGCAGATAGAGCCCTGTCTTAGATCCATGCTGTAAAATGCAAGAGTGGTGGTCGACGAAGCCTAGCTATTCAGGGTTTAAGTAGACAGGAGGCCCCTGATCTTCCTCGTTTTACCCTAGCTTGGTTAACTGATACTCTTTGGCTGGCATGGCACAGCTGGTTCTAGATGCATATCCAGTACAGTATCAACTTGGCCAGGAGATGGAGTGTCTACCTCTGCCAGCGTCCTCTGCCCCACACCCCCACCCCAAGCAGCTGGCAATTAGCAGATTATCTTAACTTCACCCTCCTTCTTCTAGCCACTCTCTCTACATGGGTGGCTGGGAGAGAGGTGGCCTAGAAGCCACTACAATGGCTCATATCCTCCCAGGACTCTCATCTGCACTGGAGTCATGCAAAGTGGTTGCAGAGCCCTGGCAAATCAAACCACATCTTTACAAAGGAGATGGAAAAAATGTCCCCATGCTGAACTAAAGCCATTAAAATACTCTGAGGTTGGAGGATGGAAATGAGAGGTGTGTGGGCTGGGTTGCAATTTACTTTTTCTGGTTTCCTGGACATCCAAAATGTTCTGCCTATCTGTTGCTCCTGAAACAGTTGTCTTACGTCCTTGCTCTCAGAGACGTCGCTGGCCAGGGGAGGGACCCGGGGCATGGCCTGCAGGCCCTGCCCCCTGGCTAGGGACAGGGCCAGAAGCTGCCGTGCCGCCACAGGCAGCCGGGCCCCAGATCCCTGGCCGGGGACGGGACTGCAACAGATGACGGCGGCTGGGCCCTGGATCTCTGGCCCAATCGATCCGGGGCACCAGCGCTGGGGTTCGGGGCATGTGCCCTGGGATGCCCAGCGCCCGCAACACCTCTGCTTGCTCTCCTGTAAATCCTGTGTCATTGCTCTGCTCATCTGCCTCACGTCTATGAGCAAAGCAATTGTATGGTCAGGGAGAGTCTGGTCTCAGAGTAGATAAGACAGCGGGCTGTAGTCTGTTCTTAATGTAATTTTAGAATGGCCTTGTCAAGTCAATAACTGGATTTCTAGGACTAAGAATGGATTCTTGAAGTTACTTAGCTAATTCCATATTTACACCAGCACAGCGGGGAGCAGAATGTGATCCATAAGGTCCTGTAATGCTCTTGTCCAAATTCCATATCATGGGAGGAGAGGAAAGGAAATCTTTCCCTGGCATCAGAGGATTGGCATGGTGGTCTGATACATGAGGCAATTGGCTCTTGTGATCATATCCTATTTGGTGCAGCTTCCAGTGTTTTTCTGCTGAGTGCTTAATTCTGATCTCAAACTGCTTTTACATTAGGAATAGCACATTGGCTTCAATTTGATTACTAATATTTTCCACCAGTGTCAGATCAAAATCAGGAGTATCTAATGGTGTCTACCTGAATTTCCTGACAGTGTACTTCTCTCATAGCCTGGAGAGTGTTTATAATGAAGAAGTGTATCTACCTTTAAAATCAATAGTAAAACTCATTTAATTATTCTTTGGGGTTTTTTGGAATTAAATTACTGCAGTAGGAATCCACATTTTATAAGAGAAGCTCAAGAAAAAAAACCTAAAGCACACACCACATCTGAAAGGTTCTTTTTAATTCTGCAAAATGGTAATTTTTTTAAAGCAACATTTGGCTGATGTTGCCCTTTTCCAAGGTGTTGACAAAACAGACTACAAATAATGCAAGTAAAATATAATTAAAAATAAATGGAGTACTGGGATGGGTTTGGATCATGTTATTCAGACGCTTATTTTATGAAGGAGAAAGTATCAAAGATCATCATAACTTGCTGTAGTTGCAGCACGTGGTTTTCAATGTAAGATCCTCTTTGCACAATTCTCCAGCCTTGTTTAGTCACACACAAATGATTTCCCCAGGATCACACAAAGATGTAATGACTTGGATTAGAATCTTCTTATTTTCACTCAGTGCTCAAACTCCTGAATTTACATGATCTCCTTAATCATATTTAATTCTAAGAGTGGCTTGCAGTCAGCTGCGAATATATAGTTATTTTTATTAGAAAAATATCTGGTTTATTTCCACTGCAGATCTACACCAAAAGGCCCTTTATTAATTTTTAACCGCCGTGCTTTATTGTTTTCTATAACAAGAAATAGGCTGCCATCTAGCGGCAAGAATTATTTCAAATGAGTAAAGTTAAATAGTGATTGAAGGTGTTTTCTCTTAAATGAAACTGCCATTTCAGCAGTTCTGGTTTGCAAAAGATTATGCAAATAGGTCCCTGGGTCTTAACTCAGAGCACCTGCATGAGCTTTTCAATCCTGATCTTCCTTTCAAATCCAAAAGTTGGTTTTGGGTTGAAGCCATGAGAAGTTGTATTTTGTTTACTATTTATATAAATAGCTAGAGGTGTTTTTGTTTCCTTTTTGTAATGGGCAAAGGTCCTGCCTGGGTTAATTCACAATCTAATGGCCAGATTCCAATCCATTACACCAGTATAAATTTGGAGCAACTCCACTGAAATTAATAGAGTTGCTGCAGATTTACATTTGCATAAGACAACTGAATCTGGTTGTTCTTTTGGAGATGGCATTTGGCATGAGAATAACAGGGAGGGATGGTGAGGCATTACAGTTCAAAGATCATATGGTCACTCCGTTTTAGTTTTACCACAACTTGATGTCTCCATTGTGTTTTTCACCGCCAACTGAATCTGTTATGTATAGATTTACTATGGTTTTGTTTGGTTCCAAAGGAACTAAGCAAGGTTTACCAGCCTAAAAGTTGTAACTCAGACTGGTCTTGCTCCAAGCTTGGCATAGGATTGCAGTGTTTTCTGGAGTCCTGGTCAGAGTTTCAGAATTATACTGAAATATGAAACAGATTTTGTATCTAAAAGTTTGTACCATGCTAGGTTTTGCGGATGTGAATTAATCATCCAGGTGGGAGGACACTGCAATGAGTTTATAACTTATCTCTTCATCATGGCTATTCCTTATGATGCAGGAAGACTGTTAGCACATATTTCAATTGTGGACTATTGCATGACTAAATGTGGTGCAGATCATCAAGAAATCTAGCCCTGTATTTCCAGAAAAAAGTGAATTTAATAAAATTCCATTTCTTGACACCATACAAAACGCAGCAGATCAGCTTTCCTCAACTTGCTGTTCTACTGTCCTGGGTCATATTTCCTTTATCATATCTTTGTTTTCTAACATTTGAAACAATAAGAATGAACTTGTGCCCTTGTTGCTAGGTTTCAAGTTAATTTTATGCAGCTGAGTAAGGCTCTATTTTCATTTTTGAATTCTCAATCAAGTCCCAAGGTGAAATTATCCTGTTTCTTAGCAACCAGATGGGCAAAGCAAGATTATACATTCCGGCTCTTTGTACAACACAAGAATAAACAGCTCCCAGAATAAGCATGTGCTGTGAGTTCATCTCTTTGCTCAGCTTGCCCTAGCACTGTAGAGAAGCCTGGCTGGGTGGTACGGCACATGAAGCTTGCTTGCCAGAGACACCAGACTTTATAGAGTGGTGAGTGTAGCATCTTTTAACTTCTTCAGCTAAATACTACTCTTTGGGGCTGCTTTTGTGATTTGTCACCATATGTATGAGTTTGTGTCTGGTGCTGAGGTACTGAAATTTGTCCAGAAAGTCAAAAGTGCCGACTGTACAAAGCAGATAGAGTAACCAGGTTGGTAAACGTGTTGCCTGTTGGCTTTGGTGAAGCTTATGGGTAATTCCAACCCTTTCCTTTTCCCCAATTAAAGCTTAAAAACAAGCTAGAAACAAACTGTGATTGTAGTATTGTGGTGTTCTGAGTATTCTAGGGAGAATGTTAAATATGAAAAAAAAAAAATTGAATTCACATGATTGTTACTCATTCATCATGAATCAAGTTGTCTACACTGATCCTTGCTACTGTTCTGACAGGACCTGTTTGCCTGCAGTTTATCTGGCAGGAGTGGGGCAGGGCTCTGGGACACCGCTAGAGGGACTGCAAACCTTCTGAATACCAGAAGGCTTTGCTTGAGGGGTCAAGGAAGGCTGATTGAGGAATGGGGTCACAGTAAATTTATCAATAATAAGGCAAAAAGGGGAAAGTGTTCAATAAATATTTCTCTTCTGTGTTTGGGAAATAGCCAGATGATATAGTTGTCATATGAGGATGCTCTTGCTGTTGTAAGAGTAACTCATGATTATCTTAAACAGCAACTTCTAAAAATAAATATTTTTTAAATTAGCAGCTGTGGATAACTTGCATCCGTGTGTTTTAAAAGAGTTGGCTGAGTAGCTGGCTGAATCATTAGTGCTGATTTTCAATAAGTCTTGGATCACTGGGGAAGTTCCAGTAGACTGCAAAAAAGCTAGTGTTGTGCTGATATTTAAAAAACGTAAATGGGGTGACCCAAGTAATGATAGGCCTGGCAATTTGGTATCTATACTGGGCACGAAAATGGAGCGACTATAAAGAAACTTTAATAAAGAACTAAATTAATTAATGCCACTCAACATTTGTTAGTGGAAAATGGATCTCATCAATTAACGTGATATTTTGAAGATATTACGAATCTGATAAAGGTAACAGTGGCCCAGTTCTTGGCTCTGTGCCGGGGTGGCCAAACTTATGGAACTCAAGAGCTGCACAAGTCGATTATTAAATCTTTGAGAGCCGCACTGAGGCACATAACCACATACTTTTTACCTACTCCAAAATTACTAAGCTTAAAATTCATTGTGCACTTTAATTTTATCGTAAAAACAAAGCATTTATTGATCTTACTAATGTCAGATTCTAATAATTATTTAAGGTTACCGTGAAAACTGGACTTGCACAGTGAAAACTTAGCTGTTGCTGGATGTAGAACACTGCAGGCTAGTGGCAAGTTTTTTAAAATCTGGGCAGTAACTTGTCAATGCAGTACGTAAAAGCTCTCTCAGGTGCTGATCTCTAACTATTGCACAATGTTTCGATTTAACAAATGTCATTGTAGAATACAATGCTTCACAGCAGTAAAATTGAAAGTAATCTACATTCAGTTTTAAACTTTTCTCCTTTGTATTTTTGTTTCTTAGTATTCCACATCATGTTTAGGATTTGTAAAACACGATTTTATTTTAACAACAAGTAAACTGCATTATGGCCTATGAGAAAACCTAAACATACTGTGGCTTCCCTGACCATGCCATGCTTCCGCCCTCCAACCCCTGTTGCCGCTTTCCTGCTGTCTCTTACCATGCTGCTGCTTCCCTGCTGTCCCCAACCATGCTGCACTTCTCCCTTCTGTCTCCCACCATGCCGCCCTTCCCTGCTGTGCTCTTCTGTGAGCCACACTTTTTCTTTGAAGAGCCACATGTGGCTCACAAGCTGCAGTTGGCAACACCTGCTCTATGCTCGTAAGCATAATTAAAGACTGGAGGAAAACACAAAATCATCACTGATATAGTTTGTAGATAGCACAAAGATTAGACAACTGGTAAATAATGAAGAAGCCAGATCACTGATACAGAGTGAACCAGATTGCTTGGGAAACTAAGCACATGCAAACAACATGCATTCTTAATATGGCTAAATGTAAATGTACACATCTAGGAACTAAGAACATAAGCTGTAGTTAGAAGATAGAGTCTCTATCCTGGGAAGCAGAGACTCTACAAACATTTTGGAAGTCATTGTGGGATAATCAATGAAGATGAGCTCCCACTGTGATGCTGTGTCCGAAAGAGTTGATTGTTGTGATCCTGTGATGCATAAATACAGGAATCTGGAACAGTAGCAGAGATTATTTTACCTTTGTATTTGGCACTAGTGTGATCACTAGTGCTAGAATACTGTGTCCATTTTTGGTGCTCACAACTAAAGAAGGATGTATGAGGGTGATTAAAGGACTATAGAACATGCCTTTAAGTAATGTTTCTCAGCCTTTTTGGTACTAGGGACTGGCTTGCTGCCCCCGAAGCTGTGTCAGGGTGATCTCAGAAACTGGTGCCAGTCCACAGTCCAATCACTGAGAAACACTGCCTTAAAGTGATAGATTCAAGGAACCCAATCTATTTATATTAATAAAGACATGATTCCAGATATCCTCTGATTCCCCAAATAATTACATTGGAAACTTCTAGAATGTTGGTCATTTAAATGATTATAATTGTCTGTTCTGGCCTTGGAGTCTATGAATATCTTTCCCTTTGTGCTGAAAGTGAAAGAAGCAAAAGTTGCAAGGGCCAAGTCTTTTTTTCTGATGGTACTCACTGTACTGTGTACCAGCACTTTTTTTTTCCCCACAGCACATGGGCCTCCTGTCCTCTGCTGCCCTACTGCCAGTTGGGGGGTAGGGTCAGCAGGGAAAAGGAGCAGATCTCCTTTCCCCTGTTGACTCTGCCCCCAAGGAGTGCTCTGCTCCTCTAAGGACCCATCCAAGGAATCCAGATACTATGCTGATGACTGACATGTAAGAACTGCCGTAGAACAGAATAGGACTCTCCAGTGAGGCAAGCAGTTAAACACAGCTCCAGAATCCCAGTTTGGTGCCTTGCCCCCAAAATTCTCCTTCCTCTCTTCCCATCTATAACTACACAATGATCTTGCAAATCTAAATACTGATAATGAATAAAACGTGCTGAAGTACAAAGTTGTACAGACACTCATTTATCTTTATTGCAATAATACTGTACAGAACTAGATATGCAGTCAGTGCTAAACACATGCAAAACAATCATTAATCAAATGCATGGTGTTTTTGTTTTGTTTTTTTTGCCAGGCATTAAAATATCTTTGAGAAAATATTCCCATAATGCTCACCACTAGCAGCAAAAGAGAACAGCCCACCTTTTCTTTTTCAAGAAAAATCAAATTTTCTGCTTGTCTGGATTTGGCCTTTGCACAGAATCAAAGTTTTGGTCAGCAACTCCAAATCACTCGGCCAACAGATATATGGCACAAACAGCCTCCTGATTTTAGCTACAAACTTTATAAATCTTCAAAGCTTCCACAAAAGCCACCAGGAAAGAAAAAGGAAGAACTGAAGAAGGCCAACAGCACGGAATCTGAGATTAAGCATCAGTTGCCAAGAATAAAGACCAGCCAGTTCCAACTTGCTTTGGGAGGAAAGAAAGAGCTGCCAAAGTTCATCACAAGATTTCCACATGTGGGTTCACATGAAGCGAATATAATGTTTGTGGCGAATGGAAAATATAAGACTGGCAAGTACCAAGATCCCAAACCACATGATTTTAGGCAGGTAAGATACATAAGGGCACATTGGGGTGGCAGGTCTACACAGCATTTTGGAATAAGTTGCAGACAAGCCTTCCTGCCAAGGTCAACAGAGTTAGCCTGGTGGGGCTTATGTCGACACTTCTATAGAGCAGTGGTTCCCAACCTTTTTTCTGCTGTGGCACACCTCGATACCTTCAAATTTTTCAAGGCACACCACCATTAAAAACTCATGAATATTCAAATTAACTCAAAATAACATGAAGATTTATGAACCATGGCACAGTGGTTTGGAAATGCTGCTGTGTGGGGTAGTAGAGGCAGCAGAGCAGGGATGGCAAGACAGGGGAGGTCAGGAGTTATTTGCAGCAGCAGGAGTGAGTGGGGGGAGCAGAGCAGGGCAGGGGCAGGGCTGGCGCAACCTGGTAAGCCTGCTAAGCATTGCAGGAGGGCACTGGCAGCTGCTCTGCTTGCGGGGGGGGGGGGCGCCAGAAATGGTAGCACCATTCCTGGACAGGGGTGGCCAAAGAGGACAAGGCAGCCATGTGGGGAACAGCACAAGGGTGCCAAGAGAGGATGGGGGAAGGGAGAACAGGAGTGGCTTTGTGGGGGGCGGAGGGGACCTGGGGATTGGGAAGGTAAGGCAGGGAAGCACGGTGCAGCACCCACTTCCCCCTTTCTCCACAATGGCTCCCTGCCACCCAAGGCAAATCTTCACCCCACTGCGGCTCCTTCCCACCCCAGTGGGGTCCCATTCCCCCATTCTCCCATCCCCAACCCCCCTGCTGCCTGTGATGGACCCTCCCATCACTGCAGGGGCCAGAACTATCCCTCCACCCCCAAACTCATCCCCCCCAGCTAGACACACCCCTCAACCAAACAGCCACCCCAGAACCTCAGCTACACACCCACTGCTACACATCCATTCCCACCCACCTCTGCTACACACATATCCCCTGCCCCCCAGCAGCTCCCCTCAAAGACCTTACCTTGGCTGTTTGCAGGCTGGCTGACAGGCTGGGAGCTGCTTCCCTGCCACAAACTACTTTGTGGAGCCCCCTAAAGGGCACACTATTGGCCCCCACTGTGTTACTGGAAAAATTTAATGGCAAGCCCTATTCACCTGAGGTGTCTATCAACCTCTGGCTCCTGCCACAGGTACAGTCAAGGAACAGGCAGGTTAAGGTTTTAAAACACAGCTTTATTGGAAAACCCCAACCCCCCAAGGATCCCTCCCACAATACTTTAAGTAAACAGTCCCCACAACACCAGGCAAACAGTAAAATTACAAGTTCACAACAGTACCCAACAGTGGGATTGGACCCGTGTCCCAACCCCACCAGACAGAGATTCTCTCCCAATTGAGGTCACCCAAAGTTCCAACGCCTCACAGTTTATCTTCACCCGAACAGCGTTGGTCACGACTCCCACGAGGTGCTGCTCCGGGTCCCTAGGTGGACCGTCTGTTCCCACGTTGTCTCCCATCTGGATTTTCCCAACTTGGCTCGTCTGCTTCTGGGCTGCTGGTAGCCAAGGGTCCTTATTCAAGAGTCCATTCACCCCAAGGCAAAGTCCAAATAGGGCCATGTGGGGACCCTATTCCTTCGGGGACTGCTCTTCTTCTCTCCGGAACGACGGTAGCTCCTTCCATCCTGGTCCACGAAGTCCTCTTCGGTCCCGGGCGCGATCCCTCGGCGTCCTCTTCAGAGCCTGACTCACCCTGCTCCCACTGAGCCCCTGATCCTGGGGACTAACAGCTCAGAGAGACCGGCAGAGTCCCAGGGTGCTCGAGGCTCCTAATCCAATAGGGGTTCCTCTGGAGAATCTCTTCCTTCTTCTGTATCTCGGCCCTTATAGCTCCTGCCACGTGGCCAAGGGAGCACGCCCAAAGATCCTCGAACCTCACGCCTGTCCGTCACGGTTCGAACCAATGGCTGAGCAGCAGCAGCTGCTAACAGCCCTGAGCAACCGTTGAGCACTAGGTTAAGTACCTGGCCGGCCAACCAATCAGAAAGCTGCAGCTTTCGCACCCAAACCAGGTTCCCTAGGGTTCAGTGGATTGGGTCCCAGAAGGTGTGCGCACGGCCCTCTGTTCACTGTGCACGGCCCTCTCTACAGTCTGCACACAGCCCCTGTCACTAGGCAGACTGCTTTCTGTCCGCTGACCCTGTTGCTGGGCAGAGCACAGACTCCTGGCTGCCTGCCAAGGCTCCTGTCTATCTGACCAGGGAGCCAGCATCACCAGTTGCCAGGCAGACTTGCTCTCCAGCACCCTCTAGAGCTCAGGTCGCTAACTGTTGCAATAACAGTTTACAAACTAAAGAGAACATAAAGCTCCCACTTCTGGGGAGGAGAACATACCTTTTTAACACATAGTACAATTTTCCCAACAACTGCTACCTTCCCTGTGGCCCCAGTCCCCCCCTGCAGTCTTAACCACCCCACACAACCCCCCAGGACTCCTCTTTTGTTTTGTGAACTGAACTAACATGACTATCCTTCTGGAACTCGTAAATTATTCTTGGGTATGATATTTTTAAAGATCTTCCCATCATGAAGCTTGTAAGTTGATCATTTTTCACTTAACATAAATGAGTTACTGCTGAACTACAAAGTTAAAATGAACATTTAAAAATTTTTTTAAAGTATGAGCATTAATTAATAAATAAAAAGTGGTAACATTAATGATGGCTCAAAACTAACAAATACCACATTTAAAATTTTGGCAGTCAAATCTTGCAAATGTTTCATATAGCCTTGGGTTTATGTGCACTCGACATTTAATACAAATAATTATAATAAATAAAAATAAGCAAAAAAAGCTTCCTAGTGTGTAGCTATAAGTGAAAAACACCAAATTTCAGTGAAATTCTCTGAAGTACTCAAGGTTATAAGACTCTTGCCCCCTCAAAAATATTAAATAGTAAGTACAGAAGAAGCTAAAAAAATTAGTTACAAAAAAAAAAAAAGATACAGCACAGACATCACACACAGCTGTAATGATTGTCTAAGAGGGCAGCACTGTATTTATATGTAGCAGCCTATATGGACCTACGTGGTAAACTTATTTTTTGCATGAGCCTTTGATCAATCTGTTAGTCTTAAAGTGCCACATGGCTCCTTGGGGTTTTTTTTTTCTTTTTTTGATCTAACCAAAGCCAAACTAAAAATGATCACAAAGTCAAAGGAAAAGGCAAAAGAACAGGTAAAAAAGAAAAGGAAAAGGCAATATTTCACAAAATTAAAAAATGGCAGAATAAATGGCCACGCAGAGGAATTAAAACCTGAGCCCAAGGGAAAAGTTCCTACTATTGTGCTGTCTGTTGCTTGCTCCTGCTTTTTTAGCATGTCAATGTGAAGGTGATGGGCACATCATGGTGAAATCTGCAATTCAGATGAAGCACAGATCCTAATGATAATTTGCCTTGATGAGCCAAAAGTGAAAAGTTCTTAGGCTTCCAGCTGTACTAGCTCTGCTAGATGGGAACAATTTCTATATTTTTCTATATTTTCATTTCTGTCCACCAAATTGAGGATGGGACCACTTATTGCTTGGGGCCCTAGGCAGGTGCCTGCTTCGCCTATCCCA
Organism: Podocnemis expansa; assembly: GCA_007922195.1. Lineage (NCBI taxonomy): Eukaryota > Metazoa > Chordata > Testudines > Podocnemididae > Podocnemis > Podocnemis expansa. Next base: position 25,237,621 of record ML681964.1, on the reverse strand, counting down.
AAAGCCGCCACTGCTTTTTGCCAGCCCTGCACAGCCAACATGGCTGGGCTGAGCAGGGAGGGAGCTCTAACTCTAGCTCTCCCAGATTTTCACGGCACACTTTGGGTGTTGCCGCGGCACACCGGTTGGAAACCACTGGTATAGAGCACCCTGAAGCAGGGCCAGTCCTACCATAGAGGCAACCTAGGTGATCACCTAGAGTGCTGAACACTAGGTGGTGCTAACTGGGTCATCCTTCGAGGGGGCGATTGCCCCCAGCCCCGTGGTTCCATGGGCGGCACCCACTGCGCTCTCCCCCGCCCCCTCCCTGTTGCTTCTGGTGCAGAACTGAAGAGAGACGGGAAGGGGGACGCAGGAGCATAGGGCCAGCTTGCCTCACACCCACAATGGAGAACAGCCAGCCCAGGAGTAGAGTGGGCCAGCCCAGAGGCTGGGCTCCACTCTTCCACCCTCCCCTGGGCCAGCTGTTCCACCCTGGGGGCAGGGAGGGCCAGCCCAGAGGTGAGGTGAAAGAGCAGAGCCCAGGCCCTGGCCCAGCTCGCTCTGCCCTTGGCTCGGGGAGGGGTGGGAGTGTGAGGCCAGCCTCTGGGCTAGCCCGCCCACCCTAGCATGGAGAGGGGGACAGCTGGGGGGCTCCCCCCACAGGCCAATTGCCCCAGACACCACATCCCCCAGGGACGGAGTGCCAAAATCACAGGCACCTAGGGCACCAAAAAACCTTGGGCCGGCCCTGCTCTGAAGTAGCAGCTTGGACTCTGAAGTTCACTCTCCCCTCTATGCTTCAGAGCCTGTCACAATTTCCAAGCATGGTCTACGCACCTATTTTTGGAGTGCTAGCCCAGGCCCTGTGAGCATGAGTCTGTCAACCCGGTGTGGGAAACTAGTTCCAAAATGCTGCGTAGACGTATCCCTAGACTATCAGAAGCAATTTCTCCCTCAATAACTAGAAAATCCATGATTAACTTATTAGGCCCCTAAATAGCCAAGGTAGGTGAAGTAATATCTTTTATTGGACCAACCTTGGTGTGACACAAAAAGAAGAAGAGCTCTGTGTAAGCTTGTCTGTCTCATCAATAGAAATAGGGCCAATAAAAGATGCTTAATAACCTCACCTCTAATATCCTGATGCTGACATGGCTGCAACAAAAACATATAGGCCACTAGATGTCACACTTGCAACAAAGCTTTGACCAAAGTACATAAATTAACACCTAACTTGTGTATGCTGGATACAAGCTATACTGTTTTGAGAAAAATATTGGTCTCCAAAAAGCTTTGTTGAAAGCATAGTGGTTCCTGATCAATCTAGAATACTCCATAAATTTTGCATAAGTGACTGAAATAAAAGAGAAATATGACTAGTTCATGACTAATTCACTCATCCCTACCTTATGCTTTTTACTCATTCCCCACAGTATGGCTACAGTGGCTGGGCTCCAAAAATATCAGGTCTGGGTTGCCCGACTAACTAGAAGGGGAAGTTGTTATTCTTATTTTTATTTATTATTCATTATTCATGTGCATTAGAAAGGAGTGAAAGTTCATAGCCATAACTTTTGAATGGCTTTGGTAAAAACAAAAACAAAACAAGGAGAAAAGCATGTGAAAACATAGAAATAAATGTTTTCAGTTGTTCAGGTTATATTCAACTAGAGCGTGAGATGCCAATCAGAAAACAGTCATTGTGGTTGTGCCAGTGATATAATGTGTGTTCAGGCATTTTACACCAAGTGGAATAGTTTCAACAGGGAAGATTAAGGCCTGGTCTACTTTACAAAATTTTGTCAGAATAACTATGAACAAATCAGCCAACAAAATATTGATTTCTAAGGTGAAAAACAGCAATGGCCCCTCTCTCCAAAACAATCTTTTAAACCTTTTGTTATAATTCTACAAGGAAACCCAAAAAAGCAGTATATTGTTTTTTTCTTTTTCAGGTCACATTTACCAGGAAAACAATAAATAACTTTTCTCTGTCTTCCTTCAGTCAGAGCTAAGACCTGGGGCCAAATTCCTTTGCCAGATTGCTTTCATGGGAATTTATCTACCCTATTCTTTTGTTTACTCAGGTTAATTGAAAGCCAGTTCTCCAGCCTATGTCACACTTGGAGCATTTAAGGCAGTGGTTTTCAAACTTTTTTCCTTGGGACCCATTTGTTAAAAATCATTTATACCCACGACCCAACAACTACATCTTTGAGCAATCCATTCCAGTCTTGTGGCAGTGGCAGCAAGGGGTGCCACGACTGTGCTTGAGGGTCTGTGACCCAATACTGTGTCCTGACCCTAAGTTTAAGAACCACTGATTTAAGGGATACCGATCTATTCTACCAGCAAAATGCTCCTGGCATGGACACAATATATCAGCAAAGCGACACTATGTATCAGCAGAGTAAAAGTACCACTTAGGACTGAAACAAGCTAGACAAGTGAAAACAATAGATTTGTCAGAATAGCTGCATTTACCATATGAGCTTTGACACTGTGTAGTGTAGACCTGGCTTCCTTCCCCTCCTATTGGTAAAGGAAAATTGTCTAATTGAATCCTGTCTCAAGAGAAACTCTCTTGTGCGTCAACATGTTCATTTTACAGGAATCTTGGCAAAAAAATCCATTAAAATCCTCACATCCAGAGTTTTCTCCTTCAAATAAATACTTTTTGGGAGGACGACTTGTTCTCAAACCACTGCCTCCCCTGCAAAATTCTGTCACTGACAGAAGGAAAATGCATTCACCCTGTCACTTGGATTCTAACCCAGCACTGAGGGTCAACTCCTGGGAACTTCTAAGAGCAAAATAGCTTCAACACACATTGTCTTCAGGTTCAGGCCTAGGGGGAGGGAGGATTCCCCACTCTAGCAGTCTGAGAAAACCAGTAGTGAGGGTCCAAGACAGGCGTTCTCAGACTAGGAGTTGGGCTCCCTTAGGAGTTTGGGAGGTTATTGTGAGGGGCAGGATCATGAGCTATCAGCCCTGGCGCATTCATGGCTGACAGCCAGAGCCCCAGAGCTGGGTGAGCAGAGAGCAATGGCCACCAACTGGGTGTTGTGTAGGCACTGCTACCCCCAACAGCAGCGCAGAATTAAGGATGGAATGGCATGGAGGAGGGAGTAGAACTTTTTGAGAGGGGGGAGGGAGGGGCATCATAGCCTGAAATATTTTCAAAGGGAAATCACAGAAGAAAAAAGTTGCAGAACCCCTGGTCTTTAGTGTATGTTTGTATTGTGGTGGTGGTGGGGTTTCCTAGCTCAGGTAGAGCTATGTCTGTTGTTTCCACTCAAGTTAGTATGCCCAGAAAAGTCATTCCAAAGAAGGAGCTGTGATAGCCTAACTCAGAACAGCAGTATGACTGTGGCAGCATGGGAATGGCTTGGGCTAGTTTCTCGTGTATGTGCCCAGGAGCTTGTGCAGGATTGTGCTCAGCCATTGCTTGTGCTGCTATAGCCACAGTGCTATCTTTAGTGCACTAGCTCAAGCAGAGCTAGCTCACATCCATGTAGCCATGCTGGGATTCACCTCCCAAGCCACATAGCTGTTCTCTAATTGGTTAAATTTTATCCAACCACCAGTTTCAGCCAATTGGCAAAGGAACTGCATGAGTCTAGCAAGTGCTAGAATAGTTTTCTGAACAGCAATGTAAATTTGAGAGATACGAGCAGCTTTGTCTGCACAGGGAATTTTACTGGCACAATTATACTGACGTAACTATACCAATGAAACGTTGATGTAGATGAGCCCTTATGCAGTTTCCAGGTGCCAGCACTGTTTTGTACATTGCCATCAGTGCAAAACCACCTTTAAGCCCTAGAAGAAGCACCCACATCAAGCCACATATGCATCTCATTTTGCTGAGTTTTTGAGGGACAAGGCAAGGATTAGGTTGGCCTAGAGCCCTTTCCATTGATGCAAAACAAACAAGGGGTCTGGTGGCACTTTTAAAGACTAAAAAATTTATTTATTGCATGTGCTTTCATAGGAGAGAATCCCACTTTGTCAAATGCTTGGAGATGGGGAACTTAGCTGCACAAGTTTGGGAGTGAGTTAAGTGACATTGGTGCAAGTCACTTTTTTACAAAAGTGCAGTGCATCTACATTAACAATTTGCAGGGATAAAGCTGTCTAGGTCCCAACACCTCCAGTGTTGACAGGGTCTGAGACAGCAGAACAAGGTACAAAATTCAAAGGAGAGGTGAATGGTGATGCAGATCATATGATAAGTGGCTGTAAATGGCTTTAATTTGGTGTAATTTTACACACTGAAAGTCCAGTTACCCTCTATTAAATAGTGTGACTCCCACTGAAATCAGTGGAATTGCCCCTGTAACTTAAGGCAGAAGAGGACTCCATAGGATTAGAAAGGGGGTATTCTTATTGGTAGCTCTTCCTGTTGTCCCCCATTCTGAGTGCATAGTGTATGTTACATTAAATTCCATTAATCCACAGTTACACATCTGCTTTCATGAAATTACCAGTCTGTATCTTACACTGCCATTTAGTGACCTTTGAATTTGTCCTTAGGACTATTTCACTGCACAAGACCTCACTCTTTCAATTTTCATATGTCCAGTTCACTCAGGCACAATGTCCTTATACTTTTACATAGATCATTAACTCCAATACCACTAACAGTTTTCTTCCAAAATACTGGATTGCTTATTTGTAATCTGACCAGGAAATCACTGTTAAGCCATGGCTATATTTATAGCCTGTGGAGGTCTGAGAAACTGTGAGATTGGTTTTTTTCTAGCAAAGGTCTTTGTCTGTATTACAAAGTTAGGGTGATGCAAGTCACCTTGCATCAGCCTATGGATGCTCAGAGTTGTCTCCAGCCACCATAACTGTCCTGTTGGTGATGCTAGATAATAACCTCCCTGAATGGAGTAGTGCCATGGTTGATCTACTGGGGGTCAATGTAGTGCCAGTGTAGAAACTGAGACCTGTGTCTGCTCTTAAGTCCTTCAAGAACTACCCCACAATGCCCCATTCCCTGCAACAGAGATCATGCTGATCCTAATGGCAAGCTCCACTGTCACTGAGACCAGCAGTTACCCTCCCTTTTAAAGCTGCAATATCTTTTTTTTTTTCCTCCCAATATCTTTTCATGATTGCCCACTTTGGCAAGCCACACTTAGCAGTTCACCCTTGTGTGCAGCTACCAGGTCAGTCATACCAGCAATCCAACAGGAAGCAACAGACTACAGCAAGGAATTGTTCTTGTTCTCTTTTTAGCATTGTCTGCCACAGAACCTCAAATTAGGTGAAAGCATAACCCTAATGAAGTCCCTTTTCCCTGCAGACTTTTAAGGCCACTTTATTAGGACCAGGTCTTGTCTTATGCTCTTGAGGACTTTGTTAAAAAGAGAGACTGTTAATTTGATCAAAAGCTGCCAACCATTAGCTACTTTTACACCCTCTTGTTGCCAAACTCACAATATTTTGTTTTTCTAAATCTTTGTCTGTTTTGAACCCAGATTTCTTTCAGTCAGATGCATCCTTCAAGATAAAGAATTTCTTTGAAGATCCTTGGCTGTTTTGTTTCAACAATGCTTCTAGTCAGTCTTAGTTCTCCATCAACAGGAATCTCGTACCCATGCTTGATGGTGGCATACAAATTGGAGCCCCTGGGAAACAGTTTCCCATGTTTTGAATTTTTTTTTTTATTTCCAATATTTTTCCTAATCTGCACTGAAAAAAAACGGAGACATTTCAAAATGTGCCATGACCAGAAATCTCACCCTGGACCTGAGAAAATGTCATAGAAACTAAAACATTTCTGCAGAAAGAGTTCAGTTTCAATAAACCAGCATTCTTTGAATGAAAAAATAATTTTGTTTGAAAATTTCTCAACTGGCTCTAGTACGTGATGCCAGTGCATGATGTGTCTTTGATCAGCCACAATTGGGGTTCACTGAAAGTGACCCTAAGAACTCCCTCTACACAGAAAGCTCACCATATTGGCTCCAAAACATCCTCATCCATAGCTGTTTTAGGACCTGGCTTCCCTTCTATGAAAAATGCTATACTGTTATTAATTATATTGTGGTAGTGCTTAGGAACCCCGCTCAGGGACCCGGAACGCACTGGCTTAGGTGCTGTCCAAACCTAATATAAAGATGGGTTATCTCTGGGCAACTAAACTAATAGCCAGATGTTTAGCTGGGGTTGCACCATGGAAGTCAATGGCACTATGCCAGTTTAGCCAGCTGGAGAGCTAAGCCTAAATGGTTTGTTTAATGAATTGGAAAAACCATTAAAGTTATTCTTGATACACTGATATACCTTGCCTTTTATTTAATTTCAGCACATCAGAGCTGCTCCAATGCTGGTTGTCAGTATGATGACACCTCTAATGTTGCTATATTCCTTTGTCTTGTGCAGTATGAAACTAATATACCAAATTTTGTGACAAGTTACCTCAGAGACCCTTTCAATTTGAAGTTCAAGTCACAGCATTTAAATGCAGGTAAGTCTTTGCTGATATGCAAACTCCTGGTACTGTAGAAGTTAGCTATTTATGCAATAACTTCCGAGGGTGTGAATAAAGTGATGAGGCAACTGACTTTTTGGGAGAGTCAGATACCCTCAAATGAAGCATAAGGCACTGAATACCAGTTCATTGAGGGCAGTTAGTTTACAGATGAAAGTTCTCCTTCGACCACTGCTCACATTATTCAGTTACAGATGTCTAAGTGCCACAGCACACGGTAGCTCGGAAAGTCTTTAGTGTTAGCCTGTCAGGTCAGGGCACACGGCCAATGCCGCCTCCACGCCATGGCCGTGGCTATATAGGTGACCATGACCCTGACCCTCCCAGTTCCTTTTTCCGCCATCAGTGTCAGTTTGGATCAGCGTTATCTTGCGAAATGCAAGGGCTTGTTCTTTCACGCGAAATTTAAAATGCCAGGATTCAAGTCGTGCTTAGGAAGCTGCAAGGCTTTCCTGATGGACGATCCGCATGAGAAGTGCCTTGCTTGCTTGGGTGAGTCCCACATCACAGTGGACTGCCCCATCTGCCAATCCTTCAAGCAGAGGGCTTGGCTGGAACGGGAGCATCGCCTCCACCTCATTTCGGGGACTGGAGCCGCTCCACCCGAAAGCGGCCGAGCCACCAGAGCTCTGCCGAACCCTTGATCGGCCCGGGCTCAAGCTTCCCGCCGATCCCTGGTACCAGGCCCAAGATCTCAGCCCTCCATGGTACCTTCCAGGCACCGACCTCGCCGGTCTCCTGGTAGCCTCCCAGCCACCCCGAGCAGGGCCATCACTCAGGTACCGGCTCACCAAGGGTGCTCAAATCCAGCTTCAGTGCAGAACATGAGGCAACCGGCCACAACAGCACCACCTCTCTAACCCAGCACCATCAAATCCGGTACTGGGCCCAAGTTCTACAGCTCCTCACCGCTTCCCCGAGGAATTTTTGGTACCGGACTACTGACTATTGTGGTGGAGGTCATCCAGGTTGTCCTCAGAGGATCCCTTTCTTCCCCCCCAGGAGGAGCGCCCGAGAAAGCGAGCCTGCAAAAGCTCCGTGTCACCGAGCGTGCATCGTAGGCACCCATCGGGGGAAACACCTGGCCCCCTCATTATGCCTATGCCACCGTCGAGGTACCCGTACAATGAATGGACTCTCGACTGGCTGAATGTGATGGCGGATGACGCCTCCTCCCGGTATGCACGTTCGCTTGCACCGGAGTCCTTGGATTTCTCCAACAATGAGCCGGACCCTGATTCTACACAATGAAGCAAATCAAGGGCCCCATCATCTTCGTCGCCTGACGAGAGATTAATCGACATGTCCACCGACCGTGAAGGGGATCCTCGTGTCAAACAGGACCTTCTCCGCCACATGGCAGTGAACCTGAAGCTCAAGCTAGGGGTAATCCAGGTGGAGGATGACTCCCTCTTTGACGCATGTTGTCGAGCCGCACTGGCTAAGTTTGGAATTCCCTTGCATGCCGTGCTGTTCCGCATTGTCCAGGAATGCTGGCAAACGCCTTCCTCGATCCCACCAGTGTCCAAAATAGCGGACAAGAAATATTCTGTCTCCCCAGAAGGTTTTCCCTTCCTGTTTCACCACCCGGCCCTGGGGTCCTTGGTGGTCGATGCAGTCAACCAAAGGGAGAGACAAGGCCAACCTAGCACGGCCCCCAAAAACAAAGAGTCAAGGAGGGTCTACCTACTTGGCAGGAAAGTTTACTCCTCGGCCGCCCTCCAGCTGTGCATCTCAAACCATTCTGGTTTGATGACATGCTACATCTTCAACCTGTGGGAAGCCCTACGGAATCTCCGATCCGTCATCCCCGAGGATCGCCTGAGAGACTTCGAAGCAATGCTGGACAAGGGGGAGAGAGCACCCAGGGATGTGCTTGCGGCAACCTGGGATGCAGTGGACACAGCAGCACGCACAATGGCATCGGCAGTGGTGATGTGCCGTCTGGCCTGGCTCCAGAACTCCGGCCTCTCCATGCAGATGCAACAAATTATTCAGGACCTTCCCTTCGAAGGACCCAACCTCTTTGCATCTTCCACAGATGCGAAGCTGCATGGTATGAAGGACTCGAGGGCCACTTTGAGGTCCCTCGGGATCTGCACCCCGCAACCTGTTTAGACGTTCCTCGAAGTCGCACCAACTACAACAGCAGCTACAGCAACTGAAACAGCAGCTGCAGCTGCAGACTCAGTTCCCGAGATCTCTCCAGTTTCCGCAGCGCCACCTCGGGGACCTGGGCAAGGATAAAGGCTGGGCAGGTAAAGGAGGTAAGCTGGGCACCTCCCAGTCAGGGCGGCGCGGACAAGGGTCGGACCGTTTGTCAGCCGCAAACAACGTTTTTGATGGTCCCTCCAAGGGCAGTGCTCCACAGCCCCTGTTCTCCCCCAACCGCCTCCGTCACTTTGCCCCACAGCGGACCTGGGTCACTTCGGACCAGTGGGTCCTCAATGCAGTAGCAAGAGGATACCACATCCAGTTTCTCTCAACCCCCCAGGACAGGAAACCGTCCCCTCCCATGATCCCAGAGAACCCTGATCTGCTAGGCAAGCTCAAGGCTGAATGCCAAAAGTTACTCTCCCTTGGAGCCATCGAAAAGGTTCCCAAGAGGGAATGCAGCAAAGGGTTCTATTCCTGCTACTTCCTGGTCCCCAAACCCAACGGGGACCTACGGTCCATCGTAGACTTCAGAGCTCTCAACAAAAACATAAAGAAAATAAAATTCCGCATCATCTCCCTACCGCAGATCGTTCCCTCCCTGTCCCCAGGACTGTGGTTCGCAGCCCGCAACCTAAAGGACACTTACTTCCACATAGCCATCCGGCCCCACCACAGGCAGTTCCTCAGGTTTGTAGTGGCACAGTGCCATTACCAGTTTACTGCCCTCCCCTTCGGGTTATCGCTAGCCCCCAGGGTGTTCACAAAGTGTGTTACACTGGTTGCAGCATTCCTACGCAGGAGGGGTGTAAGAATCTACCCCTACCTGGACGACTGGCTCATAGTGGGCAAGTCAAGTCGACAAGTATAAGACCATGTCGACGTCATAATGAACCTGTGTGAGTTCCTGGACTTTTGCATAAACTTGGAAAAGTCCAAGCTTTGCCCCACCCAGGACATAGAGTTCATTGGGGCATGCCTGGATGCTCGGCAAGGCAGTGCATCCTTGCCCCTGTCAAGATTTCGGTCCATCTGCACCATCATCACGGAACTCCAGGCACCTGGGCTGACCACAGCGCACAGATGCATGCAGCTTGTGGGGCACATGGCAGCAGCCACATTGGTAATCCGAACAGCACACCTGCAGATGGGACTGTTCCAGCTCTGGTTTGCCACAAGCTTCCAACCAGAACAAGACCATCTCGACAAGGTAATCTTGGTACCCCAGCACACCCTGGAGTCCCTCCAAATCTGGCGGGACCCCGACTTCGCAATGGGGGGAATCCCATTCAGGGAGTCCAAACCTGCAGTAACCCTGATAAATGGTTGCCTCCAACCTGGGGTGGGGCGCCCACCTGTCCGGGGGCCTCTCCACCCAGGCGCCTGGAGCCCCGAGGACAGTCTCTTCCACATAAACGTGAAGGAGCTCAGGGCCATCAGACTGGCCTGCATGACCTTCCTGGACCAGATCCAGGGCAGAGTGGTCCAAATCCTCTCAGACAACACAGCAGCTCTGTTCTACATGAACCGCCAAGGGGGAGTCCGCTCCTCAGCCCTATGCGAGGAAGCAACCAAGCTGTGGCAACTAGTGATAAACCATCACTTCACGCCAACTGCTGCCCATCTCCCCAGGGTGGACAATGGTATAACGGACTCACTCAGCAGAAAGCCGCTGGCAAATCACGAGTGGTCCCTCCGCAACAAGGTTTTCTTCCTGCTGACAATCAGCTGGGGAATCCCTCAGATCGACCTCTTTGCCACGGCGCAGAACCACAAATGCCCTCGGTTCTGCTCCCTCCGAGGTCAGGAGAAGGGGTCTCTCAGCGATGCCTTTCTCCTCAACTGATCGGGAGTCCTAATGTATGCTTCCTGCCAATTCCCCTGATTCACAGGGTGCTTCTGAAGGTTCTCACAGATGAGGCACTCATCATACTGATAGCCCCAGCTTGGCCCAGGCAACACTGGTTCCCTCTCCTACAATACATGTCAGTGAGGACCCCGCTCCGCCTCCTACGGTGGGCGGACCTTCTGACACAGGACTCAGGATGCCTTTGGCACCCCAACCCGGGCCTCCTGCACCTGACAGCCTGGATGCTCTCTGGCTCAGCGAACCAGAGAGACACTGCTTGGATAGGGGTAAAAAGGTCCTGGTTGGTAGCAGAAAACCCTCCATCAGGTCCACCTATATCACAAAATGGAATCACTTCTCCACTTGGTGCTGTGATAAAAACATAGACCCTATCTCTGCACCAGTACTGGCAACCTTAGATTACCTTCTTGACCTAAGGGAGAAAGGCTTATCGCTGGCATCATTGAAAGTGTATTTGGCAGCAATCTTGGCCTTTCACCAAACGACAGATGGGGTCCCACTCTTCTCACACCCCATCTGCCATAGATTCCTGAAACGAGTGGAAAAACTTTTTCCCCACATCCATAACCCCACCCCACAGTGGGATCTGAACGTGGTGCTATGGGCTCTGACAGAACCGCCGTATGAGCCCTTAGACTCAGCCACCCTGCTAGTGTTCTCCTGGAAGGTCGCTTTCTTGGTGGCTGTTACATCAGCCAGAAGGGTCTCAGAGCTATAAGCCTTATCCTCTGAACCCCCATATATGGTTTTCTTTCCCGACAAGGTGGTCTTGCGTCACCACCCCTCGTTCCTGCCCAAGGTCGCCACCCCCTTCCACATGAATCATGAAATCTGCCTGCTGGTCTTCTATCCAGACCCGCAGGTGACAGAGACCCAGAGACGGTAGCACATCCTGGATGTGAGGAGAGTGCTCGTAACTTACATTAAGTGCACCTGATCCTTCCGCAAGACCGCCTCAGCTGTTCATGGTGGTCGCGGAATGCATGAGAGGTTCTCCGGTATCCTCCCATTGCATCTCCAAACGGATTGTGAACTGCATTAAAGACTGCTACGGAAGGTGAAACACGTCTCTCCCAGAGACTGTGAGAGCCCACTCTACCAGAGCTCAGGCATCTTCCACGGCCTTCCTCACTAAGGTCCTGATCCAAGAGATCTGCAGGGCCACTACGGTGTCATCGGTACATACCTTCATGACGCACTACGCCATTGCCCAACAGGTGAGAAATGATGCTGCTGTGGGCAGAGCTGTACTAAGTGTGGGTAGACTGTAACTCCTCCCACTATCCTTGGGTATGGCTAGCAGTCACCTGTAACTGAATGATGTGAGCAGCACTCAAAGGAGAATGGCTGGTTACTCACTGTAACTGTCGTTCTTCGAGATGGGCTGCTCACATACATTCAGGTCCCTCCCACCGTCCCCACTAACAGAGTTGGCGAAGGTATATGGGACTGGGAGGGTCAGGGTCATGGTCACCTATATAGCTGTGGCCATGGCGTGGAGGGGACGTTGGCTGTGCGCCCTGACCTGACAGGCTAGCGCTAAAGACTTTCCAAGCTACCGTGCGCTGCGGCACGTAGACACCTGTAACTGAGTTTATGTGAGCAGCCCATCTCGAAGAAGGACGGTTACGGTGAGTAAAACCAACTGTTTATTCCCCGAGTTAAAATAGGGGACCTATTGCACAGATCTGACTCATGCAAATAGTCTTATTCTTTAAGGATACCTCATGGGAGCAGGGTGGGTCCTGTATCATTATATCAGGGAAGTGTGGGAAGCAATCATGCATGAAAGTAGCAGCAGATGGAAAAATTGCTTCTAGGCATAGATTTACTGGGATAGCAGTTCCCAAGTCAGCTAAATTTCACTTTTAGAGCCAGATTCTGTCTTGCCCTTGGGGGGGGGGCATAAAGAATCTTTGAATTATTTGTGGAGCCTGTATAATGGATAGACACAATTGCAGTCCAGGCCCATTGGGGAGCATCGGAACCCACCCTTTTCCACCCTGCAGGGGCATGCACACAACCCCAGAGAGTAGTGGGGAGGCAGGGCCAGACCTCCTATCCCTTAAGACCAGCCTTCTGAATGAGTTTCCAAAGGGATAGCCGTGTTAGTCTAGTCCAGTAAAAAAAACAATCTGTTAATCTTAAAGTGCCACACAACTGCTTGTTGTTTTTTTTTTTCTTCTGAATGAGGCCTGCTCAGCAGGAGTGCAAGCTGAATCCCTGGAGGGCACTGCATGTTTGCTTCCCTGAATGTAGGGCTGTTCAGGGAGGAATGCCCCAGTAGCATTCCAGATCCAGGCACTCCTAATGCTGGGCTGTGCCTACAGGGCACAGCTGAGGCTTAGAATTTGATCTCTATGCATTTGAACTGTGTTTGCACACTCTGCCCCATGTTAGCTTGTGTTTATCTCATATTAAGCAGGTGGAACATGGGAAGAGTGCTTTTACTGTAATTGCCATAGCTCTCAACTAGAGTAGTCACATGCTTTTTGTCAACAATTACAGAGGAGTTATGACCACAATATATTTAACCTGTACAGTAAAACATTAAAATGATCAAACATTTACAGCAATGATGGACAGGGAGTTCATGCTATTAAGAGGATGCATATTTCATGTACTCTCTTTCTGGAACTCTCTCCCAAACTTCCATCTGTTTACAGCTCTCCAAACCCTGATGATCCCAAAGCTCCTGATGATAATGATGTAGGATATAGCTACAAAGTATAGACTGCCTGTTCTATAGCTGCTATCTCATTGTTTGTTTAACTTCTTCAGTTCATGGGCTTCAGCCACCAACAGAAAAGCAAAAGGAGACAAAGAGGAGATTCATTACATACAAGCCTAATGAATGCAAATGGGAATCCAGGCTGATTCTACCAAAGAGCCCTTGGCCACCTAAATCCGCTTCATTTACGGTTAGTTGTACCTTCCTTGAGCCCAGATCTGTGTTGTTCGAAACCATAACTACAGTGGGCTTCAGATCATGCCATTAGGGACTTGGTGGGTGGTTTTAATATAACAAGGAGTTGTGTGGCACTTTAAGACTAACAGATTTATTTTTTCAATGAGAGCAGCAGACTGCTGGAGTGTTTAGGAGACTCAGTATATGAATTGCCAGGTTCTCCCCTGTCCCTGGATGTAGTTTGTACCTGGAAGGGTTAGGTGTGGGGAGTTGGAGGGAGGGATGGTTAGCTGGGTTTGCTTTGAGAATTAAGCGCTATAGTATTATATTATATAGCACAGCACATAGCAATGACACATACTCTTAATTCTTCAAACTGCCAGGGGACTCGTGTAGAATGGTGGGTTACTTACCAGTAGCTGTCCTTCTTCGAGATGGGCTGCTTGGATTCATTCAGTAATTGGTGTATCAATGCTGGAGCACATGATTGGTCGGAACTTTTGCCCTAGCCTGTCAGAAGAGGGCAGGCGGCCACTGCCCCCTGTGCCACCCCGGGGCTATCTATGTGGCTGCCACCAGGCCCCTCCCCAGTTCCTAGGAGTCACCAGCTCCAAGTGCAGGGATGGGGGGAGGGTTGTGAATGAATCTGAGCAGCCTATCTTGAAGAAGGACGGTTACTGGTAAGTAACCCACTGTTCTTCGAGCGCTGCTCGGATACATTCAGTAATAGGTGACTGCTAGCCATGCTGATGGATGGCAGGTGGAGTTGGCTCTTCTGCCTTCATGACAGCATATCTCCGACATGGGTAGATGTCCAACGAGCATGGTCCTCGAGGGAATTGACCTAAGGACCCTGATCCAGGCAAGGGTGGCCTGGGATTGTAGGATCTAACCCAGTGGAGAGAAGTAGGCTCAGTTTGTCCAAGCACCAATTGGTGTGTGTGGACGGGACAGCCTAAGGTCACCCTCTGCATAAGTGTGGTACAAACACATCATGGCTGTGGTTGAGGAATGCTTCTCTAATTGCTCTACCTGAGATGGTACTGGCAGTGGCATGTGGAGGCCAGAGGATTTAGTGTTCTGGCAGCAACACATGTTGGTGTAATTTTATGAGGGAGTTCACAAGGCCTTAGGATTGCCAGGCTGGCAGTGGTGGTTACTGGACACTGCAAGACGCGGTGGAAGGGAGGGAGACTGTCTTTCCCTCAGTCCAGCAGTATAAGACACATGCAGGCCATGGACCAGATGAGTATGTGAATCTGGTGCACTCGGTGTCCTGCAGCAGGGATGGGCTACTAGGAGTGGGTGGGGAGGATCTAGGAGAGTTTACTTCATCCTAGTTTAAGGAGGAACGCGAAAGACCGAAGGTGACAGCTGCCAACCTCATACAGCACACTTATAAGCAATGTTCCCTCTAATTACTCATAGACCATGTGCGCAAACAATTTCTTCGTGTGTGCAAAAACATTTCTTTGTGAGCACCAATATTAGCACTGTTGAATTTTTTTATGAGCACTTTATTTTCTCGTGTGCACAGGTTTCATGACCTGTGTGCGCATGCACACATGCTCAGCGTAGCGGGAACGGTGCTCATAAGTGATGCACTCGGACCATTGACCCACACTATGGCACTATATAAGATAGACACAGGTGGGACTTCCTACAGGCCTGAAGAGTATACCCCAGGCCTACATGAGCTTACCGATGACATCTTGGCAGTCCCTTTTTGAGGTGGACTGCCAGTATCCGTAACATTGTGAAGACACAAGGAAATGGTATTATTGCTATTCCTCCCTATGGTTTTTACTATTACTGTTTGGATTCAGTGGCTGGCAAATGGCCAAAGGAATATAAGAGGCGAGGAGCTAACACAATAAAGGCGACACCTGAGGTGTAGGCTCGTGTGCCTCAAGAGCCCCGGATGCCAGTCCCTGCGGCCTACAGAACCAAACTCACTTTGGCCTATGTGGCCTTGTACCGCTGGGAAAGGCCCACCCTTAAGCCTGGCAACACACAGGGGTGTGTATCAGGTTTGAGGCTCCCTGTGAGAAGGGGCCACAAGGGAGAATCAGGATGTAAGAGAGGAGGAAGGACTTTCCTCCGATAGGAGCAGAGCAAGGTACGCCACCCCCATGGGGCACATCCGGCTGTCTCTCTTTGTCACTTGTGGTTTATCTGAAGTGTCCTCTATGAACATTCTATCATTGTTATTAGATCTTACCCAGGAAGGTGAATTCTACCAAGGTCAGCTAGTTCCCGAATTCAGGGTCACTGTTAGGAATTCCAGGGTGGGTTTAATGTTAAGCTCTATTGAGTAAGAAGGAACCTAGTAGTCGCTTAGGACAGGAGTATAATATGCTAAGTCGCGACTACTAAGGCTAGAAGAACTTCAGATCGTGGTGAGGAAGAAGGAGCTGTACCCATGGGACTCCTGAGCGAGTCTCCTGGAGCTAGGCTGGGGTAACCATGGCGCTATGGCCATCCCTGGAAGGTGAGCTACATGAGAGGCACTGCTGGATAACACTCTGGGAAATGATGATTGGGCTCAGACTCGTACCCCACCTGCAGTAATGGTCTCAGAACCATCATGGTGGGACCGAGCGGTGACTGTGGGCGTAGCAAGGAAGGCAGAGGGACGAGTTTCTCCACCTTTGATTGAATGGCAAAGGGGTGGGATGTGGTTGATATTATTTTGTCATCTCCTCTGGTTCTCCATGATCTGAGGATCTCCTGATTTAAGTGGAAGGAAGTGGCCACCTTAGAGAGAGAGAGAGAGAGAGGGGAGTGGCACAGGTCCACTTTGTCAGGGCACCTCCTGGGTAGTGGTGATCGTGAGCCAGGGGGAAGTGATTTATTGTTTGTTAATGTAACCTCTTTCCCGTACAGGTAAAAGGAGGGTAGAATAAATGAGGTAGAGGCCCCAGCTAGTGCGACCTCTCTCAAGTGCGCTCACCCAAGCTGTGGACCAGCTGGTGGTAGTGAGTACCGGAGGGTCCATCTCCCCAATGGAAGCCATGAGTGATTAGTCAAACGCTTGTACCTAGTGCCCGAGCTCCAACATTTGTGTCCGGTACTTGGCAGGCGGTGATGGTTTGCCTGCTCCATGGGTTTAGGAAGGGGTTGGAGTACTACTGAGCTGAACTTAGAACCCTGGTTGGGGATCGATTGAACATGAGCTATATTTGAGCACTAGCTAATTCCTGCTGGTGACATAGGAGAAGGGTTGGTTAGGGTGGCATATAAGAAAGGGTGGAGAGCTCTCCCCAACCTTGTAGATAAGGAAGCAAGCACCTTCCATGAAGAGGGGAGCGAAGAGCCAATGGTCTCCTGAACATCTGTTTCGAAAGATAGAAAGATAAGACCTTGCCCACAGGAGAGTGTGTGTGAGCATAGTTCCCTGATATGGGAATGGCACCCATGGACAGAACCCAGTTTAGTTGGGAATGGGCATAGGTGAGGCAGTACACTCTTCAATGTTTGGAGTGTGCTCCATGAATGCCTTATGTGTCCTGGAGAAGGCAAGGAAGGCACTGCACGAGGAACTGGGGGAGGGGGGCTCGTCCCCCTGGCGGAGTGTCAGGTACAGGGACATGGTATCCCCTTGGGTTGGACTCAGACCTGTTAGCTAGGGGTTGCCCGAATGGGTTCAGGCCACAGACCTCCATTCTATCCGCTAAGATGGTAGTGGAGGCTTCGATAACCAGAGGGTCGAGTCCTCTCGGTTATTGGAAGTATTAGGATCAATACAGAGGGTATGAATATGGGGTTAAACCTTGGTCCTACCCAAAAGAAAGAGAGCTGCTTTAACCTCTGAACCACTCCCTCCAACAGAGAGAGAGAGGGAAGGCTGTCTGTCAGCTTGTATCACAAGCAGTATCCAAAACGACAGAGATCTCTGGTGGGAAGAGGGCGTCGCCCCCGAAGGGGAGATTGAGGGTCACCTGTTGGGAGGCAGCGGGCACTCTAGCTTCCCGTAGCCACACTGCATGGCACAGGGCTACAGCTGAGGCCATAGTGCGGGCCGCCATATCCACTGCATCCCAGGCCAAAAGGAGGAGGTCCTGGGAAGCTATTTTACCTTCCTTAAGGAAGGCATCATACTCTTCCCTTGCCTCTTGTGGGAGTAGATGTCTAAATTTATTTATTGACTCCCTAATGTCCAACATATATTTGCCCACCAGGGCCTGGCTATTTGCAACACATAACTGGAAGGCTGAGGAGGAGTATACCTTCCAGCCCAGTAACTCTAACTCCTTTGCATCCCTCAATGTCAGGAGGGGGTTGCGAGGAGCCTGCCCCAGCCCTGAGGCCATCTCTATCACCACTTGAGGTGGGACTGGGTGATGTATGAGCGAGGAGAACTCTGACCCCAGAACTCGGTACTTGAGGCCTGCCATGTCTGAAACCGGGGAGATGGAGCCTGGGTTCTGCCAGTGGGATGAGGCTAAGTCCCAAACGCTGGGGTGGAGGGGAACTGTGGCCAGTTCCACCAAAGAGAACACTGGCCCGAAGAAGGTGTCTGCAGGGCCGTCCCTAGGAGGGAGTGGGGCCCCAGGCGAATCAGTTTGTGCAGGGCCTCCAATTTTAAACTTTACACAATGTTCCCTCTAAGCTGATGATGCAACTGAGCAAGTTCCCTGTTGGTTCCCCAGGTCCCAACGGGCTTCTTCCCTGCTGCCCACTGGCTCCCCAAGTGCACCCATAACTTGTTCAGCTGCATCATCAGCTTAGAAGGGACACTGGTGGCAGTGTCATAATTTTTCTTTAATAAAATCTTAAATTTCTAGTCCTCAGGCTAAAAAGTTGCAGAGGGAGGCAGAAAAGCATGACCTGACTTTATCCTAAAGGCTCAAAACCCAGAAGTCAGAGAAAATAGCTCCCTCCCATTTATTATTTCTTTAAACATCTCTCTATTTTAAAGTGAGTTTTAATGATATATTTAAGCCAGACTTGTGGCTATTTTTTGATGTTTGGGGTAGGCAATACTGAATGTGTCATGGTGATGTTTCATCAACCTCACAGCCAAGTGGACAGGAGCATCTGGATGTACCCTTCTTTGTGATTCTGGTTTTCTGTTCAAGATGGGCATACAGTTTTACAAGTTTAATAATTTTTCTTAGATCAAGTTTTTGTTAAATTGAAAATTCAGAGAGAGAGAGAGATGCTATTTTTGAATGATATCAAGAAATAAATCCAGGTCCTCTCTCACCTTAAAGCATTGGATTCCAATTGTCTAATGTATGTTATTTCCTTTATGCCTCCTGAATCTCTCCTTTTCAGTCTTATTTTAATATATGTATTCATACATTCCTCATTGCTTTGCAGGTGATCTAAGTAATGAAACTTAGGTACTATTTGAGGATGAAGGAAGAAACAAGGGACCTGTGGCCTCCTCTCAAATACCCTGATGTAAAACAAACAAGGAGTCTTGTGGCACTTTTAAAAGCTAACAAATAAATAAATTTGTTAGCCTTTAAAAGTGCCACAGGATTCCTTGTTTGTTTTGCTAAACTAGACCCACACGGCCACCCCTTTGGAACTTGTCAACATGCTGTGGATCTGTAATAGCTGCTGTCCTCTTTGCCATGCTTTGGAACTGGTGGTCTGACTGCAATCAATGACAATGGGGCATATTAACAATGAAGAAGGAAGGACAAAAAACTTCTTTAATGTGTTGATTGATGGCCATTAACCCTAAAAACCCAGTATTTCCATGTGAGCACTAGCCTGGGGTCCTCTGTCTCAGGTATAATAGATTATCTACATGGAGAAGTTTGCTCAAAAAGACATCCCTGAAGACTGAAAATGCTTGTTAAATGTAGAAGGAAAAAATGTTATTTAATATCTCAAACACTTTCTGGAGATGCTGATGTAAACTCAAAGAGAAGGTCTTGTTTTGTAAAGGTCGGGGGTGTGACATTCTCCTGACTTTGTCCCCATTTGCTTGACTGAGGCTGGCTCCATAAGTTTTATCTCAACACTTGCCCTTGCCCTTTCTTTTCCCCTCAGGGAGCAGTTGTGGAAAGGTGGCTACTTAAGTTAAGAGTTACTGTAAAGAAATGCTGCATGTCTGAATTCCCTTCCCTGACCAGCTGGAGCTGCTCCCTGGCCACAGGATAGTCCCACAGCCTGAAGAAGCTCCCTGCTTCCTTACTCCAGCTGGCTGTGTGGGATCCCCCAAAAGCACAGGGCCCCCCAAAACACGGGGCCTAGGGCAGTTGCCCCTTTCCCCCCCCCCCAGGACAGCCCTGGGTGTCTGTGGGCCTTTCAGAGGACTGGACCTCCAATCCCGTGTGGGCTGAGACACAGCACAGGAGGTCAATATGTGCTGATAGGCCCCCCGTTTAAGAGCATGGCACTGGGTTCAGCGCCCTGATAATGCCGAGTGGGACGGTACCGACATGGGTGCAGTGGTCTCTTGTGGGGACCATTCATGGGGGTAGTACCGAAAAGGCGACAGCAGCGAAGGTCGGCGCTGGGAACGTTTGGAGCCCTTTGAGCCTCCTTCCCCTGGGCTGGGAGGGGGGAAAGCATCTCAGGATCCTTGGGATGGTACCGGGGATGGCAGGGTGATATGGCGCCAAGGAGACAGCTCAACAGTACGGGGGCTCAAGGAGGTAGTGGGCTCCAGTGTCAGGCTCCGACAGCAAAGAAGGCATACAGTGCCGTTTATGCTGTACCCAGACATTCGAAATAAAGGCTGCTTTTCCCCTTCTAGCAGGCACCGGAGAGGGAGGTGTAGGCAGTAAGAGGAACGTCCTTACTGGCTCGACTTCCTCCGGGGTCATTGGAATCGGCATCGACCCTGCCCCGTCCCATGGTGAGTCCCATGTCGAAGATGTGGAGCGGTGCCAGCGCCGCGGTACCGATATCGGTACCGAGCTGGTCCTGCGGCCCCTATCAGTATGGTGCTGGAGGGGCTCCAGTGCTGAGCTGGCACGTGGTGCCACAGGAGACTCCGAGACCTCGGGGGAAGCGTGCTGAGCCTGCTCAGAGGCCAGGGCATGGTGCCTTTGCTCCCTGTCCTTGATTGTCCTTGGTTTAAAGGACAGGCAGATGGAGCAAGTGGTGACCATATATGGCTTTCGCCCAGGCACTGGACGCACTTCTCGTGGGGATCGTCCTGCAGGAAGGCCTTACTGCATTTGGCGCAGGTTTTGAACTCTGGCATGGTGGACGGTGTAGGAACACGATGTCGATGTTCCGGCTTGAGAGGGGGGATCTTCCTCGGTGGAACTAGGACCACGAATAGGTGCTCCCAATTGAGTGAAAGGCTCATAAAGTAGAACAAAAAGAGAGGCTGCTTGCAAAGTGCAAGGAGTGGGCAGTTCCACAACCGACGCTAAGGCAGAAGAAATGAAACTGGGGAGGGGCCGGGCGGCTGCCACATATATAGCCGCTGGGTGGCAGGGGGGCGGTGGCCACCTGCCCTCTTCTGAGAGGCTAGGGCAAAAAGTTCCAACCAATTGTGCGCTCCAGCACGGATACACCTATTACTGAATGTATCTGAGCAGCCCCTGAAGAAGAAGGAAATTTATTATGGTGGGGATGGGAGGGTTAAAATCCCGGTGCAAGACACTGACTGTTTTAGAAGGACTATGTAGTATGTGTGGGTGGGGAAAATTCTGGTGCAGGAGGAATGATATTGGGATAGCTTACAAACACAAGCCAAGCACTTAAAGCTAAAATTTGTCTAAATGTAAAAGAATCTCTGCTGCCAGGGCATGCACTCAACTCCCATTAATGTTAGTGGGCATTGAATAAGGCTATTGTATGGATAGCAAATGCAGAGTTATGAACTTATGCTCTTGTGTAATGATGAAAGGCATCAAATTGTCTGCACCTAATCTATTTTAGCAATAGTTTTATTTAAAAGTAACACTTGTAATATTTGCACATGCAGATAAGGTGATTACATATACAATGGTGCCTTGATAAACATTGGTGTGTACTATTCCCAGATTCAGAGGTGTAAATATGCCTGAAGTTCTGGTTCTTCAATGCTCCCTTAAAAACCCTAAGAGCATTCTCATGCCCTATGTGTCATTTAATTGCTCAAATTTATCTTGCTATTCTATCACTAGAGGCACAGAAGGCGACGTGGTGCTCATACTGCATTCCTAGATCGTGTGGATGAAAAGCTATGTATAATATGGCAGGCAGAAGTAAGTGGTGATCTAGTACTCTTCCTTTTGGGTCACACTCACAGTATCCTCAGGGTCACATGTTGGTGCATGTAAATGGAGGGCACCTTTCTGGTCAAAGTTTTTAGTATTTTTATCTAATGTTGGTTGCCTGTTTAACTCAGTTAATTTTTTTTTTTTTTTTTAACTACGTACTCTGGATGAAAAGTAACTCAATTCTGAGAGGACCTGCAAAGCCTGGATCTCACTTATGCCGTTATCATGGGTTTTATGTAGTCCATAAAACTGCCTTATTCTTCCTATCCTGCTGAAAAGGAGCAAATTTTACATTGGCGTGCTCATGTTGCCATATTTGCCCTTGCAATCTCTTAGAGCCACTGCTAATGTAACCTTGTGCTGTGCAGAATGATGAGTCAGAAACGCTGATGGGAACTATTTTGTTGATTCTATTCACTGCAATATCAGTGCTTCAGTGATTTTTCTTAAGTGCAAGATGGCAGCATTCGAGTTGTGCTTAGCTCCGTGTATTTTTTTTTTTGTCCTGATCAATTAGGGCAGCACCACAGAAGACAGACTTTTTGTTTTGTTTTTACTCCTAGAATACCTCACCTGCTGGGTTCCCAGCCTGGAGGCCTTTTAGGAGTCTTCCCCAAGTTGTAATGAGCTGTCTGGGCCCAACTGTTCATGAGAGGAACAGAATGTTCCAATAAACACTTTGGATTTGTGCTTGGCTCTTCCCACAGAGCTGTGATCATTAACATTTCAAAAGCAAATTTTTACTCTTTCAGCAGGTGCTGTCATAAAATCATAGAAATCTAGGGCTGGAAGGGAACTTCAATACGTCACCTAGTTCATTCACTTGCACCAAGGCCAGACTAAGTATTAGATCATCCCTGACAGGTTTTTATCTAACTTGCTCTTTAAAACATCCACTGGGGATTCTACAAGCTGCTTAGTAATTAGTTCCAGTGCTTAATGATGGGTTAGCTACAGTAACCGTCCTTCTTCAAGATGGGCTGCTCGGATCCATTAAGTAATAGGTGTCTCCACGCCGGAGCACTGGATTTGTTGGAAAAAAACTTGTCCTAGCCTGTCAGAAGAGGGGAGGCGGCCTCCGCCCCTCACACCACCCGTGGCTACATATATGGACGCTTCCCCACCCCCTCCTCAGTTCCTTGGAGTCGCCAACTCCAGAAGCGGACACTGCGAGCTGAGAGGAGGAGGTCTTGTGAGATGATATTGCCTTCCTCCAGGAAGGCATCATACTCATCTCTGGCCTCAGACAGAAGCATATTTCTAAATCTTGTGAGTGACTCCCAGACATCCAGCGAGTATCTGCTGGTTATGGCCTGGTTGTTTGCCACCCGCAATTGAAAGGCTGATGAGGCTTACACCTTATGGCCTAACAGATCTAGCTCCCTAGTTTCCCTGGAGGGGAGAAGGGGATCCCTAGGGGGTTCTCTGACCCCCATTGCCATCTGGACCACATCCCTAGGAGGGACTGGGTGGCTGGCAAGCGAGAGGTAGTCAGATTTGGGTGCCCAATACTTCATGCACGCTGTATCCAAAACCGGAGCAACTGAGCCTGGGCTCTGCCACCGGGAGCGTGCAAGGTCCTATACTCTTGGTCGGGGTGGGACTGCCAAGGGTGCAGCGGAGGCAAATGCTGGTCCGAATAGAGTATCAGGAGGGGGGCTCAAGGGCTCCATCTCCATACCTAAATGGGCTGTGGCCCGGCACAACAAATCAAAGTGCGCCGGGAGGTTACCCATAAAGGACTCCAGTGCTGGGGACAGCACAGTACCGGGAATCCGCTGAGGCTGGGAAGGAGTTCCCTCAGGGGACCATTCATGCGGTCGAAAATGAAAGGGTGATGATGTTTGGCGCCAGGACGGTTTGGAGCCTCTAGAAGGTCCCTCCTCCAGGCTGGAAGCCGGGGGAGGGCTCGGTGCTGGCGACGGAGTGGTGCCGACCTCCACTGTGGAGGACGAAGGGAAGTGTCTTGGTTGAACCCAGGCCTTTGAGGTAAAGGCTGGCTTGCCCCTACAGATTGGAGGTGGGGCAGGTGGGGTTGGGAGGAGCAGCAGGGTTCACGCTGCCTCCAGCTCTTCTGGGATGGATGGAACGAGAAGCGCCCCCGCATGGTTCGCAGACAAGCCCTCACTAGGGAGGGGAGGACTGCTCAGGCAGGAAGGCTCCCGCTCTGGCAGCACCAGACTCTGCGGTGCCGAAGGTGAAGTCAGCTGGTGCCGAGGTGGGGTCAGCACCTATGAGGCCGGGCTGTACTTAGTCGTTGGCACTGGGGATGATACGGTGCGGTGCTGAGGCGAGTTCAGTGCTGATGGCGCTGGGCTGGTTGAGGGCACCCTCGATCGGCATCAAGGTGCCAGGGCGCCGAGTTGGCACTGCGGTGCCAGAGTTGGCACCGAAGTGGTGCAGCGGAGATGGTCACCAGTGGCACGGCGCCATGTAGGTGCTGGCACCGAGCTGGGTCTTGGCGCCGGGCTCGAACCCAAAGCCTGAGGTGAGCAGTGCTGAGCCTCCTCCGAGGCTAGGGCATGGCGTCGCTGTTCCCTCTTCTTGATGGTCCAAGGTTTAAAGGACAGACAGATGGAACACGCCAAGGCCATGTGGTCTTTGCCCAGGCACCTTAGGCACTTCCTGTGGGGATTGTCCCTGGGGAAGGCTTTGCTGCATTTGGCACAGGGTTTAAACCCTGGCATGATCATAGGCTGTTTCAGTCCCACGATGGAAGGCTCTCGTGGTGGAATTAAATCTATGAAGAGATTCTCCCGGTTGGGCGAAAAGCTCATTCACGATGGACAGGCTGCTTGCGACAGCAAGGAGTGGATGTTCCAGAGCCGACGCGCAAGGAGGAAGAAATGAAACTGAGGAGGGCCGGGGAGGTGGCTGTATATGTAGCCACGGGTGGCATGAGGGGCAGAGGCCGCCTCCCCTCTTCTGACAGGCTAGGACAGATTTTTTCTGACCAATCTGGTGGTCGGGCACGGAGCTCCTATTACTGAATGTATCTGAGCTGTACTCGAAGAACTACCTTTACAATTTGGAATATTTTTCTAATTCTAACTCAGTGGTTCCCAACCTTTTCTGTGCCATGGCACACCTTGATGCCACTAACTATTTTGAGGCCCACCACCATTAATTAATGAATATTCAAATTAAATCATGAATTTTCATGACCCACGGCACCCTGACAGGGAAATACTGCTGCATGTGGGATGATAGGGGTAGGAGGGGAGGAGAGGTCAGGGATTGCTATGTGGGCTGGCAGGAGAGAGTGTGGGGCACAGAGCAGGGCAGGGTGGCAAAGGAGGGCAAAGGTGACCATGTGGGGAGCAGGCCAGGGCAAGCAAGAGAGAAGAGAGGGGAGAAAGGATGGTAGGACTGGCTATGTGGAGAGGCGTGGGGAGCTTGGGTAGTAGGAGGTTAGGGCAACACCCCTTCCCCCCACCAGCTCTGCTGCCCTCAAGACCCCTTTTCTCCCCAGCAGCTCCCCCACTTGCATCACCCCCCACTTCTCTCAGTATCTCTGCCACCCTTAGAGCCAACTTCTCGCTGACATCCACTTCCCTGGGTGCTCTGCTGCCTGGAGCACCCCCTCCCCCAATACTCCACGCTGCCAGCAGCATTGCTGCTCCAGGCACTCCCTCCCCACCATGGCTCCCTGCCACCAAAGTGACCCCTCCCTTCTGTCGGCTCCCTGCTGCCACCAGCAGACCTTCCCCTCTCGTGACCCCCCGTTCCCCTGCTTCCTATTGCCCCTGGCAGGTCCCCCCCAGCAGGGCTGGCTCAAAGGGCTCTGGCACCCCAAGCCAGCTATTTCTTTTGTGCCTCCCCAAGGAGTGCAGAACTCAGCCTACACTCTGGGCTGGCTCGCCCCATCCCCAAAGGCAGGGAGCTGCTGGCTCTGGGGCAGAGCAGGCCAGCCCAGGAGGCTGAGCATCGCTCTCCTGCACCTCCCTGCGTCGGCTGTTCTGCACTAGGGGTGGAGAGGGCTGGCCCAGAGGTGGGGGGTGGGAGCAGGGTCCATCCCATCACCTTGCCCTTGGCATAGTGCCTTACCACCCCTAAGCTGGGCTGCCCTGAGCCATGGCCTTTTTGGCTTATGGCTGGAGCCAGCCCTGACCACCAGCCTCACTGGGGCCCCCACTAGCCCCCCCCCAAGCCTCACCAGTGGCGGTGGCAGCCCTGGGTCCTGGTGGCCTGACACCAGCAGGGGTGGTGGCCCCAGGCCCCTGGCTAGGGACTGATCCTGCGAGCTTCAGGTCCCTGACTGGGACATGCTTCTACCGGCAGCAACGTCCCCAGGTCCCGGCTAGGGCCAGATCCCAGCAGCAGCAGCTGAACACCAGCAGTAGCTTCTGGACCCCATATAGGGCCGGACCTGCCTCTGCCACCAGGACCTCAGCCAGGGCTGGACCTGACAGCCAACTTCAGACCTGGGCTGTGGCTGGCTTCTGCTGCTGGCGGCCCCAGAACCTTGGCCGGGGCTGGAATCCACCACTGGTGGTCCAAAGACTGTGGCTGGGACCAGACCCTGCCACTGGAGGCCCTGGGTCCTCAGCCAGGGCTGGATTGGGCCATTGGAGGCATCCTGAGGTCCCTGGCTAGGGCCAGACCCTGCTTCTGCTGCCAGAAGCCCCCACTAGGACCAGACCTTGCCTCCGCCAACATTGGCCCCTGGACCCACCAGTAGCTCTGGGACCCCAACTAGGTCTGGATCAGGTAGTCAGAGGCATCCTGAGGCCCCGGCCAAGGCTGAACCCCACCTCTGCCACTGTCAGCCCCCAGATCCTGTCCAGTGTCTCCTGGTCTCTGGCTGGGACTGGATCTGGTTGGTGGCAAATCCAGTCCCTGACAGGGATTGGGGCCAGACCTTACCACTGGCTCTGGGATGGGACCCCTGCTGGGGCCTGATTGGGCCATTGAAGGCATCCTGATGTCTCCAGCCAGGGCTGGACCCCATCCCCGCCACTCTCAGACACCAGACCCTGGCCAGGAGTGCCAGAGACTGGCAGCAGATCCTGGACCCCAGCCAGAGCCAGATCTGGTCATCAGCAAATCCAAGCCACCCACTGAGGTCGAGGTCAGGGCCAGGGCCAGAGCCAGACCCACCACTGGTCCCAGGACCCTGGCAGTGGCTGGACCCTGCTGCTGGCAGTGGCCACGCTCTGCTGAGGCAGGAGGGGGTCCTGAATGGGTGGTGGTAGCCCTGGTTCCCAGCTGTGGCCCACTCCTGCCTCACTGGGGTCCCACCAGCCTTTGCGCACCCCCACAGGTCTTGCAGGGGTGTCCCTGTCGGTGCCATGACCCCTCACTGGGGTCTCCCTCCCCCCAAGACCTTATCCACCCCCCAGCCCACACTTACCAGCAGACAATAGATGCAAACTGCATCTGCAACAGGCTTTTCCTGCCCTGTGCAGCCTATGTGGCTGCCCTGTATAGGGAGAGAGATTTAAAATAAACCCGGCTTCTGGGGAACTTGGAACACACCTGAGTTGCTGTGGCACACTGGTTGGGATCCACTGGTCTAACCTAAATCTTCCTTGCTGCAATTTAAGTCAATTAGTTCTTGTCCTGTTCTCCCTACTCACTGAGAACAATTTATCACCTTCCTTTTTTATAACAATCTTTTATGTACTTGCAACGTGTCCCCTCTAGGTGTTCTCTTCTTCAGATTAAACAACCTCAGGGTTGGGGTTTGTCTTTTTTTTCATTCTTTCTTTATAGGTCATGTTTTCTGGACCTTTAATTATTTTTTGCTGCTCTCCTCTGGACTTTCTCCAGTTTTTCCACGTGTTTTTGAAAGTGTGCTGCCCAAAATTGGACACAATACTTCACTTATCAGTGCTGAAGAATTCTCTCTCATGTCTTGATTGCTATACATCTGCTAAAACATCCTAGAATGTTTGCTTTCTTTAATACAGGATTAAAGTGTTGATTTATGTTTGATTTGTGATCCATTGTAACATTCAAATAGTTTTGCATAGCACTCCTCCTTAGGTAGTCATTTCCAACTTTTAATTTGTGCACTAGACTAGTTCTTCCTGAGTATAGTACTTTGCATTTGTCCTTATTGAATTTTATCCTAGTTATATCAGACCAGTTTCTCCAGTTTTTCAAGATCATTTTTAATTCTAATACTGTCCTCCAAAGCGCTTGCAACCCCACCCAGTTTGATATTATCCAAACTTTGTAAATGTACTCTCAATGCCATTATCCAAATAATTTTTTAAGATGTCGAGTAGAATTCGATCCAGAACAGATTCCTGCAGGATACCAATCATTATGTCCTTCTATCTTGACTGTGAGATGTTGATTTCTCCAAGTACAATTTTCCAACCAGTTGTGCTCCCACCTTATATTAAGTTTATGTAGGCTATAGTTTCCTAGTTTGCATGTGATAAGATCATGTTGAACAATATCAAAAGCCTAACTAAAATTGAGATATATCAAAGGTGCTGTTTTTTCCCATCCATAATATTTATCTCATCAAAGAAGTCTGACATATATTCTTCACATATCCATGTTGACTGTTCATTATTACCTTAATGTCTTTTAGATGCTTATGAACTGATTGTTTAGTTAGTTGCTCCATTATCCATAGTTTTATTGCTCCATTTTGCTTCAAAGGTACCAAAGTCAAAGGGATTAGTACAAAATTCTCAGGTTGTCCTGATTCCTCCTCTTATAGATTAGTCCTTTGTAAACATTCTGATTTTGATTTTAATTTTATGAAGTCCAGTACAAACTTGATGCAGCTTTATATCTGTAGATTGCTTTAAAAGATAATGTCTTAATTTCACAGGCGGCATGCCAGTCCAAATAGTGCGAAGAGGAAAAAGCAAAGCAATTAAAGTTCTCTGGCAGGATTCAAGTCAATGCACCAAGGACAGTAATATGAAATGTATAAACTTCAGCAAATCCTGTGAAAGAGCCTAGTGGTGGTTGGCGGCATTTCTTGTATGGTTTGTGGTTTTGGATGTCAAATTTTTGAGAAATCTGATCAGGAATAATTAATGAGGGCTAGATCCTGAGCTGTTGTAAATTGGCATTGATTGAGGATCTGGAATATCTTTAGCACAGTACAGTAGGCATAACTTTAAAATTATATGGATATAAAATGGAAACACTTAAATGTACTAGTTTTGCCAAACTTATTTCATACAACCTTTATGAATGAACATGAACATCTTTATTGTGTTTTTATTCCTGACGGAATGAAGGGGGTACTAAGACATCCTCAGCCTTAAGGATATCTTTTTATTTTTCATCCTTCTTCTAGGCCCTCAGCCTCTTTGATTTCTTACTAATCCACATTCTCCTCATTTAAAATTTTTATTAAGAAAATGTTATAGAGGAACAAACAATCATAGTGTTAAACATAGGGAGTGACTGGGCATCCAGGTTCATGGTACACGTCATTAGGAAGGAACATCTTGCAGCAAAGAAGGCAGGTATAACCAGTACGTGAGCTACAGTATTCTGGATGGAGAAAGTAAAAGACTATGGGTTTGGAATACAAAAGAGTGAAGAAATTCAGGAATATTGCCTGAATTGTACTTCTCACATCCCCCCCCACCCCCGAAAACCTACTCATTTGTAAGTGTAAAACAGGTTTAGAAGCTGTGCCTAGCAGCTTCTAAGGGGGGGGGCAACTAATCTCCATGGGTTTTGTGTTTGCATGAGCACAAAGAAAATATTAGCATAGTCACACTATGGGTGCCAGGTAATATGGGTAATGATATTTGGTTTGATCTGATCATAAATCTGTCAATATCTGTAATTCTACTGAAAAGAAACATGAAATACTGTCTTTTGTAATATGCTACTCTCGTGCTTGTTCCAACTCTGTTAGGTGGTTTAAAGGATAAAAGCTGCCCTTAGCAATAAGAATATTAAAAGAGAGGTCACCTCTTCCTGCTAGCTTGGTGAAATTAAGACAGGGGTAGGGGTTTAGCATTAGCTCAGTCTAGAGCAGTGGTTCCCGAGCTAGGGTCCAGGGTCCCCTGGAGGTCTGCGGACACGTTGCGGGGGGTCTGCGGAGCCTCTCCCTACCAGGGCCACAATCCAGCTGCAGCACCGATGCGCCCTGCCAGGCTGCCTCTTCCCACCTGTGGCTGGATCCCATCAGGGGGATGAGGCTGTGGAAGCTCCTCAGGAAGGGCAAGGTCAGGGGGCCATAGCCACCATGGCTCGGCTCCCCAGTGGTATGGGCCACGATGGCAGCGGTGCAACTCACCAGCTGTCCCACCAGCACCGCCAGAGTGGTACAGGCCAAATTACATAATCAGCCAAGGGGGCTGCAAAGAATTTTTTTTGTTAAAAAGGGGTTCCCAGCCTGAACAAAGTTGGGAACCAGTGATCTAAAGCTATACCTGAGGCTTGTCTCACCCTTTTGCCCTACTGTCAAAGTATAGATCTGGCCAGGCTTCCTGTGAAGCCTTTCTTTTGTTATTTTAATGGGAGAAGCTGTTTGCAGCTATGTAAGGCTTAAGAGCTGAAATCAATGAGAGAGGCAAACTCTCTCTTGAGCTGAAATCACTGAGAGAGGAACAGCAATGGAGTGAGTGACCAATGGGCGAAGCTGGCAGACAGCGGCTGGAGCCAGTGGACGGCTGGGCAGTATGGGTGACCGGTGGGTGGAGCCGGTGGACAGCAGCCGGAGCCAGCAGACAGCTGGGTGGCATGAGTGACTGGTGGGCGGAGCTGGGGGACAGCAGGCAGAGCCAGCAGGCGGTGAGAATGGAGCGTGAGTGACCAGTGGGTGGAGTCCGTGGACAGCAGGCGGAGCCAGTGGCTGGTGTGAGCAGCCAGTGGAGGACCGGAGAGCATGAGTGACCAGCGGGTGGCACCGGCAGACAGCTGGTGTGACAGACATTCTGTACATGCCCTGGATTTGTTGGAAAGCTGTTTTGCACCAATCCTCCAGATCAGTGCTGATTTTGCTATTGAATTCACATGTGGTGTTATGTTGTGTGGGGTCATGTTGGAAACTTGTTTTGCACTGATTCTCCAGGTCAGTGCTGGTTTTTGTTATTAGGCTTTCTGCATTCTGTTTTCATTATTATTAATAATTCTGTATACTACACTTGAACTTGTGCTTGCGAGTGGGGAAGCATTACCCCTTCGAGGTGCCCAGGAAATAGTGCATGATTTCCCAGAAGACTGGGTGGGGGGCTCGAGCCAGTTGGTGGTGTAACATTATTTGGAAACCCCTAGATATAGAACCCAGCCCTTGTTCTGCCAGTGTGTCCTGACAGAAGGGTTACATAAGCAAGGTCTAGAGGTTGGGCACTTCTGTTGCTTAGCAGCTGAAGGGGGGCATCCTATTTGCATGGGCTCTGTATTTGTCTGAGTACAATTAAATACATAGCATAATTAGACATTATATATGGATGAATCCACCTTGGTGCTAGACATGAGGCACCCGTCTGTCGCCCTGACAAGATCTCTCGAGAGGTATGCTG
>ML681964.1:25061084-25201567 GCA_007922195.1 Podocnemis expansa | reverse complement strand
CTATGATTCTATGATTCTATGATGGGGAAATGGTTGTGTGGCTGATTTGGGTTACAAATCCTTCAAATCCTGTGTTTTAACTGAAAGAGGAAATGAAATTCTGTCTTTTCATGGTATGCTGCCCTTAGATTGTGTAAACTGTATTTAGCCTGCTCTGATGGAAAAGTCACCATCAAGCAATACAGAACTCAGAAGAATGGGCAACCCTATTTTTAGTGATGTAAAAGCAAGGAGGAAGGTGGGTATGAGCTCTATCGTTAATAGATAGACTTTATGATTCCTTGTGGAATCTTTCATTATTTTGATCAGAGAGCAGTCTCTGGTGTCTTAAAGGCTGAAATCTACAGTTGAAATCACTAGAGGGTTGAAATCCTCTCTAAGATGTGAATTCAATAAAAAGTTGACAGAGACTTAGCATAAATTGATGCCCCAGGCTAGGAGAGCCTCTTGCAAGCTAATAGTTGGGGCCAGCAAATGGTGGCAGTACAAGCAGCCAGTGGATGGTGGTGCAAGTAGACAGTCAATGGTGCCAGCAGAAGGCATGAGTGAGCATTGGGCAGTGCCAGTGGCCAGCGGAAGGTGTGAGTGACCTGCAGAAGGTGCCAGCATCCAGTGCTAGCAGGAGGTGAAAGTGACCAGTGGACATAGCAAGTGGCCAGCGGGCAGCACAGGCTTATCTTGAGGTGGCAGAAAACAGCTGGAGGGGGCTGGCTGAGGTCCTCCTCCCCTTAAGGGGTAGGTGCTAAAACTATGATGGTCAGTGTGGGGGTAATGGAGAAGTGAAGGACATGCTCTACATACACTGGGGGATGGGTGGGAGAGTTGTGCCCTGTACTGTGTTTCTAAATCAGTGCTGGTTTTGATATTGCCTCTATATATTCTCTTTATGTCACTATTAAATGTTTTATGTACTGCACGCACACTCGTGTTTGCAAGAGGGGAAACATTGCCCTTTAGGGCACTCAGGGAGTAGTGCGTCATTTCTTGGGATCCTGGGTGGGGACTTGAGCTGGTTGGTATTGTAACATTGTCTGGCACCCTTTGCTGCTGCCGTTTTGGCCTAGCAGAAGGGTTACACACTCTTATCTCTATCCAGACTCTCCTTTTTAATTGCCTGTTTGAATTATACTTCTCTTCTTCCCTCCCTTTATATCAGGGTAGGCAAACCATGGTGACCCCTGGGAGCTTTTCATTAGGCCCTCCAGCTGGGACTGGCCATAATTTGTCAGCCACTCCCCCCTCCAGGACCCACCTCTTTTCACCATGTGGACCCAGCAATGCCCTGGCAGGAATGTGGCAGTTTCTTCCCTATCCCAGCACTTCCCCTTCCTTTGCCTCTCCCCCTCTGCATGGCATGCCATACAGTGTCTGGACTTAGGTGTGCCCATCAGACTAAAAGTTTGTCCACCCCTGCTTTATATGAAGAAAGGGAAGATTGAAAGGGGATGAAGGCACAGAGCACATAGTCGCTCATGTTGTCTGCCTATGGAACTTAGTAGCTTGATCTTCTTGGGGCTGCTAGATTTTGCCCTAAGTCTGGATGTTGCATTTAGTGGGTGGGCTCTGGGTGTTGATGGCAGTCTGTGATATATGGGAGCTCAGACTAGATGATCTGGTCTTAAAATCTTTGACTGATTTCGGCTCCCAGTGTAAGCCAGAATGGCCCACAGTAACTTATCTTCTGCAACCCTGTCCCAAACAAAGTGCTTGGGATCAATGCCCTATATCAGTGACCCCAACATCCTTTCCTATCCTTGCCCATGGGAAAGAGTGAAAGTTTGGGGACTGACTTCCTTGGGAGCAGAATCAAGCCCTGAAGGCTGGACACTGTGAATGGGATTCAATTTTCATTGAAATTGCTGATCAGCACTTCAGAGGGTCAGGCTCTTTGACAGTCAGTTTCTGAGGAGTGGGACTTGTCTTATAAAAGGTACCACTGAAAGAATAAATGCAGCAATCCATAAATAATGCCGCGTGACAGTCCTGCATTTGTCACTTACCTATGTTCTGGTGGCAGTGGTGTTTGGTAGGCAATGTTGTTATGTTGGAAGATTTGCGAGTTAGGTAAACTACACTAAAGAAAGAAAAGATGCTCAGATGGATTCCACTGGGGTTCTACCCAAAACATTCTGAGTTCTCTTTTAAACCGGTTGTCACAGTTTAGATCAGGGGTCTCAAACTTGTGGCCCACAGGCCTCTTGTGGCCTCTAAAGTTATTCCTGTGGCCCCCAATGACCCTTAGAATTTCTCAAATAATTGATAATGCAAAATTTAAAGTGTGTTTACTTATTCTTTGTCTTGCTGATGATACCTCCATCTGAAATGGAAGTAATTCTTTCTTTCTTACTCTTGGCATATATATGTTACTCTTCATTTTTTTAATTTTCACTATACTTTGTAGTACTGGATGAAAAGGTCTCAGTGGTGTGGCCCTCGGGCTAACATACTAGTCATCATGTGGCCCTTGTGGTGATTTGAGTTTGAGACCCCTGGTTTAGAGCAACCGTAGATGTATTCCTCCCTCCTTCTCCCTTCCCCTCCACCCTCACATCCACTCTATGCAGTTGACTCTTCAGCTGTCATTTCTCTTGGGCAGAGACCTGCATCTTTCCCTCCTTGCTAGGCTTACTCCAGGCTGCACGGTTCCGTTCCTACCCTGTGATATCACTAACAAGGAAGGCTGCCTAAACAGCTAGTGTCTGTGCTTTGACATTTTTACTGTTTGCACTTCGAAGGCTGATTGGCAGCATAACTGCCAGCCGTCACAATTTACCACACAGCTCGTTCTGAATCAGGGGTCTCAAACTCAAATCACCATGAGAGCCGCATGAGGACTAGTAGAGGGCCGCATGACACCGCTGAAACCTTTCCATACAATGATATTGCAAATATCGGTAACGATCATGTCATTGCTGGCCACAGGAAATAGCTCTAGGGGCTGCAGGCGGCCCACAGGCTGCGTGTTTGAGACCCCTGTATAATTTCATTTATTGTTAAAATGAAACCATTCTGCCAAAAAAAATTAAAACAGTCAATAACCTACCTCGGTGCTAATAAGATTACCCAGTGTCACCCCAACTCCAGCAACGGCTCTGTATCAGCAATCAGACCTTCAAACCCTCACCAAGGGTTTTTTTTTTGTGGTGCAAATTCATGGCAACTGCTAGCTCAGAACAAATAAAATCTGAGAGTTTCTCCTTTAAACACTTTGAGCCTCTGATCTTGTCCTCATGTAATAGGTAAGCCGCAGACAGGTTGTGTACTCAGGATGAAACTTAAAAGCTGAGGGCACTGTTTCAAATGGTCCTATGACCCTCATAACACTTCCTGGTATAAGTTAAGCATGGATTGCATCTAAAGATGTTACATACCATCCCACAACAATACATAAACATTTGCATTTTTAATACAATGAAAATACTTAAACTTAATTCAATAAAGTTTGTCCAGGATATTTCAGGCAATGGCCATATCTGTCACACCTGCCACCCGCAGTGGGTTTTGCATCTGACTATTGATCTTGCCTCAGAAATGGACTAAAGCCATAAGTAATCAATATAGGATGAGGTACACCAATGGTGATTTAGTATGAACAAATTGCATTCTGGATTGAATTGCACTTTCTGGATGATGACAGTGCACATAGTGCTTTGGAAAGCTGGAGCTGATTTAACTCCATCAGTGAGTCTCCCCTGTGCAATGATCTCATAGCTATGCGGGTATTGCTCTCTCATTAAGTCTCTCTCCAATACTTCCCATATACACAAATGTGTATATAACCTTTCACATATTAAACACCGTCATCTTCCTTCACATAACTCTGAGAAGGGAGAAAATTCATTTTCTCTTCAGATCCTTGTCTAGTTTGAAATGTGTTTTTCACTGTTTAACTTTCAAAAGTTGAATCTGGACTCCGAATGAACTGTATTTCAGCCATATTTGGGATTTCTCTTCCTCTCTGTCTGCTAAATAGGCACAATGCCATTACTTGTTTTTACTTGATTTGTGTAATTTTTACACAGTGCTTACAAGGCATTGGTAAAAACTGAAGACCTCATGCTTGTAAAAATAATTGTAAAACTTACCCCTCCTATACCACTTAGCAAATGTTAACTGAGTCTTCTCAAACTCTGTTAACTGAGAAAATAATGCACAGTACTTGTGGTGTGCCTAGCACTCCTCCACCATTGTAATCAACTATCATTTACCGGTAGGGAACAGGCACAGAGACATAAAATGACTTGCCCATGGTCACAGAAAGAATCCATTTCAGATCTTGAATCTCGGCTGTTAGGTTTGTGCTCAGTCCATGGCGTTAGAGTGCTCTTTCTTAACATATACCTTATAACAGATCTTTGAGAAATAAGACTAAGATTTTGACATTTGAACACCTATCTTCATTACATGCCTTTGAAAAAATGTAGCTCAAATCCTTTTCTTGCTGTGTTCATGCTTTGATATAAATACCGCAATATGGGGGGGGGGAGTGGAAGCACCTGTTTCTATTAAGAACACACTAGGAAAGAGAGAGAGAACTTATAAAAGTCTCCCCCCCTACCGAGTTCCAGCAGCAGCGCTGCTGTGCAACAACTATAAGTCTGAAGACTGCTTTAGAAGTCCACAGGTCCATAAATACACCAAACCTACCTCTTAGTATCCAAATTTTCATATCAACAAGGTCAAAATTAATGGCTTTTGAAATGGAATAGAAGTTACAAAGGCCAGTGTCCAGCCATGCACACACCTTAATACACAGGCATAATCAGTATAACACAGTAACTTAATCTGGAAAACGTGAGTGTGGTATGTTACAACATATGACCCTGCCAGTCTGGTGCTGAGTCTTCCACAATTGATTTGCAACATTCAGAAAGAAGAATGTGGTATGCTCTGAAGTTCAGCAGAACATGGGAGAAAGCATGCTTTTTGTAAGGTTTTCACTGCTGCTTTCTGATACACATAGGAAAACCACACATGTATATGAAGAACTGTGTCAGCTGTTAGCACCACCATTGAAACCGTCACTTCCATGTCTGAATCCACTTGTAACAAAGAATCCTATGATGCCACCTCAAAGATGTTTGCTACTCAGAGAGGCTTCCATTTCCACTAATATGCTTCACAAAGCCCTTGCACCTCAAGAAAGGGTGGGATGTTTTGTATAGCGAGCACTAACTAGTGCAGGTTATTCTTATGGCTCAACAAGTGTTGGTACTGGAGATTCTAGCAAAATCTTTTAATCCTTTTTTGTTTTTTCATTCTCACTGAGCAAGTATAAATGCACTGTAAATCTTGCCGGCAGCTAGGCCAATTCTGGGATGTGGTCAGCTGCAACGAGGACATCTTTTTGCACAATGTAGGAAGAACAGTCAATATCCATTACTGTAAATCTCATTGGAAATGTAATGCTTGATATGAAGTCCATTACCATCAATGAGCATCTTTCTATTGACTTTAATGGTTTGTGGATTAGGCCCATAGAGGATGGATTTCCTCCTTTTGATTTGTTTTGAACAGTACCGGTATTATCCATTTGACATAAATCTGAGCTGGGTTACATTTTCTGGTATTTTACACAATGCTTTTGTACAACCCCTGTGGCCTAATAATTCAGAATCAATATATGTAGAGTACATCTGAGGACTTTACTTCAGTCTTTTAAACAGACCCAAAATGAAAGTAACTTTCATACATGTGAATTAATTTTATATGATGTGATCTGCAACTAGAGAGCTGAATAAGAGTATGGGTAAATCTGCCTTTCAAGAAAACTTGTCACCGCAAAGGAAAAAATCAGACTTATGATCTATTACTAATACTTCACAGTTGGATAGTACTTTTTCTATAGATCTTCATATACTTCTCATGAATCTTTAATTCCTTTCTAGAGACAGGAAAACAAAGGAAGAGAGAGGTTTTTTTAAGGCTTCAATTCAGGAAAACATCCCTATTTAGCCAAACAAACAAGGAGTCCTGTGGCACTTTGAAAGAAAAATGTATTTATCACGAGTTTTTGTAGGAGAGATCTCATGCGATAAATAATTTTGTTAGTCTTTAAAAGTGCCAGCAGACTCCTTGTTTGTTTTGCTGGAGAAGACTAACATGGCTACCCCTCTGGAACTTATCCCTATTCAGGAGAGTCTTAAACGTGTGTTTAAAGCATGTGTTTAGCGAAACATTTAATCAGGACTGGATATAAGCATGTGTTTAAGTGCTTTTTGGAATTGTGAAATAAGGCTTGGAGTCTCAAAGCTATTTAGTTACCTACCTTCCATTGATATGTGACTTGCCCAAGAAGACAGAGCGTGTTGGTGTCAGGGTCTAGGTTAGAGCCCAGGTGTCTTAACTCCCAGTTCGTGGTTGATTCAATTTAATGTTTTGTGTAATTTTGTTGTTTGTACCTTATCAATTTTCATATGAAACTGATGCTTAATCACTGCTCATTTGAAAGAAATAGGCACAGTCTCCATCCATCTCAACACATCAAAGCACACACAAAATTCTGTTTACTCTATTGCTAACTGTCCAACAACAATTTGTCTGTTTTTGGCTATTGAGAATTGTTGGGGGTGCTGGCCTGTCCTGAGAGATGAGCTGCCTGATTTCTCGAGGCTGCATCTCTGTCCTAATGCAGGAGAAGTGACAGCCTGCACAACAGTCTTGGGCACAGCTAAGATTGCAGTCTTGCCTCTTGAACAGTGCCAGGAAGGGATGTGGGACAATCATGAGAGAAATAAATTTTAGTCTTTAAAAGTGCCACAGGACCTCTTTTGTTTGGCTGAAATAAATTAACATGGCTACCCCTTTGGAACTTGTGAGCACAGTGACCCAGATCCTCAAACGTATTTGTGTTTAACTCTCACCTCAGTGGAGCTATACAGTTATTTATTTTTGAGGATATGAATTAGACAGATTAAACACCTGACAGTTAAGGAAGCCACCATAGTTTTAAATTATTCTCTAATTTAGATGAGATAAATAGCCAGCTCCTAATGATTAGGAATTCTGAGGACCCAATTTGCCAACATTTGCAATATTGATTACAGATTTTCTTGGGAGGAGGGCGTAGGTGGTATGGTCCAAATTTGCGTTTACTTTGTGAATAATACTGTAATAGTGACTATTTTATTGTCAGTCATGATGTAGAATAGAAAATGCCATTTCTCTCTCTCTCTGCTGTACAATACTGTTGTTGCATTGGTGTTTTTATTTGTTTAACGGTTAACATGTATATCGCACAAGTATGCCAGATGCTTCCGGTAAGACGGAGGTCCCCAACCCTGCCTCAGATACTCCACTGTCAGAGGCCTAGTCCTACGCTGAGAACCACACACCAGCGCGTTGCAGAGCTCAGTGCAGAGAAGAAATGCTTTGGGCCTGAGCCTTCTTTCTCCTACTGTATACAAGTTGTATGCCCTTTCAGTGGAGCTATTTACCAGACCTGAGAATCAGCATTTTTAAGACTCTCATTGCTAGGGCAGTCAGTAGGGATTTGAAATCCTTTTGCTGCATGTCTACATTGCCGAGAACCTGTACTGCATCCTCTTAACGTGCAAAGATTTATAAACAGACAAGTGCTGGGTTTCTTAAGAAAATATTGATTCTTAGTTGGAAAGATATGACACGGAAAAAGCTATCATGTAGGTTGTAGTAAAATTGTACTCAATCCAAAGCACTTTAGTATGTATGCTTGTTGCCATTTGTTAACCAATCATCTTTCACTTTCTAAATGGCAACTGCAACAATTTCTTTTCAGTTTGCTTCCTTGGTTAGCTCAAAAGAATTGTATCTGAGCAATGGCTTTATATCGTTTCCTTCTTTGCAAATGGTTAGGAACACAACAATCCCATGGTGCACAATGGAAAGTTAAATCACAATGCAGTAAACAGATATATTCTGGCGTGTATTTTTCCAGAGGAAAAGTCCCTCCTGTTGACAGTTATACATTTTTGGAAGGAAGACCACTGTTTATGCTCAAGCCTAATTAGAACCAGAGGTAGCCAAAAAATATTACAGATTTTTTTTTTCAAATAAGGAAATATTCTGGCCTTGTGAAGGAGACTAGGTAAAAGGAAAAATAGTGATGTAATTTATCCTAAAAAACCCAGGAGATATGTACGATATCCACTGCTCATCTCTGTAGAATCTGGCTGTTAAGTTACACATAAAATGTGAAGCTAAATGCATGTGTTGAGGGGTTGGGCTGTGCAATATTTTACTTTTCCATTAATTAATTCATCTTGCATCAAAGTGAATGGAAGAATTTCCATTAAATTCAGTAAGTCAGATCAGGTCCTAGGGCATTAGTTGCATGATTTGGGCCTGGGACACCATCCATACTCATGGTGCTATGGTGTAGTGGTACAAAAATACTACATAAATCTAACGAATGTGTTTATTGAAATTTTTTTACCTGTTTTTAACCACCTGTTACCATAGTCATTATCACTGACCAGAGCATGTTGGGCCCTGTAAGGGTGGACACTGGTGACCTAGCATTAGAGGGGATTTGGCTCTTTAAAGTGGAGTGCTGGGAAATGCAGTCCTAGTGGGAAGTCAGTAACTTCTGCAGTTCTCTGTAAAGAAGGCACAGGGCTGTGTTTAAGAGTGTGTTGGTTGGAGGTAAAATTTAGGGTGGTTTGCTTTGCAGTGGTGAGGCAGAAGAGTTTGAGGCATAGACCCTGGTGAGGGCCCTGAGGGGCGGAGAGAGAGGCTACGGAAAGCTTACTAGAATAGATAGTGAGAGTAGGTGGCTTGGAAGGACAGGGTCTGTTCAAGCATGAGCTGATACTTGAATTCAGTTAGGGGTCCCAGACATAGCTGCTGGTGAGGGTGAGAGGAAGTCCTGCTTTCCCAGCCCTGAACAAACAGTATAAATGAGCTGCTAAGCCAGGGAAAGGAGGTACGTGTACCAGTAAGAGCAAGTCTGCCCTTAAAACTTAGTGGCACAGTGGTATTTTTATGGCTATGCTTCTGTAAGAGTACTTGTGTAGCCATGTCATGTTGATGGGAGAGAGCTCTCCTGCTGACACAATAAAACCACCTGCACCATCTGTGGTAGCTATTTTGGTGGGAGACAAAACTGGTCCCAACACTGACCCCTAGGGATTCCACTTGCTACCGGCTGCCAACTAGACATTGAGTTACTAATCACTATCTGTTGATCTAGCCAGCTTTCTATCCATTTTATAGTCCATTCATCCAATCCATATGTCTTTAGTTTGATAAGAACATTGTGGGAGGCTATAACAAAAGGTTTTGCTAACATCAAGGTATATCATAGCCACTGCTTTCCCCACATCTCCAGAGTCACTCATCTCACTGTACCATCTGTATTTCCAGAAAAGCCTTCATATCAAGGCTGTGCCCAAAAGAGCAGAGCCCTTTCTAGAAGGCGTGTCTTTGGGTCGTGTTGATTATGCATTCTGAAATTTGTACCTGTTAGTTGGCTATTGGCATACACAGTGAAATAGAAAAGGAACATCAGAACAAAGAAATTGGCTGAAAAGACTCATATATGCACCAGAGGGTTTGTCTTCAGTATTAAAATTAGGTTGTGTTAGAACATGAGCTTAAGGAGATGCAGAACCAACCTTTGGGGTGGGGGGGCAAGGAGGGCAACCACCCTGAGCTCCACCCTGCTATCAGCTAAGCAGCATAGGTCCCACACCACTGCCATGCTGCCCACTCCACCCCCTGCTGCCTCAACGGCAAACCAAAGGCAAGGGATGATGATGGAGCATGAAGCCTGGTCACTGCTCTCCCAAGGGATGACCCTGAGGAGATGCATCCACTGACATGATGTTAACTGTGTCATTTGGCAGCCAGTGCAAATGAGGATCAGTTGGGTTTAACATTTTATTGATTGGATAGACTTTTTCCAGAAGAATTTACCTTTGAATGGCTAAAGGTTTTAAACATTAGGGTCCCTGTATGCAACACCATGTTTAGCATACTATTTTGCCTAATTTGTAAGTTTTATTATTTAATTCTGGTACCTGTGTCTGGACTGCAGAATGGATGCATTATAAAATATAAAAATGAAAAAGCACTTTTAACGTCCCAGTTGTCAGTAAAAGTCAGCTAGTGCATTTTGTAAATTAATGTGATACATTCTAATGACCCCATCATCATTTAAGCCTGTGAAATAAACTTGAAAAGGATTTTATTTTGAGAATGTGCCTTCTAACATCAGAGCACCTTCCCCATGCCTCTGAGTCACTGGCAGTCAGTAAAGAGACAGGAAAA
The DNA here is from genome assembly GCA_007922195.1 of Podocnemis expansa. Taxonomy (NCBI): domain Eukaryota; kingdom Metazoa; phylum Chordata; order Testudines; family Podocnemididae; genus Podocnemis; species Podocnemis expansa. Next base: position 25,191,319 of record ML681964.1, on the reverse strand, counting down.
AATGTGCCTTTTTCCCACTAAATGTGTTTATCAGTATCTGGAAACAGGAACCAATCCCCAGCTTTGATTTAAAGCAGGCCTTCCTCTTGGTTAAAGTGTTTGCCTTGACTATATCCTATCAATAGGCTTTGAACAACTAGATTTTTATCAGTAAATGTCAATTTCACTGTACACACCCAAATGAAGGAAAAAATATCTCCATTGATGATGATCAAAATTTAAAGATAAACCAAAGTCAGAAAAATCTTGCCTGAGACCTTCTGAGAGTTTGATTTTAAAATATTTACTTTGTATATTTTTATATCTGATGTCGAAAATTAAATATGATGTTGAAAAGTTTTAACTTTAGTCATAATGCCATCTGTCATTACATGCTTATCTGACATCCCTTTTCCCCACTGTTTCCAGCAACTGTGAAAAATGTAAATAAATAAACCCATAAAAATACTTAATAAACACCTGCCAATTATAAAACAAAATAAAAATTGATTTCTGCTATGCCCATCTATCATAGAATCATGGAAGGAACCTCAGAAGATCATCTAGTCTAGTCCAACCTGCTGCTCAAAGCAAGACCAACCCCAACTAAATCTTTCCAGTCAGGGCTTTGTCAAGCCAGGCCTTAAAAATCCCTAAAGATGGAGATCCCATCACCTTCACGGTAACCCATTCCAGTGCTTCACCGCCCTCCCAGTGAAATGTTTTTCCTAATATCCAACTTAAGCCGCCTCCGTCATAGATGTTTGCTACAGAAGCTGCTCCCAGCAGCTCTAGAGCAGTGGTTTTCAGCTAGTGTGCCGTGAGAACTGTCCAAGTGTGCTATGAAATCTTGTACAAAGGTAATGAAAATCAATGTAAAACAAACATTGTTTCATCTTAAACAATATTCTCTCCAACCAGAATTACAACTCGTAAAGCTCATGAAAATTTAATCATCAAATTAAAAGTGAGGTATTGGTCTTTCGAGTCTAAATCATGAACTTTCGAAATGCAAGTGGGCAAAGGGCAAAATTGAGATGTGTATTTTTTTTTTTTCTGATGGATTTGGAACATTAAGGCATTTGATCCTTCTTTAGCTTGTCCTATACACTATGTTGTAAGCTTTTCTAGTAAGACCATAGCCATAGTAAATGTGATATTTTAAGAGCAATCAATTCTACTGAAGAAAGTGGGTGTGCTATGGAATTGTTTGTCTTATTGAAGTGTGCTGTGTTACTGAAAAGTTTGGGAATCACTTCACTAGAGATCTCCAAGGAGTTCTGCAGAAGAACACCACCACTGTTTTACTCCCACAGAGGGACAGGAGGGGCAGTTTCCCTCCAAATTATTTTTCAGGCTGATTTTCCCTGGAAATAGAAATGTCTGTCTCTAAATTTATCTGGTCTGGTGGACTGGGTGGACCACTTTGGGGCCTGACTCAAAGCCCACTGTATTCAATGGAAGGAGTCCCATTAAATTCAGTGGGCTTTGAATCAATCCTTTGGGGGCGGGGGGATAGGAAGCTGGTTAGTGGGACTGAGCTCATTTCCTGTCTCACGCCAAATGGAATCAAAATAACTCAAAACTCATTTTGTGTGTTTACTGTTAACTTAGCTGTTGACAGTCATTTCCAGGCTGACAGTTAGCATCAGAGTTCATGATTCATATCTAAATTTTAAAAACAGTATTTCCAAGTATTGTTTGAAACTGTTTTGACCTTTATTAGTTGAAGATAGCCAAAACCACAGGAGTATAGCTAAACAAAATGAGTCTGAAATTAGATTCTTTAAATGGTAGATGTAAGAATTCTGATGCCTCAAGCAAACATTTCTCCCTCTAGTTCTACATCATCCACACACCATAAAGACTTTCTAAGTAACTTCTGCCCAACTTCTTTAGTCACAGTTGATATTAGTTTTACACCAACTTGTTGCACTGACTTCACTGATGCTACTGGAACCTGGCATTACACTGGTGTAAAAACCTATGTAAGTAATAGAATTATAGAATCATAGGGTTGGAAGGGACCTCATCAGGTCATCTAGTACAACCCCCTGAGAAAAGCAGGGCCACTCTCACTAAAAATCATCCCAGCCAGGGTTTTCTCCAACTGGACCTTAAATGTTTCCAAAGATGGAGATTCCACCACCTCCCTGGTTAACTTACTTCACCACCCTCCTAGTAAGAAAGTTTTTCATAATATCCAACCTCGACATCCTCAGCTGTAACTTGAAACTATTGCTCCTTGTTCTGTTCTCTGTTACCACTGAGAACAGCTTGCCTCTCTCCTCCTTGGAGCACCCCTTTAAGTAGTTGAAGGTTGCTATCAAATCCCCCTTCAGACTTCTCTTCTGCAGGCTAAATAAACCTAGTTCCTTCAGTGTCTCCTCAGAAGTCATGAGCCCCAGCACCTTAATCATTTTCATTGCCCTCCGCTGGACTCCTTCTCGTTTGTCCGCATCCTTCCTGTAGTGGGGAGCCCAAAACTGGACACACTATTCCAGATGTGGCCTCAGCAGTTCCAAGTAGAGAGGAATAATCACGTCCCTCAATCTGCTGACAACACTCCTACTGATGCAGCCCAATATGCCATTGACCTTTTTGGCAACAAGAGTACACTGTTGACTCATATCCAGCTTTCTGTCCACCATAACCCCCAGGTCCTCTTCTACAGTGCTGCTACTTAGTCCAAGGGTCTCAAACATGCGGGCCACATGCAGCCCCTAAATCGTTACTGATATTTGCAATATCATTGTATGGAAAGGTTTCAGTGGCGCGGCCCTTGGGCTACAGTACTAATCCTCATGCAGCCCTCTACTAGTCCTCATGAAGCCCTCATGGTGATTTGAGTTTGAGACCCCTGACTTAGCTGATCCTGTCCCTGCCCTCCAGCATGTCTACATTCCCCGCAGCTTGGTGTCATCTGTGAACTTACTGAGTGTGCAGTCTATCCCATCATCCAGATCATTAATGAAAATTAATCAGTCAGCCCATGTTATTTGTGTTTCTAGAAAGGTCTGCAAAAAATGTAACAAGCTCCTAAATTTCAGAAACAGTCATATTAAATGTTTACAACATAGCAAGTACTGAGCCCATTTACTTCATACTGTCTAGAAAATAAAATCCTTTCCTTGCCAGTAGTTGGTGTAGGTTTCACGCTGTTTTCTTGGTCCTTTCAGATAAAAAAGATGGTATTTACTCATTGTACTAAGTAAAATTGTCAACGGAAGAACAACTGTGAAGCCTCCATGGATTTTTATAACATGTCTGTAAATTGACATTTCTAATTTGCTACTTTAAGATTTATTTAAATGTTAAAAGGGCTAAAAAGAACAAATCAACACCAGAGAATAACTGAGTGTAAATATGATGAAACCAAAATTTTGTTTAAATGAATCTTTTTTACATTAATGTTAACATTTGCTAACATCAGCTAGCAAGGACCTAGCTGTGTGTTTGTTTAAAGCAGGCGTCTCAAACATGCGGCCCCTCAGACTATTTCCTGTGGCCCGCAGTGACGCTATTGTTACCAGTATTTGTAATATTGTTGTATTAAAAGGTTTCAGTGATGTGGCCCTCAGCCTAATGTACTAGTCCTCATGCGGCCCTTGCGGTGATTTGAGTTTGAGATGCCTGGTTTAAAGGGTTGTGTACACCATTCCATTACATGCTAGCTGCATTCTGGTGATGCAAAGTTAAAAACCCAGTTCACCTGGTCGATTAAACAAATCTTACAGTTGTTTTGCATCACCAGATCATACTAGTGAATCTAGCTCAGATTTTTTTAAACTGATCTGTCTTTCCAATTGCAAATAAACTAACACAAACCAGCTTGTTTCTGGCATCTGTGCCTCGGACCTAAATGATATTAAGTGGAAAAACATACTTCATATACCTTGCATTCCAAATTGTCTACACATTGATATAGCACCTTCATTTAGAAGGCTCCCTAAATGCTTCACAGAAAGGATAGAGGATTAATCCAGCTATTTCTGAAAAGCTGCCGCCTCTAAGGAACATCACTATACCTGAGTTTGAGAAAAGGAAGTGAATCACAGCTTCCCTGCTTGAAACTAAAGAGTCGTGTTGGCATGCTCAGTGGCAATTAGGATTGAAATGAATAAGCATTATTCTCCAGCACTTTGGGGTAGTGTTGAAGTAAGAAATCTGATATTTCTTTCACAGTAAAGCAAGTAGTTCCTGTTTTCCCGTAACCTCCATAACTGCAAATACTACAGTCCAGCATTTTGCAATTTTATAACATAGTGGTAAATTCTGGACTACTCATGAGTGTGACTTTATTATTTTTAATCATTTGGAAAAGCTTTCACTGGGAAGGAGCTAGATAAGAGAGCTTATAAAAATGATTTTCTTACAGAAAAACTGGATAAAATTGGGATTTTTTTGTAATTGTCTCTTTAATGCCACTGTTTGGCCATGTCTCAAGAACCACGGTACTGCTGCTTGCACAAACAAAAGTTCATAAGCTGCTGTGGAATAGGAAGGAAGCTGCTTAGTGCCAGTTGAAAACTGCTTCTCAAGAAATAGGGGTTTGCTGAAAATGCTCAGGGTTTTTTTTACCTTCCTCTGTAGCATGGGGGCACAGGTCACTTGCTGGTGGATTCTCTGTACCTTAAAGCAGGGATTCCCAACCTTTTTAAGGCTGTGAGCCACTTTCTAATGGAAAAACACTTTGTGGTCCCCAGGGTGCCTTGTGCCACCACAGAGTGGCGGTGCTGCTGTGGGCAGAATTTGGCTGGCTCCACTCTCCTGCAGGGGAGCTGGGGCCAATGTGGCTATGGTCTTCTACCCCTACCTGGGGACCCACCATGGCCCCATCCCCCTGCCAGGGAGCAGAGGCTGCCACAGCCATGGTGCCCCCCCCCATGATCCCCGCTGGCCCATTCTTCCCCTGCTGGTTTCCTGTCTCCAATTCCCCCAGGCCTCTTCCCCTCCCCTTACCTGGCCACCAGAACTGCTGGCACCTAGCCACCCCCCAAACTACTCTCCCTGAACATGCTTTGAGCACGCTAAGGGCAGAAGAGTTTTAAAAACTCCTGGCCTGGAGGAAGTGTCCTGGTGGCTAGAAGCCTGGGTCTCCATGGCAAACAGAGCCCCCAGCAGCATCGGGCCCCAGCTTGGACCCCAGGTTGGGCACCACTGCCTTAAAGTCTTTAGACCAGGGGTCTCAAACTCAAATCAGCCCAAGGGCCACATGAGGACTAGTATGTTAACCCAAGGGCCGCACCACTGAAACCTTTTCATACTATGATATTGCAAATATTGGTAACAATAGCATCATTGCAGGCCACAGGAAATAGCTTTAGGAGCTGTGTGTTTGAGACCCCTGCTTTAGACCATGGTTCATTGACTTTTAATAACTCAGTCATGAGTTAGAGTTTATTGCAGGAGGGGTGGGTGAGGTTTTGTGGCCTGCCTTGTGGAGGCAGTCAGACTAGATGATCATATCAGTCTGTGAATTTTTCAACAAAAAAAATTTCCATTTTTTCAGAGTGAAAAATTTTAAGATGAACGAATTCTCAAAACACATTTTGAAATGTTTTGTTTTGAAATAAAATCTTTCCCCACTTTCCCACCTTTTGCTACTATTTCTCAACTTTTGTCAGTTGCGAGCTCTTTCCTAATGTTTTGTAATTGTGCAGGGAAAACCTGTTTTTTACATCTATGTATTGATTTAATTAAACAGCAAAAGGAATGAACACTGAGGTTTTCTCCATTTTTTATACTTTCCCTCCCTTTTACCATTTGAGAGAAATTAAAAAAGAGGTACCTCTAAACCTTGAACAAAACATTTAGTTTTTTTAAAAAAATGAAACTAAATGGCATGGAAAGTCTAAATGAACCTTTTGTGTTGGTTTGTTTTTAAAATTAATTTGTCAATTTGTTTTGAAACTACCCATGGAAATTTTAAATTTTTTGGTTTAAAAAATGTGAATGGGGAATCTTTTCCCACAGGGGAAAAAATGTATCACAGTAAAAAAAAATCTCATTTTTCAACTTTCTCTACAGTTGTTTAAAAAAACTCCCAAGAAAAGAATATTGCATCTGTTCATATACATCAGGATTTACTTTATTCTACAAGACAGAACACTATGGGAATATAAGTTTCTTGGGAGAGAAGTTCCCTTCTTAATAATATTTTCGGATTCATTGTCACAGATGATTTAAAACTCTTTATTATGGCTGGGGAAACTTGCTTCTCCTCCCCCACCATTTATTGCTTGCATCATTACCAGAGCTGAGTAAAGGCTGTCTTAATGGACAGTTGATTTGAGTATTATAGATGTTGTATTGAATGGGTCTGGCAGAAGATTGTGCTTTGTGTAAATTTTTGTTGATTACTATGTATTGCTTTTGCTAGAACTTCATTAGATCTCCTAGGTTTCTAATGGTAGTAGTTAACTCTAATTCTTATACAATAAGGGCTTTGTAATGAAATATTTATAAAAAGCAGAACGATGTGTGGATTTCTACTTCTCTAGTCTCCAGAGACTCAGACAAGTAGAAAGAGGATATTAGCAAATTTCTTCAAAACCTATAGATGGAAAAAAATGGGGAACTTCAGCAGCACATAACCATTTCTTGTTTCTAAAAATACATTCAGGAGACTTATGCCAGACAAAAGTTTGTAATAGCCAAATATGAACTTCGGAACCTAGAAATTATATTTGAAGTCAGTCTCTGCTCAGACTATTTCTGGCTGCTATTCTAAACACCACGTTCTTTGACTGAGAATAGATATTCACCCACAAAATCTGACCCTGCTTCCTTACTGCTCTGCAGCTGTTGAAGTCATTTTCTCCTGTGCACAGATGATATAAAATACTGCAAATCTGATTGGTACTTGTAGTGTTGTTTTAACTGTGTTGCTTCAAGGATATTAAAAAGACAAGGTTGAGGAGGTGACCACTTTTACTGAATCACCTTCTGCTGGTGAAAGAGAGAAGCTTTCAAGCTTCACAGATCTCTGCAGAAGAGCCTAAAAGCTTACCTCTTTCACCAGTACAAGCTGGTCCAGTAAAAAGCACCTCCCCCATCTTGCCTAACTGATTTGATAATGTGTTGTACACACCCAGAATTATCCATTGCACCTGAGCAAAGCAGATTAGTAAGGAGTGAGTTCAATGGCTACTTGCCCCTGCCATGTAATCTTATCCATAGAGTCCTGGAAATTTGTGGATATCCACATTATATCCATGGATATCTGCATCTGTGGATACAATGCAGATATCCGCAGACCATTTCCTGTGGATGCAGATCGGATAAAGATCCACATATTTTTTCCTGCACAGAGCTAGAGTCCTGCAAATACATGGATATTCGCGGATATCCGCATTATATCCGCATCCGCGGATACAACACAGATATCGGCAGACTATTTCTTGTGGATGAAGATCCGATACAGATCCACGTACTTGTATCCGTGAAGGGCTCTCCTTATCCATGTCATGTGATTCCAACCAGTCACTAAGGATCAGCCTCTTGCTCTCTTACCTGTTACATCCTTATTATTCAATACAGTGGAAAATAAGGCCCTAGGTGGCCTTCTGGTCAACAAATGAAGGGGAAGAAAGGCCTGTAATAATGGGCCAAATCCGCAGTACATGTAAATTCTTTGGCTCCATTGATTTCAATGCTAATATGCTGAATTACACAAGATGATCTGGCATAGTGTCCTACATATTTCTCCAATTTGACCAATTAATTTTCTATTTTTCTTATTTCTTCTGTTTCCTCTAAGTGTCATGTTAAGAAAAACTCTCTCATTTTAGGCTTGATATTCCCTATGGCAAAGATCTCCAGGCTTTTCGCACAGAACTTGTGACATATGTGTCCATGTGCAGGCATGCAAACTCCATGCCTGTTGGAATGCTTTTGGTGAAAACTTTTTAAAGTAACTGCAGTTAACATATCTCCATGCAGTATTTAGTACCATAATAGGACAAATGAGCTGGAAACCTGCAGGATCTAATAACTTAACTGCAGTGAATGTAAACAGGTAATTGTCTCTTATTCCTTATCTCTGACCTCTTATTTTAAATGTTTGTCTTAACATTCCATTAAATTTGTTTTTATGGGTTGGGTTGATCACACAATTGTAAGATTCAGGATGACCGTAAAGAACTCATCTCCTGTGGGGTAGAAGTGAGTGTCTACCCATAAATAAGACAAGCTAATACTAAGGTTTAGAAGTGACAAAGTCTTTCAATAGAGAAAAATACAGCACATTTTATAACAAATGTTTTGGGGGGTATGCAAGCAATGTAATGTGTTTATTTCCTTCTGAGCTAGATTATAGATGGGAGGGTTGGGAAAGATGGCAGAAGAATGAAAAGCAAAAAAATATTTTGGGGTATGGCAATGCTGGTAACAAGACCTTGGAGAGAGAATCACCGTCATGTGAGAGTTCTAGCTTCATTAAATGACTATTGGATTTAACAACAGGGTAGTCTCCCTTCTTTCATTAAGGCCATGTCTACTCTACAAGCTGTAGTTGATGTAAGTTATGTCGATGCACAGCTGCAAAGGTTTGTATATCACTTGGATAAATGCATACTTGGCCCCTTGAATCAGCACTGCATGCATTGTGTCAATGAGACATGTGCTGTCATGAGTAGGTGTCCCAGGATGCCACATGCTACTTTACAGCCCACTGCCTTTTAGGAAATTTTTGCAATGTGTTTTGAGAAAGAAATGACTCTCCTATGGATCCCTGGAAGCTAGCAGTCAAGTTCCAGCATGCAACTTTCTTCATTCCACAGTGCCATAATATTTTATTTTAAATCCCACAAATTCAGATGGCACTTTTTGCTGTCTGCCATCTTTGAAACACCATGGAGCCTGTACAGCTCTGCACTGTGCTTATGACTTGCCCAAGAACACTTACAGGTCCAATTTCATATTTTTCCTTTAACTCAAATACCTAACTCTCAAACTGGTACACAATTTCTTAAAGTCACTCACCAAATGCAACCTCAGATGACCACATAATCAGGTAGCAATCAACATTTGGTACAATGTCAGGAATTCTGGAAAGTAGAGTTTCCATGAAGCACTGAACAGTTCCTAGTGCAACAGAAAGTCCCAACTAGAGACACTTGACTCAAAATGCTCCTTGATAAGTGATAATTGTCAGCACATCTTCAGCATCTTCACTCACAACTAGTTGTGGATACACTTGTGCAAGGTTGAGTTTTGCCAAGACTCTTCTTGTGGCAAGAATGGTGAGTAGTTGGTTAACAGCAGGGACAGTGTAAAGGTGCTGTTTGAGTGCTTTGTTCAAAGTGTACTTATAATCAACCACACATTCACATGTTGCCATTTGGCTTAAGCATGAGTATGACTGGTGAGCCCATTTTGTATGTGCAACGCACTCAAGGATTACCTGTGCAATGAGATATTCTAGCTCTGAGTTGATTTCTGGATATAAGCCCAAAAGTATATTCCTGATTTTCATGTGGATCAGCACAACTATCAAAACCAGACAGAATAACTTTTTGGTGGTCCCTTGTAAGCCTCAAAGTCTTCAGAAAACAACTGAAGGAATTTACTAACAGTCTTTCTTGGTTGCTCTTCTTTGATGGCATGAATCCTTTGCATACTGATTCCTAAGGTGTGAACCAGTTCCTACTTAAGAGGCTTTTACATTGCGTCTCATCATCATAAAAGGTCAATCTTGCACAGAAAAAGCTGTAGCGTACATTCCCATCACAGCTTCCGGTGAGGGTGACATTTTGTATATTGCAGTATTGAAGACTGAGGAAGATGATGGGGTAAAAAAAGACAGTGAATGTGATGAGATGGAATAGGTCTGGAGGCCCCTGTTGGAGGCCTCGTGGCCCTGCCTCACCCTGCTCCAGAAGAGTGCAGAGGTGAAGTCCTTCAGGAGGCCTACAGTGTCTTCAGGAGAAGTAGCCAATCAGGGGAGCTGTTGGAACAGTCAATCAGGGGCCATAAGGACCATATAAAAGCAAACAGTAGAGGCAGAGCAGTCAGTTGCTGCCTATAGCTGGAAGACAGAGGATAGGGTTCCTGGCCCGCTGGAAAGCAGAAGGACCAGGGACAGCTCAGTGCAGGCAGGACTGATGCCAGGAAAGCCCAAAGTAAAGGAGGAGCTCCTAGCTGGCTATGGGCCCAAGCAGGGACTGAGTCCAAAGCCTAGCCAGACCAAGCAAGGGTACCGTGATGAGGTATTATCAGTCTCTGAGACCAAGCCTAAAGAAGGCTGCTAGAAAGGACAGACCAACTAAGGGTACCATGATGGGCAATAGTACCTTGGTTGCTTCCCCCCAGACCTGCCACTTTTACAATGAACTGCATGTCACCCTTCACCTGCACTGTACAAACTACTGTGGATTTCCATTTTTACTGCCAGTAGCAATCGGGTGCTACAGCTTTCAAGAATGTGAGCACCACTCCCAACTGCACTGTCAATGAAGCTCTTAATTTGATGCTCTGTGCTGAAGGGCTGGGGAGAGCCCACAGATCCAGGAATGTGGCTTTTCACTTGCAAAAGTTCTGCAGTCACTGCTCAACATCTCAAGAGGGTCTAGCCAGCTAGGAAATGGTCTGGGAAGTTCAAACATTTTCAAGCTGTCAACATGCCGTTTCTGCTCATAAAGGATGTTTTTACGGGGTCGTTTTGCCATTATTCCAGAAAGAGAGAGCTGAATCATCTTAACTATGTTACGTGCAACTCCTCCAGGAATTGTGCACATCGTTATATCTCGTGGCCCAGAATCAATGCCAATGTAGAAAAAATCATAAATGAATGTCACACACACCAAGCTACTTGACGTAACCCAGTGATAGCCCCACTGTTTTTCTGGAAAATGACTCAGAAACAAGGCTCAAGAATCCATATCGACCTTGCAGGGTCCCTTCATGGAAAGACCTTTCTGAGAGTCGTTGACTCTCTCTCCAAGTGACTTGAAGTGATCTTAGTTTCATCACAAATGCCCACTGCCACAATCACTGCTTCACATCATCTGTTTGTGACACATGGATTACGGGATTTGGTCATGTGTGATGACTGAACTGCTTTTACCTATGATCAGTTAAAGGATTTCACCAAAAGCAACCTTATTTGAGCTGTCACTGCTGGGTCATGCCATTGCCATGCTAATGGTCAGGGGAAACCGACAGTGTAGACTGTTGACAACCAAAGATGGAATTGTGAGGGCTGTCAAGGGAGACTGACTGACTGACAAACTTGAGGTGAACTTGCAGCCATATCAGGGCTGCTTCCCCAACTGCCACAGCGATTCAACCTTTAGGCCAACCTATCACTGAGCTGAGCCTGGGCAGGGCCGTAACTACAGCAAGACAAAAGGGCAGCGCAGGGGAGCTATTGCCCCTGCCGGCTCTGGCTGCAGCGGGGAGAAGCGATCGCCCCTGCTGGCTCTGGCCGCGGCAGGGGGAAGCCAGAGTCAGCAGTGGGGGGTCCGTTCTCCCCATTGCAGCAGAGTAGGGACCCCCATTGCTGGCTATGGCCCCAGCAGGAAAGTGATCACCCTTGCCACCTCTGGCTGCAGCAGGGAAGTGATTCCCTCTGCTTGCTCTGGCCGTGGTGGGGAATCGCTTCCCCCTGCCACAGCCAGAGGTGGCGGGGGGTGTCCCTTCTCCCCGTTGTGATGGAGTAGGGACCCCCATTGCCAGCTCTGGCCATGGGGGATGAAGGATCACAACCACCCTCCCCGCTACCGTATAGATGGGCCCCAGGCTCAGATATTTCCACAGGCCTCGCTGAGCAACAGAATCACCTGGCCAGGAACCCTCCTGCTAGCTTGTGGTGCCCCAGGCTCCAGAGACTCCCAGCCTGCTCCTGACCCAGCTTTGTCTGAGTCCTCTCCCAGCATTGTCCTTGCCCTGCACTAGCTTCACTCCTGCCTTGTCACTAACCTGTTTCAACCTTGCCCTCACTTCCTGATTTCCCCCTCCCCCTCACCACCCAACCCTCAGATTCCATTTGGTTTCAACCTTCGGCATGTATCTGGACTCTGGCTTTGACGGTGATTTGGTTTGTTCAGACTCCAACCACCTGACTGCAATCTCTGGTCTGCAGCTGGCCTCTGGAAATGGTTCTGATTCTGGTTTGGTTAGGCTCTGATCTCAGTTTTAACTGCTGGCCTGTCTCTGGATCTCTGTTCCGGGGCCAGTCCTCTGCCAAGCTGCAATCCGTGTTCCAGCCACTAGGCCTGATTATCAGAGGCAGTGTCTGTCAAGACTTTCAGGTAGTAGGGCTGTGGTTTTTCTGTTTCTGCTCCCTCCCCTTCCAAAACCGCAAGAGTTCATTGTTGCTTCTGGCTGAATATCTTGTGACTACATGTGTTCCTTGGCACACAAATATAACAATTTCAAACCTTTTGACAGAAGACAAGTATGGCTTAGGAAATGTCCTGGAGAGAAAATACGGTAGTATATTTTGTTCATGAGAAACCTTTGCCCCAGAAGAAATCTCTTGACACTGCTGAACAAACAAAATAAAATTATGTGTGGGGGCAAGAGAGATGTGAGCTGCCTTTCAGGGAAACACAAACACATCCTGAATAAATCAAGCTTTGTAGCCAGAAAAAGCTGCAAAAACTCTCTAAACTAAGGTGAGCAAGAACAATCCAGCTGTGATGATATTACACAGGTAAAGGGAGTAACATGGTAAAAGCCATGACTGATGGCTCAGTTGTGTTGTGCTTCCCTGGCTTATTTTTTCTTTCCTTGCTGTTTAAAATAAAGAAAATGTCCCTCCAAAGCTTTGGTTGCTGAGCCAGTCAATTAGCAGTCCTACAGTTTGGATTTGTAATTTAATGACACTTGGGCCTTCCTGATCATGTTTTTGCCTCTAAGTGAGACTCCTCCAGCTGCCTAAGAAAAACCAAGTCTCCCCTGTTCAATGTTAGCAAAAGGCAACAAGTTGACAATTCCTTGTTTTCCATTGTAGGGCTGTTATCTGAGAGCCAGGCAAGGCGCAAAGTAATAAGCACAGCAGCCTTGATCCTGGGATGGGCCCAGTTCCAAAGGGGCAGCCCTGTTAGTCCACTTCAGCAAAACAAACACGGAGTCCTGTGGCACTTTTAGACACTAACACAGGGGTAGACAAGCCCTGGCAGGTGTGCCAACAGTGGCATCTAAGCCCATTTAGAGCAGCACGCAGCACCCCCTGCAGTACTGCAGAAATTGCCACTCCTGCCACTGAAAGCCACTCTAGGCAGCTTTCTTTGGGTGCAGCTGGGACACAGGGGGTCCACCCATGCCAACGCCTCCATGTGACACAGAAGAAAGTTGCCCAGAGTGGCCAGGGCCGGCGCCGGGGATTGTGGCACCCCCCTGCAGCAGAGCGACGCCGGTGCAGCTGAGACACGTCACCAGGGAAGCGCCACGGTGCTGTCCTCTTTTGACGCCCCTCAAAATGCTGGCGCCCCGTTACGCAGGGGCTGCTTACTGCGTAGCGCCGGCCTGGGAGTGGCTCCTCTGCGTCCTGTGACGCTCCCTCAAGGAACCACTGCGGGCAGCTACTTTCTGTAACGCGCCGGGAACCCCTGACAGGAGCCGCTTCCTTTTGTGACGCGCCCGGGGACCCGCCACCAAGATGACCCACTCGGGGCGCCTTCTTTCCGTGGCGTGCCGGGAAGCGCTCCCACTCCAGCCGAGACCACTGCTGAATTTTCAGGCGGCTGCCACAGTTTTTCAGCAGAGGGGGTCACCGGCACGGCTGAGGGGTCTGAGCTGACCCCTGCCTTAACAACTTTATTTATTGCATGAGCTTCTGTGGGAGACAATCCCTCTCTGTCAGCTGCTTGAAGAGGGGGGCCGACAGACCGGGCCCTGGTGCGCCTGGCATCCCAAGAGGGCCTTGAGGGGGTGCAGGCTCCAACCGAAAGAAACCGTCCCGCTGTGGGCAGCAGCCCCGCCCAAACCCGGCCCCCACAAGAAACTTTTTCCGCGTGAAGCCGAGCCGGGAGCCGCCCGGCAGGCCTCGCCCCTTTATAAAGCCGGAGGGAGGCTGCCCGCGCCGCCAGCTGCCGCAGCCAGACTTTCCCGCCCGTCCCGCGCGCCGGCCGGCCATGGCGCACGAGCTGTACCACAGGGAGTTCGCCAACGCCGGCCGCCAGCCCGGCCTGCAGATCTGGCGGATCGAGCAGATGGAGCTGGTGCCGGTGCCCGAGAGCTTGCACGGCAATTTCTACGTGGGGGATGCCTACCTGGTGCTGCACACCGCCAGGCGCGGCAACGCCACCGCCTACAGGCTGCACTTCTGGCTGGGTAAGGCGTGGGGAGAGGTGTTGCCTGGGACGGGGATTTCTCCCTAGCACCCGCCGGTTGTCAGCTCGTCACGGTGTTACACCAAACTACTGAGCACCTCCTGCGCTCCCCCAGTTTCGGGTCCTGGGGAGGAGACGGAGCTGGGCACGCAGCCAGCCAAGCTGCCGACCGCTTACGCGAGTGCTCTCCGCAGAGGCATCGCTGGCACATGCCCCGTGTGCTGGCTCCAGTGTCCCAAGTGCCTGGGGTGGTGCCCGCCTCTCCCATCCCTGACCGGGGATACGGGGCTGGGCCACCCACAGCAGCGCCAAACTCTCCCGGTCAGGATTGAGGCCAGGCCACCCACAGCGGTGCCCACCTCTCCCGGCCCCAGCCCAGGATCCAGGGCCAGGCTGGCGGTGGCAGGAGCCCAACGTCAGGTCAGGCCCAGGCACCGGATTGTGGCTAGGGAGCGGGGCCTGGCCTTTGCCCCAGGTCTTGCCCTGGGGCACCAATGTTCCTGGCTCTCAGTTGTGAGCACTCCTAGCCAGCGTTCCCTCTAACTACTTGTAGACTGTGTGCACAAACAATTTCTTTGTGTACGCAAAAAAATTTCTATGTGAGCACCAACATTAGCACTATTGATTTTTTTTGGTGCACACTTTATTTTGTCGTGTGCGCAGGCTTCATGAGCTGTGTGCGCATGCACACGCACACAGCTTAGAGGGAACAGTGCTAAGATCACGCTTGCGAAAAGTAGACGGCCGTGGAAGTTAGAGTGGAACTTAGCTGCTTGAAACTGGGAACTGATTGCTGCCAAACACTAGTAGGTGGATCCAGAAAATCATACAGCTGAGGAGCTTTGCAGCTTTTTTGTGCCAGGGTGTGATCTGCTGGTGAAGCAGCAGGAGCACTTGCTGGCAATATCAGTAATACACTTTCTAGGTTAGTGGTCAAGCTGGCTAAAACTTGGCCAATCCAGGTATCAGATCTAAGCTGTAGCACATCAAGGTCTACATTTTTAAGAAAAGCAAACAAGGAGGCCTGTCATCTGTGGCACACTTGAAGACTAACATTCTTTTATTGCATGAGCTTTCATGGGAGAAAATCCCACTTCATCAGAGGCTTTGAAGATGGGCTGACAAAGTGGGATTTTCAACCATGAAAGCTCATGAGATAAATACATCTGTTAGTCTTTAAAAGTGCCACAGGACTCCTTGTTCATTTTGCTGAACTAGAGTAACACAGCTACCCCTTTGGAGCTTGGATACATTTTTAAGGTGGAGCTGAAGAAGCTAAATATTCTCTGCTTGAGCAATGGACTTCAAAAACTGAACTGGTATAAAAATACAGGATCCTGCTGATGGCAAGTCTGGGTTTTTACGGTGCTGATGGACCAGCATACCTTGGGATCTAGATTGCTGTGATACAAGAAGAGCTTTCCGTTTATGGAAATAGGAGGTGATGAGCCCAAAAGTTTGCTGGATCTAGCAGAATCTGGGATTGAAATTTTGGCCCTATTGAAGTTAATGGAAGTTTTTCCTTCAGCTTCAATGTGGGCAGGTCTAAATTGCTGGAACTGGGTTTTGCAGCTGCAGCCTGGACCTGTCAAGGTCTGGAGCTGCTTGTAGTAGATCCAACAGACTTGTTTTCTGTCTTAAAGGTACAGTTTGAAGGAGGTTGGATGCAAAAATCTGTGCAATAGCACTTGTGTTTAATTTGTAATGATAATGAAAGAGGTACTAGGGTTTAAGCAACTAGGTGTGGGGCTCAAGAAATTTTTTTACTTTCATAACTCATGCGACAAACCTAGAAGTGTTGGGGTTATGAATTGCTAAGCCTAGACATGTCAGGGCTCAGTCCTGGCAAGCCCATACACATATTAAGCATTGGATGTGGCTAGGTCTCAACTTTTCCCCAGACTCTTCCCCATTTCCATGTTAGCAAATCTGCTCTGCAAAACCAATTTTTTCCTGGCGCAAGTGGAACTGCTGGGATTTATGTCTTGTAACTGTGTCTACAGTCTGTTCCAGCAAAGTGTTTGGAATGAAAATAGAAGTCTAATGTGGATGGTGGGATGAAAACATGTTTTTGTGTTTAGGGTACTGAGGCTTCCCCCATCTTGGTCATCAAAGGGTCATTTAGCCTTTCAGATTACTTGTGCTGCTGTATGAAAGTTTTGCTTTGTTTCCCACAGTCCCAGGTTTTATGTCTATATGAATTCAGACGCTGTTACATGCAGACAAGTAGAATTAGTTTAAGTAATATTAATACTGTTACAAGAATTAATAATGATTTAGTGTTTTTGAAGGTTCATTTCCCATGGATTTTAAGCACAATGATCACATATGAGACAAACTGATATTATGATTATTGACAGGTATTCTGGATATGTTGGGTCTATGACTCGTTGGGAGGAAATTTGGGAGCAAAGTGGTGGAGCTTGGGTGATACATGTACATTCACAGATTTGTGGAGAGTGTACTTGGCCCACCCAGCTTATCTCTTATCCAGTCAGAAACGAGAAAGGTCATGAGGTACTGGATGACAACTTTCTGAGTACCAGAGGCAGGAGATGAGTGAATAGCTGATTTTTTTTTCCCCAGTTTTTTTTTTAAATGTGGTTTGTTCTGAACCAAACCTGAATATTTAGTTATTTTCTTGCCAAATTGAAAAACTGAAAAAAAAAAAAGATTTTTAGGTCAAACAAAATGTTTCAACATTACCAATAAAAAAAATCATGATTTTTTTTCCGGGGGTGGGGCGGGGCTGTAACTATATTCAGAACTTGACCCAAATTCACAAATAGTTTTGGTGTCCCCAATAATGCTTTTTTCCCCCAAAATGTATTACTTGCTGTTTTTGTGCCCAGTTCTAGTTAGAAGGGGATGCATTTTGGCTTATATTCACTTGTGCTTAAAGCCCTAGAGGTGGTTAGCAGGGTATGGAAACTAGCACCTTTCTCAGTTAGCTGCTTGCTAACTCTGAATTTTGTATTACTTTAACATTGATATGGTGGCCAAAGTGGTGTAGGCACTTTATGGTTAAAGAGCAGATGAAGTTCTTTCTCCTTTAGGGCTTAAAGTTTAAATACATTCCAAAGGGATAGCCATGTTAGTCTCATTCTGCAAAATTTGTTAGTCTTTAAAAGTGCTACAGGACTCCTTGTTTATTTAGTTTAAATAAGAATTGACTTCCTAGATACTGTTAGAACTAATTCAAAACAAACTATTTGTGTTCTGTTTTGTCAAACTTCAGTAAATGTAGAAAACAAAACCTATGGAAAAAAGTGGAGAAATTTTTATTTACTATTAAAATGGAAAACAAGTTACAATACAAATTCCTGTCGCTGTTCTTGTAAGTGGTTAAAAGCATGTCATGCTACTAACAAGTGTACTGACATCCATATGCTCTACAGATGATTTCAAGCAGTACAGACATACTTCATTTATGCCAAGGAACATATGTTCCGCATCTTCAAAGCATCTGACAAAGTGGGATTTTCTCACACGAAAGTTCATGTGATTCATAAATTTGTTAGTCTTTAAAAGTGCCACAGGACTCATTGCTTGTTTTATTGGACAACAGTTGGGTTTTAACTTCATCCCTCCCCTCCCCACACACACCTCCATTTAGCTATTTTGAGTTTCTTGACAACAGGAAATGTTCTCCTGAGGAGTAACTAAACAAAGTTCATTTTAAAACCAACAGAAGACCTTGGGAAGATCTTCAAAGGCCCAAATGATAGCTAAGGGATTAGATTTCCTGACTTTCAATGCACTTAATGCCGTTTTTGTTTTTGAGAATTTCATCCTCCATATTATAAGCAAATTAATGAGATATTGCAAGTAGAAAAGGCTCCTGGTGTGCAAAAGTATGGGTGCATATGGAGGAAGCAGGTAAAAATAGCCAGGGGTTAAAATATAATTTGACGGGCCCCAGAACTGTCGTAAATTGGCGGGCCCCCCTCGTGTCCCAGCTCCTGACCCCCAAATGCCTGCCTGCCACCACACCTCCTGCCCCTCCACACCTGCTCCACCCACATCTACCCCTCACTCCAGCTCCTGCCCCCCATATACCACCCCCACTTACCTGGCTGCCATGGGGGAGGGCCTTGGCCCAGGCTCAGGCTTTGGCCTAGAGCCCGGTTTCACTGAGCATGTTCAGAGCTTCTGAGCATGCTCAGTGAGACCAGGCTGGAGGTGGAGTTTTTGGAACTCCCAGCCCTGCCATGAAGTGGCAGAAAGCTGTTCAAGTGCTTGCAGTTTTTAGGGGCTCAGCATTCTGGCCCCTAAAAATAGAAAATGGAGCTGGAATGTTGCGTTCCAGGACCTACTATTTTTAAATGGTGGGCCCCAGAATGCAGCATTCTGGCTCCATTTTCTATTTTTAGGGTGCCTGAAAAGCTGAACCCTTAAAAATAGTGGGCCCCGGGATGACATTCTGCCACATTCTAGCCCCCTTTAACTCCTGGAAATAGCTCTTTCTGTGAGTTACTTAAGCTGCATCTTTCAAGCTGCGCTGCTATGGATGGTGTTGGTATTCAGTAAAATATCTGTTAGATTCATGTTTCCTTTTTAAAATATCCTCCCCTTGTAGTAAATAGGCTCAGTATACTTGCCTTTTAGATATAAAAATAATTTGTCAGTAATACAAAGCAACAAAAAGGACCTGTTTAACTCTGACGCTAGCGTATCTTAAAATTGTGGGCTAATGTGCATAATGAACAAAAGCTCACTTGATTAGCTGTTTGAATATAAGGTAGTCTGCTTATAACTGAAGTTTAATATTCTTGGTTTTCAAATGTTTGAGACGTTTCTATTTCCCTTGTGTGCTTTAGTTGCTTGTTGGTAGAAATGTTTCTAGAGGCACTTATTAATAAGATCTTTACGTTATCATTGTGGTCCTGCAAGGAAGTTGTGTGATCTGATGAGACCAAAAACACAGTATGTTGCAGCTGAAAATGGCTGGTGATGCACTCAACTTGGTTTCCTTTATTGGACACAGACTTAAGTAAAGATGTGTGTGTGTGCATTTTCGGAACAGTATGCAAGGCTTCAGCTGTGGAGCTCCCATTCACACCAAAGGAAGTGATGCTGCTAAATCCCCCAAATGTATTTGAAAATGGAAAGCAGTTTGGGTTCTATGTCACTTCTCTTTAAAGTCAGTGACAAAACTCCTGTTCTCTTTGAGGAGAACAGCACTAGACCCTCTGTCTTCAGTGCTCAAGGAACTGTCTGTAAGTTACATATAAACAATCTTCTAGGGTTTGTTTTTAACAATGGAAAGCTGTTTGCTCCTTTCAGGCTACTTGTAACCTCCATGGCAAAGCGCTTCCTCCTTCCCTCTGGATGTTGCGCTTCCTCCTCTGATACTGGTATAGTAAATCAGCCACACTCTGGTCTTCCCCTCCTGTATTTACTTACCAGTATTTTCAAGGTAGGCCTTGGAGCAGGGCTGTAAGTAGGGGTTCTGGTGCCCAGGGCAAGCAGCCCCAAAGGTGCTCTCCTGGGCCCCAATTGGGGCCCATCTGTACAGCAGCGGGAGGGGGGGGGTCTGACCCTTGCCCGCTGTGGCCAAAGCTGGCAGTGGGGGTCCATACCCTGCTGCAATGGGAAAAGGGGCACCCCACTGCCCGCTCTGGCTGTGGCAAAGAAGCAATCACCCCTACTGCCTCTGGCCATGGCAGGGAAGTGATCACCCCTGCTGCCTTGGCTGCAGCAGGAAAATGATCCCCTCTGCCAGCTCTGGCCGCAGCAAGGGGAAGCAATCCCACCACTGCTCTGCCTCTTCCCCCAGTGCCCCATCCCTGCACACCATGGGTATGTCTACACTGGAGGCTTAACTTGACTTAACCTGGCTTAAGTCAATTTAGGTAGCTCCATGGCTATATTTAGAATTTATTACATTGACTTAAGAATTTGCTTAAGTCAACTTATTAACTGCTGCCCTGGAAGTTGACTTAAGCTTTTAATTTTAAAAGGGATAGCCGTGTTAGTCTAGTCCAGTGAAAAAACAACAAGGAGTTGTGCGGCACTTTAAGACTAACAGATTTATTTTTTGCATGAGCCTTCGTGGGAGAAGATCCCACTTCCTCAGATGCTTCGAAGATGGGTGAACTTACAGAAAGGAATGAAACTAAATGCAAGGGGGTGTAAAACATAGGATCAGGTCATACAGGAACAGCAAATCAGAGCAGTTTACAGGTTCAAACCTGCTACTCCATCAAAGGTACATTTACCTGCTCATCTACTAATGTGATCCATGCCATCATGTGCCAGAAATGCCCCAACACCTTATACATTGGACAAACAGGACGATTGCTGCGCAAAAGAATAAATGAACATAGAGCTGATATCAGCAATCACAAAACAAAGAAACCAGTTGCTGAGCACTTCCATCTTTCTAATCACTTGATAAATGATTTGTTAATGACTGTCATCAGAGATGTGACTGGGACATCAAGACTTCAAAGAGAAACAGCTGAACTCAAATTAATATGCAAACTAAATTCTGTGAAAGCAGAACTTAATCGAGACTGTGGGTTCTTTTCCCATTACAAAAGGTAATTTGACTTCAGGCTTCCCATGGTTTGAACCTGACAACTGCTCTGATTTGCTGTTACTGTATGACCTGATTCTATGTTTTACACTCCCTTGCATTTATTTTCATTCCATTCTGTAAGTTCACCCATCTTCGAAGCATCTGGCGAAGTGGGATTTTTTCCCCATGAAAGCTCATGCGAAAAATAAATCTGTTAGTCTTAAAGTGCCACATGACTCCTTGTTTTTTGTGGGTTTTTTTTTTTTTTTTGCTGGACTAGACTAACACAGCTATCTCTTTGGAAATTTCTCTACTTCATCACCCTCGTGTCCTGTGCTGACACCAAGCTTGGGATATTTTGCTATCTATTGAGGTTGAGGAAACTTGGCGAGCCTATCTGTATTCTGCCTTGGTCCCATGGCCCACTGGAGATGTCAGCTGGCTTCTCCTTCATGGAACCATGAGCACAGGTGTGGTTCACCGCTCTCCTTGACACCTGCTCATTCTGCAATGTGAGGGAGACCCTAGCATATGTCTGTTTCAGATCATACCAGATTGTAGTCCCTTTCCCGACTTCTCCAGAATCTGCTCCTACAGTTCTGGCTGCACATCTCTCCAGATCATCCGATCTATATATAGACTATTTGTGGCCTCACAAAGTCATGAGACCTGCTAGTGCTGGCCCAAGTGGCCATTTACAACACAAGGGAGAAGATGTTGGTGGAAGGGGTGCTCTGTGACTGTGGGACCTATTTCTATTTCTCTACCCATTCACGCATCTGTGCTGAGTTTCTTTGGGCCATGTCCATTGCTTACTTACACACTTTTAAGGAGCAATGGGTGCTGTTTGTGGATCTCTGCTCAGTGTCTCCAGATTCCCTATGGCTAACTCTCTGAGCCCCACACCTGTCCCTGTTTTTTGCCCTGCATAATTAGTACAGTCCCAGGCTCAGTAGTGTCTCCTCTTAGTCTGGGGGAGAGACCTGTAGCTGTGGGCAGGCACTTTTCAGACTTCAGTTCTTGCAGCTGTCCAGCCTGACTTTGTCAGCACTAGGGTGTGGGAGACAGTCCAGAATAAACGATATTATCTGGTTTCCTGATAATTAAGGCTTAAAAAAAGAACACACGTACAAAAACCAAAATAAGCTAAAAACCACAAACCAGAAATAACAATAATAAAACAAATACATTCCCTAACAGTAATAATAGTTTCTCTTTAGAGACTGGACATCTTCATCCTCCCAGCCATACATGTTGTTCAGTGTGTTAGTCTCAGTTATGGTGAAACTGATTCTTAAGTTACTCGTGGTTAATGAATGACATTGGCACTAACAGAAGGTGAAGAATTGCTAAATCTTGCAGCCAGTTTTGGAATTAGCCTCGTGTTCACTGTACTTTTAAAACTCTCACTGACACCAACATTTCGATGCACCCGGAATGCAGCATCAGAAGTGTTCAAGAATACAAGACTCACTAGTAGCAGTGAAGTTTGTGCTGCAGTCACCTAAGCACTTTTGTGAACCCCATGCTTCATTACAAAGACCCAGATGGCCAAAGGTATTTAGGAGCCTGACTCCCATTAGAATCAAAATAATTTTTTTCAAGTCTCACCTTTGTATCAGGTTCCAAAGAGGGTAGCCATGTAAGTCTAGTTCAGGCATGGCCAAACTGCAGCTTGGGAGCCATATGTGGCTCTTGAATGAGAAATTGTGGCTCTTAGAAGAATGTCAGCAAATCAATTTAGGAAAGCAGCCCCAGCCTAGGAGTTCAGAAGGGGGTTGGGATGGTGGGGAGAAACGTGACACAGTCAAGGATGACAGGGAGAAGTGTGGCATGGTTGGGGTTTTAAAAAACTTGCCACTAACTGCAGTCTTCTACATCAAACAGCAGCTAAGTTTTTACCATATAGGCTTAATTTTCATGGTAACCTTAAGTAATTATTAAAATCTGACATTAGTGGGGTTGATATTTGTCCTGATTTTACAATAAAATTAAAGTGTGCAATGAATTTTAAACTTAGTAATTCTGGAGTAGGTAAAAGTACATGGCTATATGCCTCAGTGCGGCTCTCCAAGGTTTAATAATCAACTTGTGTGGCTGTTGAGTTCCATAAGTTTGGCCACCCCTGGTCTAGTTCATCAGAACAAACAAGGAGTCTGGTGGCACTTGTAAAGACTAACAAATTTATTTATCTCATGAGCTTTCATGGGAGAAAATCCTACTTTGCCGGATACTTGAAGATGGGGAACTCACAGAATGGGAGCAGTTTTGAATCATGTAATGATGTTGCGGGTAGACTTGATGTTCATTGACTTGCCTCAGCAAGTTC
Source organism: Podocnemis expansa (assembly GCA_007922195.1). NCBI lineage: Eukaryota > Metazoa > Chordata > Testudines > Podocnemididae > Podocnemis > Podocnemis expansa. The sequence continues at coordinate 25,168,209 of ML681964.1, read as the reverse complement.
TTAAACATTCCCTTATAAAAAAAATTCTGAAATGGTTAAATGCTTCTTTCCTTCAATGTGCAAATAAAACTCTAAAATTCAGTGAATTTGCTTTTTTATTGTACTTTTTCATCTTGGCTGTCCATGAAAACTCAGATAACATCTTGTCATTCCAAAATATTTTGTCGTAAGTTTTATCTTCTGGCTACAGCATAATGCAGTTTTCAAAGTTCAGATGCCAAATTCTTTTGTTGGTTCGCTTACTGAAAGTTAAGTTCTTTATTAGCTTCAAATGCTGGACTAGTTGGGTTTGATTTTTAACCTGATGCATTTCAGGGTTTCTTATAAATAGTTTTATATGTGATTAAACTTCATATGTGCAGTCACTTAGCTTTGTATAGAGCAGTGGTTCCCAGCATTTTCTCTGCCATGGCACACCTTGCTAGCTTTAATTAATTTGAGCCACACAACCATATAATTTCCAAATAAACTAATGAATATTCATGAGCCAATGAGCCAGTCCAGAGCTCTTTGAGTAGTTTTCCAAAAAATTTCGTGGCCCACTTGCACAGACCTGATGGCACACCTGTGTGCCATGACACACTGGTTGGGAAACACTGGTATAGAGCTAGACTGGCTCCTTAACGAAGAAATGTTGGCAGACCTTTAGTCTCACTAAAATTATTGTTTTAATACTGCTGTTGTTTCTATCAATTTTTTGTAACAGAAATATTATCTTTCAACAAAGCATCTAATTTATAGTGGTGTGGAGACTAATAAGATAGCAAAAGGCAAACCTATCTGCCAACCAATAAAAGCATTGTGGATTTAAGTTAATTGTACTGCCACTAATGTAAGCTAGTGGATCTGAGGCACAGCCAGACTTTTTGTACGTCATTTAAAAAAAAGATGGTCTTCCCTTAAACATTGATATAGGAGACTATGAGACACTGTTGATCAGATTATATCTGTGATAAGTGTACTGGGCAAATATATTGGAATTACAACCCTATTAAAGCCCTGAATGAAAAATTGAATCTCACAGCAGCTGAAGAATGGTGTTGTGAGGAGGATAGTGGACTGAGATTCAGGAGGTTTTGGTTTGGTTCCTGGCTCTGTCGTGGACTTCTTACGTGATCTTGATGAAGTCTCTTAGGGCAGTGGTTTTCAAACTTTTTTTCATGGGACCCAGTTGAAAGAAATCATTTATGCCAATGACCCAGCAATTGCATCTTTGAGCAATACACTCCAGTCTTTTGGCAGTGGCAGCAAGGGTGCCACGACCCAGTACTTAAGGTCCAAGTACTGGGTCCCCACCCTAAGTTTGACAACCACTGTCTTAAGGTATGTCTACGCCAGTGGTTTTCAAACAGTGTGCTGTGGCACAGTGGTGTGCTGCAACAACACCCGAAGTGTGCTGTGAAATTTTCCTGAGAGCTGGAGCCATTTTAAATCTCCCACACTGCACAGGAGGCTCCTCCCCTGCCCTCCTGCTTCTCAGGGAATCCCCACTGCCATCCCATGTAGACACCCCTGCCCTCTCTTCCCCTTTCCTGTCATGCCACCCCTGCTCTGCTCTGCTTCCCACGCTCTCTCCTGCCACCCCACATAGCCACACCTTACCTCCTCTCCCCTTTTCTTGCCACCCATACCTTGCTACCCCACATTCTCCCCTGCTACCCACACGGCCCCTCCTACCCTCCCCTGCTCTCTCTTACCACCCCTGCCCTCTTTTACTATCCCTGCTTTTACAGGCTTTTGTAGAACAAACCTGAGTTTGTAACTGGGTGTTTGTTTATATTATTAAGCATTTGATCCTCCTTTAGCTTGTTATAAGCACCATGTTGCAAACCTCCCTAGTAAGACCATAACCAGAATGATGTTAAATATGACATTTATGAGCACTCCATTCAGCTGAAAAAAGTGGCTGTGCCATGGAATTGTTTGTCCCTTTGAAATCTGCCATGAAAGGTTGGGAACCACTGGTCTACACTGCCTCTGGCGACAAGCAATCCAGACTGGACTGACAGACTCAGGCTTGTGCTAGTGAACAGCAAATTCCTGTTTGGACAGTGCTTTGATAGCGCAGCTCAGACTAGCAGACATAGGCATTGCTGCCACTGGGCTTGCAAGGCTCATGCCCTGCATTGCTCTGGTCCTGCCCTAGATCCAGCTCTGGCTGCCTGCTGCTGGCTGGCAGTGGGAGGAGCTGGATCTGGGCTGAGGCTGCCTGCCATGCCTGGCCAGCAGCACTGTGGCAGGAGCTGTATTCAGCTCTGAGCCACTTGCCAGCAGCAGCAAGAGCTGGAGCCGGGCTGGGACCGCCTGACACTTGCCAGCAGTGGCCAGATCCAGCTCAACAGCTTGGGTACATTTTTATGAGAACATGCATAGTGTTATATTACTGAACATAACCACCATAAATTGCACTTCTGAATGTTGGGGCAAGGTAAACTACTAGCAAAACAAAAATCCAGGTACCCATCTTATTATAGTAGGATGGCTTGCTCAATAAGAGTAAATATGTTACTTTATTTCAGGAAAAGAATGCAGCCAAGATGAGAGCACAGCTGCAGCAATCTTCACTGTTCAGATGGATGACTATCTAGGTGGGAAACCTGTGCAGAGCAGAGAAATTCAAGGATACGAGTCTACTGACTTTGTTGGATATTTTAAAGGAGGGATTAAATACAAGGTAAATAGTCAACTGTGAAAATGTTTCTTTGAAACAAACACAACCCCCACCCCCCATAAAAGTTAAAACAAATCTTTGTTGGATTCTGGAAGAAAGTTTAATACAGTGTGATCATATTAACACAATTAATGACTATTAGAATTTTTGAAAAATTAGAAATATAATTTCTTGAAAACTTTACAGGTTATTTAAAAAGAAAAAAAATGTTTTTACCTGTTGTAATAACTATATAGGAATACATTCTACCATGCTTACTAATTCTAGTACCTTTCTCTGCAAGTGACATTTATTTTAGTGGGAATACCTTAAACTGAAAGTTTCACATTATGTGAGTGGCAGAAACTGCCCAATAAAAAGTAGGCATGAAACAGAGTGTTTCATGGAACATGTGAAGAAATTTGAAGGCTGCTGTTTAAGGGTGTACCAGCTCACAGAAAGGTTGCCTGCCTGCTAGAGTCATAGAATCATAGGGTTGGAAGGGACCTCATAGGTCATCCAGTCCAACCCCCTGCCAGAGGCAGGACCACTCCCACTAAACCATTCCAATCATGGTTTTGTCCAGCCGGGCCTTAAACACCTCCAAAGATTGAGACTCCACCACCTCCCTCGGCAGCTCATTCCAAGGCTTCACCACTCGCCTAGTAAAAAAGGTTTTTCTAATATCCAGCCTCGACCTCCCTAACTGTAACTTGAGACCATTGCTCCTCTTTCTGTCCTCCGTTACTACCGAGAACAGTCGAGCTCCATCTTCCTTAGAGCATCCCATCAAGTAGTTGAAGGTTGCTATCAAATCCCCCCTCAATCTTCTCTTTTGCAGACTAAATAACCCTAATGCTTTCAGTCTTTCCTCATAGGGCTTGTGCTCCAGCCCTTTAATCATTTTGGTTGCCCTCCTCTGAACTCTCTCTAGCATGTCCCTATCCTTTTTGTAGTGGGGAGCCCAAAACTGAACACAGTATTCTAGATGTGGCCTCACTAGCGCAGAACAGAGGGGAATGATCACACCCCTTGATCTGCTGGTAACACTTGTTTTGATGCAGCCCAGTATGCCATTGGCCTTTTTGGCAGCAAGAGCACACTGCTGACTCATATCCAGCTTCCCATCCACCATGACCCCCAGGTCCTTTTCTACACTGCTGCTACTTAGCTGAATGTTCCCCAGCCTCTAGCAGTGCATAGGGTTTTTCCGTCCCACGTGCAGTATTTTACACTTGTCCTTATTGAACCTCATAAGATTTCTATTGGCCCATTGTTCCAATTTATCTAGGTCTCCCTGAATCATGTCCTTGCCCTCTAATGTGTCTACTGTTCCCCCCGCTTGGTGTCATCCACGAACTTTCTGAGAGTGCAGTCTATTCCATTATCCAGATCATTGATGAAAATGTTGAACAGAACTGGCCCCAGGACTGACCCCAAGGCACACCACTCGTGACTGGTTGCCAGCTACACATGGATCCATTGATTCCTACACTCTGAAACCGTTGATCTAGCCAGTTTTCTATCCACCCTCTAGTCCACCTATCCAACCCATTCTTCCTTAATTTGCCAATGAGAATGCTGTGGGAAACTGTATCAAAAGCCTTGCTAAAATCAAGGTATATCACATCAACGGTTCTTCCTGCATCCAGAAAACCAGTCTTCTGATCATAGAAGGAGATGAGATTGGTCAGGCATGATTTACCCTTGGTAAATCCATGCTGACTGTTCCTGATCATTTTATTTTCCTCTAAGTGTTTTAGGATGGATTCTTTGAGAACCTGCTCCATAATTTTTCCAGGGATGGAGGTGAGGCTGACAAGGCTGTAATTCCCTGGATCCTCCTTTTCCCCTTTCTTGAAAATAGGTACTACATTTGCTTTTTTCCAATCCTCTGGCACCTCCCCCGTTCTCCATGAGTTTTGAAAGATAATGGCCAGCGGTGCTGCTATCTCATCGGCCAATTCCCTTAGCACCCTTGGATGCAGTTCGTCCAGCCCCATGGACTTGTGCACATCCAGCTTCTTTAAGCAGTCCCTAACCTGACCTTCCGTCACCAAGGACCTCTTTTCTTCTCTCCGATCTGCCATACCCCTAGTAGTGGGCTGAGAGCTGACCCTGACTGTGAAAACAAGCAAAAAAAGCATTGAGCTGTTAGCTTTTCCCTCACCCTCTGTCACAAGGATGCCTGCCCCATTCAGCAAGGGACCTACACCATCCCTGATCCTCTTCTTGTTATTAACATACTTGTAGAACCCCTTCTTATTATCCTTTACATCCCTCGCTAGCCGCAACTCCATTTGTCCTTTGGCCTTTCTGATTTTATCCCTGCAGTCGCTAGCAATATCTTTATATGCCTCCTTGGTCATCTGACCAAGCTTCCACTTCCTGTAAGCTTCCTTTTTATGTTTAAGCTCAGAGCAGAGTTCCCTGCTAAGCCATTCTGGCTGCCTCACATGTTTGTTCTTTCTCCTGATTGGAATGGCAACTTCCTGTGCCCTTAGCAGGGTTTCTTTAAAATATAACCAACTCTCTTGGACTCCTTTCGCCTTCAGATTAGCTTCCCAAGGGATCTTCCCCATCAGTTCCTTGAGGGAGCCAAAATCTGCTTTTTTGAAGTCCAGGGTTTGTGTTTTGCTTCTTTCCTTTAATCAGCATCCTGAACTCAACCATGTCATGGTCACTACTGCCTAGCTTGCCATTTACCTCTACGTCCCTGATCAATTCTTCCCTGTTTGTGAGCAGCAGATCAAGAGGTGCAAGGCCCCTAGTTGGTTCCTCCAGCATTTGTAGCAGAAGGTTATCCTCAACACTCTCCAAAAATTTCCTGGATTGCCCATGCACTGCTGTATTGGCCTCCCAGCAGATGTCAGGGTAATTGAAGTCCCCCATGAGCACCAGGGCCTGTGATCTAGAAGCTTCTGCTAATTGTCCATAGAACACCTCATCCACCTCCTGCTTCTGGTCTGGTGGTCTATAGTAAACACCCACCACAACATCCCCCTTGTTGCTTTCCCCTTTCAGTGTAACCCACAGACTTTCTACTGGCACGCTTCCACTTCCATAATGGAGCTCTGAGCAGTCATACAGCTCTTTTAAATATAGTGCTGCTCCTCCCCCTCTTCTTCCCTGCCTGTCTTTCCTGAACAGTTTATACCCATCCATGGCAGAGCTCCAGTCATGCAGACTATCCCACCACATCTCTGTTATTCCAATGATATCATAGTTCCTTGTCTGCGCTAGTACTACCAATTCTTCCTGCTTATTTCCCAGACTCCTCGCATTAGTGTATAGGTGCCTAAGATACCTGGCTGATTTCCCTACTTTGTCATTTTGATTTTCAATTCTATTACATATACCTCCTTGCATTTTTTCTAGGAGTTGTCCTCCCCCACTCTCCTCATGTATTGGGGCTTCAGTAGAACGCTTAAGACAATTATTTGACACCCCCCCATGTTCCAACTACCTTCTCTTTTATTCCTGGTGTTACAGTCCCAGCAACCCCCAAGTTCCATCCCTTTCCCCAGATCTCCCATATTCTCACTTACTTGTGGGCTTTGGTCTCCTTCCCCCTTTGAACCTAGTTTAAAGCCCTCCTCACTAGGTCAGCCAGTCTGTTCCCAAATATGCTCTTCCCCTTCCTGGACAGATGAAGGCCATCTCTGCCTATCAATTCTCCTTCCTGAAACAGTACTCCATGGTCAAGGAAGCCAAATCCCTCCTGACCACACCATCTTCGCAGCCAGGCATTCACCTCTAGGATGCATCTGTCTCTCCTCAGGCCTCTAGCCTTGACTGGAAGGATCGAGGAGAACACCACCTGTGCTCCAAACTCCTTCACCCTCGCTCCCCGAGCCTTGAAGTCACCTTTGATCTGCTGAGGATCACCTCTCGCAGTATCATTGGTACCCACATGGATAAGAAGCATGGGGTAGTAGTCTGAGGCTATTTCATATGCCTGCTTATGATGGGGAACCTGCTTCAACAATGTTGTTCAAATAAGGTCTCAGCTTCTACTGCAAAACAGAGTTGCTAAACCTAATGTGAACCTGCAGTCTTGGTACTCTTAGTGTTGTCTGCTTCTGGGTAAGCTGTCAGTATTAGAGGAATGACCTGTACTCATTGATTTAAGGCACCTCTGTCTTTGGCCTCATACAAAACCCAGCATTTAGACGTGTATCAAAAAGAACAGTTTTGGAAGATAACTGGAACCTTCTTGGGTTTTTGCTTCAGAATGTTTGGTATCCATCCTGTTAGTGTGGTTTGCCCTCTCCTATTACAGTGGAAGTTTTTTATGTGTAGCAGAGCTGGATGAAAAACAGCAAGCATTTTTTCATGAAGCTTTAAGTGAAATTTCAAAAAGTTGAAAATTTCAGCCAGCACCAGTGTTTACCTCATTTTGTGTATGTCTACACTGGAGGCTTAAGTCAACATAAGCAAAGCTAGGGGTATATTTAGAATTTTGTAAGTTGACTTAATAACTCCTGCCCTGAAAGTCAACTTAAGCTTTTATGTTGACTTTACAGGCCAGGGTCCCGACTGGGCTTCAGGAGCCTGAGCTGGCTCCAGGGGCTGATCCAACCCCTTGCCACAGGTGGCGGGGGCTGGGAGCCCCTTGCAGCAGGTATCTGGGAGCCTGATCTGGCTCCTAGCCCCTTGCTGCAGGCAAGTGCAGACATACTCTGAGGTCAGTTTAACAAGGTCACCTTAAAGTCAGCCTTGCTAAGTTGACTTCAGAGGGCCCCTCTATGGCAACACAGCCTTCATGAGGTAGTTCTTCCAGCAGCAATAACTTCTTATCTGTCGTGTGGCCTGTGCCATAACTCTGTAATAGCCTGTCATACCAACTGCTATAGAAATTTTCCTGGGCTGGTGTTGCCAATTAGTATGGAATGGATACATATCTCTGGGAATTAAACATATTGTTTTATTAATTCAACTGCTGCTTACTGAGAAAGAAATAGTACTGGCCTTTCAGCACAGCACAGACCAAGCAGTGTTGTGTGAATTGTGCAGCTCTGGGAGTAGCCCCACAGCTAGTGAGTGAGTCATAATTCTTCCTCCTTGCAGTGGAGACTAGTAACTTACTCCTGTTCTGATCTATCCAATCAGTTACTAACCCAGTCTGTGCTGACTTGGGTACAGTGGCTACTGGATAGAGGAGTTGGCACAGAGGTTCCAGTCATTTTCCTCTTCTCCTTGACTAGTTGCTCCAGAAAGGGAGTAGATGGGTCCCAGAGCCCAAGGTCTGGGGTGCCTTGTTAGGGGTTGCAGGTGCTTAGTCTCTTGTGCAGGTGCATAGGCCAAATCAGTCTAACTCCCCCAAGGAATACATTTAAACTCCTGAAAGTTTGAATCAATGTTTTGGTTTTTTCCCCTGTGTGGTCAGCACACTGAATAAAATTGCTTCCTAGGTGGCAAACATCCACTTTGAGGACTTGGAACGTTACTCACAAAATTACCTTGGAACTGTCCCTCCCTCTCGCACAGAACTTCTTGAAACCAGGAGGTATCTTGAGAACCAAGGAGGGCTGGGTAGAACAGTGTAAATAATGTGGTGGGTTTTGTTTTGTTTGTTTTGTTTTGTTTTTTTGTATGCTGGCAATACTGGAATATTGGAGTGATGGAGAATCATTTTGGTCAAACTGAAAATGAATTTTTTCAAAAATTTTGGGGAATCAAAGTAAAATATGTTTGTTTGTTTTGGGTTAACAAAAGGTTTGATTTTGAACAAATCAAAATGTTTTTATTTTGATCATTTGCTTTAAAAAAAATTAAAGGAAATTTGGAAACAGAAAGTCATTTTGAATAAAAATGTTCAAAAGATTTGTTTCAACTTTTTGAAAATTTCTTTTAGATTTTTTCTCCTGAATAAATTGACCAAACTCAGCATGAACTCTCAAATCATTTCAGTGTTTTCAAATCTACATTTTTTTCATCATATCAGGGGCAGGGGTTGGGAAAGTTTTGCCCCTCTCTGGTAATCTGCACAGAGGCCAAATGCCTCCATTCCTCCTCTTAGTGCCTGTGGGCTCCCCTAAGACCCAGACAGCTTGGATCTGCATTAATCTGTGTTGCTGTTGCTCATGTGAGAAAAGCTGATGCAGAGAACAGCCAGTGCCATTTTCTCCTTCTCTCATTCAGAAGGTTCCCCGTAGGAAGAGGAGAAGAAACATAATGATACTGAAAACCATCCCTTCTGTGGTAGTTCCACATACTGGCATATCTGAATTACAATGGCATCCCATCTGCTCACAGAAGTGCAGGGGGTAATCCTGACCCCTTGTTTCTCTTCTTCTGGGCAGTGGTCAGTGTTGCTTATTCCAAGCCTCATACCACATATCTCATTTTGTACATGTCCAAGGTCTGGTTTCTTAAGTACTGTGGTAGAAAGAGAAGCAAGTTCCCACAGACCCAACTTAACCAATGTTTCTGTATTCATTTTTTATACGTAGGTTGGTGGTGTTGCTTCTGGATTTAAACATGTAGTCACCAATGACATGAGTGCACAGAGACTTCTTCATATTAAGGGTCGGAGAGTAGTGAGAGCTACAGAAGTTCCTCTCCGCTGGTCCAGTTTTAACAAGGGAGACTGTTTCATTATTGACCTCGGAACGGTAAGTCTTTATAGAACTCAGGCTTGGAAAAAGAGCAGCAACATCCCTGCTCAGGCTTGAATAATGCAATGAACTGTGTAACAAATCTTGTCATGGTCCAATGAACTGAATGAAAGACCCACCACTTCAGAAAGCTGATGTAGCATCAGATAAGGATTTGAAGGTCCTGTGATAAATCACTCACAAGGGCTAACTTTGGACAGCTAGTTTTACATTTTTTTATGTGTATCAGGGTGTTGTATAAGCAGATCCTAGTTTAGGATCCAATCTTCCTAGTCACTGAAGGCTCTGGTAATACTGACGTTGTTGTTCATGAGAGCAGGATTTTATTTATGGTTTTATTGAGTTGTCTGTGCTGACACCTGAGTCCCTTTCTGACTTTCCTGTCTTGCCAGGATTATATGATGTTCTCCCCACTGTGTGGTGGGTTTGGCCACCTGAGTTTTGCTCTCCTTGGGTACGTCTACACTGGAGCCTTAGATCTACTTAAGGAAGCTTAAATTGACCTACAGACCCCCCACGGCCACACTGGACTTTTATTAAGTCAATTTAAGTGCTTCCTTTAAGTTGACTTAGCAACACCTGTTAACGTCAACTTAACACGTAAGTCGACTTTATTAAGCCAACTTAAGCCAGTGTAGACAGGGAATAGTCCTTAAATTGACTTAATTGGCCTTCAGGATCCCTCCCAGAGTTCCTGGCTTCCAGGAGTGGTCGACCCAGCACCTGCCAATGTAGATGCAGGCAGTCGACAGGAGTTTTCAGAGTGGATGCTCTAAGTCAACTTAACGAGGTTGACTTTGAGTCGACTTAAAGTTGACCTTGTTTAGTTAACTTAAAAGAGTAGACGTACTCTTTGTGTGCATATGTCTATTGCTAACAGTTTTTTATACAAATAGGGAGAAGTATTGGAGCTGAAGTATACTGTGTGGAATGGTAAAACAGCTCAATATTCATCATCCCTTATATTTATCCTCTTCACACAATTGACTTGAAAAATAGCAGCAAAATGAATTATTGTCATAACAACAAGCTAACAGTATATCTTAATCCCATGGTCTTCAAACTTTTTAGCTTGCCCCACCCCCACCCCAATCTTTGCCCACATACTCCTTCCAGCTGCAGCTGGAAGTGGGGCCACGGTTAGGCCAGAGACTGTGGCTGGGGGTGGGGTAGCAGTGGCAGGGAACTGAGTCAGGAACTATACCCCAGGGCTGGGGGCAGGTGCCATGGCAGCTGGCACTAGGAGTAGGGCTGGAGACTAAGCTGGGGAACCATGGCCATCAGTCAGTACCAGTAGGGGAGGCCTGGAGTCAAGGCCAGAGCAATGGTTGTGAGTGGGGCTTGAGCAGGGTAAGGGACTTCTGTGGGGGCTGTCCTGAGGACTGCCATGTCCTACCACAACATTTCTCCATGCCCCTCTAGGGGGCTGTAACCCACTGATTGAAGACCTCTATCTTAAACAATGATAGGCTTGCTGTAGAACTGTTTAGATAGTCTTAGACCAATTATATTTCAGAAGACTCTTATAAACAGTGTTCATTTAGGGTTGAGACTATTTAAACCTTTAAACATGATCCTTTTGAAGAGCCAGAGATGAGGACTATGAGAAACATTCCTTTACTTTGAGGCTCTTAAGTGGAAATACATAGTCTAATTTACTGCATATGTCTTCCTCTTTATATTACATAATTGAATATCCATACAGCAATCTGCCAGTGAAGATAAGAGCTGGAAACACTAGCACAATGGTGTCTTCATGGAGTTAATACCTGAATTGTAATTTTTTGTTTTTATGTTAAAATAAATTCCTGGTATGTAATCCATACCAGTTAATCATTACATCAGTTGTTGTCAGTATAAAATTATTTAAATAATTGACATTGACATAGTTAAGGTATAAGAATACATGAAAGAAAATAACTGGAGTCTCCTTTTTGCAGCCAATTTCACATCTTTTTACTGTCTTAAGAGGAAGTGGTCAGCAACCAAAGCAAAGTATGAAAGAGAACAGCTCTTTAAGCTAAAGAAAACAATCCGCTGCAAACTCGTGTTATAAACCTGACTGATTCTTTACTTTGAAAGAGAACCCTACATCCCTGCTTAGTGTGCAACTTGAGTTATGTAATACAGACATTACTCTTTTTGGGCAGGCGAATATAGGCCCTGATCTGGAGAGGTTGTTTGGTTTATGGATTTCTTATTCAAGGAAGATGTTGCGGTGTGTTGCCCTCTTTATTGAGTGTCTTGTATTTAAATGTGTTCAGGGGCTTTAGCTATGATGCCTTTACAGCTGCTGGTGCAACTCTAAGAGCATGTCCTTCAAGTATTACATCCTATGCAGAGCACTGTGATAGTAACACAGATATTCATCTCTTGTCATCAAGTGTCAGTTTCTGACCATCAGCAGTTTAGAAATACCCTGAACATGGAGGTGCATCCCTGACTGTCAAGACTAATAGCCCTTGAAGGGCCTATCCTCCATGAATTAATTTAATCTAGTTTTATCTTTGGCCTTCACAGCATGCCTGGCAATGAGCTCTACGGCTGACTGTGAATTGTATGAAGTACTTTATGTTTGTTTTAAAGTTCTTGTATTATGTGAAGGGGCAAATAGCACTTTCTTTCTTACTTCCTCCACATTTTATAGTAGAGGTCTCAAACACGTGGCCTGTGGGCCGCATGCAGCCCTTAAAGCTATTTCCTGTGGCCTGCAATGACACTGTTGTTACCGATATTTGCAATATTGTTGTATGAAAAGGTTTCAGTAGTGCGGCCCTTGGCCTAAAGTACTAGTCCTCATGCGGCCCTTGTGGTGATTTGAGTCTGAGACCCCTGTTTTGTAGACCTTTATCTTATTCCCACCTCCATCATCTTTTTTCTAAGATGAACAGTTCCAGCCTTTTTAATCTCTACTCATGTCAAACCTGTTCCATACCCCAAACCCTTTTTTGCCCTTCTCAGCACTTTTTTCCAATTCTAATTTTTTTTAGAGATTGGCTAATTAGAATGGCACACAGTATTCAAAGTGTCGGCTTATCATAGATTTATATAGTGACAGTATGGCTGTGTTCACACAAGAGTTTTATTTCAAAACAACAGCCATTGTTTCAAAATAAAATTTCTTATGTCCACACAACATTCTGTTATTTCAAAACAACATGTCCGAACGGCCTTATTTCGAAGTAACCATTTCGAAATAACAGCCGTTTCGATAGCAGGCTTTCCCTTAATTCAAATTAACATTTTCTTAATTCGAATTAACTTATTTTGAAATAAAGACTTTCATAGAATCATATCATAGAATCATAGGGTTGGAAGGGACCTCATAGGTCATCTAGCCCAACCCCCCACTTTATTTTGAAATAACTCATTTTGAAATAACAGTTTACGTGTGAACATAGCCTATGATATTTTCTCTCTTGTCTGTCCTTTTCCTAATGGTTTCTAATGTTGTTAGCTTTTCTCAGGGGTTTTCTATTTTTTCTGTCAAAGCAGACTTTTTTAGAGAACTATTCATGGTGTCTCTGAGATTGCTTTCTTGTCTGGTAAGAGCTAATTTAGGCCCCCATCATTTTGCATGTATAATTGGGATTAAGTTTTCCAATGAGCATTACTTGACACATTGTCCATGTTTTTCATAACAGCTGTATTTGTCTATTTGTATCAGAGGGGAGCATCATAAATCAGTTAAAAAGACACATGATGGTAATTATAATATAGATAGGACCACAGTGCCAGCAGACATCATTCTGACTGACTGAATTTAGAGTTTCCTTTGAAACTTTCAGAGTTTTGATAATTCGAATGTTCATTGTGTCATGGTCTTGGTAGAACTAAAAGGTACATTTAACTATTTTGTCATGGGATTTTCTCCCATTTTCAGTACCCAGATTTAAACAGTTTAAACATAGCTGGAGCCCAAAACTTTACACTGCAATTAAATGTCTCCTTATCCTGAGCTTCAGTGAGCTGGAGCTGGGGGTATTTGATTGCAGTGCAGGCATTCCCTGATTGCTCAGCCCTGCGTCCCCCATCCAAAAGAAACCCATAAAACATAGCTTAATCTTACTTGATTTGTTTTATTACCTGGGCTTTGAAGTCAATTGGGACTTCTTTGGTGTGACAGAAAACAGAATTTAAGTTGAATTCTATGCATGTGAGTGAATGAACAGCAGTTTTGTGTGAGCACAAATCTACTGAGAAGCAAAGTCAGAATCTGTATCCAAACTTCCCCAATGTCTGGGCTACCGACATCTGGGGCTTTGGTTTGGGGCTGTTTTTACTACTGCATCTAACTTGAAAGAGGAAGGGCCAAGACATTAATTTTCTGTTTTCTATTTAAGTGCTCAAAGTGTCTAAATTCTGAGTTTTCCTGCTAGGATTATTGAGCAAGCTATAGTTTAAGGAACACAATATTTAGAAATCATACTTACCACAGGCAGAGTATATAGGGAAATGCAGCTAGTGAAAGTGTTTATTCAACAAACAAGGAGTCCTATGGCACTTAGACTAACAAATTTATTTATTGCATGAGCTTTCATGGGAGAAAATCCCACTTTGTCAGACACTTTGAAGATGGGGTAACTTACATCCATCTTCAAAAACATTTGATAAAGTGGGGTTTTCTCCCACAAAAGCTCATGTGATAAATAAATTTGTTAGTCTAAGTACCATAGGACTCCTTGTTTGTTGAATAAACACTTTCACTAGCTGCATTTCCCTATATACTCTGCCTGTGGTAAGTATGATTTCCAAATATTGTGTTCCTTAAATTATAGCTTGCTCAATAATCGTAGCAGGAGAACTCAGAATTTAGACACTTTGAGCACTTAAATAGAAAACAGAAAATTAATGTCTTGGTCCTTCCTCTTTCAAGTTAGATGCAGTAGTAAAAACAGCCCCAAACCAAAGCCCCTGATGTCAGTAGACCAGACTTTGGGGAAGTTTGGATACAGATTCTGACTTTGCTTCTCTGCTGAAATAAGGAGTGAACTGCGCTCAGTGGTCTGTCATTTGTAGGGGAGAAAAAGTACCTATTCCTGACTAGCATGTGATCAGCACAGGATCAAGAGTAAAACAGGCTTGACTGATATTAGGAAGTTGGAGAAACAAAATCTTTTGTACACCAATCAGTGGATGATGTTGCTGTGAAAGTAATTTAGTTAGTAGAATTTTTATGACCCTTGTTTTCGGCTTTCGTAGCTCTTCTCTTTTTAGCCCTGGCTAAGGATTTTTTTATGGACAGGATATAATTTTCATTTGCCTTCAGGGCAGGTTGCTAACCAAATACAATGTGTACTGTATGTGGAGAAAGAGATGTGGTGCAGGGTTGGAACTTTTCATACCAAACTTCTTCTCTGAATGGAGGAAGTGTTTTTGCCTGTGCTTTTAGTAATAGCTCCACATCTAGTTCAGAGACAGAAATGAATGTGTTGGGGTGTGCTTTCGTACTCTCTCTTTAATAATTCCTTGTACCATTCATTTTAACACCTGAGTTCTTTGCGAACAGTAAGTGATCAAGCCTCATACCATTTTTCCTGCGGGTAGGTATTCTTTCAAATGGCACAGAGAACTCGGGTCTCTCTGCACGGCTCTAACAGTCAGGCAAAGGGGCATAGATCACAGAACCTAAGGTCCTCTAACTCTGGATTTAGCAGCTGGCACATCCTGCCCCTATATCTAACAAATGCCCATTTTGACTTGACTTGTGTGTCTAGGGCAGCAGTCCACTGGTGACTTCTCCATATCTATTCAACCTATTTGAGGACAGCCTGTCACCTTTTTACAGTGCTTGGGATTCAGCTGTCATATACAGTCAATTCCTAAGCACTGTCAGATTGTTATTTCATATACTTCTTGTACATCTGCCCCCCTCCCCTGGTCCTGCTTCAAGGATCCCCCACATGAGACATTGCTCCTGTGGCAGGTTCAGTCCCTCTTGGCTTTGGGAACTGTAATGTAATTGTAAAGTTTCCGTGAAGCATTGCAGACAGGCATTCTGCTCCCAGCTTTTCCTGGCTCCCAAACCCAAGGGAGAAGTGAGACCCATCCTCAATCTCCATAAACTCAATAAATGTATCAGATGGTCACCTTAGCAAATATCCTTACCACATGAAATCACAATGACTGGTTTGCTGCCATGGACCTTCAGGATGTTTATTTCCTTGTAGCAGTTCTCCCAAGCCACAGAAGGTTTCTCTGGTTTGTCACAGTGAACCATGCTCTCTGTTGGACTCTCCTCTGTTTGCTGGGTTTTTACCAAATACATAATTGTAGAGACAGGGAATTCATATTGTGCCATATCTGGACAGTTGATTACTGAGGGGCAAGTCCAAAGAAGAAGACCTCTGTCATGTTCAGTTCATACTACACTTACTTGATAGCCTAGATGTTATCCTAAGCAGAAGAAAGTCAACATTTGTCTGAATTGAATTACCTGAGGCTTGTTATGCTCTATGATTTCAGGAGCATTTCTGCTGACTGACTGATTCCATGCAATTCACTACCTGTGCCTGGAACTGGAGTCTTAGCTCTCAAACATAGCTTGAGGAAGCCTGAGATTGTAGGCTGTATAGCTGCATGCTCACAGATGGTTTAATTTGCTAGACTGCACCTCTGTATCTTCAAATATGGCTGAAGTCACTATCATCTGAATTGTCATAATCTGGACAGACTCATCTGACTTTCTCTGTCAAACCTGGACTCCTTACAATGGCAGATGTCTCATGGTAATATGTACCAGTGAGCCCCCTTTGCTAAGTTCCCATTGGCCAGCACTGTTATCAGTTATGCCTCCTTAATAGGCATTTGGGTCTGCTGAAAGCCTGTGGCTAGAACAAGAAGCTTTTCTGCATATCAATAGCCTGGAGCTTTGTGCCATCTACAGTGCCTGTCAGTCCTTTCAAAATCACATCATTGACATGGTGGTGCACACCTTTACCAACACCACCACTATGATGTTTTCTGTGAACACATAGGCTGTGTTCACACACACAGGGCTTCTTTCAAAACAAGATGTTTTGAAACAAGCTGTTTCAAAATAAAGGGTTATTTTGAAACACCTTATTTCCAAAGACAAAAAAGGTGCCTTGGAAATAAGGGAGCGAAATAGCATGTCCACAGTGTGGACATGCTGTTTCGCTTGGGGAGGGGACTGCAGGCACCCTCAGGGTGAAGCCTGCAGGGTGAGGCGTGTCGTTGTGCTCCACCCTGCGGGTGCCTGCAGCCCACCTTTGCCAGCCAGAGGACACCAGGGTGCTGAGGGTTCCCTGGCCAGGGTGCTGAGGGGATAGCTCTTCCTCCCAGGGTGCTTAGCACCCTGGGAGGATGGTCAAATGTTGTTTCGGAACACTTTGTTCCAAAACAACATGTCCGCACAGGGTTGTTTCGAAACAACCTTGTTTTGATAGGAAGTTGGGTTTAACCTATTTCGAAAGTACGGTTCCCATTTCGAAACAAGGGGTTTCCTTGTTTCGAAATGGCCGTACGTCGTGTGGCCATGCTGTTTCTTATTTCAAAACAATCTCGTTGTTTCGAAATAAGAATGCTGTGTGAACACACCCATAGGGGGAGCATACTGCAATATACTGTGTCAGGAAGTGTCCTACAGTGCATCTTTTGAAGCATTCCAGGGATCAACCTCTGGGCCATAAGAGACAACAAGAAATGCCAGGAGTTTTACTTTTCAAGGGTTCTCAATCTGAGCTTCCTAACTGATGCTTTCACCTGAACTGGGAATCAGCACTCCCATGTGTTTTCCCTTCAATTCTGATCATCCTGCAGGTCATTCTCAAGGTAAGGTTGGATCGTGCAAGGCTCATTCTCATTGTTCTGGTCTGACTGAGACAACTGTTGGTTTGCTGATAATTCTGTCATGTTATCAGTTTGACTTCCCATATCTTTTCCTGTTTACACTGACCACCTGATTCCATATTGTGGTCACATTTTGCACTCAGCTCTCTGCATCTTGTGGTGTGGCTGCTGCATTGCTAGATGAAGAGAAGGAATGAATTTTGGAGATGGTCTGGCAAGTCTCTCTTAATAGCAGAAAACTGGAGTAGCTTATTTGGCCAAATAGAAGTGGTCCTTGATGTGGTCATTAATCTGAGGAGTTCAGTCGCAGCAGACTGGTAACATCTTGGAGTAGCTGTTACACCTTCAGTCTTCTAGTCTTGCATTCAGTTGGTTGAGAGTGCACCTAGTGGTGGTTTTGCATTTTCATCTACCCATCCACAGTAAGTTTGGTGTTCTTCTGTCTCTATGATGGTCAGGTTCTTGGAAGGAATTGTTTTTTACCTGCTGGTAAAAAGAAAAAAAATTGATGCCTTTGTGGGATACTGTCTGAATGGCTCTTATGGGACCTTTTTTGAGCCTTTGGTAACTCCTTGCTCTTTTCTGTGCCAGAAGACTGCTATTCTGTTGACACAAACATCTGCAAGGAGATTAAACAAGGAGTCCTGTGGCACTTAAAGACTAACAGATTTATTTATTGCACTGAATACAGCCATTTGAAGTGGAAATCCGTCAATCTGGCAACATGCAAGGAGATTATGTTGGTTGTACACTTTGATGGCAGAGCCTCCTTACATGCAGATTTTCAAAGAGAAAGTAACCTATGGATGCACCCAAGGTTTTTATCTAAAGTGGTTCCTCAGTTTCATTTGAACCAAGTTAGGTATTTACCAGTGTTCTTCCTTAAACCAGATTCTGGTCCCATTGAGCAGCATCTTCATGTGATGGATGGCAGGTGATGTTTTGGCTTTTATCAAAGGATATGATTATCCCTTTCCATTCTTCATCTCATCTCTTTGATTCAGATGTGGACCAAACTGTCTCTTCACAGATGGCCTACAGCTGGATGGCTTCTGGAATCATGACAGCATGTAAAATAGCTCAGATTGTATCTGTTCAAAGGACATGAGCTCTTTCTGTGAGGGTCCT
Organism: Podocnemis expansa; assembly: GCA_007922195.1. Lineage (NCBI taxonomy): Eukaryota > Metazoa > Chordata > Testudines > Podocnemididae > Podocnemis > Podocnemis expansa. The sequence goes on along the minus strand of ML681964.1, from coordinate 25,149,999 downwards.
GGCACCATCAATGGCATTTCTAAATGATTCTGTACTGGGCCACTTGGTCCTCTGTACATGCCACTTGGTACTCTGTACGTGTTTGCAAACCACTGTGCCATTGCTACACTTTTGGGAAGGCAATCTGGCAGTCCTTCTTTAAACAGAGTTGAGCCATGTCTCCTGTGAATACCGCTTGTGAGTTATCTACATGGAATTACATTACTGCATGTAGTCAAAGAAGAAAATACGGATGCCTATCTGTGTTGTAACTATTGTTCTTCCAGATGTGATGCAGACATGTATTTTGCAACCCTCCCTCCATCTCCTCTGCACTGAAGTCTTTACTCTTCATGTTTGGAGTGGAGGAACCAGGGGAGAAGGGGATAGTGCCACCCTTCTATAGCCAGAGGAGAGATTAAGGCAACAGGGCATGAGAGCTGCCCATATGGGTACCATTAGGAAAAGTTGTAGAGCAATACACATTGCATCTAGAGACAACTCATACCTGCCAGTAGTGAGGGGGGCAGCAAGGAAGGCACATCACCTCTGTGTACATCACATCTCAAAGATCAACAATTACAATACAGGTTATTTTGTTAACTGTTATTTTGAAGAGCCGGGGGCTACCTTCATACACAAGGAGCAGGACAGAGAGAGCACTAGAAATGGACCTGTTAATACAGTTGTTCTCAGCCACCGTGTTGGGAGCATTACTGTGTCTCCACACAGTGGTAAGTGAGTCACAAAGAGCCAGGGAGATGGCTGGATTTGACTAGGAGGGAGGGAATTGGGGGGATGGGGGACCGCTGTGTCCTGTAGGGTCACAGTATGCCACCAAGTGTGTCATGACCTGCAAAAGGTTGAGAGCCACTGTGTTAATGTGACAGTTTGTACACTGTCGCTCCAATAGGGAAAGGTCTGTTAGCAAGTGTCTGTATCCAGACACACATCAGTCTGCTAGTGCAGACACTGTTGTTGACAGTGCATGGTTATGGAGAAGAGGTGGAAAAAGTGACCCAGCTGCATCTGAAAGACTTGAAAACCTTAAAACAAATAACAAAAAATCCAACACTTCGTTTTCTCAAATCATGATTTTAGTCAGTCATGATGTTTTGGGAGGCCTGAATCAGACTTTTGAATGCCTAGACTTGGTAATTGTCTAATTCGGTCCTCAGTGGTAGGATTATGGCAGGAGATATGGCACTGGACAGTATCCTTGCACTTCCTGCTTGTATCAGCCAGGGAAGAATTTGAATCTCTTTTATTAGTATTTTAGCATATGATCTCCCTGCATACACTGGTGACCTGTGAGACATACAAGTAGTCCCATAGACTTGAATTCAGTGAGATTACTCATGTGAATAGCTGCTCACCTGTATGGGGAAGGAGATCATTTGTCCTACAATGACACTGAAGGGATATAATAGAGATGGATACAGTGCGCCATACATACCAGTAACAAAACACAGCCCTGTAACATTCCTAATTACTCCATTCCTCTCAAGCTAACTGTTAATATCATTTCAGAGACTGACTTCTGAAATATAAACAGGGTTTAGCACAAGAGTTACTCATGAATGAAGGTGCTGTTTTGAGAATAGTGAGCCTCTGAAGGCTATTTTCACTCCAATGGATATTTGCTTTGTCAACCTTCCAACTCAGATTAATGCTAGTAAAAATAAGGCTAAAAATAATTTAGCACATGGTACAGTTATGGAATTGTGACAGAACTGAGTGAATTCAGGCTAAATGTGATGTTTTATGGCTACAGTTCAGCAAAATACTTTAAGCACATGAATAAACCCATCTATGTTTAAACACTCAAAAGTTAAAGCACATGCTTAAATACCTTTCTGGATGTGGGTCTGTGTGCCAGGTAGATCAAAGATGTGATGATTTGCAGTGCCCAGAAGAGATTATATATAAATTCCCCTGTTTAAGTTATTCAAAACCAAAGCCTGATTAGAGATTGTGTCAATTACATTAAACAATATAGAATTTATAAAAGTGATTGAAAAATTCCCCTCTGAATGTTTTTTAACAAATGTCTCTTCACATTTTTCTTAATTTAGTGACATGTTTATTTTAGAAATATGCTCAGATTTTTTTATTATTATTTCAGAATAAAATAATTTTGGCCAGATTTCTGAAAGTTTATGGCACCCAGTATTTTGCTCTTTATTTATTAGAAAATCATGTGTTAAATGTAGTAAATAATAAACACAAACATTTTTCTCTTCGCTATGTGTCATTTTCACTGTTAGGCTGTCACATGCTCAAATTGGCATGGGAAGCCTGTCAGGGCTCCCTTCTGTTTGTCTTGTACCTGAAGTTCAGCGTGTGACATTTTTCCTATCAGCAATATTTTGTATTGCATAAATTTTTAATGTGAATTCTAATTCTGCTGCTCAGCTGGAGATAGTAAAAATAATTCTTTGAACTTTCAGCACTGAGAACCATCGTCAGTGGTTGACAGCTGACTTAATTCTCACAACACTTCTGTGTGATAGACACAGAATGCATCATCCATTTGACAAATGAGTAAATTAAAATACCGTGACTAACTTGCTTGAGGCTGCATAGTTAACCACTGAAAGGCCAAGAATAAGATCCAAGAACCCTGACTATCTGTTACTTCACTAGCTTGCTATATGTAGACATTACCTGTGTGAACCTCCTTCACCTCTTCCTGGGTTTCTCACTTGATTAAAAGTTTTCTAAAAGTTGTAGGTTAATTGATGATCTAGGGCCCAGTTCTTTTTTTATGGTGATATTGTTTTCCTCCACAAATATCAAATTAATTCAAATAATCTTGTGTAAACCAGGACTGTTCAAAACCCACTTGCATGTTCTTGTATGTTTTCTTGCAGTCTTTTTTCCTACATAAATTTAAATTAAATTGGAGGATGCTAGTCCATGTGGATGTGTCCTTATAGTGATTTTTAATCACAGAAATTGAAAAGGCTCACTTACGTTGCTGTATAGAAGGAGTAGATTTAAACATTTTATATTTATATCTGTACTTTAATTGCATAAAACACCAAAATTAGATTAGTTACAAATGGGTAGCCATGTTAGTCTAGTTCAGCAAAACCAACAAAGAGACCTGTGGCACTTTAAAGACTAACATTTATTTATTATATGAGCTTTCATGGGAGAAAAATCACACTTTATCAGACTCTTTGAAGATGTAGGAGCTTACAAAATAGGCAAATAAATGCAAGGAAGTGTAAGTCATAGGATCATGCCACATTGTGACAGCTGATCAAAGCAGTGGTTAAGATTCAAACACAGGGAAACAGCATATAGAGGGAGATTAGGTCTATCACCTGTTGTAATGAGGTAAAAAATCCAAAGTCCTTATTCAGTCCTCAAGAGACAGTGTCAGATTTGCAAAATTAAACTGAAGCGCAAGTGCATAATACCTAGGTCATAACATTTACTTGGATTTTTGATTTAAGACTAAAGTGGTTTAGGTGATTCTTTTTAGGGAGGTAATATAGAATTTTTGTATTTGATTCAATAAATCGACAATAGAGACAGTTACTCATATCCTCACCTGATGGAATTGGCTGGTTCCACTGATTTCAATGGAGTTATGCTGATTTATAGCAGCAGCTCAGGATCTGCCAACTGATCTTGACTCCAAACAATGTTCTGTCTAATGCCCGAAAGCAGCTGAGCAACATGTTGCTCACTGTGCCACCCTACCAGCCCGATCCTGCCCCCTGGCTCTCCCAGCCACCCCCCCCATTTCCCATCCAGCGGGCCCAACCCTGTCTTCCCTCCAACCCTTGGCTCCCTTTCACAGCCAGCTGCCTCTGCCCTGTCCCCAATCACCCCTTCCCTTACCTGGCTGCTGGAGCAGCATGGCCTGGCCCTCGGCTGCTCCTCTGGCCAGAGGAGCACTCACTGAGCATGCGCAGAGGCTCTGTGCATGCTCAGTGAGAACTTACTCCGAGCAGGAGTTTTAAAAACTCCCAGCTCGCAGCAGCTCTCAGCCGGCCAGAAGACTGTCTTCCAGCTGGGCAGGGATTGCAGCTGCCAGCTGTGTGCAGCCAGCAATGATCCCTGCGCTGGGCAGTGGTGGGGGCTCCACGGCTGTGTGACTGTGCAGCTTAGAGGGAACATTGGCTCCAAACCTCAGTTTCAGTTCCTGATTCTGATTTGAGCTTTACTCTGGCTCTGAAAATTAATGGTTGACTCTGCTACTGACCTTTGGCTTCTTTCCTCTACCTGGACACTTGCTCTCACTATTAGGCCAGCCAGAATGCCTCCACCCTGGCCCCTAACACAGATAGTTGCAACTGGGACTGGGACTTTGGCACTGGCCATCCACTGCCCATGGAAAAACAGCTGGACAGGGTGACCCAGCCAAAGACCCTGGTTCTCCCTTGCTTTCCCCCAATGATTCTGCCTCCTGCCAAGCTCTGTGTGAACTCCTTATTGTCCCTTAACCATGCCACACCCTATGTAGTGTGAACCTTTGTCATACATGAGTAGGGACGCACTCTGCTCAGGGTTCCTCTCACAAATGATACTCTTATGTACGTGAAATGATGTAGTACCGTTCCTGAGGTTTGGACTGCTGGTCTTCATCCTTTTTTCCCTGTTCGTCTGTCAGATCGTCATGGAGAAAGTAGGGGGAACAAATGCACAAACTCCTCTTTCCATATTTTTCCCTTGTGCCTATAGAAAAGTGACTCCCAACAGGTCAGGCAGTTTCAGCATATCCCTGAGCTTTGGCACCTGTGTCACCCACTTGTCTCATTAGAGATGGTTACAGTACTCAAAGCTCCAGGGTACGTGCTGTTCCTGGGAATTGGAGGTGTCTCCTGCTCTGATGGCTCAGTGGCCTTCTGTGGAACACTGACTCCATCCCAAACCCATGACAGTGTTTCCCAACCAGCTGAAGGGGGCATGACCCTCTCAGGCAGGCTGCCCAGACTTTGGGCAACCAAGATTAACAATTTTGCCAAATCATCTCAAAACCTGTCTGTTAAGTGGTATGGCCATGGTCTATGGAAGCTAGGTGGCTACCTGTGGCACAGTGCACCAGCAAACCACAGCCAGTGCCACCCCCTGCTGGGGGCCGCTGAGGGTCCCCATTATTGGAGTCCTCCCAGGAGCCTCAACTATTCTCCCTGCAGGATAAAGAAGAGCAATGCAGCCTAGGCTCACTCTCTCAGCCTCTCCATCCTCCAGATCAATCTCAGTCAGGTTGGGACCCTTACCTTCCCTAGACTCAGACTCCAAGGCTGGATAGGAGGTTGCCATCATGTGACTCATCACCTCCGATATGAGGAACAGACCCATCAGTGGTCTCGGATTCAGCCTGCCAGCATTTCCCTGTCTTTGTCATTCCTCTGTAAGCGAATGGTGTCCATCTTCTAGTTCTCCTCCTCCTGCAACTCTTTCTCAGCATTGGGTACCTTGCAGTCATCCTCATTTGCTCAAAAGTTTTGTGGAAATGGAGAATCTCTTTCCCCACAGGGCAACAAGCCTAGGCCTATGATGCCCTGGCAGAGCTATGTAAAGAAATCTTCGCTCACCTCAAAAGCAAATATCCTTAATGCTCCTGGAAGGACCAGATGGGGCCCTCCAAACAGTGAGAAGGAAGACCCTGTTTAGGAATCCTATCCCCTTTCTTTCTCCAGCCGAAGACATATACCGTGACAGCACTGGAAGGGGCTGCTGCTATTGCGTGCCCCATATCCTAGGATGCCCTACATTTGTTGCTACAGGGTGGATCCCATTGAGGGAGTAGCGGCTTTGCTCCAGACTGTCTTTCACTAGCTTTCCCACCACTGGGGCCCTGACACACCCACCTATCCCATGAGCTGAGGGGAGGGGACTCAGCAGCAGGCCAAGTCTCACTTGAACAGCTCCTGGAGTGGGCACCTAAACCACCCTCAGCAGCAACTGCCACACATGGCCCTCAACTCTTTTTGGGACCTGACAGAGGGGGCAGAAGCCCAATGGCTAGGCTCCACTGTGGGTTCTGGAGGTATACACAGCAGCAAGGAGGGTCAACAGCACTCTGCTCAGTTCCTGCAGATTCCACCTAGGTGAATTTTTGTGGATCTGGGAGCAAGTCACACCAACCTCCACCCCAGCATGACTCCTGTGCTGCCAGTTGGGGGACAGGAGTGCAACCCTTGTGGCAGGGGTCTCTGACAAGTTCAGCCTCATAAACAGGAAGGGAACTGGTCCCACAGCTCCTACTTTTCTCTCCACGTGACGCATCTATTGGGTGCAGAGGCTGCCTCAATTTTTCCTTGTCCTGGCATCCTGAAGCTAGAAACCCGAAAGGTAATCTGACTGTGTCTACACTGGGAAATTAGTTCGGATTAAGGAGGTTTAGTCTAGACTAATTTACCCCGTGGCTACACTAGGCTTTGCCTAGTGCAATCTAAGAAATTTCTTAGTTCGAACTAGGCAAAGCTTAGTCTGAACTAGTTAGTATCAATGCTAGTTTGGATTTCCATGCTTAGTTTGAACTAAGCGCAGGCAGGACCTGAACAAAGGGTTAGTTTGAACTTACTACGTTAGAACTAATCCATTAGTTCGAATTAACTGCACATTTTAGTTCAAACTAAGCATTAGCTCAAACTAGGACATGCGGTTAGTTCGAACTAGCCCAAGGTTAGTTCGGACTAACTTTGAACTTCTTTAGTTCAGAGTCAGCTTAGCAAGTCCGAACTAAAATTGTAGAGGTAGACATAGCCATAGGGTAAGCCCTCTTTCCATGTGCCAGCATAGGGTTTAAATTAAGGAAGAGAGAAGAGGAGAAACCAATCAGCTTCCCTTTTTCTCCAACTGGTCAATGGATGGTTACAACCTTCTGGAGCTCTACCCCCCATTCTTCAGTCAGTGTTGCCAACTTGAACTAGATTTGACTATTTTTTAATTTACGTGCAAACAAGATAAGTGTAACCCTTCTGCCAGAGCAGGCTGGCAGAACAAGGGCCGGGTTCTATATCTAGGGGTTTCCTAACAATGCAGCACCACCAACTGGCTCGAGCACCCACCTAGATCTCTGGCAATCCTGCACTATTCCTTGGGCATCCCAAAGGGTAAGGCTTCCCCACTCACAAGCACGAGTCTTAGTGTAATAAATAGAGCTTTTAATAGCAGTAAAACAAAAATACAAAAGGCCAAATAACAGAGATCAGCACTTATCTAGGAAACTTAGTATAGAGCAAAGCTCCCAATAACCCACACCGCATAACAGAACATACAAACTTAATGGCAAAACTGGCACTGATCTGGAGAATCAGTGCTAACTAGGCTCCCAACCAACCCTAAGGTACTAGGGAGTGTCTTTTACACCAGCTATCCACTGACACCATCTACCGCTCACTCACTCCATCCTCTAGAACTGGTTCCTCGGCTCTGCCCGCTGTCCGCCGGCTCTGCCCTCCAGTCCCTTGTGTCACCCAGCTCGCCGCTGGCTGCTCTCACCATCCGCTGACTCTGCCCACTGTCTGCTGGCGCTGCCCTCTAGTCCCCGTATCACCCAGCTCACCGCTGGCCACTCTCGCCATCTGCTGGCTCCACCCATTGTCCACCAGCACTGCCCTCCGGTCCCTGTGTCGCCCAGCTCACTGTTGGCCGCTCTTGTCGGCCACTGGCTCAGTCCGCTGTCTGCTGGCACTGCCCTCCGGTCCCCTTGTCGCCCAGCTCACCACTGGCTGCTCTCGCCATTCACCAGCTTCACCCCATTGCTTCTTTTCAGCTCAGGGAGAAGGAATTCTCCCTAGCTCAGTGATTATCAGCTCTCTTAGTATTTAGCAGCTGGTTAATTCAGCTGTTTTCATAACAAAGAGAAGATGCAAGAGAAAGGACAAACAAAGTGTCCCAGGCATTGTTTTAACAGAAACAATACCGACCGACCACTTCTGTTTTTTTTTTTTTTTTCATCTTTCAGGCTAAAATATGCAGAAGCGGTTCTTACAAATCTTTTTCAAAGTAAGGGTGACTTTTACCCTTTAACTAACCCAGACAGATTTGAAACAAACAGAGAGTAACAGTTTACCCAAAGACAGTATTTCATATTTCCCTTTAGTAGAATTATAGATATTGACAGATTTTTGAGAAAAGAAACCCCAAATACTATTACCCAGTATACTTTGCTCCAGTGCATCCAGTATACTAATCAGCTAATTGTGCTCTTTGTATCCATGCTGATACAGGACCCAGGCAGATTAGTTGCTCCCCCCTGTCAGTTCGGAGCTGTTAGGCACAGCTTCTAAGCCTGCCTTACATAAGTATCAAAGCAATCCACTACAAAGCTAGTGACTTTCACAGCTGTTCACAGCTACATTCTGAGGAAGTGACTACAATTCATAATAATAAAATCAATTTATTTGTTAAGCACCTTATTAAAAACAACAAAACAGTGCACTCTGAGTCCCTTCCCAAAGGGCAGGATGATCCCACTAGACTTCAGCTGGATTCCCTGGCTTCCCCATTTACTGCTGGTGATGGAGAGAGAGGGAAGGTATGTCAATGCCAGGGTAAAGTTGCTGCTGCCATCACCCATCCCTTGTTAGAGTAATTGCATTGGCTTGTCTTCTTCCTCTTCCCCCTCTGCCTCTTCTCCAGAGCCCTGATGTGGGGTGAAGTAGGTGGGAATGGGAGAAGGGCTTAGCACCCTCCACCTCCAATTTTGCTGGGAGATAGACATGAAGGATATCTATGTATGTTTTTAACAATTTGTTCACCTCACAGTTTGAGCTATTTGGTGAATCCATTAATTATCACATTAATTAATTAATTTGTGAATTCATTAATTATAACATGAAATGTGAATTTTAGTAAAATACTTGTGTGTGCAATATATGTCAGTGTATAGTTAGAGGTGATTTGTAGATGGTTTTCATAGTGACATTAGTGACAGGTACTGAACGTTGATTTAGCAACATGTAGTTACTTTTGGGTGCATCTTTGGCTACTTCCTGCCTTGAGGTGTTGACTTCACTGGGATCACTGCCTGTCACATTATTTTTCCACCTATTCATGGAGGTGGGTACAGATGAGTAGAACACTGGTTCTCAACCTTTTGTGGGTCATGCAATGCTTGGTAGCATGTCACAACCCTACAGGACACACCAGCCCACCTGCCCTATGCTGTCTATAGCCATCTGCACTAATGGGATGATCTGAGATGATCTAGAGGAGATTTCCTGGAGAGTTTCTCCCACAGAACACCCTCTCACATGCTTAATATGAGGGGTGATCAACCCACAGTGTCCTGCTTTTAGAAAAAAATACCTTCCCTCAGCTCACCATGTCCAGGTCAGGTTTAATTCCAAAGTAAATAAGAAACAAAATACTCAACTCTGTTACTCCCACTCAGGGAAGGTGGTAATGAGATGTTTTCAAAAGTGATTATCTGATTTTTGGGTGTGAAAACTGAGACACGTCAAAGGGGCTTGGTTTTCAGAAAGTGCTGAGAACCCACCCCTTAAGATGCATCAAGATGGCACCCCAACACTTTTGATAATCTTGGCCTCATTTTTTTAAAAATGTAAATGGCAGATGGTGTCAGTATTGTTAATGTTGTAGTGTAAATTTATAGAGCCAGGGTTACTGTTCAGAGGGCGAGGCAATGTTTATTTAAGGAAGAGAGAGTCAAGGTGCAAAGAATATTACCGTACTCATGCATTTGAAACCTGGTAAACTTTCAACCTTAATTAAAGTACAAGGGAGAGAGATTTTTTTTTCAATTTACAAAGCACACAGTGATAAGGCAAGCTTTCCCTAATCTCATGAATTAATTCTACAGAAACATATTTGTTTCTTCTCTTAGTGCTTCTATATCTTGTGAGAAATAATAAACACTTACTTACTGCTAATAAATAAGCATGAGTACATGGTCCCAGCATTTCTTACTACTGTTTAAAATCAGCTTAATTGGGAGCAACAGAGAGAGAAGTTACGAAAGAAGAGCAAGCCTGAGAAACATAGGTGTTTGAGTGTTTCACTTCTGCAGAAGTGTAATATGAACCAAACAGAAAGTCTTTGAGAATTTAGGAAGTCATTGAAAAAATTATAATGTGAATGTATATGGGAAATAGGTGGAGAACACCACTTTGGATAAAATGATGATCCCTTGTCTTTCACTTAAACTTCAAGGAAACCTTTACTGATGTTTCAGAAAGCATGGTTACTTTTTTTTTCTTTTTTTTGTCTTAAACTTGATGTTCTGCCTCTTGTGAGGAAACCAGAAATATTGAAATATTAATGGCTTATTCTTCAGTGTTTGCCACCTAAATCAAAGTGGTACTGAAGATTTTGCACATGAGACTAGTTTTCCAGTTGGTTCTGCAGATCTAAGAAATTCAGATAAAGAAGTGAACTTCTGGGTGCTGCACAGAACCAAATTCTAAGTCTTTTGAGATCTGTTCATCACTAAAGCCTTACTTAAAAACTGGTCAAACTGACTGGCATAGCTAGTGCAAAATAAATCATCCTGCAATAGTTATTTTAAAATAACTCCCCTGTGTGAACACTATTCCAGAATAAATGATTTTTTCCACAGTAATTATTCCATTCATAAAGCCAAGTAATTATTCTGAAATAAAATCAATTTTATTCTGAAAAAAAGTTTCCACATGGAATGGTTGTAATGGAATAACTATGCCAGTCAATTTCCTCTGTGTAGATAAGATCTGAAATAAATCAGATGTAAGGAATAAAATAAAAAGCTGAATGGAATTATAGGTGTGAGAAGGATTTCAGAGAAGAGACATCTTGTTTATAACTCCTGTCTCTCACTCCTCTGTTCAATGTATAAGTAATACAGTAACAAGAAAACTACATTTGAGATCTTCCATTATCTTCATATGGGTTGTCATATTTGTTTGCAAAGAGTGTTAATTTTATGCAGTATGATTACAAAAGAAAAAATTGGTTTCTCAGTATTGATTTATTACTTTGTGCTTCACTAAGTCACAATGTCTTATTCATTAAACACATCTCATGTGTTCAGTATGTTTTCAGTACATGCTTGCAATATTCTTGGCTTTGGTAAATGTTTTGTGTACATTTGTTGAGTGGATTAAGTGAACTGATGCTACTACATGGTCTTTCTAAAACACCCCTGATTTCCTAATCTCACCCTTAGTTTTATGGTCATACTTGATTTTTTATTTTTTTTTTTAAATAAGAACCTGGTAAATGAAACTGGATTTACAATAGTTTTTACTCTGTAGTGAGGTTTAGCAGAGTTCAATTTTTGAAATAATTTTTATGGATAATACCAATGTTTATTTTAAGGATTTTTTCATTTTTAGCAATTTTTTCTTAAATGTTCATAGTTGCTGGAAATTATGGGGAAGCAGATAGCAGGATGGGGCAATCAATCATTTAATGATAGTGGACAATGTTTTTAAAAAGTTAAAGCTTTATAACTGCTGAATTACTTTGTTAATATCACATATCAAATTATACAAAATAAATATACTTAAGTACCCCTCTAATCGGGTAGGAAAGTAATGCGTGCAAGTTCTAATCAGTAACTTTATCTGAATTCTCTTGATATACAGATATAGAATATTTCATGGCAAAATCTTGTTTAAAAAAGATGGGTCAGGAAGGCACTATTTGAATCAAATTAGATTTGTCCAAATTTGAATCCACGGTTTTGGCCCCAGATTGTGCATATCTCATAAGGTGCACTGGGCTTTGTGAGTTCAAACACATCCAAACCAGAATAGGGAAAACTGATCCCTTTGCTTTTGGCTCAGATCCAGTATCAAAATTATAAAGGTAGGTTCAAAGATACAGGGATTCACAAATAACCCCCCTGAAATTTGAAGGGGTTCTAATCTGAGCTTTTGGTTATAGCCTACCTCTGGTCTTGATGTAAGTCTACAACAGTTCATTGGGGACAGATTCTGAAAACTGGTAACCATTTGGTGGGGAAGGGAATAGTCTAAGAGATAAAATGGGGTTTATTAGATAGTTTAAGTCCCTTTTAATTAGCCAAAGCCAGACTTTTGAAATAAGCTTTGTAGACATAGCAAGCTAGCTACCATTTACAAGTAGGTTCTTGCATTGACTTGCACAACAGTATTTCATAATCCACACGTCTGGAGGTGACACTTTAGTGATTATAACATCTTCATAGGATTTATGGAGGCAATCTGCAAGAAAGAGTTTAAAAACTGTGATATAAAATTTGGACCACATTATTTTTATTGTATTGAGAAAAACTCTACTATGTATCAGTAATTAAGCTGTGAGGGTACTGACAAACCGTGCCGCCCCCTACTGTCTCTATCAGATCCAGAGACACAAGCCAGGTCAGCCAAATGTTTAACCTCCTTTTTAAAAAATGAAAATATTAATTATTTAGTAATGATTCTTGTTAAAAATGTGATGGTATGTTGTGTGGCCATTGCCACTGTTGCTGTATCTGTGTCACTACAGAATGATGCAAAAAGTATTTCAAATTCACACTGTGCAAAAAGAAATGAAAAAAGTCAGTAGAAATAGTAGCCAAACAGTTTCCTTTTGACTGCCTATTTCCTATTCAGCCTCCAGAATCCTTCACCATCTTCTGCTCATCCTGTGTTTTCAGCAAGTGCTACAAAAACCAAAATCTGTTTTCTTAACTCTGACACACAGTCAGCAACTAGGATGGATTATCTGGTTTGTGAAACATTTCATCCGCTCTAAACAAACTTTAGTCACTGTGATGCTGTCAATTGAAGGATCCCCCATAATGATAACTAGAGGTTGGAAGGGCCCACTGTTCCCTCTAAGCTGTGTGCATGTGCACGCGCACACAGGTCATGAAACCTGCGCACACAACAAAATGAAGTGCGCACAGAAAAATTCAATAGTGCTAATAATGGTACTCACAAAGAAATATTTTTGCGCACACAAAGAATTTTTGTGTGCACACAGCCTACGAATAATTAGAGGGACCATTGGAAGGGCCTACCTAGGGCCTGACCCAGACTCAGTGAAAGTCTTTGCATGGACTTCACATAGCTTTGGATCAGACCCCTGGTGAACAAGCTGTCCAATTCAGAAGAGCTATAGTGAATGCTCTCTTTGAAGTTCCTTTGAGTGACTCCAGTTTTAATGGCGTGTTAAAGAAGGAGTGGACCTACATGAAAAGGGCAATCTAAAATGAAGGATCTCCAAAATAGGAGTTAGCAGACCAAGTTGAAGGGCCTTTGTCCATTATGAGGATCAGCCTCAAAATTCTGAAATGTTTGGCTGAAGTTTCTTTGGTTCTAGTGGTACTTAGAACTGGAACTGTCTCTAGTTTCACAAAAAGGGCTGAGCTCTGAGTATTCCTGATTGGAAAGGAAGTGTCAGAAGTGTCGTGACTGAGATTGGGCAAGACATTTCTCATGAAGAAACTCAAGTGGTTTAGCTTGTTTATATAGGTTTCAGATAATCAGCCAGATTTGTCGCAGTTCTCAACCAATTCCAAGAACTACCATGCAGACACTATGGTGAGAGAGGATATATAAATATTTAGATAAAGCAATACCCCAAATAATATGGAAATAATCTTGAAACAGGTTCACAGCTAGTGTAATTTGGGGTAATTCCATTACATTCAATGGCTATATGCTGATTTACACAACATGACAATCTTGCGCTTTGTGTTTTAAAGTATTTTGGAATTCTGCCCTATGCTGTTTCTGCTGACTGATGTATGTGTACTAATTTATTCTAGGAAATTTACCAGTGGTGTGGTTCAACATGCAATAAATATGAGCGTCTGAAGGCTAATCAGGTTGCTCTTGGCATTCGGGACAATGAGAGGAATGGAAGATCTCAGTTATTTGTTATAGAAGAAGGAAGTGAGCCAAGAGAACTTATAAAGGTATTGTAAATGTATTGTCAGTCCAAATCCACAGTTATCCAAACTGCTGGGCATGTTCTGCCACCTTTATGCTTCCCCTCAGGATATGTCATCTGATCTCATAATCTTAGCAGGACCAGACCCCATCTTTACACAGAGGAGATCTTTACTGACTACCCAACAACTTTGTTTCTCTGTGATGAGAGCGCTGTGTAAACAACAGCTCCTAGGCGCTTTTCCTCCTGAGTTAGACTTAGCTAGTGCCACAGCGTAGTGCTATGAGATGATTTACTCCTTTTAAGTGCTGTCTTTTGTGGCCTTTTTGGACAAGTAAGAATGTAAGCGCTAGTGTCCTGAACAAATCCTAGCTGAGTAAAATTACATTCTACAGACATAAAATCATCAGTTTCCCTAGCAAAGTTATTTATTTCATCTCTTAAATAACAGTACTCTCAGAGGGCTTGATATGCTCTTTAAGGTCAATGGCAAAGTTCCCTCAATGATGCCGGATCAGAGCTATACAGAATTGAGGGGAGGTGGATGGAGGAAAGAGTTGAGCGTGTGCAGGGAATGCCCTGTGAGTGAACTTGTGAACGGAGTGTAACAAAGAAAACAAAGGAATCAGGAAAGAGGACAAAAGTCCTCGGGCATTGTTTTGTGACATCAAAGCTATTAGAAGCACATTTTATTATGGTGCCAGCACATGGGGATTGAGTAAGTCCCCTTTCATCATATATGGCAAAGTTATTTTTTTTACACAGAGATATTTCAGATAACAACAGGAGACTGAAAATAATCATGTGTGTTTAGAGGGTTCCTTAGCTGAGTCAGGCCATGTGTGTTCTGTCGGGACTTAAGTGGCATTGATTATAGCTAGTCCAACCCCCTGCTAAAAACAAGACCACTTCCACTGGACTCCTTCTAATTTGTCAACATCCTTTCAGTAGTGTGGAGTGCAAAACTGGACACAGTATTCCAGATGTGGCCTCACCAGCGCCAGATAGAGAAGAATAATCACATCCCTTGATCTGCTGGCAACACTCTTACTGATGCAGCCCAATATGCCACTGGCCTTTTTGGCAACAAGAGCACATTGTTGACTCTCATCCAGCTTCCCATCCACCATAATCCCCAGGTCCTTTTCTACAGTGCTGCTACTTAGCTAATCAGTCTCTAGTCTGTATCGGTACATGGTATTTTTCCATCCTAAGTGCAAGACTTGGCACTTCTCTGTGTTGAACCTCACGAGATTTCATTTAGCTCAATGCTCCAATTTGTTTAGGTCTCCCTTAATCCTATCCCTGTCCTCCAGAGTGTTTATCATTCCTTCCAGCTTGGTGTCATCCGCATATTTACTGAGTGTGCAATCCATCCCATCACCCAGATCATTAATGAAGATGTTCAACAGAACTGGCAACAGGACCGACCGCTGGTGCACTCCACTAGTTACTTGCCAGCTAGACATTGAGCCATTGATCCCTACGCGCTGAGCCCTATGATCTGGCCAGCTTTCTGTCTACCTTACAGTCCATTCATCCGAACCATGCTTCCTTAACTTCCTGTCAAGAATGCTGTGGGAAACCATCTCAAAGGCTTTGCTAAAGTCGAGGTATATCACATCAACAGCTATTCCCACATTCTCATATCCTGTCATTTCATCATAGAAGGCAGTCAGATTGGTCAAGCACGATTTGCCCATTGTGAATCCATGCTGACTGTTTCTGATCACTCTGTTTTCCTTCAAGTGTTTCAAAATGGATTCTTTGAAAACCTGCTGCATGATTTTTCCATGGATTGAGGTGAGGCTGATTGGTCTGTAATGCCCTGGGTCCTCCTTTTTCCCTTTCTTGAAAATATTTGTCTTTTTCCAATCATCTGGGACCTCCCTGGTTGCCACGAGTTTTCAAAGATAATGGCTAGCTGCTCTGCAGTCACATTGGCCAACTCCATCAGCACCCTCGGATGCAGTTCATCTGGTCCCATTGACTTATGCAGGTTCAACTTCACTAAGTAGTCTCTAGCCTGACTTTTCATCACTGAGGGCCGCCCTGCTTCTCTCCATTCTGTGTTAACCCTGTGTAGTGTAGTAGCCTGGGAGATGACCCTGACTGTGAAGTGTGGGTTAAAATAAGCATTGAGTGCTTCAGCCTTTTCTGCGTCGTCCATCACAAGGATGCTTTCTTCATTCCGTAAGGGACCTACACCATCCCTAATCCTCTTTTTGTTACTGATAAACTTGAAGAACCCCTTCCTGTTATCTCTCACATCCTTTGCCAGCTGCAACTCCAATTGCCCGTTGGCCTTTCTGATTTTATCCCTGCAGGCCCAAGCAGTATCTTTATACACCTTCCTAGTCATCTGTCCAAGCTTCCACTTCTTGTAATCTTCCTTTTTTTGTTTCAGCACACTGTAGAGTTCTTTGCTAAGCCACGCTGGGCACTTTCCATATTTGCTGTTCTTTCTGCACATCGGAATGTTATCTTTCTGTGCCCTTAGTAGGGTTTCTTAAAATACAGTCAGCTCTCTTGGACACCTTTAAGGGATCCTGGCCATCAGTTCCCTGACGGAGCCAAAATCGGCTTTTCTGGAGTCCAGGGTCTGTGTTCTGCTTCTTTCCTTTCTTCCTTTGATCAGGATCCTAGACTCTAATATCTCATGGTCACTGCTACCCAGGTTGCCATTCACTTCTATTTCCCTGATCAATTCTTCTTGGTTTGTGAGCAGTAGGTCGAGAGGTGCAAGGTCCCTAGTTGGTTCCTTCAGCATTTGTACCAGTAAGTTGTCCTCAGCGTGCTCCAAAACCTTCCTGGATTGTCTGTGCACTGCTGTATTGCCCTCCCAGCATATGTCAGGGTAATTGAAGTCACCCCATGAGAACCAGGGCCTGTGATCTGGAAACTTCTGCTAGTAGTCCATAGAAAGCCTCATCCACTTCTTCCTTCTGGTCTGGTGGTCTATAGCAGACACCCACCATGACATCTCTGTAACTGTGCTAGGATAACCCCATCATGGAAACAGTTCATGCCAACAGAAGAGGTTGTTCCCTCAGTGTAGTGACATCACCTTCCTGAATGCCACTCACTAGCTTGATGGAAGCATTCTATTGATCTAGCTGCATCTACGCTGTGACTTAGGCTAGGATAGCTACGTTGCTCTGGAGTTTGGATTTTTTCATACCTCTGAGCGATGTACCTTTATTGACCCAAATTTTTAGTATAGACCAGGCCTCAGGGCTCATGTACGCTTGAAATGCTACTCCAGCATGACTGCAGTCATGCAGCTGTAGCACTTCAGCGTAGACTTTATGTGATATTCCCCTCCTGCAATCCAGACTGGTGTGCTGCTGTGCCACTCCAATACTCCATGCCAGAGCCCTGACTTCCTCTGCTTTGCTGGGTGAGCCCCCACTACAAGACCTGCTCATGCCTTCCCTCCAGCATGTAATCAGTCTCTCAGGTGGCGGAAGTGTGCTCTCACCAGCCATTCATGGAATGGGCCCCCAGTGAGAGCACCTAGCCCATAGATGCTACACGGGGAACTTCCGGCTCACAGGAATCAGCACACCTCACCGATCGCTTCAAGCTCATTCACTCTGATCCATCAGTTTATCAAAGAAACTGATATGCATTAACTTTTGGTCAGGCATTCACACTTAAACTCAACTAACCTCTCACTACTTTAGATAAGTTTATTGATTGGAACATGATTCGAAGTGAGTAAATGTCAAAATCAACATAAAACAAGATAATTAATCCGTCAAGGAGGTAATCACAATCAAAAGATAACTCACATTCTAAATTAAGATTACTGTTTCAGTCATGTTCAGTTTATCACACGGGCCTAGCTTTGATAGTCTTCAGCCAGACAAGGCTCTGTGGGTAGGTATTAATCCTTGAGATTGCTTGCAAGATGGAGTCCTTAGCACAGAAACCTCGATCAGTTCAAAGTGTCTTTATATCTTTCAAAGCCACCATTGTACCTCCTTTTCTTCCTGCACCAGTGAAAGTACTTGTTCTCCATTGTTTTTGTATGCATGCCTGCACTAGGTGTTGGGTGCAGCTCTGACTGACTGCCCCCAGTTGAGCCATGTGAAGTACACTAGGGACATTTTTCATATCTGTACACCTGTATGATGTTGCAGGAAACATGCTACCATAACAGTAATGTAGAGTGTTCCATGACTGTTCAAAAACACTTCACATGACATAGTTTGCATTAAACCACACAATTACATTGCAAGGGTGAAGAAGAAAGCTACAGAGATCACATTACACGAGTGTTGGGGGTGTACAGCATATTGCATTACACACTACCTCTGTCAGTGGGAAGGGTTCTTCCATTGGTCTAGTCAATACACCTCCCCAAGAGGTGGTAGCTAGGTCAGTGGAAGAATTCTTTTGTTGACATAGCACTTTCTACACTGGGGGTTAGGTTGGCTTAAGTACGTCACTCAGTGTATGGATTTTTGATACTCCTGAGTGAGATCATAGAATCATAGGGTTGGAAGGGACCCAATGATGTCATCTAGTCCAACACCCTGCCAGAAAAGCAGGACTGCTCCCACTGGATTATCCCAGCCACGGTTTTGTCTAGCTGGGCCTTGAACACCTCCAAAGACGGAGATTCCACCACCTCCCTAGGTAGCTTATTCCAATGCTTCACCACTCGCCTAGTAAGAAAGTTTTTCCTAATATCCAGTCTGGACCTCCCCAGCTGTAACTGGAAACAATTACTCCTTGTTCTGTCCTCTGTAACTACTGGAAACAGTCGAGCTCTATCCTCCTTGGAGCATCCCTTCGAGTAGTTGAAGGTTGCTATCAGATCCCCCCTCAGTCTTCTCTTCTGCAGCCTAAATAAACCTAGTTCCTTCAGTCTTTCTTCATAGGGCTTGTGCTCCAGCCCTTTGATCATTTTTGTTGCCCTCCGCTGGACTCTCTAATTTGTCCATATCCTTTTTGTAGTGGGGAGCCCAAAACTGGACACAGTATTCCAGATGTGGCCTCACCAGTGCTGAATAGAGGGGAATGATCACATCCCTCGATCTGCTGGCAACACTTCTTCTGATGCAGCAGAGTATGCCATTGGCCTTTTTGGCAGCAAGAGCACACTGCTGACTCATATCCAGCTTCCCATCCACCATGACTCCCAGGTCCTTTTCTCCAGTGCTGCTATTTAGCTGATCACTCCCCAGCCTGTAGCAGTACATGGGGTTTTTTCGTCCCAAGTGCAGGATTTTGCACTTGTCCTTGTTGAACCTCATGAGATTTCTATTGGCCCACTGCTCCAATTTGTCTAGGTCTCCCTGAATCCTGTCCCTGCCCTCCAGGGTGTCTACCGTTCCCCCCAGTTTGGTATCATCCACAAGCTTACTAAGTGTACAATCTATCCCATCATCCAGATCATTAATGAAGATGTTGAACAGAACTGGCCCCAGGACCGACCCCTGGGACACACCACTCGTTACTGGTTGCCAGCTTGACATGGAGCCATTGATTCCTACATGCTGAAACCATTGATCTAGCCAGTTTTCTATTCACCTTAAAGTCCACACATCCAACCCATACTTCCTTAATTTGCCAATGAGAATGCTGTGGGAAACTGTATCAAAAGCCTTGCTAAAGTTGAGGTATATCACATCAATGGCTCTTCCCGCATCCACAAATCCAGTCATCTCATCATGGAAGGTGATGAGGTTGGTCAGGCATGATTTACCCTTGGTGATAGGAGGGTTGATCTAACATTTCAGTATAAATCAGGCTTCAGTCTTTTTCATTTAAGCCTGGAAAGTGCTTGCCATTGTGGGCTGACTCCCTGCTGCAGTGGAGCTTTCTAGTAGCTGAGTTGTCACAGAATCATTCATTCTCGGGCATCATGGGTGTCAGGTAGGTGACACATTATCAGGGATCCCCACCCCTTAATCATGAGTGTGTGTAACTTTTCCCATTATAATATATACTCCATGTACTGAGACTGGAGCTAGCTGAGGAATAAATGTGAGTGTGGGAGGTTGTGAGGCTGTGGATGAGGAGGTATTAAGTAGGGGATGGGAACCCTTTATAAAAATAATTTAGTCAATTCCCAGCAGCTCTAGAGTAGATCAAAAAAATGGGAGGAGACAGAGACTTGCCATTTTTTTTCTTTCTAAAATTTAACCTCTCTCTGCACTTCCTCTCCCCCACCCTCTCCCAGTTTTCTGATTCTTCAGTGGCTGAAAAATGTTGATCACCACCAGCTGTGATCTGGTTACAGTCTGCTTACTAACCTGCTAATATTCTTGGTATGAACATAAAAGAATCCATCAGCAAAATGGAATCTGCACATTTAATTTCTGGCCTGGATTGTTCCTCATCCCTTTGTTATCTGCGTGAAGCAATCCTGAGGGGTTAAGCAAGAAGACAGTGTTTCCATTGTACCACTGTTTTGTTGTGCTGATTGTAACTAATGATTGTTTAAGCAACAAAGCATGACAGATGCTGTACCTTTAGCTCCCAAGGCATGTTAGACATACTGTTGCCTTTACATGATTCATTAGTGCTGTAGTAAAAGCCTTAGCTGTGGTAAATGCTGAGTGTTTGCCTTTGAGTGAAAACACTCGAGGTAGGTTGTGAAGGTAGTTTTGGCTGAACTATATACTTTACAAAGCATAAAACTTTAGCATTTAAGGCCAGGTGTCCACTACAGAATTGCTTTGGTATAACTACATTGTTCAGGGGGGTGAAAAATCCACACTGGTCAGTGACATAGCTATATTGACCTACATGCTAGCGTAGACTGCACTATATTGGAGGGAGAGCTTCTCCCATCATCTTGGCTACCACCTACAATGAAGGTGATTAACTATGTCTCCTGTCAGCTTAGAGCTGCTTGTCACCACGGAGCATCTTTACTAAAGAGCTACAATGGCACAGTTGTGCTCATACAGCATTTTAAGTGTACACCTGCCCTAAGAAGCCACTGGTGTGCCCTTCCTAAGAGATACCTGATGTCAAAGTCTATTATTTTAGGGGCATGTTTTCAGAGTGGCTGAGGTCTGGCCTCCCTTTCTGAAGCTGCATTGCATGTATGCAATCTTCACATGCAATTTTGCAATTAGAAAATGATTTGCTAGTGCACATCACAATGCTTGCACCTCTCATTTCCTGATTTGCAGCTAATTAGAGGGCCTACTGTTCAGATTTCCACCCACCTGATCAAAGGAGATTCCTCTTCTGAATGTCTGGTCTTCTTTTAAATCTTAGCTCCAAAACAAAGTAGATGTAAAGAAGTCCATTGGGTCCTGTGAGTGGTAGAGGTCTTACAGGCCAAGACTGGCATCTCTTCACAAGACCCTCATTTATCTTTGGGGTGCTATTAACTTGTGTAAAGTTACTGGAATCTGTACTGGCTTAGGCACATGATCAAAAGGACAGGGAAAATGCCAAGACTGTACTTGGATTTCCCAATATGTTGTTACAGTCTTGGAAAATATTAGTAAATAATTATTTTCATTACTTGTCCAGCACTGATGGAGGGAAGGTTTTCCAGCTTTTTCTTTCTTAATGAGATAAATAGAAAAGGGGAAGACTATTGGTCACTTAAATGAACAGCGTTTATTGTTTTGATTACTCACCGCTGCGGCAAGTCGTCTCTTAGAACAGCAATGTCAGGGAAGTTCTATGGGTAGTACTTCAAGTGCTGGGGTAAAGGTGTTGTCTATAAGGAAATATGGGACTGTGGTGCCACCAAAGTGCTCTCAGTCATTAAGGAAATTTGCTGCGATACATCTCTTCTTTTTCCTTCAAGTATCTGTTCCCTATTATCTTCCTTTTGTTTTATACCTTGTGTCTTGCCCTTGCTTTCCATGAAAGATTGTCCCTATATGTCTGCTCAGAACACTTCCCTAACACTGCTTGTGAGATCAGAAGCACCATTATATTTATTCACTCTGGTGCTATTTCTTATATATATTTTATATATATTTTAGGCTTAATGCACAAGTGTGGCATTCTGTAATTTTCAGAAATTTCTGTGAATCTAAGCTTCGGTTGTGTGTCAGCGAAGCTGCTCTCCCCAGTCTCAAAAAACATTCAAGGGCCTTTTGATGGGATTTGTTCTTTTAAATCCCTTAGGAACCTTGGAAATTCTTAATGATTGAGTTTACTAACACTTATGTTTGTGGAGAGAAGAATTTGACTATTCATGCGGGAAAAGCTTGTGCTTCTACTTGAATAAGAACAGTACCATGTGACTTAGGTGACCAGTCACAATCAAATATGAATATTCTAAATTTGTGCTGTGCTGATCAATCTACAGAGTAAAAACTGAACACTGACCTTAGAAAAGTAGGTTAAGGCCTGGTGTGCACTTAAAATTGATGTTAACATAACTGTTGCTCAAGGCTGTGAAGAAACTGTACTCCTGAATGCCGCAGCAATGCTACTTAACTCCAAGTGTAGATGCAGCTAGGTTAATAGAAGAATACTTCTATCACTACTTCGTAGGAGAAGTGGTGTTCCTGTACGGACATAAAAACCCCATCCATCATTGTAGGCTGTTTCTATACTGTGGAGTTATGTTGGCATAGCTGTGGTGCCATAGAGACCCTGTAGGGAAAACGTGGCTTGGATTAACTACAGTGTTCACCATGAGTTATTCATTTGGCTCTATGACTGCAGCTGATTCTCAGTACAACCTATTTGAAGTAGTTTTAATCTGTTGGCTGTATTACACCAATCACCCAATGCATTCTCTTCCCAACACTGGCCCTGGAAGGAGCATCAGAAAGAAACTCAGTTTCAGTCTGTTTCTGCTCTTTCTGGTACTGAGAATGGAAATCATATAAACTGGGCTCTCTGATGGGTGTAAACTGAAAAAGCTCCCCTCATGTCAATGCAGCTACTGCAGTGACAATTTTATATAGCAAACACACTGGCCTATGTGACCAATTGCAGGGTGCAACAGTCTCTTGGAGGTGCTGCTGGAGAAACTCTAAAAACATGAGGGAGGGATCTACCAAAATGTGGGATTCGCGTGATCTCACCCAGAAGTTAACAACTAGAAGTTAGCCTCTCATGGTTTTATCAGGAGTTTTATCATGAGTCTCATGATATTTGACACTTTTTCTTAAAAGCATCAACCAAAAGTAATTTTCCAGTCCTCATGGTTGCAGGACAAACATGAAATTTATCAGCTCAAAGGTCAAAGACAAATAAAAAGAACCCAGAATTGATTAGTTTAATTATTTCATTGTTTCTGGGAGTTATGTTGACTCCTTATATTTGAACTTTGGGTTGGCAATGATATGAATGTAATGTAGACATCCAGACTTCCATAGATATGGGTTATATTCTCTCTGTTCAGTCTTTGCAAGGAGAGTCTTATTTTACAAATGAACAGTTTTATTTTGCCAAAACAATGAAAGTCCTGTGGCATCTTGAAAACTAACAAATTTCTTTGGGCATGAGCTTTCATGAGCTGCAATCCACTTCATCAGATGTTCCAGCCCACAAAGTTTTATGACTGAAGGGATTTGTTGGTCTTTAAGGTATCACAGGACTTTTGTTGTTTTTTCTACGCACAGACTAACACGCCTATGCCTCTGAAATTTATTTTGCCAGTTGGCATCTTTTCCAAGTCAGAGTAAACTCCTATCTATTACACCCAGCTGTAAATGTCAGGAAAATTGATCCCATCAGAGTGTTTAAACATGCTTGTTGTGTGGCCTTGTTAGAAAAGAAACAGTAACCTGTCAAAATGTAAATATATGTAGTAAACACTGTAGGCTCGTACATATCTCATCTGTTGTTTATCAGTGTAATAGTACTGTCATCACTTTCAGTTCCATCCAGAACTCAGTACAGAGTACAATTAAAACAAATGTTCATTTATGTACTCTTGTACCTTCAATATCTTTTCCTGTCTCATTAAAAAATATTAGGAATGAAACTTCAATTGTTGCCCAACAGTGTTTTTCTTCCTTAATATGTTCACATCAGGATTTTTTTAAGATAAACCCTGTTTAAATAATCTCACACGGTTTCTTCTGAGCTTTGATGTTTTTAGATCTGTGGGGAATAGCTGACCAGTATGTTCTTTTGATTCCTGCTATGCATTTCATGGAATCATGGGAAGAGGTGTTGAAGGTATGTCTACACTGCAGTTAAAAACTCACAGATGGCCCTTGCCAGCTGACTCAGGCTTGCAGGGCTTGAGCTAAGTAGCTCTTGAATTGCACTGTACACATTTGGGCTCAAGCTGCAGCATGGACTCTAGTACCCTGCGAATTGGGAGGATCCCAGCGTTTGGACTACAGCCCAAATGCGAATGGCTGCACTGCAATTAAAAAGCCCCTTAACTCAGCCCCAAGAGCCTGAATCAGCTGGGATGGGCAAGCTGCAGGTGTCTAATTTGCAGTGTTACCCATACGTGGAGAGATCATCTGTTTTCAAGTCTCCCTGCTGAGGCGGGACCAACTATACCTAGACCATCAGATTAGGGCCTTTATTGTCATGCATCTTTTATACTTTTAAAGAGTTTCAGTTAAAGCATTAAATGTTCCTAGTTATATTGTCAGAAACTGTTCCTGTATTAAAAGTTTCTTGATCAGAAACTAAGGTCTTGGTGACGAGAGCAAAATTTTCTAGCACTGCTATGGATATTTTGGTATGTGGACACACTATTCTCCAATAAAAGTGATTTTATTCTGGAATAGAATCTCTGCTCTGGGGAGTTAACCAATATAACAATTCCACTACACTTCTGCTGGGAAATTGCCCTGTTTATACAAGGTGTAATGTTCCTTTCTACAATTGACTAAGGGTAGCTCACTACAAATGCTGCACCTATTCCTCTGCACTGTAGATCAGTGGTTCCCAACCAGTGTGCCCCGGCACACTGGTGTGCTGTGAAAATCTGGGAGAGCTAGAGTTAGAGCTCCCTCCCTGCTCAGTCCAGCTACGTTGGCTGTGCAGGGCTGGCAAAAAGCAGTGGTGGCTTTTGGGGTAGGCGAAGCAGACAGCCGCCTAGGGCCCCAAGCAATAAGGGGTCCCATCCTCAATTTGGTGGACAGAAATGAAAATATAGAAAAATATAGAAATGTGGTATTTGTTTTTTTGAGCCATCATGAATGTTACCACTTTTTATTTATTAAGTAATGCTCATCCTTTTTAAAAAATTTTAAAATGTTCATTTTAACTTTGTAGTTCAGCATTAGGTCGTTTATGTTAAGTGAAAGATGATGAACTTACAAGCTTCATGATGGGAAGATCTTTAAAAATATCATACCCAAGAATAATTTATGAGTTCCAGAGGGATAGTCATGTTAGTTCAGTTCAGCAAAACAAAAAAGGAGTCCTGGGGGGGGTTGTGTGGGGTGGTTAGGGCTGCAGGGGGGGACTGGGGCCACAGGGAAGGTAGCAGTGGGGGCTGATAGTGAGCCCCACAAAGCCACTCATGTTCTCCCTTCCCCTCTCCTCTCTTGCCACCCTTGTGCTGTTCCCCACATGGCTACCCTTGTCCTCTTTGGCCACCCCTCCCCAGGAACAGTGCTACCATTTCTGGCACGCCCCTGCAATGCTTACCAGGCTTACTGGGTTGCGCCGGCCCTGCCCCTGCCCTGCTCTGCTCCCCACACTCACTCCTTCCACTGCAAACAACTCCTGACCTCCCCTCTCTTGCCATCCCTGCTCTGCTACCCCTACTACCTCACATAGCAGCATTTCCTAACCACTGTGCCATGGTTCATAAATATTCATATTATTTGGAGCTAATTTGAATATTCATGAGTTTTTAATGGTGGTATGTCTTGAAAAATTTGAAGGTATCAAGGTGCCACAGCAGAGAAAAGGTTGGGAACCACTGCTGTAGATACTTGCTACAGCAACAGAAGGGGTTTTTCCATCACCACAATAAATCCAGCCTTCTGAGGGGCAGCAGCTAGGTCCAACAAGCCATCAACCCAGCAGTGTTTACAGAGGGTCTTAGATCAACTTAAATTATCTTTCTCATAGCAGTGACTTTTTCACACCCCTGAGCCATGTAGCTAGGTGGTGTAGACAGAACATGCCTAAATAACTGTACTTACCTCATCTCTTCTTTCAGCCTGTTAAACAAGTCTGTTGTAGAAGAGCAAGACAATGATGAGCAGGAGACTTTAGCATCTGTGCATGAGTAGCTGAATGGGGTTACTCATGTTCTTAAGTACTGTAAAGCAAGCAAGGAGTCCTGTGGCACTTTTAAAGACTAACAAATTTATTTGTCTCATGAGAGAAAATCCCACTCCATCAGACGCTTAAAAGTACTTTTTAAGTACTGTATTGAATCCCAGGGCCTGAGTGGTAAGTTCTGTATCTTCAGCTGAACTCCATAGAACTGATCCAAGGACAGGCTTTGCAAACACCTCTGTAACGGTCAAACTTAAGTGTTTTGCAGTCACATTAGGGCTAGTCAAATGGCTGAAGGAGGCTTTTCACAGTGAAGAAGTTACACCAGAGTAGGGTGTAAGCGATCTGCATCATTTCCCAGCATGGCAACTGACTTGCTATGTGACTTCAGGCAAATTACTTAATCATTTGACTGCTTCACTCTCCCGCCCTTTGGCTATTCAAATTGTTAGGCTTTCAGGGTAGAAACAGTTACTTGCATGTTGTGTTTGTATGACACCTAATACACTGACCAGTGATCTTACTTAGGCCTTCTAGGTGCTACTATACTTTAACCTAATTCTGTCCAGTTTTGACACATATTGCAAAGCACTGGACCTGCTTATTAGCCCCTATCAGATAAGATATGATATTGTCTGAAAATTGTGGGCTACCTTTCAGATGTAATTTCTCAAGGGAAAAGACTGGGAATTTCTGGCAAAGTAAAGAAGTTATGAAAAATTGCCTCATAGCTGATATCTTTTTCTTCAGTGCCATTTTGCTCTTTTGTCTACTAAAACTGTCTAACTGATTAGTATGTGTTTTATTTGACTGGGTAAAGGTACACTTTTTTTCTTTCCAGTGAAGTTATTTTATTGCTTAGTTCATGGCAGCTGAAAATATCTGCTCTCACTTTATTATCTCTTCACAGCATGCTGGCTAGACTATAAACTGCAAATATAGATTAATTTAGGCATCAAGTTGACTTGACTTTCTTGCAATCTCTTCTCAGTGGAGTGATTGAAATTATTAACTCTGGTGTAGGAGGTATGCGTTAATACACTGACAGGGTTCAGTCGTATCTCAGCTGACCTCTGCAGAAGGAGATGGGGAGAATGGAAACCACCGACACTGCAATGCATGATAACATTATTTCTGCATAAGTCTCAAAAACCAAAGGGCAAATAAAAAGAGGACATATTTATTGTTTTAAAATGTCATGGTTTGTAGGATAATCTCATAAATCTCAGGATTCATCAGTGCTTGGTGCTGGTATTAGTGGTTTGATTAGAATACCAGTAACCCCCGAGCAAACTCTGGAACTTATACTCAGTCCTCTACAGTTCCAAAGGGGTAAATGTGTCAGTCTAGTTCAGCAAAACATACAAGGAGCCCTGTGGCACTTTTAAAGATTAGGAAATTTATTTATAGCATGAATTTTCGTGGGAGATAATCCCACTTTGTCAGATGCTCCAAGCTTCTGAGGGAGAAAATCCTACTTCATCTAATGCTTAGAGTATGTGACAAAGTGGGATTTTCTCCTTGTCAGTTTTCTCCAGCGTGTGAACCCAGTTCTTGTGAAAGGCTTTTGGTAAATGATTTAAGAACTGACTTGCTTTGCTGCTTTCAGAGCTTGGTAATAAAGGGAACATTGGTGGTATTTTTGTTAATCCCTTGCCCATTAAAGTTAGTGGTGGATTCTTTTTTTTTTTTTCCCTGCCCCTTCTTTGAGGCACCTTAATAAGGATGCATATCCTGAAAAGCCCAGAACACCTACAGTAAGCTTTGTTAATCAGGTGTCACTGTACATCATAAACTTCAGGGAAGTTTGGCTGGCTGACCTGTGTATAAATATTAGAAATGAAGGTGTGGAAAGGATTGGATCATTTTCCATAGCCAGACATAGCTGAAATTTTTTGTACTAGAGACATAGTCTAGCGTGAGGCAGTTCAAGTCACTTGCTGAGTAAAAGCCACATTAAATGTTGATCAAGGCAGTACTGTGGATCAAATGTCATGCAAATAAGGTTATGATGCATTACTTAGGTTTCATTCTATAATACAGTTGTGGAGGCTGGTTTCCAAGGGACTCAAATAGTTTAAACACCATTTTCAGTGTTTGCTGAAGCCTGAGGCCAAAAAAAAAAAAAGTGAAGAGGAGGCTGGGAATGTCAACAAGTAGATCCTCCTCTTAGTTTATTTCTTCCATCTTACTCATTTTTAAAGGTAATTTTCATTGACAGAATTAACTGAAACACTTTTTTGAGAGGATGCAGACACACTACTGAAACCCTATTCACAAACCAGTAGGAACTCACTGAAAAACTATGACTCCAATTTTTTGCTAAGGTTTTCCTACACTAGGAGTGTGACTGCCGTGAACGGGTGTAACATGTTGAGGGTGTGCCTCTGTACAGCTTTCTGCATTCAGGCAACAGCATGGATTATGCAGTTTCCTTTGAAGCTTCCACTATCTGTTGGTCACCAAGAGGAGCTCTAGGAGCCAGTCTTTGAGCACTAAGCTCTCAGAGCCACAAAGGTACTGAGGCACCGATTTAGGTGCCTAATTCCAGTTTTAGACACGACTGCGACTCACAAAACTGCTGAACCACTACCAAACCCTTTAGGCATTTCTACTCTGGTCCTAAATTTTTGCAGTACAAGTTCCCCACTGAGGGCATGTATGCTGCTGTGTCCCTGTAGTAAGCCTTGATGCTACATAAGCGCCAGGGTAATACTTTAACCAGGTAAAGAGGTGGACAGACACCTACCTCATGTGCAGGGCCTGATCTGGTTAAGCATGTTCAGAGGCTGCTAACTAGATTAGGCTCATAATCAGAGAAGATAGTGATAGTGTTTTTAGCCCAGTGGTTAGCGCACTCACCTGAAATGTGGGAGACTGAGGTTCAATTCCCCCTCAGCGCGGCATGGCGAAAGGATTTGAAGAGAAGTTTCAGACGTTGGTCTTCCACATCCCATATGGGTGCCTGACCCACCAAGTTACAGAGTCATGCTCTCTGACCCACTGACTCTCTAAGTATTTATATACGGTGGAACAGCTTCAGCAGGAGAGAGTGAAGAGTTTGGGGATTTCACCTTCCAAGATTCCCATTTGGAACATCAAGTTTGTACCTTCAGTCCTCACTTTGGTTTTGGCATTAGTGATGGGTAATCTAGTGTTGCAAGAGAAATATAGAACTCTGAACTAAGGTCTTGTCAGTTAGTGATCTAAAAACTGATTCTAAACCATTTTTATTTGAAATATCCTCAATAAACTCCAACTCCAAGTAAGAAATCAATTTTGCAAAGAGTTTTCAATTCACGATTTGACAACGTCTTTCAGCAATCTATAGCCATTTGGCAGCTGCAGGTCCTGTATATCCAGCTGAACACAGTATCCTGCTATGTTGCACGATGCATCATCAGGCATGCTCATACTTACGTTTCACTAATTTTAAAGAAAGCTAAGTATACAAAGGTAGCACAGCAGGTGTTGTGGAAGACCAGTGATAAAACTCTTAATTATCAAACTGATGGCTGTCATCGAAGACTGTTGTTAAAGTTTTTAAAGATGCAAGTTTTATTTTGCAGAGATTTACATTTCAAATAGTGTCTTATTTTAATAGAAATTGTGACAGAGAGTAGATCAGGACAACCATAAGGAACTATCCAATAAATATTTTCAGCTTAGTTTGAAAAATTTTGGGAAAAAAAATTTGCAGACTGTTAGATTATGTTTACACTAGGAAAAATTCAAATTTGTTAATTCAAACTATTAAGTTTGAGTTTAGTTCAAACTAAACTTGAACTTATTAGTTTGAATTAACAAAGTGGACTAATTAGACTTAATGTTAAGTTGAGTTAGTCCACTTTGTTAATTCAAACTAACTGCCCTTAATTCGAATTTATTAAATTTGATTTTAGGGTTAATCCTAATCTACACCTTCCTTAGTTTGAAATAATGATCAAATTAAGGGCTTAGTTCAAACTAACTGGCGGGTCTTACTAATTTGAACTAAGCTTTCATTAGTTCAAATTAAGGAATTCCTTAATTCAAACTAAGGAAAGCCTAGTGTAGACAGGTACTAAGTTAGTTCAAATTAAGCCTTCTTAATTCAAACTAACTTGCAAGTGTAAACATACCCTTAGAGCAGTGGTTCTCAACCAGTGTGCCGCAGCACACTGGTGTGCCGCAGCAACACTCAAAAGTGTGCCATGAGAATCTGGGAGAGCTAGAGTAAGAGCTCCCTCCCTGCTCAGCCCAGCCACATGGGCTGTGCAGGCCTGGCAAAAAGCAGTGGCGGCTTTTGGGGTAGGCGAAGCAGGCAGCCACTTAGGGACCCAAGCAATAAGGGGTCCCGTCCTCAATTTGGTGGACAGAAATGAAAATATAGAAAAATATAGAAATTGTTCCCATCTAGCAGAGCTAGTAGGGCTGGAAGCCTAAGCACTTTTCACTCTTGGCTCATCATGGCAAACTATCATTAGGATCTGTGCTTCGTCTGAATTGCAGATTTCACCATTATTTGCCCATCACCTTCACACTGACATGCTAAAAAAGCAGGAGCAAGCAACAGACAGTACAATTGCAGGAACTTTTCCCTTGGGCTCAGCTTTTAATTCCTCAGTGTGGCCATTTATTCTGCCACTTATTAATTTTGTGAAATATTGCCTTTTCCTTTTCTTTTTTACCTGCTCTTTTGTCTTTTCCTTTGACTTTGTGACAATTTTTAGTTTGGCTTTGGTTAGATCAATTTACCAGGTAGGTCCATATAGGCTTCTAAATATAAATACAGTGCTGCCCTCTTAGACAATCATTACAGCTGTGTGTGATGTCTGTGCTGTATCTTTTTTTTTTTTTTTTGTAACTAATTTTTTAGCTTCTTCTGTACTTATAGTTTAATATTTTTGAGGGGGCAAGAGTCTTATAAACTTGAATACTTCAGAGAATTTCATTGACATTTGGTGTTTTTCATTTATAGCTACACACTAGGAAGCTTTTTTACTTATTTTTATTTATTATAATTATTTGTATTAAATGTCTAGTGCACATAAATCCAAGCCTATATGAAACATTTGTAAGATTTGACTGCCAAAATTTTAAATGTGGTATTTGTTATTTTTGAGCCACCATTAGTTACCATTTTTTATTTATTAATTAATGTTCATACTTTTAAAAAAAATTTAAAATGTTCATTTTTAACTTTGTAGTTCAGCATTAGCTCATTTATGTTAAGTGAAAGATGATCAACTTACAAGCTTCATGATGGGAAGATCTTTAAAAATACCATACCCAAGAATAATTTACGAGTTCCAGAGGGATAGTCATGTTAGTTCAGTTCAGCAAAACAAAAAAAGGAGTCCTTAGGGGTCATGTTGGGTGGTTAGGGCTGCGGGGGGGACTGAGGCCACAGGGAAGGTAGCAGTAGGGGCCTATAGTGAGCCCTTTAGGGGGCCCCACAAAGTAGTTTGTGGCAGGGAATCAGCTCCCAGCCTGTCCCTGCAAACAGCCAAGGTAAAGGCTTTGAGGGCGGCTTCTGGGGATTGTAGGGGCAGAGGGTATGTGTGTAGCAGAGGTGGGTGGGAGTGGATGTGTAGCAGAGGGTGTGTAGCTGAGGTTGTGGGGTGGCTGTTTGGTTGGGGGTATGTGTAGAGGTGGGTGAGCTAGGGGCTGGAGGGATAATTCTGGCCCCCTGCAGTGATGGGAGGGTTCATCACAGGCAGCTGGGGGAGAGGGGAACGGGACCCACTGGGGTGGGAGGGAGCAGCAGTGGGGTGAGGATTTGCCCTGGGTGTCAGGGAGCCACGGTGGAGAAGGGGGAAGTGGGTGCTGTGCCATGCTCCCCTGCCCTACCTTCCTACTCCCCAGGTTCCCCCCTGTCCCCCCACAAAGCAGCTCCTGTTCTCCCTTCCCCTCTCCTCTCTTGCTATCCTTGTGCTGTTCCCCACATGGCTGCCCTTGTCCTCTTTGGCCACCCCTGTCCAGGAACGGTGCTACCATTTCTGTTGCCCCCCTGCAAGCAGAGCAGGTGCCAGCGCCCCCCTGCAATGCTTACTAGGCTTACTGGGTTGCGCCGGCCTTGCCCCTGCCCTGCTCTGCTCCCCACGCTCACTCCTGCCACTACAAATAACTCCTGACTTCCCTTGTCTTGCCATCCCTGCTCTGCTACCCCTACTACACCCCATAGCAGTATTTGCAAACCATTGTGCTATGGTTCATAAATATTTATGTTATTTGATCTCATTTGAATATTCATGAGTTTTTAATGGTAGTGTGCCTGAAGGTATCAAGGTGTGACACAGCAAAGAAAAGGTTGGGACCCACTGCCTTAGAGACCCTTTTCATGCTACAGGCCAAATTCGGCTCTTAGTAACACAGGCATAAATCTGGAATAACTCCATTTACTTCAGTGGAGTTACTCTGAATATATACCAGTATTACTGAGAGCAGAATTTGGGCCTGTGTATTTTTAAAGCCGTAAATAAGAATTTGTAGCACTTGGAGTCAATAGAATAAGAGAGACTATTGCAAACGTTTTATAATTATTTAAATTCATAGTGATGTGACAGAACAGTGCATCTTTCATGTCAATGTTCACCCATTTTAATAAGTAAAATTTTGATTTGTTTGAATCTTGTTTTAATTTTAAAGACTGTTAATTTTATGAGATAAGGCATCTATATGACAGAGCCAAAGTTGGTCATGTCATATTTGGGGGCAGGGACAATGTCTGAAAAATAATTAGTGATCATACAATAGTGGGATTCAATGTGTCTTTCCTGAGAGCTGTGTAACTGAACACCTACTTACCTTGTATAATTCAAACCATACATTAATAGTAAGCTTGGAAGGGTTTGATATATACTGGTAAATGTTGGTAAACATTAATTTTACTGTACACACACACAAACAGATGAGAAAATATAACTGAAATTTACATACAAAAGTAAAAGGCTGCTCAAGAACATATTAGTGTGTGATTGAAAAGTATTTTTGCTTATTTTGACATATGTTAACACTGACTGTTGCTGTTAAAGACTTTTTGAATCTCAGTGTCTGCTGTCATTAAATGATTGTCTGACCTCAACTTCCATCCATAATGTCCCACAACTGGGAAAATATTAATGGATAAAAATAAGGGAAAAATGCTTAAAGCCCATTGTTTTCTATAATTGTGAAAATTTGACTGTTCCTTAAAAATGTTTTAAAATATTAGTATAATTCATCTGAATTTTTCTAGCTATAAAATTCTGCCAAAGTAATTAGTAGTGAACACAAACGCTATTTCCAGAATCAGTGCTCCTTAAAACAAAACAAAACCTGCACCATCTTACATTTCTGGTAGGTGGTAACATAGTAAGCACTAGCTGTCTACCTTTCCAGACTACTGTACCCCTTTCAGGAATCTTTGTCTTTGTGTACTCTCAAATTTCACCTTATTTAAACTACTTGCTTGCAAAATCAGATATAAAATACACAAGTGTCATAGCACACCATTACTGAAAAGTTGCTTACTTTCTTATTTTTACCATGTAATTATAAAATAAATCAATTGAAATATACATATTGTACTTAATAGTTCAGTGTATATTATATAGAGCTGTACAAACACGTCATTGTATGAAATTTTAGTTAGTATTGACTTCATTAGTGCTTTTTATGTAGTCTGTTGTAAAATTAGGCACACGTCTAGATGAACTGATGTACTCCTAGAAGAGTTGGGTGCCCTAGTGAAGAATGTATTCCTATTTCAGAATTACTAGTGTAGTGTATCACAGGAAGGGATTCCCAGACTGATGTTACATAGGTGCTGTATTTATTAGCTATCAGTACAATTCTGTAAATATCTTATATGCAGATATTTGGTTAAGAGATTTAAAAGATCCAAATGTAATTAAACTTGACCTTATCTGGGAAAGTAAAATAATCTGTAGGAATGTTATGATGAATTAGATGAATGTGCCTTATTTTTAATAGTAATTTTTAACGACAAAAATCCAATGAACATTAAACCCTTAAAGCAATTAAAATATTGTAGACTAAATTTCAGTGAAATTCTGAATGTGAAAAATCAACTACCTCCAATTTTCAGACAAATGTAGGAATATAATGTAACATCAAAGTATTAAGCTTTTCTTCAACATCAGTGGGGTGACAGAAGTACCAGAAGGACAGTTTTGTTGTTAGGCGCAAATAGGTACATCCTCTTTGATTTCACTGGAAGGTTGTCTGCACAGATGCTGAGAACTTGGCCTAGAGTTTCAGCTACCGGTAAATCTGAATTTTCCTCTTTTCTGTGTGTTTAAAGGCAGATCTCTAATACTATCTGAACGCATATTTTGAGTGTGTGAATAATACTTAAATATGGAAGTAGAAAAGTTGTTGCATTATACCCTTGGCTGCCCCAGATATCCCTCTGAAAAATGGGGAGCATAGAGTACTTACCAGTACAGTAAGATTCATAATGAGAAAATGCTTGCTTTAAAAACAAAACAATAGGATGCTCATATAAAGTTCATTGCCTTCAACCAAACAGTTAGCATTCATCAGTCCTCTCCAGGATAGATCAGTTGAGATTGTAGGCAGGCACTTGCATTGTGGGCTGTGCAGAGTTACACATCCTAGCAGGACTTCTGGGGGCAGATTGAGCTCGGTAGGGGACCATATGTGGAACCAGGAAGAACTTTTTCCTCAGGTCAGATTGGTTGTATCCTTGGCTGGTGGGAGCTATGTTCTGAGATCATTGGCATGTATCTCACTTAATGAAGTCTCTGCTACTGCAGAGGCCTTGGGCGCTGGTGTACCTAAGTCCCCCATAGTCTCCAGAGGCCTGTAATACTTTGATCTAATTCTGATTGTTGCTTAGATGATCTCATGAGGTCCCTTCCAACCCTATGATTCTATTCTATTCTATTCTTGTTGGGTTTAGTATGGGGCTACTGGGAGCCTGTGATGCACAGGAGGTCAGGTTAGTTGATCTGGTGGTTCCTCCTGCCTCAAATCTTTGAGTAAGGCTTACTGGTGCTGTGGTGCAAACATTTTAACTAGGGGTCTTCAGGCAGTTTCCACCTCGGTTGAGGATACAAATGACATTACTGAGCAGAATGCTCTAGTATTCCCCTGTCAAATCCTTTCTGTCAAAGTCCCTACCCCAGCTCCGTTACCCAATCTATTAAGGCAGGAATCCCCACCCTCTATCAATTTACCTTGCTTCCCTTTTCCCATGGAGTTTCCTTTTGGGATCTCTTCTTCATGGCAGCATGGTGGTAGGTGAGTGTCCAGAAGCATTGCTGGCAATATGATTTGTTATTTTTATTGTAGTAGCATTTATGGTCCCCAGTCACAGACCAAGACCTCATTGTGCTGGGTGCTGTATAAACAAGGAAGAAGATAGTCTCTCTTCCAGAGAGCTTACAATCTATGGAATCCCAGGCAGGTGATTCTGTGAGTTGGTAGATGAGATGCAGGCCCTCTCTGGGAGTGGGCTGGGTGGTTAGCTGTGAACTCCAGATCCCTGAGGTGTGCTTACAACCATCTACTTTGCATTATTTGGTTATAACACATTTTCTATAGCACTTATCTATCAAAATAGCTTGCAGAAGGTAATGCACACTCTAAACATTTGTGACTGTGCCTTTGCTTATTGTACTTTTCTGTCTGAGTTATAATTTTCAGTTGCTGTTTGTCTAATAAAATGGTAAATCTTGATATTGTAGCAGTCATTCGCCTCAATTATAGTACGTGAAATTATTTTGAAGTATACATTTTCTGTGCAAACCCTAGGAATTTAGTTCCGAGCCCAAGTTTTCAAACATTGGTGCCTAAAATTAGCTGCCTGCATAAATAACTTGGTTTTCAGGGGTGCAAGGTGCCATAGCTCTCTTTGAAGTAATGACAAACAGAGTTAGGCAGCAGGTCTGAAAATTAAGCCTGACTTAGACTCCTAAATCTAAATATAGGGGCTGCTAATGCCAATGAGTAAGGGCATTTTCCAAACATGAATTCACAAAGTCGCTCAACACTATTGGGAAGTAGATACATAAAAAAAACCCCAAAAACACTTTGCGTTTTTCCATTTTATAAAACATGTTTCTGTCAAAGGCCCTAGCTGCACTTTACTAATATGTAAACAGCAGCACACAGAGATTAAATAATTTGTCCAAAGTCACACTGCAAATCCAATCTGTTGTTCTAACCATTCACTAAAAGAAATGGTGAGCAAATCTCCCTATATATATTGCTAAAAATTTTCTGCTTCAAGGCCTGGAGTCCTTATTTGTACCAAATAGCCATGGTTCAGTTCCTGAAGTGGTGTAAATGAACATTGCTCCCCTGAAGCTTAATGAAGCTCTGCTGATATACGTCAGGGGGGAGGTCTGACCCATTGACTTCAGCAGGAATAAACAGAAAATCAGCTGGAGGTTTGCCTGATTAAGGAATGTAGGATTAGGTGATGAATGTAGTATCTTTTGTAATGATGTACGTTACACATAACATTATGCAAGCCAAAATTTTCACACTGAGTATCTATGGCTAGGCACCAAAACATGAGTGAACTCAGTGGGAGCTGTAGGTACCAATTACATCTGAAAAACAGCTCAAGGCTCTTATTCAAATGCTTAAATATGTATTTAAGTCCTTAACTTCACGGATTCCCTCTGAAAATGTTTAGGCATAGTATATCATTACATTACAATTCCATGTGCCAGAACAGTTACCCAATGTCAGGTAGTTAAACGGTTTTCTAAAGTAATTATACGTTTCATACAATATTAGGTCTTGAAGGGACCTAAGGAGGTCATCTGGTCCAGTGCCCATTTCTGGAAGAATTTACAATTAAATTATAGTATGCCTTGTGCACTTTTGCAGGTGAGATCAGATCATTTGTGATCTCATAGGTAATGCCCAGAATACCCACAAGGCTGTTCTGTTAGTTATAAGTACTTCCTGAAACCTTTTAATCAGATTAGAAAACTAATGCAAGTGATAATTACATCCCCCCACCCAAACTATTATGCCTCTGATTAACAAAAGCTGTTATAATTCACAGTTACTTATGAAGGGCTGATAATTACAAAGAAAAGGCTTAAGAAAAAAGAGTTGTTTGCTGTCATTTCAAACGCCATCTCATCCCATGGATATTTTTATAGGTGGGGACTTGGAAGAAGGAATGGAGTTTCTTCCTCCATGGAATGAACCCAGAGAATTCCCAAGAGTCATGTAATGCTTCACATAGAGACCTGGATTTTCTGTGCTGGCCCCAGGCCCTTCCTGCTCATCTCCTGAAAACATGCTTGCAGGGGAGCTACACCATCTTGGCCTTCCCTGACCCAAGGTTGCCTTGAGGATACCCCTTAATACATATTTTCCAGTACAGAGGCGTTCAGTGGAAAAACTTGTGTATCTTGAAGTTGTACTGTTTTCCTAGTAATCTGCATATCCCCAGACTGTCCACTCCCATGTAGTCCATTCCTGTCCCTTTCCTGGCTCCACCCACTCTCCATTCCTAGACTGCTAGAATCCTAATGCCTGGCCCCAAAAGTGTCATCCCTGAGTTCCTAAAATGGGAAACAGTTCCATAGTGATGTATACCTTTCACTTCAGTGAACAGGAATAGGAGGTCTGTTTAGAGAAGGCCCCTTCTTCATTTGCTAGATCAGTGACCATGACTGGTGAATCCATAACGCTGATGAAATATGTTAACACAATTATTGTGAGGCAGCAGAACAGAATATTAAGTGCTAGATTCCCATCCTCATAACTCCATTGACTTCAGTACTTCTAGCTCTAAATTCAAAGACGCTGCCCTGTAAAAACTTTCAGACTAAAGACTCAGAGACTTATGCATGTGCCTAACTTTACACACGGTGAGTAATTCCACCAAAGGCAATAAGGCTACTCACCATGCATGCAGTTAAGCCCTTTTGTGAATCTTTGCACTATCTCCCTAATTACAGTTTGGCATAAGAGAAAGAGATAACAATAGGAGTAGGATGGCGTGAAATGACAGGATTTAAGGTAATAATACAGGCTATAAGTACATTTGGATCTGGAGAGGTGATTCCCAGTGCAGAAGAAATACTCCTACTAGTTCTGAGAGAGCCAGAATGCTAAACATAGTAGGATAACCATAGTAGGATAGACAGCAGCAAGTAGTGGCACGGGCCAGCCACCCGAACTACAAACCCACCAAATCCCATGGGTACTTACTCAGAGCAGCTAGTTTATGGTGTCACTCACCCACCCCTCCTTGTACTACCACAGCTATATTACTATGTAAGGCAGGCTTAGAAGCTGTGCGTAACAGCTTCTGAACGGAAGGGGGGCAACTAATCTGCATGGGTCCTGTATTAGCATAGCTACAAAAAGTTCCATTTACCACACTGACTCATGCTTGTGAGTGGGGAAGCCTTACCCCTTTGGGGTGCCCAGGGAACAGTGCAGGATTCCCAGAAACCTGGGTGGGGGCTTGAGCCAGTTGGTGGTGTTGCATCATTGGGAAACCCCTAGATATAGTACCTGGCCCTTGCCCTGCCAGCCTGCTCTGACATAAGGGTTACATTTTGGGGGCTCGTCCGGGATCCTAGGTCAGTACCCCTTGCAAGAACACCTGAGTGACCCCTCAAGTGGGGCCCTATTTTGTTGTGATTGGAGCTAGACATGTTGGCATAATGGCATCACAGCTACTAGAAAATTGGTGTAAGGAAATGAATATTAACCTTAACAAGTGCATATTGGTACAAGGGATACTCAAGGAATTTGATGAGGGTTCCGTTGAGTCAACCATAGAGACACACATAGCTAAATGCAAGCTGCATGGGCAGGTATCCCAGGAGGACAAGGGAACATATGACGCGCTCTGTGAGTTGAAACAGGCTGTGGAGGCTCTGTCAGTGCCGTTGGAGTTAAAGATTGCAGGCAACTTATGGAAGATAGTGACTATGAACGGCAAGTCCCCAAAGACTCCAACCACAAAGACAAAGTTCCTGGAAAAGATGGCTGCATTCCTGGAGAAGGAAGGGAAGACTATGGCCAAGGTGCCAGATCTATTGGGCCTTAGTCCTGGTACTCCAACCCAGGGGACTGTCCCTGTGTCAGAAGTGTGGGAAAGTGTTCTAGAGAAGGTATTGGACAAGGCTATTCAGTCCCACCATGACCCCGGCTCCTCTCACAAACTAAGACTATTCTCTGGAAGTTCCACCCTAATGCCTGGGGAGGAGGGATTTGAAGTGTGGTTGGAGCACACCTTGGAAATGCTGCAAGAGTGGGCCATGCCTGACACTGAGAAGCAAAGACGCTTAATTGAAAACCTATGGAGGCCAGCACCAGATGTGGTCCACACCCTGAAGCTGGCCAACCCTGAGGTTAGCATAAAGAACTGTCTAGAGGCCCTTACCAATACCTTTGGGAAAAATGAAAGTGCTGAGGATAGTTATTGTAAACTCCTCAGCACCCAACAGCAGAAAGGCGAGAAGGTGTCCAACTATGTTCAAAGACTGGAAAAGATATTGCAAAAAGCTGTCTTAAGTGGAGCAGTAGCTTCTGAGAAGATGGACCAGACCAGGTTGGCGCAGGTAGTGAGAGGAGTCCAATACCAGGACCTCATTCCACTCACCTTCGGTTGAGGGAATGGCAGGAAGACCCACACGACTATTCCCAGCTAATTAAAGAGATCTGAAATGAAGAGCAAAGACAAGCTGCACTCAATCATGCGAAGAGTCAGCCCTGTAAGTCTGCAAGGGCAGCATCTAGCAGACAGCTGTGGGTGCTGATGGTCCATGTTGAAGTCGACTTGGCCCAACAAGTGAAAGCTCTAGTGGAGCAGATGGCTAAGTTGCAAAGCTTCCATCGGCTAGCAGGGACAGGTGGGCATGTAGAGGCTTCGACAGCCACAGTCTGAAAAACCACATGCAGAGATACTGGCCCAGTGGGCCAACGACCATTTTTCTGCTACCGGTGTTGCCAGGAGGGGCACATTGCAGCGAGATGCCAAAATGAAGGAAATCCTGAGCTGGTGTACCAAAAGCAGCAAGCTGCTCGAGAAAGGTCAAAAAATGAATGTAGAGTTTGGGAAGGGGCACCTCCTGGATTCTCACGGTCTGAATGTTCCACTGGGGGGGGGGGAGCAGTCAGGCCGAAATCCCAACAGGACTAGTCGTAGCCAATCTAAAGTATGATTTGCTGGGACGGCGGGGAAGATGTAAGGGTAGGCTTAGAAGCTGTGCCTAACAGCTTCTGAGCTGAAGGGAGGGCAACTAATCTGCATGGGTCCTGTATTAGCATGAATACAAAGAGCACAATTAGCTAATTAGCATACTGGGTACAAAGTGGGTAATAATATTTGGGGTTAGTTTGCTCACAAATCTATCAATATCTGTAATTCTACTAAAGGGAAATATAAAATACTGTCCTTGTGTGAACTGCTACTCTCTGTTTGTTTTAAATCTGTCTGGGTTAGTTAAAGGGTAAAAGCCACCCTTAGTTAGAAAAAGATTTCTAAGAGAGGCTCCTGCATGTTTCAGCCTAAAAGGAAAAAGAACACAAGTGGAAGGTTTACATTGTTTCAATGCTTGGGGTATTTGCCTCCCTTCCTATTGTATTCTTCTGTTCTTTGTTATGGAAATAGCTGATTTACAGCTGCTAAAGCCTAAGTAAGAGCTGACTATCACTGAGCACAGTGGGGAATCCTTCTCCCTCTGAGCTGAAAAGGAACAGTGATGGGGTTTCCAGTGAGTGGAGTTGGTGAGAGAGGCCAGCAGTGAGCTGGGTAACACCAAGGGCCAGCGGACAGAGCCAGCGGATGGCGAGAGTGGCTAGCAGTGAGCTGGGCAACACGAGAGACAGGAGGGTGGAGCCAGCGGACAATGGGTAGAGCCAAGAAACCTGTTCTAGAGGATGGAGTGAGTGGCCGGTAGATGGCATCAGTAGACAGCTGGTGTGAGTCACTCCCTATGAACATTAGGGTTGGTTGGGAGCCTAGTTAGCACTGATTTTCCAGATCAGTGCCAGTTTTGCCATTAAGTTTGTATGTTCTGTTATTCGGTGTGGGTTATTGGGAGCTTTGCTCTATACTAAGTTTCCTAGATTAGTGCTGATCTCTATTTGGCCTTTTTGCATTTTTGTTTTACTACTAATAAAAGTTCCATTTACTACACTCTGACTCGTGCTTGTGAGTGGGGAAGCCTTACCCTTTGGGGTGCTGAAGGAACAGTGCAGGGTTCC
The DNA here is from genome assembly GCA_007922195.1 of Podocnemis expansa. Classification (NCBI taxonomy): domain Eukaryota; kingdom Metazoa; phylum Chordata; order Testudines; family Podocnemididae; genus Podocnemis; species Podocnemis expansa. Next base: position 25,108,842 of record ML681964.1, on the reverse strand, counting down.
CAGAAATCTGGGTGGTGGCTCAAGCTAGTTGGTGGTATTGCATCATTGAGAAACCCCTCGATATGGTACCCGACCCTTGCCCTGCCAGCCTGCTCTGGCAGAAAGGTTACAACTATATTTAGCACACTTGCTCAATGAGAACTAGCACGTGTATTTCTAGTGAGCTGGGAATCCCACCCAGCTCCAAGTTCAGAGGAATCACAGTGAAATCAGCAGAATAAACCAGAGCGGAGAGAGCTGTCTGTGTCCCCAGGAGGCACCAGCAGGATATTTGTGTCCTGTTCCTTACATTGATGGGAAAAGTAATCTGACCTTAATGAATTCTGTGGTCGGGAGGAGAGCCTGCCTCCCTTTCTCCAGAGACATGCATCTGTTTGCAGTACCAAAGACTAACTTTCTCAGTGGATAACCAGTCAAATAGAGGTAAGCTGCTGTTCCTGACTTGACTATCCAGCGTTACAAGAGGTTTTTGCTGGCACTGAAGCATTCCCCTGCTGTGTTTGTGATAATGCCTGAGAACCAGAAAGTGGAAACAACTCCAGGTGAGCAGGTGGTCAGTCACTTCAGCAGGGCAGTGCCACAATTGCTCAACCTAGTTCCCAGTTGTGTAATAAGTGATGGCAGATGCACTAATGACTGATGGCCTTTGGGAGCGCTGCCTGAAAAGGGTTGGAGGTGGTGGTGGGTGGGGAGGGCATCTTGCTTTCTTCTGTTATCCCTGGCCCTTAAATCTTGGTTCTACTTTGTGATCTTTCAGCATTTCCTATGTTCTAGAGGATCTTTAGCACCCTGGCACTTACAGTGACACATGTACGTGTGGTAGTGTCTGTAACTCCTGCCCCTACAGGGCAGGCTCCTGGCATGCTTCTTTCATTTGTTCTTAGACTGCATCTACTACAAGCAGGTGGTTGAGGGAGGGCTGGGGAGAAGGGCAAGCAGTGGGAGTAGTCTTGGCTATGTTCCCCTACCCACTGACCAGAGTAGCAGAGAAAGGGGTAAGTAATTTACATGCTGCCTCGTTAGAGCAAGTTGGCAGCAGAGGAAATGTGATTCTGAGGCTTATTTCCTTTCCAGATCTGCTTCTGGAAGAATAAAGCTGTCTTCCCTCTTTCTCTTCTCCCCCTTACTCTGTGCTGAGCCTAATGCCTCAATTAAGCCCTTTAACAGAGGAGAGCAGATTCCCTATGATCTGTGTGCAAAAGGCACGGCTTAGTCATGGAAACAGAGTGAGTTATTTATTGTTACTTTTGTTTTGGTCATTGGAGTACCAGTGCCTCTGTCTTGACCCTGGATACTCAGGAAGGAATAGTGACTCAAGATCCTCATTCCTCCCCTGCTTCCTCTTTGCCCTGTAGCTGGGGTGGTAAAATACCACTTCCTTTTCTGGGACAAGGCCATGGCTGCACCCTCTCTCCCCTTTACCTCACAAGAGGGGCAAAAGAGCATAGGACAAGCCATCTCTTCCCTGCTGCCAGGCTCAGAACTGTAACCTGGTCAGCTTTAGGACTGGGCTGCTACACAGTTAGATTGACATAAGCTGCTTTTGGTTGACCTAGCTATGTCAGTGTCTGCACTGCAGCCTTCCTCCTGCTGATATAATTTCACTTCCACAGGAGGCATAAGGCTTAGCTCAGGGTGGTTAGGGTGATGCAGTGTCTCGCCTCGCTTACAGACAGTCCCGCAACCTTAACAAGATACTCACCAGCAACTACATACCAAGCAACAGAACCATTAAAGCAGGCACATATCCCTGCAAAAACCACCTTGGACACAGGAGGGACTGAGGATGGGGTTTGCCATTGTGCCCTCGCAATATTGTACACCCCTTCATGGAAGGGAACAGAGACCTTTGCAGGTGGAGCGGCGTCACCCAAGTGAAAGAGGGGGTTACACTCCTCTTTGACCACCCCCAAGTCCAAGTTAAGGTTTGCTGCCATATGACAAAGCAGCTCTTCTTGTGTGCAGCGGTCATCCCTGTATACCAGGGGTCTTTGACAGGTAACCTTGTCCGGGGAAGAAGACGAGGGGGACCGTGATCTACTGCGCCGGGTGGAGTCCGGGTTGGGTGCTCATCGTCGGATTAGTCCAATGAGTCAGGAGTTTGGGTCGATCACAGTACCAAGGGGTGCCGGGAGACGGGGTCATCATCAGCTGGCTAGTCCAGCCATTCTTGTGACCAGTTGTTGGAGGAGCATAAGGCCGTGGGTTGATGAGAGTGGGAGCAGCCCCTTTCCCTCTATGTGCCCACCGGTCCCTTGTTAGCACATGTGGAGCTCCACTGTGTCGCCTGCACTTGGGTTGTGGGGGCCACACCGCCTCTTGAGAGGGGCGTTGGGGAACGCTTTCAGCACCGCTTATCTGCTTGTCCACTTGTACTGGAGCTCCGGTCTGGAACTTTTGGAGATCCAGGGCACTGAGGAGAGCAGGAAGAGGTTGGTGAGGAGGAGTTAGACCTCTGCCTTCTTGAGCCATGGGAGCATGGTACTGAGGGCTCACGGGATGAGTGCCAGGAGGAGCGGTTGTCTAAATGGTCTTTGGTACTGTTCTGCGGTGCTGGTGGAGGCCTTGACGGTGCCGAGGCTGGGAGCGGTACCAAGCCTCTTGTCCACTCCTTGGCCAAAAGAGCCAGTTTGCCCTTGGACCAGGCTTTCTTCGCCGGTACTGGAACAGAGCCCGAGGTACTGAAAGCAGGGTACTGAAAGGTGCCCTGCTTGCGACTCCTGTGGAGGGGTGACTGGGGACGATGCTAAATGGCACCGTACTGGTGCTGAGTCAGATGCCGATGACGGCTTTGTATTCTGAGCCAGAGAGCGGTGCCAGACAAGTTCTGGTGCAGAATTTGCATGTGGTGCCGGCAGAGCATTCAGCGCACGAGGTGTATCGGGCGCTGGGTGAGATGCCTGAACTTGGGCCAGGTTGCACAAGCTCCACTCCCTGTCCTTACGGGTCCTCCATCTGAAGGACTTGCAGATGGAGCAGTTTTCCACGAGATGCGACTCACCAAGGCACATGGGACATTTCTTATGGGCGTCGTCGATCGGGAAGGCTTTGCAGCACAATGGGCAAGGCTTAAACCCTGGCATTGTTTATCACAAATGAATGAAGACAGGCACTTGCTTCTTCAGGTTTTAGCTGTTCTGATACTCTTGCTGAAGGCAGAAAGAAGAAACTGGGAGGGTCAAGGTCACGGTCACCTATATTGCCGTGGTCTTGTCACGGAGGGGGTGTTGGCTGTGTGCCCTGACCTGACAGGCTAAGGCTAAAAGACTTTCCGAGCTACTGTGCACTGCAGCACGCATATGCCTGTAACTGAATGAGGTGAGCAGCTCTCAAAGAACTTGCAGTAACTTATTGTGTAAGTGAATTAAGCAAGTAAGTAACCTCAATGAGTCCTGTTAGTTTTCAAAAGACATAAAGCAGTAAACCATCATCAAAGCCATGAGACAAATATATAAATTATCCTGCTTTTTTCCTTATCTCTTTAGTTAATCTCTATATGTAAAATAGGAATTTGAGTTTTCTGAAATATGATATTTTGGCTTAAAGCCACAACAAACAGTTCAGCTTCAGTGGCAAAGAGAAACTCCAATATTATTATGGTGTTAGTGTAAACAAATTCAGCAGCTTTTGCCTGACAACATTGCAGGTGAATCTCACTTCCTGGTTTATTTGTACTATCCTTTAACTTTCCATCCACACTCTATTCCTCATAATTATTGTGTTCCCACTAAATCAACGTCCACTTTTTTAGGATGAGTGCCTGCATTTCAAGACAGGAAACTCCTGTAGTTAAAACGGTAAGAAATAAACTCTCTTTTGCTGAAGTGTGCTGTAATAACCCTTGGGGAGGAAGGGGTTAACACTTTGGTCAGTGAGTCCCAGGACAGCCAATAGGAACGAAGCACAGTTTTTTGAATTGTAACAGCAGCCTGGCCTAGGCCTGTTTTGGATGTAGCAGAGCTCCTGGAAGGATCAGAAGGAGGCCAGAGGGGCCTGAGGAAGAATCCAGCAACATCCTTACCAGAGATAAGTTAAATTTGTTACTGACCAGGCGTGGGTAGAACAGGGAATGTTTACTTAGACGCGGTCAGGGTATTTTCTTTGTTTTTGGCTTGTTTTTTGGATTTCCCTGTGCTGAGCACATGTAACCCCCCCCCCACTACCCTGTAACTACCTAAGTTAATTCCCAGAGAAGCAACTCTCTGTGTTTATTATCTGTTCTTTTTTATTAAAGATTTTACCTTTTAATAAGTTCTGGTTCTGTTCCTGGTAGGGCAAGAGGTTTGTGTGCATGTGCCTTGGACTGCACAGGCAGCTACTAGAGGGAACCCTGTTCCAGTTCCAGCTCATATTGCAGCTGGAGTTCAGTCACTTTCCACAGGATTGCAAGTACCTCACAGGGAGGAATTCCCAAGTGCACCTTCCTGGGTCTCAAGAGGTTTTTTGCATTTGGGTGGTGGCAGCGATACCACTCCAAGGCCAGGAATTGGAGGCCTTGGAGACTTCTAAGAGCAGGCTTTAAGGCCAGTAGCTTTTAAGGCCTATTGCAGGCCCCCACCTTCTGCACTCAGAGTGCCAGAGTGGGGAAAAAGCCTTGACATGTGCTTAGCCCCAATTCATTGCCGTGTTTTTCCTACAAGTTAGAAAGTTTCGTTGTTTGGTTTTGCTTAAGAGTGAACCTTGTTTTTGTAGTTTTCTCCTTTCACAGAAGACTGGCAGATGCACACGAAGATTGGGTAACTTAACATGGACAGATAACACTGCTGGCAATTTAAGTTGTGCCCCAAATCTTTGGGAGGGGAACCATGAACCCAGTGGAAATGAGGGAGAATTCAAGTTCCATTAAAATCATGTCCTGCTACCATTGACAGCCAACTTGTCTACCTTAAAAACTGCCTTTTTGCAAACATGTTTGTGACTTAAGGTTGAATTCACTTCCTTGGTCGCTCCTGTCTGCAGAGGGAAGCAGGCATTCAATTCCTGTTCAGCCCCATTGGCAGGAGGATGTTCAGGGGCTCCCCAAATAAAAGTCTTTCCCCAACCAATCTAAATTATTTTCAGAGAGGTAAAATTTCCTTCTATGTGACCACAAGAAGAGAGATGAGTTAGTGAATTCCACTGAGGCTGTGATGTTATGCAAGGATTATGGTGTTTTAATTCCAATAATAAGGCCCAGTCCTACAAATGTCAGTGGGACTGCTTGTGTAAGAATTTGCAAAATCAGGTCCTGTGTGACTAGCTATCCTAGGTTTCACTACAAAATCAGAAACATACATAAACTGAGGCCATAAAAATATTCCTAGTATACTTCCATGGCTTCATTGCAGAGGTCTGCTGAAGAATCAGTGGCCTGAGCTAGTCCTTTCCTTGCAGCTGGTATAACCTCAGTGACATGACAAGTGTTCCTTTTAAGATACAGCACAGAGAATAAAGCTATAAAAAGGTGAAGAATGTAGTGAAATAACAGTCTAGCTAGCTAGGTGCAAAGAGTATTATATCACAATTCTGAGTAACCTGCTATCCCTGGCACACCAAAATTCAGTATAGATTTTGTTATTTTGGCAATAATGTTGTTATTTTGATAACATCATAATAAATTATTTCTAGCCTGGCTTTGCAAAGGATCTTTTTCTGTCCTTTTCAGTAGCTGGAGTGATAAAGTTGATGATGGGGGCAGGCACTGTAATGGCTCTGTCAACACTGTACGTTAACCCTGTGAGGAAGCTAGGTACTGTGAACCTGATGTAAACATGGTTCATTTAATCACTATAGACCAGGGGTCAGCAACCTCTGCCGGCCCCCATGCCAGCCCTGCCCACCTCACCCTCTGCTGGTGCCAGGGGTGGGGCCAAATGGGGGTGAAGCCAGAGACTCCAGGTTGGGAGGGGGGAGGCTAAGGTTCATGGGGGCAGGTGGCCCCGGGTGTAGGGGGGCCATGGCTGAACCCCCTTACTCTCCTTCATTGTGGGACTGACCCTGGGCCCCGCACTGCTCCAGCCCCCCAGGCCGTGCTGAGATGCTCTGGCTCCCTGCGCCGAGCCACACAGCACTGGCTCCCAAGCCACTCCGGCCCCCCCGTACCAAGCTGTGCTGCTCTTGCCCCCGAGCCGTGCTGGCTCCTGAGCCACACCGAGCTGGTCCAGACCCCCACACTGAGCCAAGTCATGCCGCTCCAGCCCCCGAGCTGCGCCAGCTCCTGAGCCATGCTGAGGCACCCCCGAAGCCGAGCAGCGCTGTGCTGGCCCCCAAGCAGCATCACGCCACCCCAGCTCTTGTGGCCCCAACCTCTAAGCCATGCTTGGTGGCCAAGCCAGTGGGGAAGCCTGAGCAGCACTGCGTACCACTCAGGATCAGCCCGTATGCCAAATTTGGCACATGGGCCAGGGGTTGCCGACCCCTGCTATAGACCAAGTAAAACATTATAAAGTTGTTCTGGATCTGGTAGCCACATCAGTTTTATATTAGAATAACTGTTTATTGGGGGGAAGGTGTGATTTTTTTTTTAAAGCCAAAATACTTATACTAGTATAATTTATAGTGTAGACCAGTGTTCCCTCTAAGGGCCCAACACAGCTGAGCAACATATGTCGCTCGCTGCGCAGGCCTCTCTGCACAGGCCCGATCCTGCCCCCCCAACCCCGCAAGCTCCACTGCCTGCTCGGCCTCCTGGCTCTTGGCCTGATGATGGAGACCAACAACCATGGGGCCAACCCAAAGCAGGGGTAGGTCCAATCCAACCACGGCAAAGCGTGCGTAGGCCAAACAGACTAACATCACCTTAAATCAGAGTTGAATCCACGCAACACGACTAATGCAGAGAAATGCATTTAGTTGCTCTACCTGAAGGTATAACATAAGGTATGAGGGCCAGAGGGTAAATAATTGGCCATAGGGACCTCCAACGTGAACTCACAAGAGACGCACCGGAAGCCAAAGGGTTACAGGCTAGCCATGACGGCTGCGCCTACGCAGACAACCAGAAAAAGGGATGAACATTATACCTTGAACTGACCATGACCAGGCCCAAAGGTACATGCCTGAAGAGGGTAAGAACTAGAGTACTTAGGAAGCATAAGGAAATAAGGACTACTGAGTTCAGTCAAGAACGGTCTAAGGAAAGGCACTTCATGCTGGTGAAATGAGAAAGAAAACCAGTGGTGGTGCGATTAGCAGCACGTGGCATATTGGACCAGATGTCCCTAGGCTAGGAGCGTACAGCGCAAACTTCCAGCCATGTATAGTGTAAGAACCCAGAGGGTTACCAATGAAAGGGCACTTCAGACCACTAAGCACCTCTGAGGCGGCATGATGGCCTTAGGAGGTGCTATTGACTTTGGTATCTGTGAGTACCTTCGTATGCATAAAGACTCACAGAGAGGGCCATCCTCTTGAGCCTTATATTCTCTTCAGGATTCCGACACCAGGAAGACTGCCTGGAGAACAGGGAGGATGGGAGAAAGGGAGGGCGGGGCAATGGAATGCAATGCCATCGCTTGGCCACTTAGTCAAGATGACCAAAGGGCTTATGGAGTTAGAATTATCATGGTTGAGATCTTCGTGTGCTCGGGGGCACTGCCAGAAATAATATTGTCCCAACTATGCTGCACCTAAGTGTGCGCCGGAGATAAGGACTCATTAAGAAAGGACTACCTTTCTGAATGATATGGGTTATGGGGGTGGGGGGAGGGAATGGTCTCCTCCTTGACCACCTGGGAAGTAATGCTACTCCCAGAGTATCAACTGCGGTGTTGCAGGAGTACCCTGGATTTTAGAGAAACCAACAAGGGTGGTTTACCTCTATCAAGTGATCTTATCCAGGGCAGCAACCCACATGGGGGACACAGACCTCTGGATTTCCGGGCACATCAGAAATCAGGTTTTCTTCTCTTTCTTTTTTTTTTTTTTTTTTTTAACCTGAGCTCAGTCAAACGAGTACAGGAAGCGCAACGGCCTTGGTAATTGCCTTTGGTGAGGGTGTCACTGGAGATAACCCAACGTTTTTTGGCCTCAGCTCCCCCAAGGAAGGCGTAACAAGTTCGCCAGACTCCTGGGTAGCAATGCCCCAGGCCGAGATATGAATGATTGTTGTAGTCAGGTGACCCAGGGTAAGTCATTTACGAACACTCCAGTAGGGGAACAGCCATGCACGGAACGTGGTGTTGTGCATGGAGCCTGTCAATGAGTTGACGCCATGGTTAGCTAGATGTAGCACGGGAGGCCTAAGATGGGTGCAATTCCACCGCTGTTCACCTGCTTGGGGAAGAGACATTGTCTCCTCTCGCATGAGCTCTACAATCTGGCAGATTCCAGGTCGGGTATACATAAGTTGTTACTTCAGAGGTAGAAAGAGAGAGAGAGAGAGTGAGAGTTTCGCCACCGCTTCCTTGGTAGGGTGGGCCCTGGATAAGGACTCCCAATCCAGGATGTCCTGATAGAAACGAGTGTGTCCTGAAGAAGGGGAAGGGGTTGTTGTTTACCATCGGCTTTCTTTTTTTTTTTTCTTCTTCCCCACGGGGGGGCATTAGGGCAGGCAGGAGTTGGACAGCTCTGCCTTGGCCTTCCCTGAGGCATAGAACCCCCTGTGGTAGGAGTACAAATATCATAATTCCACCTGGCAGGTGGGGTGGTGGAGGCTCTCCCCTACCGTAGAGATGTCTGAGGACCCAATGGGGCTGTATTAACCCAGCGTACCGACCGGTATGTTAGAGAGAGGAGGTGTCCCTCCCCATCCCGGAAACGAGAATAGATCCTAACTGATGTAGGACAGGCGGGTAGGTGGGGACGGTTTCACGCATCCGGATGGGCACATGTGTCTGTGCATACCAGGAGTATCTGCAGTCATGGATGGAGCTACTATGTGATGCGTTCCTTGGCTTTGGCAAGGGTAGCCTTTGACGCTTACAAGAACAGGGATCGTCGGTCGAGGGGTACCTGAGGGGGGCTTTCTTGTTCCCTTTCTTCAATAAGAGCCCAAAGAGTAGCAACAGCTAAGAATCGTCTGGGTGCTGGGCCTCAGTGTGGATGTCTTGATGGCTGAGAAGGACTTGGGTTACATGGCCAGTGTCTCTTTCGAGACCGGAGGGTGGGGCCAAGGGCTGACAATACCAACACAGGGCTGGCACCAGTAAGCTCCCCGTTCCCTCACTAAAGGAAGGGAGGAAGGGGCATCAGCTGCCCTCTCTGATGGAAAACTGAGGTCATGGTCATGTACCATTTGTTATGGGAATGAGGGTGACAGTCAATTGGGATAGGCACCTTCCCTGCAGGTGAGGGAAGGGAGGAAGGCTCCAAAACACCCCAGAATTGAACTTAGGGCAGTGGGGAGGGGTTGAGTCCCTGCCCCACGGTTATCTGAAGAAAAAGAAAAAAGGGGGGGTTATTGCCACCCCTTATAGATTATGTGGGGGAAGGAAAAGGCCCCAATAGAAAGAGGCCAAGATATTTGACCTCTCCCCTAGGGTCCTGCATGGTACCCACCACAGTTAGGGTCTCAGGGGGAAACAAGACGTCACCACCGAAAGGCAGGTCAAGGACTGCCTGCTGTGCAGCAGGGGGCACCCTGGCTTCCCTAAGCCAGGCCACTTAGCAGATAGTCACAGCTGAGGCCATGGTGCGGGCAGCTATATCCACTCCGTCTTGGGCTGAGAGGAGGAGGTCCTGAGAAATTATTCTTCCGTCTTCTAGGAATGTGTCATACTCCTCTTTGGCCTCTGGTAGGAGCAAATGTCTGAATTTTGTGACCAACTCCCACACATCCAGCAAGTATCTGCTGGTTAGGGCCTGATTATTTGCAACCTGAAGTTGGAAGGCTGAGGAGGAGTAGACATTACGCCCCAGAAGATCCAGTTCCCTGGCTTCCCTAGAAGCAGGGAGGGGGTCACTAGAAGGCTCACCCAGGCCTAGCGTCATTTGCACCACATCCCTAGAGGGGACTGGGTGGTTGGCGAGGGAGGGGAAGTCCGACTCGGGAACCTTATACTTTAGGCTCACTGTGTCCGACACCAGGGTGGTAGAGCTTGGGTTCTGCCACCGGGAAGATGTTAGGTCCCAAACACTAGGGTGGAGCGGGACCATCAGCAGCTCCGCCGAGGCAAAGGCCAGCCCAAACAGAGTGTCTGAGAGAGGGTTGGAGGGCTGAACCTTCATCCCTAAGTGGGTCGTGGCACGGCGCAACAAATCAAATGTGCCAATAGGTTGCCTGTATACAAGCCCGGTGCCAGGGACAGAGCGGTACTGGGTGTCTGCTGCAGAGGAGAAGGGTTTTCGTGGGGGGACCATTTTTGGGGGTGGAAGCGGAAGGGCGACGGCGCCAAGGTGCGGCGACGGGATCACTTAGAGCCCCTCGATGGACCTTCTTCCGGGCTTGAGGCGGGAGAAGGACTTCTCGATTCTAAGGGCGGTACTGGCGACAGCAAAGTGATATGTTGCCATGGGGATGGTGCTATGGTACCAGGGCCCAGTGGAGTGGAAGATGGAGGGCTTTGTGGTGAAGGAGAGCTGGTTTGCCCCTTCCAACTGGTGTCGGGGAAGGTGGTATGGGCAGCAGGAGGAGTCAGGAGGCAACCGTATACATAGCCACTGGGTGGCGTGGGGGGTGGTGGCCACCTACCCTCTCCTGACAGGCTAGGACAAAAGTTTTCCGACCAATCTGGCGCTCCGGCACGGAGACACCTATTACTGAATGCATCCAAGCAGCACTTGAAGAAGAACCAAGCCTTAGTTTGGGAAAACACCAAAGCCACGTTCAAAAGAATGCTACCATAACCAAAGCCCAACCCACCACGTGTTGAGCAGTGTTGTTGCCTTTGTTTTCCTCCATGTGATGCGGAAATCCAATGACAAATGTTCTTTAACACATCACTTGCCTCTCTGTCCATTACTACACTCAGAGTTGGCAGTTCTTGATTTGCAAATACCCACAGTACAGAAGGGTGCTCTCAGGAGTTCACCTCTCACTCAAGAAAACTGGGAGTGGTGTGGGGGGAAGGGAGGTAACTGAACAATATCTCTGTGACTGCCATGCACTTCTGCAATCAGTTGGTTGCGGCTGCCTTTCCTGCTTTGTCTGCTGCTTTTGGATGCTCACTTCCACCTCTATGTTGCCATGTTCTGTGGTTCCAACACTTCTACCAAGTCTTTAGCAATTTCAGCTCTTAGTGAATTCACTTCAGAACAGGAACCTTGCTGCCAGTAAAGTCTCTACCTTGTCTTTCCTTTCATCACTGGCCCTACACTAGGTCCAAGGTAAAAAATGCAAGGAGTCTTGTGGCACTTGAAGACTACTAGTTGCTGAGCACTTCCGTCTTCCTAATCACTCCACCGATGATTTGTTAACGATGGTCGTCAAGAAAATCAATGGGACATCAAGACTTCAAAGAGAAAACAGCCAAAATTGAAGTAATATGCAAATTAAATTGCGCGAAAGCAGGACTTAATTGTGACTATGAATTCTTTTCACATTATAACAGACAGTTTGACTTCACCCTCCCCCATGTGCTGTTTCCTAGAGTTTCAATCCTTACAAATGCTGTGATTTGCTGTTGCAGTATGACCTGATCCCATGTCTTACACTCCGCTGCATTTATTTTCATCCCATTCTGTAAGTTCCCCCTCTTCAAAGCATCTGATGAAATGGGATTTTCTCCCATGAAAGCTCATGCAATAAATAAATCTGTTAGTCTTTAAAGTGCCACAAGTCTTCTTGCTTTTTTTGTTTGACACTAGACTAACACAGCTGCCCCTTTGGAACTAGGTCTAAGGTGTAGCCCTTAGATCTGATTATCAATGATGGTCAGCTCCAGGGGCATTGCTGGCTGGGGGAGGGACCCGGGGCATGGGCCCAGGCCCTGCCCCCAGCCAGCAGGCCCCACCCCCTGGCTGGGGACAGAGCCAGGCACTGCCACGCTGCCGCAGGCAGCCAGGTTCCGGATCCCAGGCTGGGGACGGGGCCGCCACGGCCATGGACAGCCGGGCCCCGCATCCCTGGCTGGGGATGGGGCCGCTGCGGCCGCCAGCGCCTGGGCCCCGGATCTCTGGCCCGAGATCCGGGGCACTGGCACTGGGGTTCGGGGCATGTGCCCCGGCGTGCCCAGCGCCAGCGATGCCCCTGGTCAGCTCCAGTAATCACTGAATAGAAACAATGACCCTCAATTAAGTCTCATTAGCTCTGTCTTCAAAAACTGGAGAGGTGAAGGTCCAGGCTGTCTAGGGCTGTTTGGGAAGAATCCATACAACTGGATAGGAATATTTCTTCCCCACCCACACTTTCTTTCACTGGGATTTGGTATCTCTTCCCTCTGCTTAGCTAGTAAGTTTCAGGTGAGGGTGTCCTTCTCAGTCAGAGCAAGCTAAATAGAGTTCTATTGCCGTTTACTTGTACAATAAGGATAACATTTCCTTATCCTTGTACTCACTTTTATTAAAGATAATGTTTAAAAGAACAAGCAGCTTACAGAGTTTACACAAAGATTTGCTGGACATCTGGATCTAGTGTATACTGCAGCTTATTGATAGAGGAAGAGTTCTGTGATTTTGTAAGTGGGTTTGTAACCCAACACCAGTCAAAAGTGGTGATTCTGGCAAAGCAGCTCCATCCTGCTGCATACCTAGCCAGAGTAGGTATGTTTATGCAAATTCTTTATGTTCCTGAAGTTTTTTCCTCATAGCTCATCACTTCATGTCAGGGGAAGCTCATTCAGACCCTGCTTACACCCAATTAGGCCTATTTAGAACCCTTCCTGCACAGCCCCTGTTTGAATAGGGTGTTTGCAATGGTGCTGACATGCTTTCCAAAGTCTGTGTAGGACAAGAAACGAGGAGTCCTGTAGTACAGGTAGTCCTCACTTAGTGACCGGGTTCCGTTCCTGAAACCCGGTTGATAAATGAATTGGTCGCTAAACGAGGAGCAGCCCTTACCGGTATTTCAGGTATAATGTACTTTACTGGTAGTGGGTTTTTCAACCATCTGTAGATAGTTTTAATGTCACCTTTGCATCATTTATAACATTTTTAATATATATTTTAAATGTTTTAAGCTCTAATGTACTGAACTTAGTTTGCATAGTGTAGTGTAAATACAGGTAATCGTTTTTAATATTCTGAATAGTACTGTAAAGAAAAGGCCTAAAATAAACTCCATCGTGATAACTTTGTTTTATTGGCATAACTCCTTACATACTGTATTACAGAACATAAAAATGCAATCAGCAAAAATTATAAAAATGATGTACCAAAGAAATATGAAAATAAACATTCAGATTACATTGACATTTTTACTCATCAAATCCTTCAAAGTGTGGTTCAGCAGCAGGGGGGTCATCAATGTCATCGTCGGAGAGATCAGCAGGGTTATCAGGAGCTGTAGAGGGCCCTGGTAAGGGAGATGATGGCAAGGAAATGGAAGGACTTGTAAGGGTAGGGGTAGGGGTCCTGGATGGACCTTTAGAAGTATCTTGTTAGTGTGGTCTGCGTTGTAATTTTCTTTTTTTCTTCATAAATTTCACGATAGCATCGTAAAATTTCATTCATTTGTCATTCCACTATCGTGAACCATTCAACATTTGGGTCTATACACTCTAGTTCTAACATCGCTGCATTCACTTTGGAGAAGACATCAGCTAACCCCTTTACAGTGAACTTCTTTTGTACTTCTTCCACTCTTTCCTCTTCCTCTTCTTCCTCCTCTTTCAAGTGCTGCTGCACTTCCAACTCTATTAAATCTTCGTTAGTTAGCTCTCCCTCGACGTATTCCACTAATTCTTCAATATCTTCCACTTCAACATCTAAATTAAGCACATTAACAAGTTCCACAATTCTTTTATTTATGACATCAATATGTTTGTCTTTCTCAAACCCTTCGAAATTATTTACAAAACGTTTCAGGCATTTTTTCCATATGCCTTGCATGCACTTTTCTGTTACTCCCGCCCAAGCTGATTCAATGTTCTTTATGCAGTGTAAAATATTATATGATTTCCAAAAATCGCACGGGGTTACTTCACCATTTTCTGTTGCTGCTACCGCTTTGGAAAATGTTGCGCGCAAATATAGCGCTTTAAACGTAGAGATAGCCCCCTGGTCCATTGGTTGTAACACAGCAGTTGTGTTTTTAGGCAGATACACGACCTTTACATCAGGGTGTAGATCATCAAGATGCTGGGGGTGGCCTGGGGCGTTATCAAGTAGGAGGATAATTTTAAAGGGAACACCGTTTTCCAGACAGTAATGCTTGACCGAGGGTATGAAGCAGTTCATGAACCAGTCCTCAAATAAAGATTGCGTCATCCATGCTTTGTTATTTGAACGATAGTAAACGGGCAGCGTGTGCTTACTAACCTGCTTCAGTGCACGTGGGTTTGCAGAACAGTAGATGAGAAAAGGTTTTAACTGAAATCCAGTGACATTTCCTCCCAACATCAACGTTACCCTGTCCTTAAAAGCCTTGAAACCGGGCATTGCTTTAGCCTCTTTGTGTATGTAGGATCTTTTGGGTATTTTTTCCAAAATAGTCCGGTTTCGTCTGCATTAAAGATCTGTTCCGGACGATACCCACCTTTCTCGATCATTTCGTCAAATTCATCCACAAATCTTTCTGATGCTTCTACGTCCACGCTTGCCGCCTTACCACTGATACTTCGATTATGAAGGCTGAATCTCCAACGAAAATGTTGAAACCATCCATGACTTGCCGTAAATGTTTCTGTTGACTCTTCATTTTTGCGCGCTTTCAACGTTTCAAAGATACTGCGTGCCTTTGCTTGAATTATTAAAAGGCTCATTAGCATTCTTTTTTGTATCTGGTCATCAAACCATATCGCCAGTTATTTTTCCATTTCGTGAATGAGGCCTTTCTGCTGCCTAGTTATTATGGCTTTATATCCTTTTGATGATTTCACTGCTTCTTTCACTCGATCTTTATCCTTCAAGATCGTTGATACAGTTGAATGCACCAGCTCCAAGTCACGTGCTATCGCTTTAACTTTCTTACCAGCTTCATATTCGTTTATTATCTTCATTTTTGTCTCAAGATCGATAGCCTTCCTTTGTTTCTTGGTGCTTTCTCCGGGTGAAGTCATGCTCTTCCTTTTCGCCGACATCTTGTACTTTGGGGGTGCACAATAAAGTAAAAATACATAGACGAAAAACGCTAGTTCTGACTGCGGGAACGAGATGAATCTGAGAGAGTTGATGCGAGTTCTCGTACATCGCCATAATACCAACTCGTCAGAGAGCTGGTCATAACTCCGAGGGGTCACTAAATGAGTAGGTCACTAAGTGAGGACTAGCTGTACTTTTAAAGACTAACAAATTGATTTATTGTATGAGCTTTCTTGGAAGAAGACCCCATTTTGTCAGATGCTTTGAAGATGGGAGAACTTGCAGAATGGGAAGAAATAAATGTAGGGAAGTATAAGTCTTGGGATCAGGTCACACTGCAACAGCAAATCAAAGCTGTTGTTAAGATTCAAACCCTGGGGAACAGCATATCGAGGAAGATGAGGTCAAATCACCTGTTGTAATGAGAAAAAAATCCTAAGTCCCTATAGAACAAGTAATTCTTACAGTAGATTTAAGGTAGCTGCCTTTGGTGCCATTTTAGTGATTAAGTCACCAAAAGTAACAAGGCTCCTGTGCTATCCTGGAGCTACAGATGAAACACTGCATTAACCATATGAGAGGCAAGCACATTATAGCTGTGTCTTTCAGTACAGTTCAGTTGGTATGTTAATGGTACCAACTGTTGTGTGTGTTGCAACTCCCAGTGAATCAAAGAAAGCATTAGAGTTGGTGGAAAGAGATGGTATTAATATGAGCACTTTATCCTCTAGATCTTCACAGACATTTCAATATGACAGTCTCAAAAATATCCCATATCTGCTTACATAAAGAAACATACTTGCTACTGAGGGTTTGTCTGACCTTTCTATAAATAAGCCAATAGTGATAGCCTGTTGGGGCTTTGCACCTTGGATGGCTTAACAGGTTAATTTGAAAGTCCACCATGGGGAGCATTTTCAAATCAATTCTTTGAGTAATGGTGATATATTCCCATTGATTATAATGAATCATACAGCTATATGGCCTGTATACTAGTCTGAAAATTTGCTCCTAATTATCCTAAATATTACTAAATCTGCAGCCGTTGTAAATGCATAGCTGTTGAACCACTAATGGAAACATCTCCCTTAAAGACGGAGAGCACTGTTTTCTTGGTTTTTACCAAGTTAGACATGAACTACTTGAAGTTAACCTAGAATCTTCACATCCAGCTTACCTGGTATTGACAACAAGCCAGGAATTCCCTCAGGTGACCCTCAGTTTTTATTAAGTATTTATGGTATTTTTTTTCTCTGAACTCTTTGCAATTGTGCACTTTGTGCCACATCCCTGTAATTAAATATTTACAGTGTTTTAGCATGGGCCACTATGGCTGTATGCAAATATACTCTGTAAACAGAAAAGTTTTCTTCTGTCCTCATATTTGAAATTAAGCCAGATCCTGGTTCCTGGAAAGGCAAAATCCTATTGAAATTATTTGCATAAATAAAACTTGCTGGATTTGGTCATATGTAAATCAAAAAGGAAAAATCTCACCTCATTAAGATGCAGATCATTAGGAAGAGGGTATGACAATTAATTGAGCCTGTTAATACCTGTAGTGTTGTTGCAGCCATGTTGGTGCTAGACAGGGCCGGATTAAGGCATGGGCTTTAGGGGCTGCATCCCCCAGCCTAAAGGAGGGCCCTGTAGCCTGCCAAAATCTGGGCCCTGCTGATCAGCATGCTGCTGCTACCCATGATAGAACTGCCTGCCCTTTCCCTGGGCTGGATGGTCTTCTCCAGACCTGCCAGTCTGGGAGTGAGGCAGGAGCATGGCAGATCATGAGCCCCGGACCACTCCCCACCCTCCGGCAGTACTACTAAGCTGTGGGCTCCAGACCCCCGCAGCACCGCCAGGCCAAGGGCCCTGGACCTTGCCACTCCCTGCAGCACTGGCTGGGCACTGGGCCCTGGACCCTGACCTCCCTCCTGTGCTAGCTGGGCCAAGGGAACCCTAGAGCACCAGTCAGGCTGTGGGCTCCGGACCCCCATACTTTCAGCCGTGGACTCAGCTCCTTAATTCTAGCTGGGCCATGGGCCTAGGACCGCCTGCTACAGCACCAGCCAGGCTGGCCCATCCCACCCCCTGGCTGGGCGCCACTGTGGTGGGGAGGGACCCCCGGGAGAGGGCAGCCCTCAGCCCTCCAGGGCTTTGATCCAGCCCTGGTCCCAGGATATGAGAAAGACCAGGTAGGTAAGATAATCTTTTAATGGATCAGCTTCTGTTGGGGCAAGGTACGAGCTTTTGAGTTCACAGAGCTTTTCTTCAGGTCTGTAGCACCTTCCAAAGCTTGTACCTTCTATCAGTAAAAGATATTGCTTCACCAGTGCAACCACAACAATCGTAGACCTCAGACCTGAAGAAGAATTCTGTGAAGCTCAAAAGTTTCTACTTACTACTAAGAGAAGGTGGTGGTCCAATAAAAAAAATTACCTCACCTGCCTTGTCCCACCCAATGAATACCTTGACATTTCAGTCTCAATGTGTACATTTAATGTAGCAGTTAGTGTAAAACTAGTCTCAGTGTAAAACTATCCATTTAAAAGTACTTATGGTCAACTGGACAACAGAGCTGGTTGGGAAATGAGTTTCTGATACCATGAGAGCATTTTGAGATTTTTGAAATTTTTAATCTATCCTAAAATAAGACAAAAGGCTGACATTTTGGAAGTTTTCACAAAATAATAATCTGAAAAAAAAGGAGTAGATCAGTTGGCGCATTTTGTTTAGATAATTTCAAAAGGTTTTGTTTCAGTTTTGGACTTTTGAAATTTTTTTAACTTTTTTTTTTTTTTTTAGTACAAATTAACTTAAATTTAGAAATGAAAATCATTTCAACAAATGTAGATTTCTTCTGGAAAATGTTGAAACAAGACGTTTCAACAGTTTTTTCTTTTATTCCAAAATGTCTTTGAATCAGAGTCATTGAAACTGACCCTTTCTCACAAATATTTTCTGTTTTAATTAATCGACATTTTCTGATTTGAAAAACAAACAGACAAACAAACCAACCAACCTGAAAGCTTTTCACTGGGAAATTCTCAACCAGTTCTTTTGAAACAGCCTGTCTGATAACCTCCCTACCCACAAATATCAGGGTCTCCTCAGTGCCTAGCAATGCCAAAGCATGAATAACAGAAACAAGAATGTAAAGAAACAAACAGCAGCAAGAATGTGAAAAAATGAAGCTGTATCTTAATTATCTTGTGACCTGGCTCTCAGAATTAGTCCCCTTCCTAACATACCCAAAACCAAAGAGCTGCCATGTGGAAAAGACTGGCACAGTGGCTTGAACATATCTATATGCTGGTAAACGATGGGATTTATATATGTGCATGTTAAGGTATAGATCCAGTCTAAATTGCTCAGTTACCAGATATTAAAAATGTGTAAGTATCTTTAGTAAGAAACCCCTGTTGCCTTTGCAATGAACTTGTGTTTCTTCTGGCGTGCAGGTTTTAGGGACTAAACCACTGCTTCCTGACAGTGATGATCATGATGATGAGGCAGCTGATATCACAAACCGGAGAATAGCTAAACTGTACATGGTAAGGACTGAATCTTTTTAGATATGCTGAGATGGCAGTGTTCATGCATGCAACAGCCCTTGACTGTTTTTTGACTATAGATGCCTGTTATTTTCATCAGCTTGCTGTCACTGGTATGAGTCAATATAGCTCAGTTAAATTCAACAGAGCTACTGTAGCCAAGGATTTGGTCTAGGAAATTTTTTTTTTTCATTTTTTAAATATGCTGTTTAAAACTGTGGCCCTGATCCACCGACGGTCTTAAAGCCAGTCTCCTTTTTCAGACCTGCAAGTGATTGTTCCTGCAGTTAGTTGTGGGAACCCATTGTGTGTGAGAATTAGTAGTTAGTTCAGGCTTTAAATGACTAATTCTCATTGCATAAGAGTAATTCATGAGTGTAGGTCTTTTAACCAGAGTTATCAATTGTGAAGTATCTACATATAGTGGTTATATAAGGTATTCCTAAAACATGTATCTGAGCAGAGGTGGAGTAAGAAGAGATTTATTAATATGATTGTGAGAAAGAAAGCTCATAAAAATCGCAAAGCTAATAATATAGCTCCCTCTGTCAGACATAAAGTGAAATGAATGGGTTTTTTAAAAAGTTCCCATTAGCTGTCACAGCTTCCCAGAAATATACAGATTATATGAAGTCATTTACACAGGATTGGTAAAGCAATAGCTATTATAGTTTGGGGAGAGGAAACTGATCTGAGTGTGAAAGCATGGGTTGATCTAGACTTGAAATTATTGATTTATCAGGTATCAGATGCAAGTGGGTCCATGAAGGTGTCATTGGTTGCAGAGGAAAACCCCTTCTCTAGGGCTATGCTTTTGTCTGAAGAGTGTTTCATTTTGGACCATGGTGCTGCAAGAAAGATCTTTGTGTGGAAAGGTAAGAGAAGAGACTCACTGCATCTCAGTGATCAGGGGAGTTCACTCATGAATTGGTGCTGTCAGACCTTGTAAAGTGCACACAGTGCACATGGCTGAATAGAAG
This sequence comes from Podocnemis expansa, assembly GCA_007922195.1. NCBI lineage: Eukaryota > Metazoa > Chordata > Testudines > Podocnemididae > Podocnemis > Podocnemis expansa. The sequence goes on along the minus strand of ML681964.1, from coordinate 25,089,215 downwards.
GGCTATATACTGTCTATCTACAACATCCTACAAAGCTGTTCTTACATTAGCAGTCCTTTCTCAGTTTGGTCAGTGGATAAGGACTGCCCACAGGAGCGTGGGTTTGCAGGGAATGGGTCCAGTCTATACACCTTGGGTGTTTATCAACGTGTTGCCTAAGAAGATCTGAAAAGCAGTGATGAAAAAAGCATAAAGACTCAGGTAGAGCCTTGTTTGTGGACAGCAAATTAGCACAATCACAGACAAAATTCAGTGGCCGAGTACATAATAAGGAATTTAAAGCTATACCTTGCACTCATATACACAGTATTGTTAAATATGAGTGGGAGGTTTTAAAGCCATCACATGGTGAAATAGCAGCATATTACACATCATTAATAGCATGCGTTTATCATTACTATGGTGCATCTTTGTTTGTTTGGAACATTTCTTAAGTGCAAGTGTATGCGCTTGCAACCTGTGTTTGGAGCTAAATTGACAGCACATTCCCTGTAACAGAATAGTACTGGAAAAATGAAGAATACGTGACCTCCTTGTTGCTTGGCAGAATTCAGAGCTCCCATGAGACCCAGTAGAATGATGTAGAAAGTGTGCTTTGCTCTCTGACTGAGCACAGTTTTTAAGAAAATTGTTTGGAAGCATTTGCATTTGAAATAATACATCTTTTAAATAGAGAACGTTTGGGAAGCAGCAGGTATCCCCTTAAGTAGGTCCTCTTTTTGTTGCCTTGCGTTAGCAACACAGTAAATTATAAAAACCCGTATTAGTCAGTGAGTCTATTATGTCTCGGTCCTCCCTCTTGAACTAGGGGAGAGATTACCTTCTGTAAAGATGCAGGTGGCCCCTTGCAGCCTGATGTGGCACTTCAGGTGTGGCCCTCCTCGCCCTTCACCTGCAGTTTCTGAAATATAACAGCAGTAGATTCCCTTGTAACAGCCCAGGAGCAAGGGGAAGTCAATATGCATTAGCTGCGTCCCTTTTGCTAAGGCTTCAGTCCATTGCAGCAAACAGTACAATAGTGTAGTGGCTAGCACCTCTGCTTAACATGCAGAAGGTCCTGGGTTCAATTCCCAGGGGGTTGGACTTGATGATCTCACGAGGTCCCTTCCAGCCCTATGATTTGATTGATTGATGTCAGGCATTTTTCCAACGAACAGTCCCCTCGATCTGGAAATCATTACAACAATCATTTCATAAGAATCCCAAAGTTACAGGCTACACCCAAATCTCTGAAATCAGGTTAGGGTGGTTTCCAGGTGCCTCAGGGAACAACTGCTACCCACTGCAATTGTTTACCTGGCTTCTGCTCCACTCTCTTTTGTAGGCTCGTCTGGCCCTTAAAGGGGCAGCACCCTTTTCCCTATGCACTTTCATACCTTCTCTCTTGCAAAAGCTGCATTCAGAGGAGATGGCTTTAAAGCAGGGGTCTCAAACTCAATTCATCATGAGGGCCGCATGAGGACTAATACGTTATCCCGAGGACTGCACCACTGAAACCTTTTCATACACCAATATTTTAAATATGGGTAACAATTGTGTCATTGTGGGCCACAGGAAATAGCTTGAAGAGCTGCATGCAGCACACAGGCCACGTGTTTGAGACCCTTGCTTTAAAGCAGTGCTAAACAGATTGCTTCAGCAGCTGCCTCATTCAAAATCAAATATCCTGAGGCTCTAGCAGGACAGCTCGGTAGACTCCAGATGTGGGAGTTAGCATTGATGGTGCCCTGTGGACAGAACCAGGATCCAATATAGTTCCAGAGAGTGTTTCAGGGACTTCAAAAAACTTTGGAGCTCAGTAAGAAACAATGTGAAGAACAGAGATGTCACGTGATATGGTCAAAGTCTGGCTAAATGGGATTTCATTAAATCCAGTTATGGAATGGGGGGCTGATGGGTGAAGGGCTTGGCAGGTGTGGAAAGCAGCTTAACGTAACATTTCACACCCTTCCTTCCCTTACAGCATTGCAAGTAGCCGGTGAGTTTTTGTAGGATGAGTCTTTCTAAGGACAGCACACACAAATCATGATAAATGGTTATTTTGACCCAAGCTGTCAAAGCAGATACTTTAAAAAAAATTGAACAAATTATTTTTATTCATTTTCAAAATCAGTAGAAATCCAATTTTTGGCAGTTTTACATAATATGAATCTTTCTGCTTAGCTCTGTTAGCAGATTTTGGTTTTGTAATTGTGTAACCCTGAGGCAAAGGAAGAATAAGAATGAATTACACTAAAGGATACCTAATTCAGTTGCAACTGCTCCAAGTCTGTTTTCTTTTACATCTTCTAAGAGTATATTCCCGTTCACCTGCTGTAATCTTGTCTGTTTATTTTAATCAGGCAAAGATGCTAATCCACGTGAGAGAAAGGCAGCCATGAAGACAGCTGAAGAGTTCATAAAACAAATGAACTACTCTGCCAACACCCAGGTGCAGTATGTTTGTGAGATACATAATGCAAGAGATGCTGCTTTTTTTTTAAAAAAAAATGTTGACTAGTTGAAAGTGCATATGGTGCTATTATTCAGTTTGGCCACTTGTTTTGTTACAGTTTGGGAGTTTTTTTAATTGATCAGAATAAATTTAGTAACATTCCCTATAAATAGTTATGACTGAATCACCTCCAAAAATCTGGAGAATCAGTAAATGACTCAGTAGGGGAGAAAAATTCTTATTTGTTCATTTGTTCAAAACAATTTGTATAAACTTTGCTCATTAAATATCTGGCTTCAGTTCTACGCCTCTTTTTGTTGTTGTTGTTGTTGTTAAAGTTTACCATGAACAACAGTAAGAAATTTGTCTCACATGTGGAATGTCCCATAAGGCCCAGTTCATTATCGGAGCTATCTTCTTGATTTGTGCAACAAGGCTGTGTCCATATAGGACTTTGCAAATTATAAGTAGCTCTTTGAATGGGTTTGGAAGGGGATAGTCTGCCAATATCTAGCGCTAAGAGCTAGTGTGATTACTCCAGACAGTACTAGCTTTAATTTCTGAATAGACTCTTTGACTACCTGAAGAGAAAGAATATTACCAATAAAACTAAACTAGAGGTGAGAAAGGCTTTTCACAGTGGCCACATGTCATTTTGAGAGGTCTCAAAACTGGCCACAAAAAAATAAAACAATTTGGAACCAATGGACCACTCACAATATTCCACTTGGATCCACTGAGGAATGAGTATTAAAACCATACCGGCTTCCCCCTCCCCTGCTTCTTTGTTTAATTGCAGATTCAAGTTCTTCCAGAAGGTGGGGAAACACAAGTTTTCAAACAATTCTTCAGAGACTGGAAGGATAAAGATCAAAGTGAAGGCTTTGGGAAAGTTTATGTCACTGAGAGAGTGGCTAGAATTGAGCAGATTGAATTTGATGCTAGTAAGTTACATGAATCTCCACAAATGGCTGCCCGACACAATATGGTCGATGATGGTTCAGGAAAAGTGGAGGTAATTTTATCATTTAAAAAATATATATATATTTCAGCCTAAATTCTCGTTTCTTTTACTTGAAAAGTTATTATTTTGTAGGTTATGTTGTTGCAAAATCTGCAGCTTTAACTTTCAAAAGCTTTTTGTTGGAGAGGGAATGACTACTTGTCATCTTTGTGCTGCACAATTTGTTCATCAGTAAAGTGCTTTGATGCCCAAGAAAAATGGTATATTAATCATTCTGTGCAAATAAAAAAGTGGTACTGCTGTCTCTTTTATGTAGTCAGGCTTGGCAAAATGTGATTTTTTTTGTCATTTTCATAAATATCACTGTTCCTTTATAAACATTTAATTTTTTTCTATCTATTTAAATGCTCACAGCTGTACAAAATGTTCGGTTTTAAGCACTTTTTCAATTTTTATCCTTTTAAATTGTTTATCTATTTGATTGTTTTATCTTTTATTTCTATTTCTAGCTATTTAAATTGTCAATTTGTTTATCTACTTGTTTATCTATTTATCTAGTATTTATCTATAAATTTTATCTATTTAAATTGCTGAAAATTTATTGGGGCGGATCAGACAATTATTTAAGGACAGTAGATGCAGCGATTCAAAACTTTAAAGTTTTATAACCTTTTAAAACACAAATTACCAATAGTACATGTCAAAACATACAGTGTGTAAACAACCTTAAATCAGATTCTAATAACTTCTTAAGCATCATGTTTCTTAATTTACTTTTCTGTGAATGTCAGTTGTTATTGATAGTAATGGTTTAACGGTTTGTGTGTGTATGGTAAGATCAATTGTTTACTGATAAAAATTTCATCCTTCCAAGCCTATACATAATGAGATTAAAAGAAATACTTTAAATATTATGCTTATTCTAAACAAACAAGGAGTATTTTTGGCGCTTTTAAAGACTAACAAATTTATTCATCACATGAGCTTCTGTGGGAGAAAATCCCACTTTGTCAGACATGTCAGAATCTTGAAGATGGAGGACTTATTGCTTAGTCTGACCTGATCCTATGACTTATACTGCCCTTCATTTATTTTTCTCCCATTATGTAAGTTCTCCATCTTCAAACATCTGATGAAGTAGGATTTTCTCCCATGAAAGCTCATTTGAGGAATATATTTGTTAGTCTTTAAAAGACTCCTTGTTTGTTTTGTTGAACTAGATTGACATAGCTACCCCCTTGGTACTTACAGGTAGTCCTCACTTAGTGACCGGGTTCCGTTCCTGAAACCCGGTTGATAAACGAATTGGTCACTAAACGAGGAGCAGCCCTTACCGGTATTTCAGGCATAATGTACTTTACTGGTAGTGGGTTTTTCAACCATCTGTAGATAGTTTTAATGTCACCTTTGCATCATTTATAACATTTTTAATATATATTTTAAATGTTTTAAGCTCTAATGTACTGAACTTAGTTTGCATAGTGTACTGTAAATATAGGTAATCTGAGAGAGTTGATGCGAGTTCTCGTACATCGCCATAATACCAACTCATCAGAGAGCTGGTCATAACTCTGAGGGGTCACTAAACGAGTAGGTCACTAAGTGAGGACTAGCTGTATTCTAAAATGATGCTTCTTCCTTTCCTCCATTTAAAAAGCTGCCTACTGAAGGGTATGGCTGAAATCCTGACCCACAGATGTCAATGGGAATTTTACTCCTTCACTCTGTATCTGTAAGTCCTTCGTGCACAAGGTCTGTTCTCTGGAGGCAATCTTCACCAAGCAGCTAGCTACAAAGCTTCCTCGCAGAGGCAGAATCACTGAGTTTCATTGCTCAGTCATGGGGCCTGGACTGGAAGAAGGCAAGATGTGCACATGTGGGACTCCAGCCATGATTGTGCAAATCGTCCAGTCCTTGCCCCCATGGTGAGGATACACTGGAGAAAGTGAAGGCTATTTTAGGCCATTGGGCTGACATAACAGAATAGGTCTACAGTTTGTGGGGAATATTCCCCTGATTCTTTATAGGAATGCTCAGCATACTCCCTCCTGTCTCAGTTGGCCACTGGGGCCCTGAGTTTGGCCCCTGCTGAATAGCATTCTTAGTCTCCAGCAGTTTAAGACGTATGCATTAATGTCATGATGGAAGCAATATATTTAGGGAGACCAAGCCTATGCATAGGGCTTGTCTAGACCAGTGGTTCCCATCCCAACCAGTGTGCCAGGGCACACCGGTGTGCCGCGGGAACACCCAAAGTGTGCCATGAGCATGCCTGAGAGCTGGAGTTAAAGTTCCCTCCCTGCTCAGCCCAGCCACCTGGGCTGTGCAGGGCTGGGAAAAGGCAGGGCTTAAAGTAAAGGGGAAGGCACTGGAACACAGTTCCAGGACTCCCTATTTTTAGGTAGGTAGTATTCCTGCCCACTAAAAATAGCAGGAGCAGCCCAATTGCACCATTCAGGTGGCTCCACCTTAAACCTGGATCCACCTTAAGCCCAGCCATCAGAGAGCTGCTGGAGGCTGGGAGTGTGTGAATCTCCCCCTGCAGGGCGGAGCAGCTTGTGTCAGGCAGCCTGCAAACAGCCCAGGTAAGGGCTCTGGGGCAGAGCTGCTGGCAGTTGTGTGGGGCAGGTGTGTGTGCATAGCAGAGGTGGATGTGTAGCAGAGGGTGTGTAGCGGGAGTTGTGGGGTGGCTGGTTGGTTGGGGGGGTGTGTAGCTGGGGGGTGGGGTGGCTGTGTGTGGGGAGGGGTGTAGATGGGGGCTGGAGGGCTAGTTCTGGCCCCTGCAGTGATGGGAGGGTCCATCACAGGCAGCAGGGGGCTAGGGGAGGGGAGGACGGGACCCACTGGCATGGGAGGGAGCAGCAGTGGGGTGAGGATTTGCCCTTGGTGGCAGGGAGCCACTGTGGAGAAGGGGGAAGTGGGTGCTGCGCCATGCTCCCCTGCCCTACCTTCCCACTCCCCAGGTTCCCCCCTGCCCCCCCACAAAGCCACTCTTGTTCTCCCTTCCTCTCTCCTCTCTTGCCACCCTTGTGCTGTTCCCCACATGAGTGTCTCTGTCCTCTTTTGCCATCCCTGCCTGCCCTGCTCTCCAGACTCACTCCTGCCACGGCACGAGTCCTGAGCTCCCCTGTTTTGCCACCCCTGCTCTGCTACCCCTACTACCTCATATAGCAGCATTTCCAAAACACTGTGCCATCATTCATTAATATTCATAAGTAATTTAAGTTAATTTGAATATTTGCGAGTTTTTTAATGGTGGTGTGGCTCGGAAAATTTGAAGGTCTCAAGGTGTGCCACGGCAGAGAAAAGATTGGGAACCACTGGTCTAGACTGACAGCAGCAAATTTACATCCATCAGATCAAACTTCCCCGTTCGATTGAGGAGTCTCTGAAGACACACTCAATCAATCAGGGAGTTGAGCCAGTAACTTCAGCCCCTTGCAAGGAATAACATGAGTCAAAGGGAGGGCATTTCCCTTCAACTCAGTGCAGTGGACCTGCTGGATATTAGGAAGTCAGAGAAAGATATGTAAGTTATTATAAGTAACTTGCATATCTCCCTTTGACTGCTGCTGCAAACAGCGGGATGTGTAGACTAGGCTAGGGGCTGAACTGAACTATACAAGGTCAAGTGGAGGATAATGGGTACAACAGTGAGTACATGTCTGAAGTGCAATGTACCTTTCCCCTGTGGTAATTTACTGCTATTGCTCCATATCATTCTATTTCATGAATGTTGTATCTTTAACTTAGGATGGGAAAGAAAGGAATTTAAGTGGATTAGTGTAAGTGGCATTACACGATGTGACATCAAATCCAGGGCCGGCCCAAGGTTTTTTGCTGCCCTACGCCAGCAGGGATTTTGTCACATACACACACTCCCAGCTGCCAGCGGAGCAGCACTGCTGCTGGGGTCCAGCCACGGGCAGGAGTCCGGCCCCAGTCAGGGAGTGGTGCAGCCCCAGCCCAGTCCTTGTTGCCCCCTAATTGTTGGTGCCCTAGGCAACTGCCTAGGTCACATCTGTGGAAGAACCGGCGCTGATCAAAGCATCAAGATAGAAGCACAGTATTTTCTAACTGACTCCCTGCTACCATTCATTTAGTCAGCAGTGCTGGGCCCAAGGTACTGCAAGGTGATTCAGTCTCCTTCATTTAGGATCACCCTGTCTTGTCTGATGGCAATTAAGTTATCATGGTATCTGGAGCCAGAAAATAGGTGTTGTTCAAGAAGGTAACGTAAGTGAGTTTCTTGACCACTTCCCTGGTAGTCAGTTTCAAGACTAAAGTTGATGAATTCCAGTGTTGTCCAGTGATGTCTGTACTTTCCTAGGTCTGGCGTGTTGAAAGTAATGGCAGAGTCCCAGTGGATCCTGAGACATATGGAGAATTCTTTGGTGGTGACTGCTACATTATACTTTATACTTATCCTAAAGGACAGATCATCTACATGTGGTATGTTTGGTCCACACTCATCTTCAGTTCATGGATACTGTATTATATGCTGACTTTATGTGAGTAGTCTCACTGAAACCAGTGGTATGACTCACATGTGTTTGGGGGTGCAGGCAGGAAAGGAGTCAAGGGTCGCAGGGTTGGGGAAGAGGTCCCAGGTTTCAGCCACATGTCCTTGCACAAACACAATCCTCTTTCCTAAGGGATCAGAGTTAACCCTTGGAATAAGCACCATGCTGAACAATGCTTTTTATCTAACCCAGGCAGAGCCAGGAGGTCAGGCTCTCTAGCAGGGGTAGAGAGACTGCCTTTCCTTGACAAAGCATAGAGTGAAACTGTGCCATCCCGTCCACCCCCATATGCCTGGACTCTCTGGCCTGTGCCAATGACAGAGGTAGCCTTAGGTAATTGGGGGCCCTGGGCAAAGGCCCACTGCGAGGACCCCCTATAAGCCTCCACAACCCCACTCCGCAGCCTCAGCTCCACATAGCCAGCCTCCCTGATGGTCCTAGCTCCCCCTGCAGCCCCAGTTCCCCCCCACTGGCCCCAACCCCCCCACATACCTCCCGCATGGCTCCAATTCCCCACCACCAGCCCCAAGCCCACCCTCTGCCCCCTCCTCACTGCAGCCATGACACCTCACCCCCTCATGGCTCTAGCTCCCTGGAGCCAGCCTCCTCCGTCCACCAGGAGCCCCAAAACCCCCTGTGGCCCTGGCATCCCAGTTCCCGCTGTAGCCCTGGTGCCCTGCCAGGGTCTCCAAAAATGGCCCTAGTGCCCTGACAGGGCCCCAGTCCGTCCCGTCCTCCCCCCCCCCACTGCCAAAGGCAAGGGACAGGGCAGGAACACAGACATGGGCCTCTGGGCTGGCCCACCCTGTTCCTGGGGGCAGAACAGTTGGCCCAGGGGTGCAGCAGGAGCCCTGCCTCTGAGCAAGCATGCTCTGCCCCCTCCCCCCAACACCAGGGCTCCTACAGCCCCATCCCCACTACCAGCCCTGGCCCTGGTACCCTGCAGGGTGGAAGGCAGACACCACTTTTGAGGTAAGCAAAGGGCCCCTTGCTGCACGGGGGCCCTAGGCAGTCTCCTGCTTCGCCTCCCCAAAAGCCACCTCAGTGCAAGCCTCCCCCAGTCCCTCCAACTTGACTGTGCACTCTGATACTTGTACACGCTTAGAGAGTGTAGATGGGTGAGTCTTGTGCTGTGGGTCTTAAGCTATCCTGTTGGCTTCATGTTGTGTACCTGCACCTTTTGGAAGCAGCTGCTTTCTCTTCAAGATGTTCCTACTGCAGGGGTCAGCAACCCCCAACGTCCATGCCAAAAATGGCATGGGAGCCGAGCCTGAGCGGCACCGCCACTGGCCGCACTCTCTTAGCACAAGAACTGCATGCTGGGGCTCCAGGGCCCTGCTGGCTCCGCTCCCTGCTGGGCAGGGCTGGAAGGGAGCAGGGCAGATTGCCCAGCCTACTTCCGACTCCAACCCCAGACCCAGAAACTGCCCACCAGTGGGGCCGAGAGCCGGCTCTGGCTGGGACCTGGGGGCCATTTGCCAGTGGGGGCAAGAGCCAGTTCCGGCCGGGACCAGGAGGCCACCCACCAATGGGGATGGGAGCTGGCCATGGCCAGGACCTGGGGGCCACCAGCTGGCAGGGGCGGGAGCTGGCCCTGAACTAGAGGCCTGGTCCCGCCCTCTTTTGGCCCCATGCCCAGCACCCACTGAGAGTGCGGTGGGCAGGGCTGGCATGGGGGCCATCAAAGGTTGCTGACCTCTGTCCTAGTGTGAACTCTGCATGCCTGCACTCCGGGAGTGTCACAGTCTTTGCTCCAGCTCACCACTACTGCTTCTCCTCTGCCCTTTTGTTTTCTCCCCAAGCTTTCCTGGGCTTGTTCTTTGTTCTGCCCCTTTCTATCTGCTCAGAGGCTCAAATCCTCCCATGTAGTCTAAATTTTGCATCCATAGTTTGGAGTGGTGCTGCCGTCAGCCTGACACAGCTACACAGATAAGTGGGTACTGGTGAGGGAGAAAGGAATGGTTTAGGGAAATGGAGGTACACAGTCCTAGACATGCATAAAGTCTGTAGGATCTGACTTACTTATTGTGTAGGCTGCTTGTAATATATAACTTGGATCATTTTGAAACTGGTTTTCAGCTTTGTTTCTTTTTTTCTTCACTCTCAGGCAAGGAGCACATGCAACAAAAGATGAGCTGACTGCATCTGCATTCCTGACAGTTCAGCTCGATCGCTCACTAAATGGACAGGCGGTCCAGGTTTGTGTCTTCCTCCAGAACGTTACCTCATTGTCCTTTAAAACACCGTCATTTTACTCACAATGGGGAGGGAGCTGTGGAGCACATTTTAGGACTCTGTTAATAGACTGGCCTTTTTTCTTCTGGAAACCTGTGATCAGATCACAAGTAAAAAGGCGTTCAGATTCTCCACAGTCCTTAATGAAATGGCTTTTATCTGTGCCCTTTAGTTTTCATCCCTGCTTTATCAATAGTACAGTCACATTGTAACAGACATAAAGTCAAAGTCTCCAGCATAAATTCAAAGAATTCTTCATTTCTACCCACCCAGTCCATCGATTTCAGCCATTCTACCTATCTTCTTCACACACCTAACATTCTACTGGAGGTTTCCTTTTCCACTTGGACCCTTTCTGTTTACTAACAGCATTAAGAGTCTTGTGGCACTTTTAAAGAATAACAAATTTATTTATCACATGAGCTCTCATTAGCTTGCAATAAATACATTTGTTACTCAGTGCCACAAGACTCCTTGTTTGTTTTGCTGAACTAGACTAACACAGCTACCCTGTGGGCATTAAGAGTGTTTTTCCCCCACCACCCTGATGCCATTTTTGCAGTTGCTGAGAATGGCCATATTTATGGAGCTGCTATTTGTCAGACCTCATGACATGCTAAGGGCAAATTGTGCAACTCAGGTAATGCTGTGCATAGGTGGGATACAGAGAATTATACTACTAGCAGGGTACCATGAAGCATTGTGGTTCAGGGTCTCGTTTGTTCCTGCCACTGAAAGTAACTTGTGCCATTCTTCCCTTGTGCACCTGCACAGAGGTCAGTCACAATCTGGCCCTGAGGTAGCAATCCTATCTACAGAAGAGCAGGATGAGATATCAGAAACAGTGCTTACCTGAGAGATTGTAGTGTGCAGGAGAGGACAGGGAATGATGCTAAGACTGAGATGTGGCTGGGCAAGGGCAGTTCTGATGTGACCCACTCTTCCCCTGCTAAAAATACCCCCTTCTCTTCTGACCTTCTCTCAATTTGTTCCTGCCTTCTATCTCTCAGTGGTCCCACTCAATCCCTACCTCAGCCCAGACAGTTCTGTGCTGAAAGAGGTGACTAAAAGGGAACATGGCACAGTAGGTGGCAGCATTAGATCTGTTGCCCGTTGTGGCAAGACTTCACTTCCATCAGGTGACATGCAGCTCAGGAAGTGAGAGGACTCTTCTTTGACAGAGAGGATGGAGTAGGAGGAGGAGAACTAGCAAGGGAAGGAAGGGGTTATGAGGCAGGGGATGAGAGCAGAAAAGTGTTTGACTCCTATATCTTAATTATAAGTGCTAAAGTCCCTCCTTTTTTCTCAAGTTTATAATCAATTTAGATTGTAAGGGGTAGTTTTATAGTGAAATAAATAGCAATTGATTATTGACATCATACTAAGTGAGGGTTAAAATCTCTCCATGTAATTACCTAGTTGAAACCTACCTAAATTCATTTTAAATAGGCTAACTACAGAATAATCAATTAACTCTCTTTTATTAGGGTAATAGAGATCCATCTAACTGCAATGGTTGTAATATTTAAAAGCTCATTACTTTCAACATATTTATACTAAAGCTTATCATGTAAGATCATATTTTAGCATAATTTGTCGCATTTTCTAGTGTAACCATCTTTTTTAACATTAGATGGCACTACAGCCCACATTACACTAAAGAGAATCACTGAAACTTCAGTTATGGCTACATATTTCCTGTTAATCAAGGAAGCCGGTGGCACTTTGAAAGACTAACAAATTTATTTATTGCATGAGCTTTTGTGGCAGAAGATCCCACTTTGTAAGATGCTTGATGATGGGGAATTTACAGAATGAGAAAATTAGCTTCAAGCATCCAACAAAGTAGGATTTTCTCCCATGAAAGCTCATACAGTAAATAAATTTGTTAGTCTTTTAAAGTGCTACAAGACTCCTTTATTTTTCTGAACTAAACTAACAAGTCACCCCTCCGGAACTTGTCAGTATTTCCTAATAGTGTGTCTTTTTCCATGTTAGAGTCTTTGGGGCATATTTTTAAATTGTGGCCTCTCTTTTTGAACCTGCAGATAATTGCCACAATTTTGAATCTACAGATAGTTGCAGGTGTAATTTATTTCATTTGGTTGTCTCGCTCGGTGACTATCTGGTAATAAGTCATCAAAATGGGATCGTGCCCACCGTTATTGCCACCTGTGAAACTGTGGGACCAAAGGAAGGCCTGGCTGACACTGGCCTGAACATGAGGGATCAAAATGTTTCTCCAGTTGATTCTTGATTGTTAAATAACTGCCTTGGGTTGGACTGCAGTCCCATAATCCAGCCAGAGTAAGGGGTCCCCTGGCCCAAGAAGAGGATAAGAATTCTGTGACAGTCTGCTTCTTGCAGCTCCCATGCTCCTAGCTCTTTTGCTGGTGCAGATTACTTCCCTCTCTGCACCTGCTCTGAAGCACTCTTCGATCTGCCAAGGCTCTGCCCATTCCCCATCCTTGCCTGTCTTCTCTCTACTCACCTGCACAAGAGATGCACGAGCAACAGCAGACTGGCAGTGGCTCTGCTCCTCTCCTGTTCAAGCTCAGGTGCTGTGGGTAGCCCACACAGGGCATGAGGCAGCTGCTTGCTCTTCTGTGTTGACTTGCAGCCACACAAACTATCCAGCAGACGGTTCTCAGCCATGCAGTGCACAACACAAACACTGGTTTCACACCAGCTCCTCATCAACCCCTCGCAGGCGCTGCTCCTCCTGAAGTCTGAGTGCCAGGCTCCCCTCAGCCACAGTCAGCTCTTCCTCATCTGCCTTTCCTCTGGCAAGTGGTGCTGAGGGACTTGAACCTTTGCTGCTGCTGGAGACTGTCATGGAGGTTGTGCTGGGCTGGTATCGAGGCTCTTTCCCTCTCTCCTTCTTTCCCTTCCAGGGGCTCCTCCTTCACCTCCCTCTGTTCCCGTTCTTGGAGGAGGGGAAGCCATTGAGTAACTGTCCAAGGGTAAGGAGGGACTCTGACATCTGGCCAAAAGGTAGAGAGCCCATCTGGTAAGCTGAAGCACCAGGGCTCAAAGCAGAAGGCTCGGGCCAAAACGTAGAGGTTAGGGCAGTGGTCTCCAGACTGTGGGGCACACCTACCTGGAGGCATAGAAGAACATTCAGGGGGATGTGACAGGGATAGCGCCAGACCCACAGTGGGCAGGGAAGGAGAGCTGCCTAGAATGTCTCTGCCTCCAGCTCTGCCCTGATCCCAGCCTCTGCCCCCTGCTCCAGTCTGCTGCTGGCTGCAGCACCATTCCCAGCTGCAGCCTCAGCTACAGCTCTGGCTTCAGCCCTGGCCATGGCTCTGCTCCCAGCTGTGGCTCCCAACCCGGCTATAGACCATTGCACCTGGAGGGGGACAGCCCAGGTAAGGGGACAGACACATCCAAAAAAGTTTGGGGACCACTGGGTTGGGGAGCTGTTTCTCTGTGCCTTGCAGTCTCTGCAGAAATGTCAGACTCTCTCATGGGTATATAAACCCTCTGCTAGCTAAGCTAGCTGCACTGTACTTTCAGGACACCATGTAGAAGTGTGTGTTTCTGGCATATGAAATAACATGTTGTCTTCCCTATGCCACCTGCATCAACTGGATCTCTTTAGCCAGTTCCCTCTCCCTTCACCTCTTCCTTGCTTCTCTTCTGTCTGCCATCACACATTCTTCTGATGCATAGTTGATACATACGTGGTATACTTCATATCATGCTTACCATACACTGTGCTTCTATACTGCAGGAGGGAAGGAAAGCAGGAAAAAAAAGTCTGTGGGCAGCATGTAGTCCAGGGATTGGCAACCTATGACACACATGCCAAAGGTGGCACGCAGGATGATTTTGAGCATCACACTGTGCTGCTTCCAGCCTCATGAAGGGCTGCATGACGGCCACTACCTCCTTACAACCCTGCCCCTCTCCCACATGGACCCACTTAGGGGTACCCTGGCCAGAGTTGGCACCAGCAAGGGAGGCAGGGTTGTCTGGTCCCTGTGTGCCCAGGGTCCCCATGGCTTCCTATATGTGCCCAGTGTGGGGACAGAGAAGGGCACTGAAGGGGCCATCTCAGCAGCATGCCACTGGCCCTGGGCAGGAGCCACATGGTAGCCACTCCCTTCCCCTACTTGGCCCACAAGGGACATGGCAGCCACTGGGGATGTCAGTGGGAGGTGGCTTCTCAGAGGAGGGCCAGGTATGCCACTGAAGGGAGAGCAGGCAACAGGCCCATAGACATCCCCCTCCCCTGGGTCTGCTGTTGCCACTGAACAAGCTGGCCCCATGTAGCATGTTGGAGGAGGGCAGGGGGTAGACTTGGCACACATACCCTTGCCCAAAAGGTTGCTGAGCCCTGATGTGGCCTATAGCTGTCATCTTTTTTGTTTCCTCCAAAGTGAAGAAACAGAGAATTCTGCTGCACGATAATAAACGTTATTTTTATGTTAAGTTTTCTTGAAAATTAGGGGCATTTGCCAGTTCAGTTTTAAATGCCATCTTTTCCCATATAGACTGGGAGTTTATATTGTCAGCCTAGTTATCCATCACTACATGGATTTATGCTCCCTTTTTCATCCTCATGCAGCTATACGGACCTAGAAATAATGGTTATCATGAGAAATTCTTTTTTCTTACTTCATTTAGATACAAATCCCCAAAACTCAAGAACCAGTGTCTTCCAGGAGAATTAAATGCCTATATAAAAGCTATGTAAAGTAGCAATATTTTTCAAAAATGAACAGTTTTCTTATTGAAGTAGATGGCAACCATCAGAATTTTAATCCCTTAGAAACTAAATCTACAAATCCCTATCTTCATATTATGTTAGAAATATTAGTCTGAGTATATACGAGCGTTATCATGAGTGGCAAAACAGCTTGTGAAAGCTGCAATTTCAATGCCTCTGGAGCCATATGTGCTTAGATCAACTGAGACAGCTTGCCATTAGTAATTCTTGCTAACCTACTTACACTGTCCGCCACTGTCACAGGTGCTCTTCAGTCATGCCAAAAATAACATGAAATCCTTTAATTTCTTTTCCTATGCTGCTTTCTAAAATTTGTACAGATCCGAGTCAGCCAAGGAAAAGAACCTGCACATTTGCTGAGTTTGTTCAAAGACAAACCACTCATTGTCTACAAGGATGGGACATCCAAGAAAAGTGGTCAGAAACCTCCTCCCCCTACACGTCTCTTTCAAATTCGCAGGAACCTGGCATCCATCACTAGGATTGTAGAGGTAAAAAAATCACCTGTTCAGTAAAATATTCCCCATGTAACATAGTACAGTTGTAGTGGGTACAAGGCTGGCAAGCATGAGTTAAAATCACTTCTGTTTGCTGGTTCATATTATGAGTAGGAACATAAGAACTTCACTTCTAGATTGGATCAGATGCTGTTCTGATCCAGGCTAATCCAGCATGATGTTTTTGACGGTGGCCAGTACTAGATTCTTCAGAGACAGTTGCAAGAGACCCTGTAGTAAATAATTAAAGAAACATACTGAAAGCTTCTTCCTAACCTGAAGAAGAACTCTGTAAGTTGGAAAGCCTGTCTCTCTCTCAAACAGAAGCTGGTCCAATAAAAGATACCTCGCCCACTTTGTCTTCCTAACCCTAGGCAGCTTGTTAAAATTCTTTTCTTAGGTTGATTACCAATTTTGAGTGAAATCTTAAGGGTATGTCTATGCTGGAGGTGTAATTTTCAGATCAGGTAGCATATGCATGCTAGTTTTGATCAAAGCAATGCACAAAAAATAGCAGTGTAGCTGCAGCAGGACAGACTGGCAGTCTAAGTATAAACCTAGGGCCTTGGATAGGCTCATACTGAGGTGGCTAGCCTGTGCTGCTGTGACTATACTGCTTTTTTTTTTTTTTAGTACAGTAGCTGGATAAAAACTAGTGTTCTAATGACACCCAGGATGGAAGCTCCAGCTCCATTGTAGACATACAACAAGCTACACTTGTGTAAATCTAGTAGGGGTTTCAAGCACATGGCCTGCAGGCTGGATGCAATCTGCAAACCTCTTCCATCTGGCCCATGACGGCACTCTGTGGGACCATACTCTCTCCCTAACACAGAGGGAGAGTGTGTGGTCTTGCATACACAATGCTCTGAGATGCCACTAGATTGTTGGGTCTCTCGCGGCATCATGGAGCACTGGGCATGAGAGACCACACTCTCTCCCTAACAGAGAGAGAGAGTAGGTGCTATTGTGGAGCACAGTGTCCCATACCCAGTGCTCCACGATGCCATGAGGGTGTCCTAGTATTTCAATTTATGGTATGTACAGCCCACTTGAAGTACTCTGAAGTCAAATCTGGCCTGCCATAGGAAATGAGTTTGATAACCCTGACCTAGAGAGACAGCACGACAGACAGTGCAGTTACTCTGAATTTACACAGATATTCTCACTTTAATTCAGTGTGCAGAAAGATGAATATGTGAGCTTTTTAAAAATCAGACGAATGAAGCAATCTAACTCTCACTCTAGGTTGATGTTGATGCAACTTCATTGAACTCCAATGATGTTTTTGTTTTGAAACTGCCAACAAATTCTGGTTACACCTGGGTAGGAAAAGGAGCAAGCAGAGAAGAGGAAAAAGGAGCTCAGTATGTAGCCAGTGTTCTGAAATGTCAAACTGCTAGGATTGTGGAAGGCCAGGAACCAGGTGAGCAATGTGCAATCTAGCTGCTTTGGGGGAACAGAGGGTGCACTTTACCACATAAGATTAACTCCCAAATGTACGTACAAATTGGGTTTTGCAGATACACACTTCTGTAGACAAACTGGTAACATTCCCATTTCTTTGAAAATTCAGCTCTATATTTTGCAGTGAGGATATTTTTCCAGAATCTGAACTGATTTACAAGTGATGCTACCCTACAGAAGTCAAATGATTTGCAGTGACTGCAACAGAATTTGGCCCTTTGAACATACTGAGTGACTAAAACAGAATAGGAAGAGAGTAAAGTGTGATTATATGAATATCTGCACTGACTTTTATAAACAATGGGAAGAACTGTGTTATTAAAGAAATATTTACACATTATGGGCAGGGTAAAGGGTATTTTCTTTCAGGTCTTCTTTAACTTGATGAATATTGTTTCAGAAGGAAACATAAAACTCTTTGCCAACTAGTTTATATAATGTATATTCCAGAGGAATTCTGGAGAACCCTTGGTGGAAAAAAAAAATATCAGACTTCAGCACAGCTGCTAACTGAGGCTGAAGACCACCCTCCTCGTCTCTATGGCTGTTCCAATAAGACTGGCAGGTTTATTGTAAGTATATGATGGATACTTTCCCCTCTGTTAACTCTATACTCAGACAATTGGGTAGCAATAGACACTGAACAAAACATTTCCTGGCTCCTCCATTGACACAGTATGGTACCTTTGTGAGTTACTAGTCTACTTCAATACTTCTTAAACAGCACAAGCTAAAAATGGTGTAGTGTGTCTGTGCTACCCTTGTAGGGTTACAAACCAGTGACTGCTGAAAGGCAATAAAAGTTCATCACTATTTCCTTTTCACTTCATTATATGCAGATCAGTGTTGTGGGAGAAAAATGTTTGATAGAAAAGATGAATGTGTCAAAACTAGACTTTTCCATTAGTAGGTTTATTTAAGAATTAAATAAACAGCCTACCCTGCTTCTGTCGGTAATGGTGGTGATGGCAGCTGATGGAAAGCTAGAGGGAATGGCTGGTGCTCTGAAGATAAAGGCATAAATGCTTTAGGAAGTTCTGGGGATAGCCTGGCTTCTGAAGGAAGTAGCCTGTATTCCTACTGTGACTGCTACCTGAAACAGGAAGATGCACTGACAAGTAAAGCCTCCTTGGCCAACCCCCATGGCCATGTTTTCATGGAGCCCTGGAGATTTGCCAGATTTGCTCTCTGAGTGCACAGTAAATTTTTCAAGAAAGTGCAAGATTTGTACTATGCCTGGATCCAACATGTCTGTGCTAGTAGGGGTGGGGAAAGAAAATGTTTTCTGAACTCTAAGTAACCTATAGTGCTTGTGGCAGCCAGAATTTTTCCCTAGAGGCTGTCATTGTGCCTTTAAGATGCAGTTCAGTATTGAGGGAGATGAGCAGGGGTTAAAGCATAATTTGGGAAGCCCCAGAAAGCTCCTGTGCTGGTGGGCCCCCCCAGACCCCAGCTCCTGCTCCCTCACATGCCAGCACCCCACCCCCTGTCCCCAGTTCCCCTCCCCACTGCGAGCCAGGCTGTCCCCACACTTACAGGCGGCGGCACAGCTGGGGGCGGTAGCCTCCAGGTTAGGGTGGTGGCGCAGCTGCGGAGGAGGCTGCAGGCCCCAGGTTGGAGCAGGACATGGAAGGGGAGGGGTTTGGGGTGGGGCTTGAGCCCCCCAGCAATGCCCCATACCCCTGCCCCTCTCCCTGCCTGCCGGAACATGGCAGAATGCTGCTCTGGGGCCTGCTATTTCTCGGGGCCCAGCGTTCAGGCCCCTAAAACTAGAACGTGGAATGGAAATGCTGTGTTCCGCAGCCTGCTGTTTTTAAATGGTGGGCCTGGAATGCAGCATTCCAGCTCCACTTTCTATTTTTAGGGGCCCTGGAAAAATAGTGGGCCCCGGAACAGCATTCCACTGCGTTCTGGCCTACTTGAATCCTTGCAGGTGAGGAAGCATACTTCCCCTGCAAGCTTTTCCAAAGGTGGTTTGTGTGACTGAGGCATACTGGCTTGCGGTGCTCTGAGAGCACAGGCACTGTACCATACTTGGCAAGGATGGAGTTTCTCTTGGGCAAACACTGCTCACTATCATCAAGGCAGTGGAGCTTCCTCCTACTCAGGTCCTTACAGAAAAATCCAGTCCAATTTAAAAAAGATGAAACCAGTGAGATTCTTTGGAAAGGACTAAAATCTTATAAAACATAATAGAGAAGTGTGTTCTTCCTGCAGTCTTTCAGTCTCCAGTTCCACAGAGGAATAGAATTGTCCATGAAAGTCTATAATATTTTTTTAAACAAAACAAAACAAACAAACAAAAATAACCTATGGCTAAAGTTAGCCATTTTCTTTTAGATGTCCTGGCCTCATTGTTAGTGCTCACCTTCTCGGGTCTTTGCACTGAAAACCACACAAAGAACTAACTATTCCCAGCTCTTTCTTACACTTATGAAGAGGAGAGAGAGAAGCTTCTTTGGACCTTCTACCGCTTCCTTCCCTCAGCACTGTCTGAGGACCAAACATAGGCAAGCCCTTCAATCACATCATACAATGACGCCCTGATAACTAGGGCTGTGTCTACACAGGGGTTAAAGTAAGCCAAAACGGCCCAGAACAGCCCAGAACGCCATTCCGGGGCCCACTATTTTTAGAGGCTCAGCATTCCAGGCCACTTAAAAATAGAAAACGGTGCCAGAACACTTCATTCCAGGGCCCACCATTGAAGAATAGCAGGCTCTGGAACACAGCATTTCAGCACCATTTTCTGTTTTTAGGGGACTGAATGCTGCGCCCCTAAAAATAGTAGGCCCTGGAACAGCATTCCCCTGTGTTCCGGCAGGGCAGGGGAGTGGGTGGAAACATTCTGGGGCAGGGAATAAGCCCTGCCCGACCCTCCCCAATCCCTCCCCTTCAACGCCCCGCCCCAACCCGGGACCTGTCTCCACTCTCCCCGCCCCAGGCTGGCTGGACAAGGGGCCTGCCGGCACCTCCGCCGTCATGCTGCCCCCAGTAAGTACTGTGGTGGCCAGTTCACACTGGGGGGAGGTACTGGGGGCAGGGGGTAAGTATTAGGGGAAGTTGGGGGCTGGGGTGGGTACTGGGGGGTATTGAGGGCTGGGAGGTATTGGGGAATGGATACTGGGAGCAGGGGCTGGGGTGGGGGAAGGCATTTAGGGGGCAGGAGCTGGGGTGTGGGAGGGGCACCCACCCATGCGGGAAGGGGGTGCACCTGATTAGGAGGCTTTCGGGGCCTGCCAAATTATACTTTAACCCCTTTGTCTATGCTAGGAAAAGTTAGTTTGAATTTGTTTATTTGAACTAATAAATTCAAATTTAGTTCAAACTAAACTCAAATTTATTAGTTCGAATTAACAAAGTGGATTAATTCAATTTAATGTTAAGTCAAATTAGTCCACTTTGTTAATTTGGAATTTATTAAATTCTAACTAAGGGTTGATCCTAGTCTGCAATGTCCTTAGTTCGAACTAAGGATAAAAGTAATGGCTTAGTTTGAATTAACTGGTAGATCTTACTCATTCGAACTAAGCTTTCATTAGTTTGAATTAAGGAATTCCTTAATTTGAACTAATGAAAGCCTAGTGCAGATAGGTACTAAGTTAATTCAAATTAAGACTTCTTAATTCGCATTAACTTGCAAGTGTAGACATACCCTACCTGACCTATTACCTATCCTGCTTGAAACAAACCAAAATGGAACTGCTTTCTGTCTTGCATGCAAGTCATATGAAGAAGTTACCTCTTTAGTCAAGCAAAAGGTTTCATTTTTTAAGTCACTGGGAGATAATCTACTTCAGGGCTAAGCCTTCAATCTGTGCATCAAAGCTATTACCTTTCTTCACAGAATCACTTTCTGTTGTCTGGTAAATGTTAATACCCATGAGCATACTCACAGAAGTTGAAAATTTGGCTCAGTTCAGGCATTTAGTGCAGGTAGGCACTAAGCAGATTTTCCAGGCTGCCTGCCAGTGTATTTCAGCTCCGGTTTACAACACTCACTGTTAATATATGAAATACGTGCCTTTCCTGAGCATAGACTCCCAATTGTGTGAAACTGAAAGACGGTTTTATAAAGTGGCCAGATGTCTTATTTGCTGTCCTAGTCTACTGCATTTCACTCACTGGACAAAATCATTTTGAATCTGCTTGTGCAAAAGAAAAAAAGCAAATGCATGATTGTTTTCAGATTCATGCCTTTTAAGTCTCATCTTTGTCCAAGCTCAAGAATAATGGAAAATCTACAATACCCATTTTATTATTTGGTTTAGATTGAGGAGGTCCCAGGAGAATTCACACAGGATGATTTAGCTGAAGATGATGTCATGTTGTTAGATACTTGGGAGCAGGTAAGTTACGTACTTTACAGTGCTTTATGTGGTGACCAAAAGAGTTTACTCCCAACAGCAAATTATGGCTGAACAACAAGCAAGAAGAGAGTAAGGGAATTATCAAAAATGATGGAGGAAGAGTAGAGGGATAAAGCTAATTACATAGAAAAAATAACATGTGAGGATAGAAGGGATTCTGCTTTCTTGAAGTTGTAACTGAGGAAGAAAATTGAGCTCTGTTTTCTCTTGAGCTATTTGACATGCTAGTAGGAGCATCGATGACATTTTTGAAGCATCATGCAGGATTCTGGTGGCATTTTTCATTAATGCTAATGAGAGCTCTTTGGCCCTAAGCCACCACAAATGTTAGCCCATTGATATTTTGGCCTTTATCATACAAGTGAGTGTAATCTCTTCACAGTTCTTTTTGTACAAAAGCCTTTCCAAACTCAAAGTAGCCTGCAGAAGAACATGCCAGCATCTGGCAGTAAAAGTACTTGAGTAAAGAATGGGCCAAATCAAAAGCTCCCGCCAAGCATCTTAGTAAACTGACCTTCTTCAGGAGAACTTCACAGAGATTGGAGGAAACAGAAGTTCTCTCTGCTCCCCCAGCTTGTGGGAGATGAACACCATTATTCAGCAGCTATTACTACAGCCCATGAGCGGTCTCCATATATCCTGCGCCCCTCCAGGCAAAGGGGTTTGGCCTTTGAATAGGATCCATCATGCCTTCACACCCTAACCCCCATCCATACTTACAGGAAGAGTTGTTATAGAGCACTGCTGCACAGTGTGTAGGAAATAAAGATTGTCTGCATAGCAGAACCAGGTTGGATTTGGCCCAGTAAACATAATCATTGAATTATAGAAGATTAATGTTGGATGGGACCTCAGGAAGTCATCTAGTCCAACCCCTGCTCAAAGTGGGACCAGACCCAACTAAATCACCCCAGCCTAGGTTTTGTCAAGCCGGCACTTAAAAAACTTGAAGGATGGCAATTTCACCACCTCCCTTGCTAACCGCTTCTACTGCTTCACTGCCCTCTAAATGAAAAAGTTGTTCCTAACATCAAACCTAGACCTCCTGCACTCACTCTCTCTCCCTCTCTCTCTCCCTCTCCCTCTCTCTGCCCCCAAACACCACAGACTGCAAAATTCTGGTTATTAGTAACAAAGGCAGAATTCATTGCCCTGCTTTCTGATCAATACAAGCTGGAGGGAAGGAGGGGATTTCAGCATGGGTTATAATAATGAACTTGATTGCCCATTCCTTTGATTTATGTAAAGTAAATGTCCAGTGCTACCCAGTTCTGTTTAGTTGTGTTTTCCATCCATTTTGCATGACTACACAAGGTGCAAAGCAGAGGAGACTCTATAACTTGAAAAAGCAGTGTAAATAAGATCAGAATCTGAGCCAGTCACCATACCAATAGGACAATTAAACTTTTTAATCTTCTGTTTACAGGTGTTTGTCTGGATTGGTAAAGATGCTAATGAAACCGAGCGAAGTGAATCTGTGAAATCTGGTAAGAAATGAGTTTGAAATGCTTATTGAAATTGATTCAGAGATGAATGAAAGAGAAGATGTGAAATGGTCAACACTTTAATTATACTAAGCATGGTATTTAAAAGAGTTAGTGAGCTTGGGTAGCAATTAACTCTGAAGCTTCCATGATTAGGTTATTCCTTCTTTATGGATAATTTTAAACAGCGCAGTGGTCACCAAAAAAATCAACAGTATTCTTCTCAAATGTACCTGTCTCCACTCCCCGCACAGAACCTGAATTGGGAGTTTGGTATGTGAAGTGACTCTAGAACTTTCATTTTTTTAAAACACCCCCTCTCATAACATATGACAGCTGCGATGTTAATTAACACAGCTGAGCTATCATACCAAGGTTTATACTGAAAATACTGACACTCCCTTGCCTTCTGCAGCCACTTCTACCTAGGTTTTTTCAGGCTTTTACTAGCATCACTAAGTGATACTGAGGCCATTGGATTTAGCCATAAGGCTCTTCCTTGGGAAAATGATAGTGAAGCATCTACACTTCAGCAGCAATACTTAGCCTTCACTAGTTCTAGAGCTAAAGAGTTGTTATAGGGTAGGACCCAGATGATCAGGATAAAGACCAAAATGCGTGTACCTTGGTTTTTAAACTGACACCTGAAATGAAAATTCTGAAACTTTCACTGATAGCTGAGAGAAACCAATAGCTATTTGATCATTTTGATCTATTTAAGTCAATTCAGTTTAATAATAGCCTTGTTTATTTTGCTGAGGATTTTAGTTCTTTTCCCCATGTGAATGAACTAACACTTTTTTTAAAATTGTTTACTGTTACCTCTTTAGCCAAACATTATATTGAGACAGATCCTTCTGGAAGAGATAAGGGAACTCCACTTGTTATTGTGAAGCAAGGACATGAACCTGCTACTTTCACAGGCTGGTTCCTGGGCTGGGATTCCAATAAATGGAAAAACTGAACTATCGGTGAAGGCCTCTGCTACAAAGAGAACAGCAATCTAGTCTCTTGCATTTTTAAACATGAGCTTGAAAAATAATATTGATGCAGTTGTTGTCACCCATTCCACAGCGTTCGTGTATTCCTTTGAGTAAAATAGATTTTCTTTGCATTGGAAAGGTTAAATGAGATGATAAACTAGTAACATAACTTCTTGGTGGTAGGTTGGGGCTTTTACAAAGTAACTATGTAGAGTGATACAATAGGTTTGGGTCTGAAATGCTTTTTTCAAAGAAAAACTATATCCATCTCCATTTACAAACTAAAATACACCTGTGGGCTAAATTCTGCTTTTTACAGCAGCATAACAGAGCAGAATTTGGCCTAATAAGGACTCACTGAAGTTGAAGGGAAAGAATCCCAGAAGCAGGACCGAGCCCCAGTTTACCTAAAGGGTCAAAATCCTGGCACCCTTATTAGTATAAAACTTCCACTGCAGTCTGAATCAGGAATGGGAGCTCTGTCCTTCAGGAGGTCAAAGAGGATTCTGAGCATGCCAATGTGAAAATGGTTCACATGGTCTAGTAATGGATAAAATCTGAGCAGAGAAGGCACTATAGACTGGAATGAATGTGATATAAACATACATCATCATGAGGCCCAGCAGACTTGTCTATGACAGACGCTGCTTCTGTAGAGCCCTTGGACACGACTAGCTACATGCTATTGTTCCTCCTCAAGTTCTTACCCACACTTAAGTGAGCTGTTGCTCCTAAATGATATCTGTAATCACTGACACCCTTAAAAATGGCTGAATATACATTGTTTCATTCACCTGACAATAAGCACACACTGTATATCCCAGCCGCAAGTTACCTCAGACCACCAGGTTCATGTTTCCCCAGTCATCAGTTCCATGCAGGTGTAGAGATTGCTCATAGTGCCAAAGTGTGTTGTATGTTTTTCCTCAGTGTGCAGAAGACTGGGCCTCTTCACATAGTTTCTGAGCAAACTTTGAATGTGCTGTGCCAATGTTTTGGTGAACCACTTTTCCTTCAGCAGCACTGAGTAGGCTAGGAAGATGCAGCTCTGAGTAAGCAATGTCAGATCTGACCCCCCCTCCCCTCCAAAACTGCAAGGAATTACCTAGTCACATAACCCCCCATAAAGTTAACCAAGCCCATTCAGCTTCAGACCCTTAGCAGTGCTTTGAACATTTATCCTGTAGTGTTCATTTTGATGTCAGTACAATGGTAAATCATAGGGACTCAGTGCCAACATGAATTTTTAAATTGTGCCTAATTGTGTTTTTTACTTGTACTTTTAAATGGGTTTGAAATGGAATTTTAAACTTGCTTTTTTATATTTTTTTCTGCATGGCTAATGATGAATTTTAAGCTCAGTAAAGCCAAAAGAGTGAAAACAGTCTCAACTTCATAGTCAATATTATTTAATATAGTTGCATGGCTGGGTAATTGACAGCCTAAGAGCCAGAGAATAATGCGCAACATTAAAAGCAAACTTTAAGTCTAATTTTAAAGAGGTGGGAGGTGGAGAAGGTGAATTCTGGGAATCTGTTAGCTTTAAGTGTTTGTTTAAATCTATATTAATGCAACTTCTCTGTATTTGGATGTATCATTTAATGTGAAAAAAAATTACAAAACACAGTATTATAAGTATTTGTGGAAAGCTGATTTTTTTTCCTGCTGTAATATTCCTGTTTGTTGTGTGTTCCCATTGATATTTGACAGATCACAACCAGTAAAGAAGGGCAAACACTCACTTCCTTTTTAGGGGAACAATTTAATTAGCTAGGAATTAACCCTCTACTGATGCAAACTGGAGCTGTGCCAATTTATATCCACAGCAATTGGACCCAGTGTACCAACTCATACAGAGACATCGCATAGTTATATAAAACATGCTTCAACTAATGTCTGAGCAGCCAAGAAGCGCATGTTTATCAGCATATTATTTCATCTATTAGAGAAATTAATAACGTTGTGATCAAATTATTCAGCCCGTTATCCATTTCCTCTTTGAAGCACTGCCCAAGACACACTATGGGTAATATGCATAAATGGGTAATATGCACACTATGGGTAATATGCATTTTATGTTTTGAAAAAAGGATGTCCTCTGCACTTCTGAGAGACTGCAAGAACTGAGAACTAAAGAGAAGGAATATTAAAAAGAAGAATTTACAACATTAATTGATCAATTGGTGGGATTTATACAGACTATGGACAGTCATCAAGCTGTCACTACCTTCTCCCTTTTAACACTCGTTGCCATCTCAGATTATATTATAAAATATGTCTTAATTGTCTTATAAACAGGATTTGATTTCACTTATGCAGCTGCGGTCAAAATCAAGCTGTGTTTTAACTGTGTTACAGAACAATGTTACAGCTCTGATCTTTACAGGGCTTTTTCAATATATTCCAAAACACAGATAAAACGAAGCAAGCTTTGGATCACATACGGTGACCAGATGTCTTTATTTTATAGGGACAAGCTAACCCTGATATTTGGGACTTTGGCTTATGTAGGAACCTCTTACCCCATACTACCTGTCCCAGCTTTTCACACTTGTTATCTGGTCACTGTAGACTCACATGCAAGGTAAACTGTTATGACTTGAGCAAGGGGCACTGCAGTGTTATAAGAAGTTCTCCTGACACAGTGATTACAACTGGGTAGGTGGGCATTAGGGCCTTATGACTGAAAAAGTGTTATCAATTGTATTTAAACACAATGGTGGCTAGCATGACTCCACAGCATTTCACAGACCAGTGAGGGGTTTTTTGTTTGTTTTTGTTTTGTTTTGTTTTGTTTTGTTTTTTTAAATCTACGTTATTGATTCTTTTAAAAAGAAAAGCATCCTTGTCCACACTGGCCAATGGAGCTGTGCTCAGCTTTATTTAGGTGCCAAACTCTAGGCCCCCAGATTTGGAAAATGTGTCCAATTTGTCTCTGACAATGCCCACAATGTGGTAGATGTGACACAAACAGGGTTTCCAGTTCTACAACTTCAGATTTATTAAAGACTGATTAAGGTAGGTTTCCAGACACTATTGAGGAAAAATCTATGTGGCAAATCCTATAACTAAAGTATATATTATCAATGAGAGTTGTGACTGCTTAATACCTTTGAAAATAAGACTACTTTTATTTAAGGACATAAGTAGGTCCCACACAGGAAACACATCTTTCTTGTTGCACAGAGGCTAGAAAGGAAAAATGTGAGTATATAAACACTCAGAATTGCATGCAAGGGTGAGCTACATCTTGTGTTATTACCAAACAATAGAGGGCACTCTTTGCCCATTTATAACACCAAATTATTGCACTAGGATTGTCTTCTCTAGAAGACCAAACTAAATCTCTAATGATATTATAATAGTGATCATATGTGCTGAAGGTGGTAAATAGAGTATAATGCATGGACATATACTTTAGGTGAAACTGAAAGATAACAGTTGAAATCCTTAGACCCAATAGGCCATATTAGGCTTATAAGTGGCATTAGCAATTTACAATAACCTGGCCAGCTGCAGAATCAAAGAAACAATAAAGGAGGTGGGAACATGGCCCACCCTGCCCTCTATCCATCAGCAGAACTGACAAGGACCCAGTGGTGAAGTGCAGTATAGATGGTGGCAGTAGATGCACTCTCTGGACATACCTGAGTCTGCGTTACTGAAGCTGAATGCTTTCCAGAGCTCTTCCTGGACCAGCATGGCTCCCTGCCATTTCAGTGTGGGGGCTTCCTTTTAAGGCAGGCTTGAACCTAAAGCAGGGGTCTCAAACTCAAATCACCATGAAGGCTGCATGAGGCTAGTACAGGGCCCATGAGGACTAGTAGCTTAGCCCAAGGGCTGCACCACTGAAACCTTTTCATATAACAATATTGCAAATATCGGTAACGATAGTGTCATTGAGGGCTACAAGAAATAGCTTTGGGGCCACATGCAACCCACAGGCCATGTAGTTGAGACCCCAGGTCTAAAGTGAGCAAATACATTAAAGAAATTGCTAGTACCCTGGGGGTAGGGGATCACCATTATAATAATCACACTTCTAAGCCGAACCAGGCTGCAAGACACCCATTACATGATTCTGTAACAGGTCCCATTTGACACATCATGCCTCAGTGTGAGACTCAGTTTTCTCCCCAAAATATTTGCTCTTTTTTTTTCTCAGTGAACCTGGGCCCCTGTTAGGCAATGTCTACACTTACACTTTAAATCCAATTAATGATGATTAATTCAATTTAAAGCATTGCATGGCTACACTATCTTTTCTTTGTTCAAAATACAGACCTCCCTCAATTTGAAATAAGGAAAGATCATTTCAAAATTATAAAACCTCCCTTAAATTTGAAATGACAGTTAACTCAAACTTATTAGTTCAATTTAATTCAATGTAGCTGTATTAATTCGACCTAACCATTAGTTCAAATTAACATTTTTAGCCC
>ML681964.1:25044290-25056084 GCA_007922195.1 Podocnemis expansa | reverse complement strand
ATTAGCCATGCTCACCACCACAGTGTTGGTGTGCCTGCCAGGCAGGGCTGGTCCGCCCATATACAGGGCCGTCCCCTAAGGGGGCATGGGGCCCCAGGTGAATTGCCCTCTGTGGGGCTGCCCACTCTCCCCCCCCCAGTACTAGGGGTGGGGCTGGCGGCCCCGGGGGCAGGCCCCTGTGGTGAGCCAGCCAAAAGGGCAGCCTGCTTAAGTGCTGCCGGTCTGCGCCACCGCCCCCCTGCCCCGGCCATGTGCACTGCTCTCGGCTCTGTGCTGGAGCAGTGGGGAGGGGGCAGGAGGCTGGGGTGGGGGGGTAGCAATACTGGCCCCGCACTACCTCCTGCCCTCTCCCCGCTTCTCTGGCACAGAACAAAGAGCAGCGCATGTGGTGGGGAGGAGGGGTGGCCAGACTGGCAGCGCTGAACCGGGGCGCTGCTTTTGGCCAGCTTGCCCGGTCCCTGGCATGGGGGCTGCAGCAGTGCAGGCTCCGCAGGGCCCCCCAAAGCTTGCCCTACCCTATGAACGGCCCTGCCCATATAAGCGACCTAGGCGGTCCCCTAGGGCATCTCTGCTGCCGAGCCCCAGGAGCCTCATGTGGGACTGTCCTGAATCTTTTTTCCCACAGCACACAGGTGCAGAAGAGCCAGCCTGCCTGCTGAGTTCAGCTGCCTCCCCGCCCTGGAGCATGCAGCTGAGTCAATAGCTTCGGGTGGAGAGAGGGACCTTCAAATCCCTCCTTTCTGTGGCAGCACACAGCAGCAAGCGCTGACTTCACTCCAGCAGCCCCACAACACACAGGACAGGTCAGTGCTGTGGTGGAGGGGACTGGCAGACCCTTGGCGGGATGGACTGGGCAGGGGATTGCCCTGCCAGGCCTGGGATCAGGCCAGCTGCAGGCATTGCTCCTTAGTCTCTGGAGCAAGGCTGGGGGTCGGGCAGGTGGAGGGTGGGTGGGCTGGAGGATTGTGCCCTGGCCTCTGTGGCTGGGCCAGGGGTCAGGCTGGAGGACCACCCTTTGGCCTCTGCGGCTGGGCCAGGAGTTGGGCAGGTGGGGGGGGGGGCAGGCGAGAGGATCACCGCTTGGCCTCCGCGGCTGGGCCAGGGAATCGCCCTTCAACCTCCAGGAGTCACGCTTATAGGCCTCGGGGATCCAGAAGGCAGGGGTGAGAGGTAATTGGGTGGCCCGAGGATCGAGCTACCCCTCACCCCCAGCCTCTGGCCAGGCCACTGGCCAAGGATCCTCCTCACCCCTCCCCGAGCTCCTGGGTCAGGTCAGCTGTGGGCAGGCCTGGCCAGAGGTCCCTCTCCTACAAGCCCAGATGACTTCTCTATATTGAATTGGTGATGGGAATCATAGTACACCTAGGGTGCCAAAAAAACCTTGGGCTGACCCTGCTTCCACTTGTGCATTAAGTAAAAACTGTGACTACTCATCTGTCAGAGCCGTACTCTCATCCTCTTGCCAGGGGAAAAAGTGTGCAGTGCAGTTCCTTTTTTGCTAGGCATTTTTTTTTCTTCTTTCCAGGCTGTGTGTTTATTTAAAGAAGGCAAGGTCAAAACAATGTGTCTCCAACTTGGAGTGGAACATTGTGAGGTTTGTGCTGGTCCATTGTGTTAAAGGAATGGAGTTCTCAACGACTGTCTTTGTTCAAGGGTGTAAGATTATGTTTTAGATATCCTGAGCCCAGGTCATGGAGTTCTTTGGAGATAAGGACTGAGATTATTAACTTGATTTGAAATTCAAGGGGAATCAAGGGTAGCCGGCAGGGGACAGATGCAATGTGGTCACAGAAGCCTGTGTCATTGAGGAAATGTCCTGCAGCATTCTGTACTACTTGAACTTTCTGAAGTGCTGAGCTGGCCCCTCCTGCAATTATCAACATGGTTCTCTTACACTGGCCATATACTCACTTGAAGCTATATTTCCATTACAGTGTTGCTGGAAGGCCCCAGGCTCAGCAGATGCATATTTTGGCCCTTTCTGCCCTTGTACTACCTTTTGCAATCCTTCCCATGCACCTGCTCCTCTCGTGCATATCTGCTCTAGAGTAAAGCCCTCCAACCTAGTCCTATAACTCCTGCTGTGCTATAAACTCTAAATTAACAATGTGCTGGCTGGGATTTCTCCAATTTACTTTGATTATTCCTCCAAAATAATTAGAAGCATAGTGATCCTTCAGAGTATAAATAGCTGGGATTACAAAATCATTGCATGCAAAGCTACAAAAAGACACTACAGGGAGAGTGAGCTCAGCAAAGTGTATGTCCTCTTTTCCTTCCCACCCAACCCCAAATTCCAGAACTGACCAGAGAACCTGTAAGGTGGGATTCATGGCATATAAACAAAAAGCAAGGGGTATAGCCTCCCTCAAGAAACCATTAATCACATTTTTAAAAATGTATTCCTTTTCTATACTTAGAAGCATAATAGTTATTCAAAAGATAGCCATCTCATAGCTTACTTCTAGCTGCATAACATTCTGAACCAGATCAATGCTGTTGTAAACTGGTGCTATGAGGATACGTGCAATTGGAAGCCTATGGCTTGGGAGAAGATCTCGGCCTATGCCCTACAGTGAAGCAGAAAGACTAAGTGGTAATACTGTTTCTTTATTCTAATGAAGTTTTTTGTTCCATATGGGAGACAAGCTGCTCCCTCTGTGTGAAATGTTTCTGTTATTACATAACAGGTATGACTCTCAATGATTTCACAGGAATTGCACCTATTTATGTCAAGCCTGAATTTGGGCACCTGCCTGAGGTGATTGCACAAAAAGCCTAAAACACAGGTTTGTGCTACCGTTAAATCTTTCCTATGCCAGTATTAGATGTGTATCATTCACAACTATGTGTAAACAAAATCATTGCTGATTGGTGTCTTACAGCATTTCCTGCTAGGCAAGGATTTTTACTGAGCTGCCAAGGTGAGGTGCATATCAACAATAAAATGAAGTTTATGGGTATTTCCTGCCATAAAAATTTCCATCATTGATACCACTGAGTTGAACACCATTGGTAGGAGTATTGATGGAAGCCTTGAAGCATGCAAGGATACAGGTGATGCATAAGTAGGTAGCGTGAGGTCTTGTGGTTAAAATACTGGATGACACCTTTGCAGATCCACTGCAATCTCCTTGTGTGACTTTAAGTAACTCATTCAATCTTTCTGGACCTCAGTTCCCTGTCTATAAAATAAGGATAGTAATTCATTGCTTCCACCTTTTGCGTATCTCTTTAGAGCTCCTCTAGTGAGGGACTATCTTTTACAATGTGGTTGTAGAACAAGGCCTTGATCTCAGTCAGGTCCTCTAGGTGTTACAATACTAATCATAATTCAGACAGCTGCCAGGGTGGCTGGTGGCATGTCAAGGCTAATCCTGCAGCAGGAGGGTTAGCCTGAGTGCAGGGCTAAACTCAGCATTTAAAACACATGCAACTGACTGGAGACTTTTTTACACTGTGCTAATGAAACTGGTTTAGCTTCACTGGTGACAGCAACTGTGGAAAACTTTATAAGGAAAAAGAAGACTAGTGTCAGACAAGAGCACAGGTTTGTGCAATGATGAAGTTCTAATGAAAAAAAGCCCTGTTAGCACTAGTCAGGGTTAACTGCTGGAGAACTGTGCTAGCAATGACTATCGGTACCTCCACATTAGATAATGGTCTTGCCTTTTCAACAACAGAGCAGCTGCACTTGTGACTCCAAGTGTTAAGGGAGACAAGATCCCCTAGTCATGAAAACCATCATGCTCATCTTTCGGCCCAATGCACGTGCTTTCAGTATGTCTAACCTCCTCCCTCCCCCTAATACTCACACATTGCTGGATAAACAAGGTTCGGATTTTTCTTGTGTAGACAAGGACTGCGTTTAAATGTGCCTGCTGCTGTCGTGGATCTAAGATTGACAGGGCCTTAGGTGAGCTTCTTTTTTACCACCTCCATTACCCATGTAATTACCCAGAAGCCATGTTTATGTGGTTTCAGCACATCGATCTAATGTGAGGGGATCCCGTATACTGCAAAATTTGTGAGCTGAAGAGAATACTGCACTCATGCTGCCCATTGACAGCAGGATCAATATAACTGATGAGTCTCCTATTCAGTTGGATGCACTCCAGTTTTGCATTTGTACCGGTCTTTCCCTGCTAAATATTACTCTGGTGGTGTTTTTTTGTTTCACATAGTTTTGTAACAGCAAAAGACTGAAGCTGGGGACACTAGAGTTGCTGGGGATTTGTGTTTGTTTAAAGCTTCAGCTGTTGGAGGTTAAGAAATGCTTAAAGAGGTGCTGAGTGCTGCATGTGTTAGACTGCTGGAGCCCGGATCTCTTCACAACCGGGGATCAGAGACAAGAAATGTTAGGGGAGTCCAAAGGGTGCTCACTTAAAAGTTGTTGTGTGAAGGTACTGAGATGAAAGCTCATGCAGTGTTATGTCTGTAGCGTAAATGAGAAGTCTAAGGTTTAAGCTACCGTTAAGGATGTAGGATCAGTGTCTAGCACACTGTTGCAGGGTTTCAGCAACAGGTCCTAGAATGAGGCTTTTAGTTGTCAATGTAGGGGGGGGAACAGCGGTCCAAGTGTTGCTTTGTCACAGAAAGCTCTGTAGCAACCTCTTGGATCTCAGGTTGGACCTGTATGTTCCCATCTGCTGTAGCAGCACCTTTCTGAGGTGCCCACCATCTTACCCTGCCTCCTTCCTGCCCCTATTTCTGCCACTGCCCCATCACTGGCAGAGATGCCAAAATTCATAAGTGTTGCTGCATGAGACTGGGGTGTGAAAGACTTAGATTAGGCATCTGATTTGCCAGCTACAGGAACACACACCCCACTACACCCCAGCTGCTACAGAGGCAGGAGAACAGCCACTGCAGCCAATAGAGTTTGTCTTCTGCATGCAGGCCTGGGGCAACAGGACAGGACTGGCCAGCCCACAAATCACCAGGAGCACTGGCTAAGCAGGGACGGTCTTAGTGATTCTGGGGCTCTGGACAAAAGAATGGGCCTCCTCCCTGGCCTTGCTACCACCATCCCAGGGCCCCCTACGCCTCATCGGCCCCTCACTGCCTCCTCCCAGGCCTCACCAAGGCCCCTGCCCCATGTGCCTCCCCAACCACCTTGGTACCTCCCAGCCCTGCCCCGCACCTTACTGGTTGGAGCTGCAAGGGCACTGTTGTTCCCAGGACCGGCCACTCCTGCCCTGGCCCACAAGTGAGCATGCACCAAGCAGGGAGCTGGGAAATTTAAAACAGACAGCCCCACCTCCCAGAATCTCTGTGGGCAGTGGCCACCACAGCATGGGTCCCTGGCCAGTTGTCCAGGCTGCCCCATAGCTAAGACGACCTGTGCTGGCTAGGCAGTGGCAGCTAGGGAGGACATGCAGCCACTTAGAAGCAGTAACCCAGGAAGGGGAACTCCAGGCCAAAATCAACGCAGCTCCATTAGCAGCCAAGGACAGGAGTGTTTGCCCCAGCACAGGGAGTCTGAGTCCATCCAGAGGGAGGGACAATTTGGGGGTTATATCCAGTCTCTCATGGGTGAAATCCACCCCTATTTTATTCAGTTGGTGGACATGTTTGTACTGCAGCCAAAAGAGGGCTTCCCTGCTCTAACAGGTGATTGTGCTAGCTCTGCTTGAACTAGAAATCAATAATACAAAAAATAGCAGCATAGCCAGGAATAGCTCAGGCCAGCTACCCAAACAGAGATCCACAGGTCCAGGTTAGTTTCTGCTTGAACAGATAGCCCAAGCTGACACCCATGCAACCCCCCCCCCTCCACTGCTATTTTTAGTATGCTCCAACAGAGCTAGTGGGTCTGTCTGCCTGAGCTGGGACGCACACTCCTAGCTGCAGTGTAGACATACCCTGTATCATGCTGGCATCTGCTCACTGACTTCTTATCTCAGAATACTGGTCGCTGGAAGCTTGGTGCTGAGCAGAGCTTGGGACTATCATTTGTTTTTCCCCTAATTTGATCTTGCCCTGCAGCCCATCCCTAGCATGGGTAAGCCACACTTCCCAATAGTTCTCCCTCCCTGGCACAGTTTTAATTAATGGAACTAGCGATGTGTCTGAACTGGAACATCAACTGCAAAATCCCTTTAACTCTGGATTTTGGAGAAGTCCAGAGTCAAACATCTCAGCTTTGATCAACTTCCATAAAACATGGATTTGCATTAGAATGATGAATCTAAAGCACTTTGTTGGAATCCAGACTTGGGTCTGATCTTCCCAGCTCAGGCTCCATGCTACACAGAAGATGGAGGATTAGTGTTCTTCTCATTATTGCAACCAGGCTCACTCTCCCCTCCCCCAGCACAGTTCTGACTCCCTTATATGAACACCATGAACTCCGGTCCCCCAACACACACTCATTTTTTAACCACTAATCTTATTTTTCAGTGTGAGCTTCGTTTCACTCACTAATTCCAACAGCTGGGAGGATGTGTCACATAGGAAGCACAGGCTGGAGCAGAAGATTATTCCGGCTTGGGAGGAACCAGGCCAGGCTTGCTTTCCCTTAGACTCTAGACCTGCCTCCAGCAGCCAAAACCCTTTTCTTTTCCTGCTATAGAAGCTGCCTACAACCTAAGAACAATATCTAGATGCCAGCTATGCTCTCCATTGGGATTAGCTAGTTTTCTATTTTATTCTGGTAGCCAATAGAATCCAATGACATCATTGCAGGATAGCACAGTTTGCTGAATTTTTCAACTTGCACCCAAAATATACACAGCAAACAGATTTGGATGTCTCATGTCCTCATTTTGTTGATTGTGGAATGAAATGGCTCACACAGTTGAAGTGTTGGAGGTCACCTTCCTGAATCTAACATGCTTTTCTAAAAATTTGCTATAAGAGAAGAATGACAGGCCTGATTGCATTATAGAAGGAAATTGCTAATCAGTAAAAGCCAAATCAAAGGCATTTCTATTTTTTCCCCCTCAGTAAGCAATTTACATTGTGCTCTGGTTTCACTGACACTGACGTCAAAAGCAGCTGAAGACTAAGAATTGCCAGCATCAGTTCCTTATTAAAATATAGCTCTGGCGGGTATAATTTGACTATGATATGTGTGTGTTCTGCTAAGTCTTCATCACCCTAGGGAAAATGCATCTGTGTCACTCTTCTAACCTAGTGATAAATATGCTATAGCCATAATATTTCTGTGGCTGAATAGAACTATTCTTTAATTTTAAATGCATTATTAGAAATACAGCATTGTTTAAAGATACCAAATTCAGTGCTGAAATAATGGATGTGATGTCATTATTAAAACTAAGGGACTAAGATAGGTTGTTATTAAATAGCGCAATGATTGTACCAAACATGAAAACAAAGTGCTGCCTACATCCTCACTATGATTCAGAGTATATGTGCAATAAATATATATAGGATGTATTTAGTATTTTAACATGAACTTTCAGTTTAGGTTTCATTTTCTAGTTCTCTTATAATTCGAAGTCATTAACCTGGTATCACTGAAAATATTTTTGTGTAGCTGCAGATGTGAGTAACAACTTTGCCCACATCATTGAAAGTTAAATTACAATTTTTCTCTTATTTAGTAGCAAATGCTTGGTGATGCTTTTCTCAAAGTACCACAAATTTAAAATAATCTCCACTTTATTAGAATGAAGAGTATTTGGAATCTACAGATTCTCCTTGTGCCTCAATTTTGTATTTAGGCTTTATGTGTTTTTTTTTTATATGTTAACCTCAAGGGATTTTATCTATGATATGATGAATACAAGAAATAGTAGGGGCATACTGCAAGCATGCCCTTGTTATTAATCTGTCATCCCAAATGCACACTGAATTTATTTAGGGGGTACCATGTAGAATTTAGAAACTGGGATCAGGACTCTTACTTTCTAGTCCAGCTTCAGCTCCTGATTTGCTGAGAGGCATAGGTCAAGACATTACACACCAGGTTACCCACCTGTCCTATAATAATTAATAATGCTTTGAATTTACATAATCCTTTTCTTTTAAGAATCTCAATCAGATTTAAGAAATTCTTTCATAGGAGGTGTTCTTAATTTTTAATAACCCAGTGTTTGTGAAATGTCTTGAGATCCATGCATGAGTCAATAACAACCTCAGAAAGTCTCTTTCTTCTAACATCTATTCTATACTCAAAAGTTTTGTGGACATAGCTATGTCAGTTGAGTTGGGGGCGGGGGGCATGATTTTTGCTAACACAGATACGCCAACAAAATCTCCAGTGTGGACATATGAATCTTAAAGTAGTATAACTCATTCCAAAGTACAGTACTATCACTTTAAAAGTAAATTAATTAAAGCAGGATAAGATTCCAGATAAAGAAATTTGTGTGTGGCCACAAGGCAGTTTATGTCAAAAAGCTGGTTATACTGAAAAGGCTTTCCTGAGAAGATAAACACGAACCTGATAGAAATACTGCTCTTGACTAGGCAACAAGCAACCGGCTGGGGTAAGTGTTCATAATTCAGTTACTTATACTAAGCCATGTTATGTGAGAATCTACTTTGTTGTTTTTAATATTAGTATCACTTTTAGAATTGTGTTTAAAATTATCCCTGCTGTGATGGTGTTAACACATACCTCAAAAATCAGCACAATATTTCTGTATCAACCCTCAGTTAAAACAAAACAAAACAGAACAGAACAAACACAACCCCCCCAGTTAATTTCACTGATATGTCATTTATTTTTCTGTTGAAACTAACAGGAAGCTTAACATTTTACTGTCTTTATTTTTTCAACATTCAAAAATCACAGCTGTCTTTGGTCTAGCAAGCCCAATAAGTCCTGCCTACATTGAGTCTCTGCCATCATTATGTTTTTTCTTTAAAACCCCAGATTCAGAAATGCAAGGCACATTCAGCAGAATGGATCATCAAAGGCATCAATATCAACCTTCCTCGGAGAATAACTGTGTCTTTCTATCAGGTGACAAGGTAAGGCATCAACATAAGGCATCAATACATACATTCAGACGTGTTTTACTTTTGAAAACAGCTTCCAAAATGAGAATTTATACCTCCAGTGGCAAGAACTGATAATTACTGAACTAATCATCCTGTAGTCTTCTTCATTGGTACCTTGAAACTGTAATGTAGAATGTGGGGTTTTTTAAATCATATTATCTGTGAACTGAAAGAAAACAACGTCCGGTGCACACACTCACTTAAAAATCCCTCCAAATGGATTTACTGTCGTTACACTGCAAGATTTCATTCCTTCCATATAACAAAATTTTCTGCTTGGCATATTAATGATTTGCTGCCAAGTTAGTCTTCAGTTGTCTGTGCATTTCACCCTCAATGAACAATGAGTCCAATCTTGAACTTATTGAAGTCAACTGGAATTTTTTTCCATTAACTTCAACAAGCAGTATCAGCCACCAAATCTTCTCAGGCCAACATAAGACTTCTAGTGCTTAGGCAGACAGTGAGTTGACACTACTATTTATCATGCACAAGACATTCATACCACTGTTATCTTGTTCTACCATCCTTCATTTCCCTTTTTCCTGTTCCTTCCACTTGTTTTATCTTAATCCTAGATTGTGAGCACCCTAGGATAAGTACTGTCGTATATGTGTTTGTAGAGCACCTAGCACAAGAAAGCCCTGATCCTTTATCGGGGCTGTAGGCACCACCACTGTTGTAACTAATGTATGTACAATTATGCCAAATCTATTTCATCTGAAATCTTAGAAACTGTGACAAATGTCAAGGGTATGTCAAAGCAGAATGTGCTTTCATGAGTGAAACTGAAGATCCTCACACAACAGCTTAAGCAAATTTGTGAAACTCCATCAGTGATACCAGAAAAATCTCTTTGGCTCCAGGTGGCAAGAACTACATTGTTTCAGTGCAGCCAGTGAAGATTGTTTAGGTTTGAGGAAAACCCAATCCAGACTGATTAGAGCTGGCATGTTTTTTAGTAGACGTGTCAAAGGGGTGTCCCTCAGTGGGTGAGTGGGCCTGCCTGGCCCTGATCAACCTGTGCAACTGGCCTCCAGTGTGGTCCTGTGGGGTTGAGTAGAGTGGCCTGGTGGGAGCTTGGGGGAGCGATGTGATTAGTATAGGAGATGGGGGTCTTAGAGGAGCAGGGGTGGCCAGAACAGCCTGGTAGGGGGCTTGAGGGAGCAAGGGTGAGTAGATCAAGAGGTGCAAGGTGCCAGGGAACAGGATCAAGAGTTGGAGATGGGGAGCAGTGGTTCTACTGCGATGGAACCACTCTGTCAGGGGCATTGCTGGTAACAGCTGTCACAGGAAAATCCCTGCTGTAGCACAGGACACTGGAAATAGATGTATAGGAGAATCCCTGTGATTCCTTCCCAGTCTGTCCTTCGATAGTCCACTGAGCACATGTGAAGTCCAGGTGAAGGTGACATCTGGGAAGGCTGAGATTATTTTGAGGATGGGTCACATCTGGGACATGGCTCAAAGTAGGGAAGTGTGGTCTGACTTGCCACATAGCCCATGTGTACACGTATTTGCTGTGAGGTTTATTTTTTTTCTAATATCATTTTGTAGCCTGTTAGACTGAGTTGCTGACAGAAATGGTCCCCAAGGCTAAATGACTTTGACACCCCTGTTGTATAGTGACTTAAGTGGATTTTTCACATGAGCTATCAAGCAAGAAAGTAATTCTGTATTTTTTTCCTTTTAAGTTGGTTCCGCCTAACACCCTTCTATTGAAACAAAGAAATGTGTTATAATGGCCTGAATCCTGCACTCATTTAAGTCAATGGATATTTTACTATTGACTAAAATGGAAACTATTTTGGCCTGTTTTGTACAACTCTGCTTAATTTTGCACTGAAATAAGAACATAAGAAATGGCTATTTTCAGATTTATGGTCCATCTAGCCTAGTATCCTGTTTTTCAACAGTGGCCAGTGCCAGATTATCCAAAGACAAGAAACAGACCAGGGCCATTATCAAGTCAAGAGATACATCCCCTGTCATCAAGCCCCAGTTGCTGGCATGAATACAACATATATTTACACAGACACAAATAAAGTCTCCTAATCTCTGTAAGTGCTTACAGTCTGAAAAAAAAAATAAATGGAGAAGATGCAGTTTTGCTGTACAAGAAAACAGATCTTGTAGAACTCATGCAGGTATCCTGGAGCTGTGTTTCTAAATCACACTAAGTGTGTAACAGGGTTCACTTGCTGCTAGGTCACCACCTCCTGGTTGCCCAGAGGACTGGCTCCTTCCAGACCCGATGCACCCTTCTGTCGCTTG
This sequence comes from Podocnemis expansa, assembly GCA_007922195.1. Classification (NCBI taxonomy): domain Eukaryota; kingdom Metazoa; phylum Chordata; order Testudines; family Podocnemididae; genus Podocnemis; species Podocnemis expansa. The sequence goes on along the minus strand of ML681964.1, from coordinate 25,044,837 downwards.
TACTTGCACTCTGTCATCTCCCTACAACTAAAAGCGATCTTTCTTTGTGGCTTGGCCCTCCGGACACATCAGCGTCTGGTTTCCCTTTCAGGAGCTATCAAAAAGTCTTAGTAACATAACAGTCTTCTTCCTCACCTTGCCAGTTCTTCCATGGCTGGTACAGAAACTCAGACCATGCTCTACTCTGGGTTCCAGCTCAGGGCCCTTTAATCAGCAGCTCAAGGTCTTCAGTGTCTTTTCCCTGCTGTCATTTCCCTGAGCCTTATCCTATTCTGCCTATCCTAGGTTTTAGCTCCACAGTCCTTCTGAGTGAACCTTTCTTTCACAGCCTAGAGCCCCAAGGGTTTCTAGTCTTCCCTCACTAATATTCAGTAAATAGGGAGAAGCTCCCTCACTGCTGTTCCCTTCTGCTGCCAGCTTCCTGGTTTATCCTAGCCCTGCCTTTCCTTCTCAGGTGGGCTCCATCATCAATCAGCCTTTTCCCAAGGTCCAGCCAATCAGGTTAATTAATCTAATTTCATAGAATCATAGAATCATAGAATCATAC
>ML681964.1:25007198-25044280 GCA_007922195.1 Podocnemis expansa | reverse complement strand
TAAAGCCCTCCTCACTAGGTCAGCCAGTCTGCGTCCAAATACGCTCTAATTTAAACTGTTCCATCTAAGATGGGGTGGACACTCCATGTAGAGAGGTCTAATGGGTAGGATGCAGCTAAGGGAACTGCAGCTATGTGACTTGACTATATTCACATTTGGGGGAGTTATAGCTGTTTTGGAGCATGACCTAAGGGAATGTTTCCATTTCTTCAACCCCTGTGGAAAATCCCTATTCAAACTCTGATGAATCAGGTTGTGCAGGGAGGAATGCTAGCTTTCACCATTTCTAGTTATGAATTGTTGTAATATTAAGTTAATTTATATGATAAAGTGTGTGCTGTGGTTTTTACCTTCAAGAAGATCATTCATTGACATGTTTAAAAAATTGCAACTGAGCTTGAGCTAGAGCTAATTGACTAATATTCATACTACAATGATTCCACCTTTAACATAAATACTGAAAAATAGTATACCTAACAAGCCAGTAGCTCTTTTTATTTCTCCAGTAAGTAGACTACAAGCATGAGAGATCTTTTCATCCACCCACTTCCAGAACTACTTCACTTCTTGAGTCTCTTATTCTATATACCACCAAGAAGGGTTCTATAAAATATTAGTTGTACAAGGGCTACAAGGAGGTTTGACATTACCAGTATATTACCTACAGCATCTGACAAAGTGGGCTGGAGTCCACAAAAGCTTATGCCTGAAGAAATCTGTTAGTCTTTAAGGTATCACAGGACTCTTGTTGTTTTGACCTACAGCATTGTATGTCAGAGTAGAAAGGGTAAGCTTTACAATCACTCGTAAAGGTATAGACGTATCTCCTAATAAAATGATATATCCATATAATGTAATCACTGTATACTCTTTTCTATTTCTACTCTGTCTTTTATTTTTGGATGAGATGAACAACTGAATATCATGGTCATAATGGGCACTTATGACTAATTTATATAAAGTTGTTATTACAGCCTAACAACTTGCTCACTTTTACAACTGACGCTGCATAAGGGGCAGATGTCTTGTACAGCTGTTGTTCACAATGATTACAACTAGTTCAGAAACCATCTATATGTACAAGACTAGAGGTGCAAACAACTCCTGCCTCTGTAGATTGAGGGCAGGTGAGCCATGGGAATCCATGGGCATTACCCTATACAAACTCTGAAGGCATCCAAGCTTCTTTTCTTTAAGGGAGTATATTCTTCTAGAAGCAGTGGGTATCAGGTTCCAGTTAAATGTATTTAATGCTTACATTCAACTTCAGCATCTCACTCGGTGAACCTGTAAGTATTGCATGTCTCCTTGTCTCTTTCTAGCTAACTTCCTCCTGTGTTTGCACTTCCTGTTAGATACATGCAGTGGCCACAAGATGGTACTATGCCACAACATTCTTAGCAGGAAATTCTAAACTCAAGTCTTACAGAACTAGCCTTTTCTACTCTTCTAGCCCATTCCTGCAAAAGGGTGAGATCTGAACTTAAGTTTTTTAATGCATCACAAGACGTTATCTCAGAATTTTGTTACCACATTTCAAAACTAGTCTTCAGTAGGAGACTTTATTGACAGCAAGTTTAATAGGAGCCTAAATAAACTGTATCCAAGCTTTCTTCTTTATTAAATATTTTGTTGATTCTCACAGAGAATTCTAAGATGTAAAAGAATATGATTTACACTTACAACAGTCGTGCTGGTTTATTCCCTGTCCAATCTTGCCTACCATTACAGGACCAGGATGCAGACAGTTGTGCCTAGTGGTCAGAGCAAGATTAAGTCCTAATTAATAGGACAAGAGCCAGCTACCTTGAATCAGAGGCCAGGTATCAGAACCAAGGGTCACAGCCGAAGTCAGGAGCCAGGAGTCAGTACCAAAATTAGAGGCCAAATTACAGTTTAAAGGGTCAGAAGTGGAGTAGGAAATCTTGAATCAGGGCCGTAACTACGGCAGAGCAAGCAGGGCAAATCTCAGGTGCAGAATTTTAGAGGGCACCATGCCGCATGGCTGGCAGCTGCAGCCCCTACCTAGCCGCGGAGGCACATTCCTCTCTGGGCACCAGGCTGGTGCTGAGACTGTGGGAGTTTAAAATCTCCTGCCCTGCCCCTGAGTATGCTCAGGGGGAAGGGGGCCAGGAAGAAGCCTGTCTACAGTCAGTGCAGCTCCAGCCTGGGAACCATGCCAGCATCACAGACAGATAAGGGAGCCCTCGCCACTACTGGCTGTCCTCGGGGGTCTGGATCTGTCCCCAGCCGTTGCAAGGAGGCAGCACCTGTGGATGGATACAAATCTCTGTGACCTGCCAGCAATGGCTGGGGCTGGGTTGGGGGGTGGGCATGTCTGGGGCTGCTCGCCCCAGGTGCCAAAACTTCTAGTTCTGGCCCTGTCTTGAATCAAAGCTGAAGACTAGATATGGGTAACCTGGAATGAGACAAAGCAGGAGCAGGGCTGGTGCCAAATAGGTACAGAAGATATCACAGCCATGGATAAATGTTTTTAACAGTCACTGCAGAAAAAGAACAACAACAACAAAACTTCATTTTCATCTGTATGGTGTTGCAGACTGACCTACTACGTCTACAGCTACCACCACCTATGTTCCTCATACATCCATACCACTAAACGTTGTTACATTGCTCTATGTTCTTAAAAAAATTGTTATAGAGCTTAGCCATGATCTGTTCCTGCTGCTGGACTTAAGAGCTCATCTGCCAATGTGTCCAGCTGATCAGGTAACATGGCCAGTCAGGCATCCTGCTACAGGCCAGCTGCACTCTTTAGGTTGCCTGGGAAATGGCTCTGCTGCAGGTCTGGATTCTCGACTCCTACAGTAAATCAGTTCTTCAAGAGTTGGGTCTTATGTGGATTCCATACATGTTCCATACATGGGTGCACATGCACACCATGTAGTGGAACCCTCTGAAGTATTATCTGTCAATCTGTGTGTACATCGTGCATTGGCCACGTGACGCGCCTGAGGTCTTATGAGGCTGCCTGGCTTGATACCCCTCCATTTCCCTTACTGCCATGTGGCCAGAGTTGGAATCTCTTCCTCCCTGTTCTTCTGAACTGGGTAGTTCATGACTGTTTTTATTTTATTATATATAGTTCTTTTATTAGTAGTTGATAGTAGTCAAGCAGTTCATAGTACAGTTAATGTCCCATTTGTTTACCCTGTGCAGATTGCTTGTGCCTGATGCAGCACGGACCACCCCATCACTGGCGGATGAACTGTTGCTCTTCTGTCAACCACCAGCCCTGCAGCCTGGGATTTCATTGCAGGCCCTATCCACGCTGTTGGGCCTGATAGCACTGCCCTTCCTGGACTAGCCCTCCAACTCTAAATGGCCCTCAGAATTGGACCTCGCCTTTTCATGAGCACATTCATATTTTCCAGAGCTGCAACCTGCCCTATGTGCCAGCATATGCACCCCCTGAGGAGCTGTGGTTCTGATACTGCCTTGAGCCACTAATGCATGTAGACCCCATACATCTGGTCCTACTGGCACCAGCAGGACCCCTCTCGTGGCCACAGAGCACCACCAACTCCTCATCATTGGCTTTTGCCCTACCCTTTCCTTGGTCTATGAAGAACTCCAGGGCACCACTATGACCTCTGCACCATAAGTAGAGCAGGAATCACCAATCCCAATAGAAACATCTTCATCCCCAGTTGATTAGTTCTCTGTGGTGAGTCATTGTGGTACTGCATATATCCATCAATACCATAACTTCTAAGTTTATGGAGAAGATCTGATAGCTTGCGATGAGTTCAGGCCCTAAAGTTGGTAGGATTGTCTTAGTGTGGGAAGCTGATTGTCTCTGAAGACTTTTCTCTTATGACTGTTTATGAGCAGGAAGACACAAATAACTTTGAATGAGAATTCTATTCAGTATTTGTACTGTCAGTCCTACACATTTGTTGTCAAAAAAAAAACAAAACAAGGAGTCGTGTGGCACTTTAAGACTAACAGATTTATTTTTCGCATGAGCTTTCATGGGAGAAAACCCCACTTCGTCAGATGCTTCGAAGATGCATCTGATGAAGTGGGATTTTCTGACACAAAAGCTCATGCGAAAAATAAATCTGTTAAAGTGCCACACGACTCCTTGGGTTTTTTTGCTGGACTAGACTAACACGGCTATCCCTTTGGAAATTGACATTTGTTGTCAGTCATGCGTTTTTTTCCCTTTTTTTTGAAGGAGGAGGAGGAGAAGGAAAGGGCTAAAGAACATACACACAAATACAGAGATGGGGGTGGGGGGCAAAAACCCAAATCACAAATGCAGCAGGGTAATAAAAAGAGACTATAACAAAAACCAAGGAGATAGAAAACTTCACCGAGAAAAACTAAGAATTAACCCTGAAGTGCTAGCTGTTTCCAGAGAAAAATTAAAAATCAATAAGGAAGGACCAGCAAAAACAAAAAAAAGAGCAAGCTTGTTTAAACATGGTATTGGCTTCACTTCCTAAATATATATATATATATATAATATATGCATGAACGCCTAGCAGCACAGATGAATCAGCTGCTAGCTGCAGGCTCTCACCCAGACTGGCTAACACAAGGAAGGACAGTGCTGATCATGAAAGACCCCAACAAGGGAACAGCACCGTCCAACTACCGGCCAATAACCTGCCTCCCCACAACGTGGAAAGTCTTATCAGGCATCATAGCTGCCAAGCTACAGGACCACATGGGCCAGTACCTGACCACAGCTCAGAAGGGCATTGAGAACCACACTAGAGGCTCAAAACACCAGTTGCTCATAGATAGAGCAGTCGCCCAAGACTCAAGGTCTAGATAGACCAATCTGAGCACAGCCTGGACTGACGACAGGAAAGCCTATGACTCAAAGCCTCACACATGGATCTGTGAATGTCTGGCACTATACAAAGTCAACAGGACACTAAGGACCTTCCTCAAGAACTCAGTGGGACTGTGGAAGACAACACTGGAAGTCAACTCAAGACAGCTTGCACAAGTGGCCATCAAGTGCGGCATATACCAAGGTGATGCGCTGTCCCCACTGCTGTTCTGCATTGGCTTGAACCCCCTCAGCCAGATAATCACAAGGACTGGATACGGATACAAGTTCAAGAGTGGAACTACCATTAGCCACCTCCTCTACATGGATGACATCAAGCTGTATGCTAAGAATGAATGAGACATCGACTCGCTAATCCACCTGACACAGATCTACAGTGAGGATATTGGGATGTCATTCGGACTGGAGAAGTGTGGCTGGATGGTAGTAAAGAGAGGGAAGGTAGTCAAGACTGATGGGGTGGAACTACCAGCAGGCCACATAGCAGACATACGGACCAGCTACAAGTACCTTGGCATCCCACAGGCACATGGGAACCACGATGAGGAGGCAAGGAAGACAGCAACATCCAAGTACCACCAAAGGATAAGACAGGTCCTGAAGAGCCAGCTCAATGGGAAGAGCAAGATCCACGCCATCAACAGGTACACCCTGCCAGTCATCAGATACCCGGCCAGTATAGTGAGCTGGCCAAAGGAGGACATGGAGGCTGCCGATGTGAAGACCTGGAAGCTCCTCACAATGTACGGAGGTTTCCACCCCAAATCTAACACCCAAAGACCGTACACCAGCTGGAAAGAAGGCGGGCGGGGTTTGGTGAGTGTCAAAGCCGCTGTCCTGGACGAAACCCAGAGCATCCAGGAATACATCAGTAAGATGGCACCCAAAGATGAGCTGCTGAGAGAATGCCTGAGGCAGCAGCAGACATGGGAGGAAGATCAAGCAGAAGAAGTGCCATGGCAAGACAAGACCCTGCATGGGAGGTACCATTGTCAGATAGCTGAGGTGGCTGACATTGGGAAATCCTACCAGTGGCCGGAAAAGGCTGGACTAAAAGACAGCACTGAGGCACTGATCATAGCAGCACAAGAACAGGCACTGAGCACCAGATCCATTGAAGCAGGGGTCTACCACACTAGACAGGACCCAAGGTGCAGACTGTGCAGAGAGGCCTCAGAGACAGTCCAACACATAGTGGCAGGATGTAAGATGCAGGCAGGAACAGCATACACTGAACGGCATAACCAAGTAGCTGGCATTGTGTACAGGAACATCTGCACAGTGTATGGGCTAGACCCTCCCAAGACCAGATGGGAGATTCCACAGAAGGTCGTGGAGAATAACAGGGCTAAGATTCTGTGGGACTTCCAGATCCAGACAGACAGGCAGGTACTGGCCAATCAACCAGACATCGTGGTAATAGACAAGGACCAGAAGACAGCGGTGGTGATAGATGTAGCAGTGCCAAGTGACAGCAACATCAGGAAGAAGGAGTATGAGAAGCTGGAGAAGTACCAGGGCCTGAAAGAGGAACTAGAGCGGATGTGGAAAGTGAAGGCCAAAGTGGTCCCAGTGGTGGTAGGAGCACTCAGGGCTGTGACTCCTAAGCTGGGAGAGTGGCTCCAACAGATCCCAGGAACAACATCAGAGCTCTCTGTCCAGAAGAGTGCAGTGCTAGGAACAGCTAAGATACTGTGCAGAACCCTCAAACTCCCAGGCCTCTGGTAGAGGACCCAAGGTTGAGGAAGACACTTACCACCCACAGTGGTGAGGGGAATTTTTTATATATATATATATAGCAGTTCATAATGTCTAAGAGAGTTAAAATGGGTTAAGGCTGTGTGATGGAGTGTGCCTCGTACTGCATCTGAATTGGCACATTCATTAGGAATCTCTGAAAAATAATAAAAGAGCTGATCACCAATAATAAATATAATCTTATCAGTGTAATTTCTCACGCATTTTCTTTATGTAGTTTCTCATCTTCTAAAGGTGAACAGAAGTTACAGACAAACAACCAAAAGACCCCAATTCAACCCACAAAAGTCAGTTTCACATAAGCTTCACATTCATAGCACAAAATGTCAAAGCGTACAACAAACTGTTTGGAGCAAGATGATTGCAGTGACATCAAGGAACATAAAGCTACTGGAAGTTTTAAGTAGTCATGGCTAAATGAATTAACTGGAACTGAGACTATGGAATCTGGAAAGCTGCAGTATGTCAAATTGGGTCAGCTATTTTCTTACTGTGAGGACAACGGCATAGTATGCTTGTCATGTGCGGAAGCCAAGTCCAGCTGTGATTTTGCTGAAGGAAAGATGTGGGGTTCATGGAAGATTGACTATTTGAAAAGACATCTCAGTCAGAAAGTCCACCTGGAGGGACTCCGCAAGTTGTGAAGAATTAAACTAAGAAGTGAAATAAACCATTTAATGATAGATTCAGCCAGTGAAAGGAAGACTAGAGTGGATTTCAGTGAGCAACAACATAGCCAAGCTGATCAGGTGAAAATACTGATAGACAATGTACTGCTTGCCATTTCCATGAATTCTTCAATGCTGTCTGTTCAAGACATTCATGACCCCACAGCAAAATACCTCACACTTCCAGAAAGCTGGTGCAGTAGGAATTATGCATTCAAATTCAATAAATGTATTAACCAAGTTGTGCAGCAAATGTAATGAATGAAATTCATGATGATATATACAACACATTGATTGTAGATGAAAGTACCAACATTTCAGCAAGTAAAATGTTGATTCTATACATAAAGTTTCATTCTTCCAAAAACCCAGAGTTACAAAACGATGTTTGCAGGAATCATGTCAATTTCCAAAGAGAGAGCTGTGTTAATCTAGTCCAGCGGAAAAAAAGCCAAGGAGTCATGTGACATTTTAAGACTAACAGATTTGTATTTCGCATGAGCTTTTCTGGGAGAAAATCCCACTTTGTCAGATGCTTCAGAGATGGAAAATAAATGCAAGGGGATGTAAAACATAGGATCAGGTCATACAGTAACAGCAAATCAGAGCAGTTGTTAGCTTCAAACTATGGGAAGCCTGAAGTCAAATTACCTTTTGTAATGGGAAAAGAACCCATAGTCTTGATTCAAGCCTGCTTTCACAGAATTTAGTTTGCATATTAATTCGAGTTCAGCTGTTTCTCTTTGAAGTCTTGATGTCCCAGTCACATCTCTGATGATGGTCATTAACAAATCATTTATCGAGTGATTAGAAAGATGGAAGTGCTCAGCAACTGGTTTCTTTGTTTTGTGATTTCTGATATCAGCTCTATGTTCATTTACTGTATTCTTTTGCGCAGCTATTGTCCTGTTTGTCCAATGTATAAGGTGTTGGGGCATTTCTGGCACATGATGGCATAGATCACATTAGTAGATGAGCAGATAAATAAGCCTTTGGCGTAGCAGGCTTGATTAGGACCTATGATGGTATCTATGTGCAGATATGTGGGCAGACTTGGCAGTGTGGTTTGTTGCAGGGGTGTGTGCCTGCTTTAATGTTTCTGTAGTTGCTGGTGAGTATTTGTTTAAGATTGGGCAGCTGTCTGTAGGCAAGGAGAGGTCTGTCTCCCAATGCTTGAGAGAGAGAGGGATCATCTTTTAGACTAGGCTGTAGATCTTTAATGATCTGTTGCAGAGGTCTGACTTGAGGATTGTATGTGGTGACTAGTGGTGTTCTGTTGTTTTCTTTCTTGGGCCTCTCCTGTAGTAGATGACTTCAGGGAACCCATCTAGCTCTGTCAATTTGTTTTCTTACTTCCCCAGGTGGGTACTGTAGTTTCAAGAATGCTTGATAGAGATCCTCAAGATGTCTGTCTCTGTCTGAGGGATCAGAGCAGATGTGGTTATATCTTAGGGCTTGGCTGTAGACAATGGATCGTGTGGTGTGTTTAGGATGGAAGCTTGAGGGATGTAGGTAACTATACTGATCAGTAGGTTTTCGGTATAGGGTGGTGGTGATGTGTCTGTCCCTGATTTGTACTGTAGTGTCGAGAAAGTGGATCTCCTGTGTGGAGTGTTCCAGGCTCAATTGGATGGTGGAGTGGAAATTGTTGAAATCTCTGTGAAAAATCTTCAAGAGCATCCCTGCCATGCGTCCAGATGATGAAGATGTCATCAATGTAACGTAGGTAAAGAAGAGGTGTTTCAAGCCTGCTACACAATCAAAGGCTAATTTACCTGCTCGTCTACTAATGTGATCTATGCTATCATGTGCCAGAAATGCCCCAACACCTTATACATTGGACAAACAGGACGATCCCTGCACAGAAGAATAAATGAATGTAGAGCTGATATCAGAAATCACAAAACAAAGAAACCAGTTGCTGAGCACTTCCATCTTTCTAATCACTCGATAAATGATTTGTTAATGACCATCATCAGAGATGTGACTGGGACATCAAGACTTCAGAGAGAAACAGCTGAACTCGAATTAATATGCAAACTAAATTCTGTGAAAGCAGGCTTGAATCGAGACTATGGGTTCTTTTCCCATTACAAAAGGTAATTTGACTTCAGGCTTCCCATGGTTTGAAGCTAACAACTGCTCTGATTTGCTGTTACTGTATGACCTGATCCTATGTTTTACACCTCCTTGCATTTATTTTCATTCCATTCTGTAAGTTCACCCATCTTTGAAGCATCTGACGAAGTGGGATTTTCTCCCACGAAAGCTCATGCAAACAATAAATCTGCTAGTCTTAAAGTGCCACGCATCTCCGTGCAGGAATCATGCAGTTAACTGTGACACGCAGTCAGTTTGTACCGTTATAAAAGAATTCTACACTGACAATAAACTGGATCTGCAAAGAATGGTAATGTTCATGTCAGATGGTACTTCAGTTATGTTGGGCAAACATAAAGGCTGTGTCCACACGTTGCTCCCAGCCCCTGACAGGTTCCCCAAGCTGGTCAATTTCACAGGCATGAAAGTGACCAGCTTGGGGAGCCTGTCAGGGGCTAGGGGAGCCCCCACCCCTCCTGGCCGCTTGCAAGCAGCTAGGGACACACCACCCCACATTGCCCCTGGCCACTTGCAGGCGGCCAGGGGTCGGTGGAACTGGCATCTCCCCTGGCTGCTTCCAGGTGGCCAGAGGCTGGGGGACAGGGGCGCCAGAGAGCTCTGCCCCCACCACAGCCCAGTGAGCGGGCTCAGGCACCTGCCGCTCTGCTAGCTGCTGGCACCCACGGCAAGCTGGGGGAGCTGGCTCAGCGAGCGGGCAAGCCCCGCAAGCCAGCTCGGGGACGACTGCGCCCCCCTCCTGCCGGCTTGCCGGGGCAGCAGGGGAAAGCTGGCTTGGGACCAGCCACTCTCCCTGCTGCTGGCATGCCCCCCTCGCGGGGCCAGCCGGCTGGGGGACCAGTCCCCTGGGCAGCCATAGGGGTGCCCCAGGGTCCCTCCCAAGCTGCCTTACCAGCTGCCCTGATCCCTGATCCCTGCCCTGAGTGCTTTTTCCCCTGCCTGGCTCTCCAGGACTTGCCATTGTCTGGACTTGCTATTTCGATTTGGCATTTCTCCTTTATTCAATTTAAGTTAAATCGAATTGAGGGTTTTATTTCAAATTTGTTTGTTTTGAAATTAACTTATTTCGAAATAAGCATTTTTAGAGAGTGTTGGGGACAACTTTCTGGTACAAATACTAGAGGAACCAACTAGGGACCTTGCACCGCTCGACCTGCTGCTCACAAACAGGGAAGAATTGATCAGGGACATAGAGGTTAATGGCAAGCTAGGCAGTAGTGACCATGACATGGTTGAGTTCAGGATCCTGATTAAAGGAAGGAAGGAAAGAAGCAAAACAAAAACCCTGGACTTCAAAAAAGCAGATTTTGGCTCCCTCAGGGAACTGATGGGCAGGATCTCTTGGGAAGCTAATCTGAAGGAGAAAGGAGTCCAAGAGAGATGGTTATATTTTAAAGAAACCCTGCTAAGGGCACAGGAAGTTGCCATTCCAATTAGGAGAAAGAATACCAAACATGTGAGGCAGCCAGAATGGCTTAGTAGAGAACTCTGCTCTGAGCTTAAACATAAAGAGGAAGCTTACAGGAAGTGGAAGCTTGGTCAGATGGCCAAGGAGGCATATAAAGATATTGCTAGGGACTGGAGGGATAAAATCAGAAAGACCAAAGGACAAATGGAGTTGCGGCTAGCGAGGCATGTAAGGGATAAGAAGAAGGGGTTCTACAAGTATGTTAATAACAAGAAGAGGATCAGGGATGGTGTAGGCCCCTTGCTGAATAGGGCAGGCATCCTTGTGACAGAGGATGATGAAAAAGCTGAGGTGCTCAATGCATTTTTTGCTTCAGTTTTCACAGGCAGGGTCAGCTCCCAGCCCACTACCATGGGTGTGGCAGATGGGAGAGAAGAAGACAGGCCCTTGGTGACGGAAGGTCAGGTTAGGGACTGCTTAAAGAAGCTGGATGTGCACAAGTCCATGGGGCCAGATGAACTGCATCCAAGAGTGCTAAGGGAATTGGCCGATGACAAAGCAGCACCGCTGGCTGTTATCTTTCAAAACTCATGGAGAACGGGGGAGGTGCCAGAGGATTGGAAAAAAGCAAATGTAGTGCCTATTTTCAAGAAAGGGAAAAAGGAGGATCCGGGAAATTACAGACCAGTCAGCCTCACCTCAATCCATGGAAAAAATATGGAGCAGATACTCAAAGAATCCATCCTCAAACACTTAGAGGAAAATAAAGTGATCAGGAACAGCCAGCATGGATTTACCAAGGGTAAATCATGCCTGACCAATCTCATCTCCTTCTATGATCAGATGACTGGTTTTCTGGATGCAGGAAGAACCACTGATGTGATATACCTTGATTTTAGCAAGGCTTTTGATACAGTTTCCCACAGCATTCTCATTGACAAATTAAGGAAGTATGGGTTGGATAGGTGGACTATAAGGTGGATAGAAAACTGGCTAGATCAACGGTTTCAGCATGTAGGAATCAATGGTTCCATGTCTAGCTGGCAACCAGTAACAAGTGGTGTGCCCCAGAGGTCGGTCCTGGGGCCGGTTCTGTTCAACCTTTTCATCAATGATCTGGATGATGGAATAAACTGCATTCTCAGTAAGTTTGCGGATGACACCAAGCTGGGGAGACCAGTAGACATGTTGGAGGGCAAGGACAGGATTCAGGGAGACCTAGATAAATTGGAACAGTGGGCCAATAGAAATCTTATGAGGTTCAATAAGGACAAGTGTAAAATCCTGCACGTGGGACAAAAAAAACCCATGCACCACTACAGGCTGGGAAACATTCAGCTAAGTAGCAGCAGTATAGAAAAGGACCTGGGGGTCATGGTGGATGGGAAGCTAGATATGAGTCAACAGTGTGCCCTTGCGGCCAAAAAGGCCAATGGCATACTGGGCTGCATCAAAAGTATTACCAGCAGATCAAGGGATGTGATCATTCCCCTCTATTCTGCACTGGTAAGGCCACATTTAGAATACTGTGTTCAGTTTTGGGTTCCCCACTACAAAAAGGACAGGGACATGCTAGAGAGACTCCAGCAGAGGGCAACCAAAATGATTAAAGGGCTGGAGCACAAGCCGTATGAGGAAAGACAGAAAGCATTAGGCTTATTTAGTCTGCAGAAGAGAAGATTGAGGGGGGAATTTGATAGCAAGCTTCAACTACTTGATGGGATGCTCCAGGGAAGATGGCGCTCAACTCTTCTCAGTAATAACTGAGGACAGAACAAGGAGCAATGGTCTCAAGTTGTGGTTAGGGAGGTCGAAGCTGGATATTAGAAAAAACTTTTTTACTAGGCGAGTGGTGAAGCCTTGGAATGAGCTGCTGAGGGAGACGGTGAAATCTCCATCTTTGGAGGTGTTTAAGGCCCGGCTGGACAAAACCATGACTGGGATGGTTTATTGGGAGTGGTCCTGCCTCTGGCAGGGGGTTGGACTAGATGACCTATGAGGTCCCTTCCAACCCTATGATTCTATGATTCTAGGTGTGGACATAGCCAAAGAAGTTGCAGCATTACTGAAGCAAGAAATTCCATGTCTCACTGAACAGCATTTCTTAGCTCACCAGGAAGATCTAGGCATAGAGGATGCCTGGAAACATGTCTGTGATGAAGGACATAGAAACATTACTTCACAACATCTACACAACATGCTGCAGATCATCAGTCAAGAGATCACGATTTGATGAAATGGCCAAAATTGCAGAATGTGATGTAGTAGCCTTTAGGCCACTGAATGAGGTCAGATGGTTATCATGACATTTTGCAGTAAGGGCATTGATTAGAAATTATGATGCATTGGTCCAATATTACTCAAGTGAGGTTGCTGATGAAAATGATCCTATGGCCAAAACTGTTTGAAGATATTACAGAATCCACACATCTGTGTTTCAATTGCAGTTCTGAATGGTGTTTTTGCCAAACTGGCAGAATTGTGCTGTATGTTCTAGAGGAGCCACACAACATCACTGGAGGCTTTTGGGTTTGCTAAAACCAAGTTAAGAAAGCTGAGAACATAGTATTTGGGTGACACTGGGAATTATTGCCAGTATTGAATGTAAAGTAAATACTGATGCAGCCCTACGCTTTGTCAAGCAAGTCTTTGACCATCTCAAAGATCGTTTCCCAGATGGTGAATTGAAAGAATGGGTTGCATTTGACATGTCAGCTTGAAAGCAAGGAAAACAAGATTACACGTTTCGTAACAAAGAGGCACAAGAATTGGGTAACTAAGAATAATAAGATTCTGAAACTGCTGCCTCTGCCTCATTGTCAAAGGTCTACTAATGAACCAGAATTATCAGATGTGACAAATGATGCAATGAAAATGAAAATGACCACAGAGTACAATGAATTCAAGTTTGTTGTGCTGGAAAAGGTAAAGGCTGATGCACTGAAAACAATCTTAGACATTGTCACTTATACACTAAGAGGTGATAAGTTTGCATTCTTGGCCCAATTGGTTGATATATGTGGCACATTTCAAGCATCTAGTGCAGATGCTGAATGAGTCTTCAGTCTAATGAATAATATAAAGACACAGTCTTGTAACAGATTGAAAGTTTCTCATCTAGACATGCTAATGTGCATCAGATCATATCTAACTGCTGGATTTCAGGTTGATCTTGACTCTGTGTATGTATTCTGGAAATGCAACAAAGACAGGTGACAAAAACTGAGGTGTAGATGATGGTAGACGCTAAATGGGCAGCAAATGTCATTGTCCTATATTTGTTTAATCAAAATGTTAAACTGAAATACTGTAGTTTTATTAATTTACTAAAATGTGAGCAAAAAGACAACATCTATGCATTTCTTTTGAACTAAGGTACTTAGGCATGCTGATGCTTCTGGTGCCAAAACAATTGTTGCCCACATAGTGCCATGCCTCACAAATTGCTGCTCAGTGAACACCAAAACTTGTTCAGCTGCATCATCAGTTTAAAGGGAACATTGCCTCCGACATTGCCTTTCACTTCGGAGCAACATAGAGGCATTCAACTCCATCATTCCATTTGTCTTTCTTCACCTATCATGCCTTCAACCTGATAAATTCATGGAAGGGATGGTAGAATGGGACAGCCTCGTTTGACAATTGACTGATCTTTGGCTCCTGGTGGTTGATACGCCAATGGGACAATTGATGGGATGGGTTCTGAATTACTACAGAGAATTTTTTCCTGAGTGCCTGGCTGATGAATCTTGCCCACATGCTTAGAGTTTAACTAAGCATCTTATTGGGGTCAGGAAGGAATTTTGTATCAGAACAGATTGGCAAAGTCTTTGGGTTCTTTGTTTTTTTTTTAACCTTCCTCTGTAGCATGGGGCATGCCACAGTTGCTAGTGGATTCTCTGTACCTCAACGTTTTTAAATCATGATTTGAGGACTTTAATAACTTAGTCATAGGTTAGAGGTTTATTGCAGGAGGAGGTGGGTGAGGCTCTGTGGCCTACATTATGCAGGAGGTCAGACTAGATGATCATATTTGTCCCTTCTGACCTTACAGTCTGTAAGAACTCACTTCTCTGAGCCCTCACCTTCACCTCCACAGTGAATGTTGCTCATTAAATTAACCATGTATGGAATCTACAAAGGGACTAGCACTCAAAGAAGAAATGGAAGCCACTTACTATAACTAGAAGTTCTTCAAGATGTGTGGTCCTTATCTGGATTTCAATCTCACCCCTATCTCCTCTACAATGGGCTCTGTGCTATGACTACTGGTAACAGGGATCTGAAGAGACAATGGTCCACAAAGTCTCGTAAGACCTTCGATGCACCAAATAGCTAATGCACAATGAACATGCAAGTTGATGGGTACTATTTCAAAGAGTGGCAGCTCTGGTGCATGGTTTCTATTCTTACCCATGTATGGAATCCATACAGGAACCACGCATCTCAAAGAACATCCAGTTACAGTAAGTAAGCTCCATTTTTTCCGGTAGTACAACACAATTATCAAGATCACTTTCGTTATACTTTTTTGATTTGGGAACATTGGTTCTCTCATTCACTGATTTTAATGGTAAATACAGATTGCAGCACATGACCTGAGATTGTCAATATGTAAATTACTTTGTTTCCTATGGCCCCAGTCAGCAAAGCAATGTAGCATGCTTAAGCATGCAGCTTATCCACACATTTAAACATGTATTTGAGTGCTTTTCTCAACTTGGAACTAGAGTAAGAATCATTTGCATAAAAACTGCCTATGCCTCCTCAGAAAGACTAGGAGGATTGGATTCTTTTAAAATTTTTTGGTAACTTTTACCATACTTTTTAATAGTTCTAAATGACTTTTATTTTCATGTTTACAGTCTTTCTTTCTTTCTGGACATCAGAAATTATTTAAAAAGTGTAGGTAATGATACGATGTAGTATGTCACCTCCAATATTTTAGGAAATGCTTGAATAGGCTGGGCAACTGTATGATTATCCCAGGATAATTTAATTTAGAGGAATTAAATATTTTGAGTCTCATAATTCGGCCAAGGAAGAAGCTGTCTTATAATAAATAACCTGTCTGTTGTACTTTATTGCTTAACAATGTTAATAGATTAACGTACACAATAAACATGATCAGCTGGGTTTTTAAGTAAAATGGTCAGGCCTCTATGAGAAAAGCTTTTGTCTCCTTGGAGAGGAGATAATATTACCTCAGTAATGTAGCTTTCTGTAACACTACTGAATGTCACACAAATGTAGAATACTGCCTGGGTCAGATGGCCATACATCAACCTGCTGGGACCCAGTGTGGGACACTGTATGTAACTGTAGCAGTGCAGTTGCTCTGCTATGGCACACATAGGATTAAAAGGTGTGTGTGTGTGTGTGTGTGTGTGTGTGTGTGTGTGCGCGCGCGCAGCAGCCACTCATAGGGCAGGCTGCTGGTATAAAAGTAGTGCAGCAGAGCTAGTTAGGGGTCAGTCTGCTGTGGGAGCTGCAGGAAGAAGGTACTCGTTCGGGCAGGCTGGCTGAGAGACTGAGCACCTTGGATAGCTCTGAATGAGCGCAGGCACTTGGAGCTGACCTGAGCTGGGGATCTCAGTGAAGCAGAAGCAGCAGTGGCTGGAGCAGTGGTCCAAGGCAAGAAGCAGACAGCAGCTGGACTCCAGAGGTGAGGGACTGTGTGTGACTGAGACTGCAAGGAAGTGGCTCAGGGAGTTGACATGGACTGTGGAGAGACTGGAGGGAGGCAGAGGCCTCAGTGGAGGCACTTAGGGTCCCTGGGCCTGGGCCTGGAGAATTGGGTGGGCCAAGGCCCCTCTCTGCTCCCCCAGTGTCCCAGGAGTGGCACAGGCTCATCAGCCATTGACTGTTTTAACTAGTGCTGGAACCAGGGTGAGTGGGCCTGTACCCAGGAAGGAGTGGATTACTGGGCTTAGCGAGAGGGCTAAGGTCCTGGGACTGGACTCGAGAGCAGAGATGCTGTGGCAACAGGTGGAACACAGACCATCTGGAAGGGGACCACTTGAGCATTCCCCAATAACACCAGCACGAGGCGCCCTCCAGGTAAGTTGAGTGTTGTCAACCGCTTACAGTAACAAAACAAGGGAGGTAAAAAAAATTACTTGTGCAGAGGAGACTTTAAATGCTATGAAACTTTTTCCCTTAAGTATTAATTACCCTATTAACTGAGTTTCATAATTCTTTATTTTTGATGTAAATAATTTTAAGCAAGAAAAGTCAGTAAGACACCACATTTGTGTAGGATGTCGGTAAATTTGCTGCCTAAGGGCTTGATGCTACACCATTCAAGTCATTGAGAGTATTCCTGTTGACTTAAAAAGTACAGGATTGAACACTAAATGGCTGATGTCACTCAACATGAGAGAAAAAAAAAAAGCAAGGAGTCTGGAGGCACTTAAAGACTAACAGATTTATTTATCGCATGAGCTTTCTTGGGAGAAAATCCCACTTTGTCAAATGCTTTCAAGAGGGGGAACTTACAGAACTGGATGAAAACAAATGCAAGGGAGTGTACAATATGGGATCAGGTCATACAGTAACAGCAAATCAGAGCATTTGTTAAGATTTAAGCCCTGGGAAACAGCACACAGAGGAGGGTGAAGTCAAATTACCTATTGTAATGGGAAAAGAAGCCATAGTCACAATTCAATCCTGCTTTCACACAATCTAATTTGCGTATTAATTCAAGTTCACCTGTTTCTCTTTGAAAGCTTGATGTCCTACTGACTTTCTTGAGGACAGTCATTAACAAATTGTCAATGGAGTGATTAGAAAGATGGAAATGCTCAGCAACTGGGGGTTTTTGTGTGTGTTGTGATTTCTGATGTCAGTTTTGTGTCTATTTATTCTTCTGCGCAGGGACTGACCTGTTTGTCCAATGTATAAGGTGCAGGGGCATTTCCAGCACATGATGGCATAAATCACATTAATGGGTGAGCAGGTGAATGACCCTTTGATGGAGTAACTGGCTTGATTAGGTCTTATGATGGTGTCTTTTGTACAGATATGTGGACAAAGATGGCAGCGTTGTTTGTTGCAGGGATATGTGCCTGCTTTAATGTTTCTGTTGTTAGGTCTGTAGTTGCTGGTGAGTATCTGTTTAAGGACAGGGGGCTGTCTGTAGGTGAGGAGAGGTCTGTCTTCCAGGGCTAGAGAAAGTGAGGGGTCATCTTTTAAAATAGGCTGGAGGTCCTTAATGATCTGTTGTAGAGAGAGGTCTGACTTAAATCTGTTAGTCTTTAAGTGCCACAGGACTCCTTACTTTTTTTGCTTTACTAGACTAACATGGCTGCCCCTTTGGAACTCAACATGAGAGGTGATTAAGTGATATGCAGAAAACACACTCAAATGCTCAAAATTATCATCACGATGGCAAATCCTAAAGCCATATGGCTTCCTTGGATATCAAGCACCACCCAGAGTTTTAAGACAGGTCCATAAGACATTCTGGAGGGATATTCAGTTTATGTCCATCACTTTTCCACATGATCACCAGCTGTGTAGTGGCATGCCTTGGTACATACGCTTCAAAAGTCCTCAAAATAAGGCACCTTAAGTGGCATGTAGCCTTATGCTGTCCATCTGCGCAAGCTTTTTTGATTGAGTAACCAAAATTTGATTCTAAAACTATGTGAATAACAAATTCCCAACTCATGGGGGCAGATGGGCAACATAGGCCTCTATTGCCCCTAACAGATAGCAGCATATCATTCTAATTGGTGATAACTTTGTAGTCACATTCAACTTATAAATGTTTTACATTCATTTTGTGTCAAAGACATGATACAAAAGAAATTAAATTATATTGCCTACTGGTAACACTGCCTTTTGGAGGATCAGCATAGCAAATGTTATCCTGCTTCTGAAACTGGCCATCTTCAGATTTTTTTAGATTGAAAAAAAATACAGAAATTATGGAATAACCTTTCAAGAGAGAGATTTCTTCTTACCACCTTACAGTTTGGCCTATCAGTCAGGTAAGGAGAAATAAGTCAAACTGTAGTTGGCTTAGGTTCTGAATAGTGAGGATTTGTACTCTTTTTAAAAATCCTAACCAATGTAACTGTGGATGCTTTAATCTGGATAAATATCTCTGAATTTTCTGAAGCTCTTGGCTTCAATGCTATATTGTACCAATGATTTCCACAGGTTAAATATATATTATCTTTAAAAGTATTTATTTTTGTAGATTTTTATTTAATTGTCTTTCAACCTCCTTCAGTGTCATTTTGTACAAGCAACATAGGAGAGCACATAGAAGTGCCCAATTTACCTTTGATATACACATTATTCTGGAATGGAGAAAATATCTGCCAATATTATGCAGGACTGTACAATAATAAAATAAAGTGTATACCTTTTGGGCATTTCTGTACTTGTATTTGAAACAGTAGTGCCTTAATCAGCTTGAAAGCTGCTTCCAAATGAATTAAGGAAAAGCAATATCTTTTCAAAATAAGCAAACTTGTTCAAAAGATGCATTGTAAAGAGACCATAACACAAAAATTATATCAAGCTGAGGTTTCTTTTAAAGTGGTTTAGAATAGCTCTGGTATGCTATCAAGCTTCAAAGTGGTAACATGCCAGAAAAAGTATTGAAAAAAATATTTTTCTCAAAAGGCTTTTGAGGACCAATAACTGAAAGGATTTCAGCATGGTAAAACTGAAGGTATTCTCAGCAAAAATTCATCTAGCTCAACATAGTAGTTCAGAAAAAATAAAAATGTCACATTTACTTATAGAGAAACCCATATCTATTTGGAGGACTTAAGCACCTATTTGTTTTATCAATAGGAAAAAATGTTAAGGAAAAGTGTGAAAAATGCAAGATAAATATACATATATGTTATAAAACATTGATTTCTTAACTACTCCTTAATGTAAAAGTCTCATTGCAAGTACAGCATGATTTACTTGAAAGCTTGCTTTTCATTTATTAGCAAAGGTGGCTTTACTGAATATGCAGTGATGGGTAGAAACAGTGAGGCTCTGAAAATGAGATATTCCTACGACAATTTTTATTTTCTTTGATTTCCTTTTGTGAGCAGTTACTATGAATTCCAAGTTCACTTCTACCTCATTTTCATGTGTAGTTTGTCTGGTTATGTTTTTTAGGGTATATTCTTTGTGGTGTGTGAGCACTGGACTCTGGCTTTCAAACCCTTTCCATGATTCAAGCCCCAAATTATTATGAAGATGAAAAGAATATATGAGGCACGGCCAAACTGCAGCTCGCGAGCCACATGAAGCTCTTGAAAGAAGAAGTGTGGCTCATGGAAGACCATGGCAGGGAAGGGCGGCATGGTTGGGGACAGCAAAGAAGCAGCAGTGTGGTAAGAGACAGCAGGGAAGTGGCAGGATGATTGGAGCTGGCAGGGAAGTGGCGGCTTGGATGGGGGGGGGAGAAGCGCAGCATGGTCAGGGGAGCCGTGGCATGTTTACATTTTCTAGGCCCTAATGCAGTTTACTTGTTGTTAAAATAAAATTGTGTTTTACAAGTCCTAAACATGAAATGGAATAGTAAGAAATGAAAATATGAAGGAGAAAGTTTAAAACTGAATGTAGATTACTTTCAATTTTTGGCAAAACTTATTGCTCTGAAGCACTGTATTCGACAACGGAATTTGTTAAATTGAATCATTGTGCAATACTTAGAGATCAGCACCTAAGAGAACTTTTACATACCGCATTGACAAGTTACTGCCCAGATTTTAAAAAACTTGCAATTAGCCTGCAGTATTCTACATCCAGCGACAGCTAAGTTTTTACTGTATAGGCCTAGTTTTCATGGTAACCTTAAGTAATTATTATAATCTGACGTTAGTAAGATCAGTATTTTCCCTCTTTTTATGATAAAATTAAAGTGCACAATGAATTTTAAGCTTAGTAATTTTGGAGTAGGTAAAAGTATGTGGTTATATGCCTCAGTGAGGCTCTTGAAGGTTTAATAATTGATTTGTGCGGCTCTTTGAGTTCCATAAGTTTGGCCACCCCTGGAATATACTGTGGATCTATCATCTCCTGAATTCAAAAGGAAGTGTACTTTAAAAACAGCTATACCAGAGAGACAGAGGGAGGGAGAGAGAGACCCTGAAGCATGGGCCCTGGTACGTGATCTAAGGCTGGGGCCAGAGGCTATGAAGCAAAGTCAGGGTGTGTATTAAAGAAGATACATGTCCACTGTCCAATATGTGAACTTGGCAAAGTTGTTGCTAGTGTACTAGACACTAGCTATTTATATAAATATATTCCAGCTAATACACATATATCGCACTCTGGCTCAAAGTAATATGGTTTGAAAAAACAACGAACAGGGGTGTTTTTGTCCAAGATATCAGAAACAAAGGGAGGCAACAAACAAATGTCATGAAATATATGTGGCGTATATGTTAGCTGTGTGTCTTAGCCTATAAATGTTGAGTCATTTCACCTTTATTCTTTGTTCAGTCAAGAGGGCAGTGGAAAGTCTCATCACAGACTGAGCTGTTCCACGCCACAGGGCATTCACATTAACGTAACTTTAACCACAGAGAAAGGTGCTAGGACTGTGTCTTTAAAGCAATGAACCTGGCCAAGAATCTATGTCACTGAACCATTCCTCTGGTCTTTCACTATGAGTAACGTCAAGGTCTGCTGAATTAACATGCTGCACTATCTACTAATAACATTAAAGCTTCAAGAGCAAAAGCTCTGAGCAGACTATCTAAACAGCATTGCTGAGGCAATGACATTCCAGCCTTCAGAACTTAACACTGGATAGTATTAAGGAACTCTGCTGATCCAGTTATCAGCACAGAGCGAGAAAACACACTAAAAAAACCACAGGGACAACTTATTTTTTTTTAAATGTTTGAATTGTCTTAAATTCTGCATGTTGTACCAACAGTATTTGCCTTTCCCTATGAATCAGCTTTGTAGTTCTACCTTAATATCGTGCACTCGTATCTTAAGATCCTGTTTCATACACAGGACACTGACTACGGTAAAGAGGAAGATCTAGGAAACGAGGCTCAGATCCTCAAAGGAATTTAGGCTCCTTTCTTTCAAGTAGGAGCCAAAATATCTTTAAGGATTTGTGCCTGATGATTTATTAGCAGACAGGTTGAAAGCTATGACTTGGGCTGATTTACAAATACGGATGTTTGATTACTGAGAGACTTGTGGGGGACATCTTCTGTGGGAATCCAAACTTCATCCAAATGAGGAAAGTATGGTAATATATCAAGATGAACCTAACTTAGAAAATATGGAACAGATTGTCACCAGTCTCATCTTTAACACACAGATACAGCCAATGGAGACTACAGGTCCCAACATACAGTGGTTCATCTCGATCTGAACAGATGTTATGTTCTATGTGACTTGCCTGTGTGATTTAACATCACAACTTGGAACTTATATTCCTTGCCAGTGTAGTCTCTCTTTTAAAGATAAAGGCAACCAAATTCCACAGTATTTTATAACTTAACTGAAAAATTGTTGTTAAGGAAGAATCCACCAAGATCCTTGGTAAAGTGATCATATGGTTAGTTACTCTTATTAAAAAAGTATGCCTTATTTCCATCTGCATATGTCTAACTTCAGCTTCAGTCTTTGGATCATGTTAAAACTTTCTCTGCTAGACTAAATAGCCCTTCTATCTACATAGTCCCCATGTAAGTACTTATAGACTGTAACGAAGTCATCCATGAACCTTCTATTTGTTAGCATCCATCTGTTAGCTGCTAATAGAGGGAACATGGCAAGTGAGAGATGAGGGATGGAGGGAGGTCACATTTGTCCCACGCTTTAATCACTCCTGGTTAAATATTGCTCACTCACAATGGCAACGAACAGTTATAAATTAAATGTTCCAACATGCCTCAGCTAATGCCACTGAGCAACACAGAAGATTAATGCTCTAACTCAGTGCAACTTGTTAATAAAAGCTCTATAAATGAACAAAACATTGTTTATTAAAGAGTTATGTGGCATAAGAGGATTTCATGAAAATGAAAGCAATAAAATATAAATACGTGGCTTAAAGTGAAGGTGCATGTCATAAAGAAAATAGGTACAATCAAGTAATCCCTTCAGAAAGGAAACTTTAACCATAACATATAGCAAATTCCATCTCCTACTGCTCATAAGTTTTGTTATTTACTGAAGGAAAATTAGATTTTCTATCAACTTCTACTTTTTTAATATCTAAACAAAATAATTCATGCAGCTTGCAAAGTTATCACAGAAGTATTCACAGAGATGATGATAAAAGGCCTTTTTTTTGTATAAAATATTTTGAATGTCAATTTGATAATGAGGTTTTAAGAGCAAAATGTGTTATGGTTTGTCAGCATTTTCATTATAACTGCTCATTTTTAGGAGATTATCAAGGTCCACTACTTCCCCTAGTGGAAGTCAGTGGTTAAACTCTTCGATAAATTTGCTGTTTCTTAGGCAGAAACTTGCCTTCTTTTAACAAGAGATTGAATTATTCTCTAAGAAAAGTTGGCCATCTAAGTAACTCTAATCTTAGAATTAAATTATAAAGTCTGTAAAGCTGCTTTCTGTTTTTGAAATGCTCTTCTGAGTTATATTTTTAACCATTTTCTCACACCCTGACCCAGGACTTCCACATAACTATTCAAAACCACAACTGATTTTTCCACAGACTGCATCAAATTTTACCTTAAGAGAGTCCTCCAAGGACCCTAGGAAGTAGACTACCTTGCTGTGGAGAAGGCTGCCCCATCTCCTTCATGGAGAGAGCTGCATCAGTAATTAGATTAATAGGGAACCACCAGGTCTGTTGTTCATTACCTTTATAATAACTTAATCCTTGTTCCTTCATCATTTATGTTTTAAAATTACTTCATCTCCATGATGCAACTGGTTTGTGCCCCTTGCTTACAGGCTAATTGCATTCCCTAGACTATATTCTCCTCCTTTTGTTTACAGTGGTCTTGGCCATCCTCTCCATGTCTGTGATTTTTTTTTGTTTGTTTGCAAAGTGCCATATACTCCTAATTTAAATGCTGCACATAAAATAATAATAACAATAATAATAAATGATGAACCGAGTCAGTGGCTGTTGGGGTTACTAGCAACTTGCTTCATTCCATTCTAAAGAAAACAGAGACTCAACAAGGCCATAAGGAATGGTGTGTCTATCTAATCAATGGAAGTAGAGTCAATCATTTTCTTCTGGATGTAGGCTCTAGCTTCTTTTGCCTTGACATTCAAAGTGATCATATAGCAAAATCCCTGGAGACCAGAGTGTCTGGTCATTGGGGATAATGGGAGTAAATTGTAATGGGTGGCACAACTGTACAGTGTGGCTGATATACCAGAAGGTGTGTAGGTAGCACTACCTGCTACCACTGGTGGCCCCTTGATAGGCCTCGAGCAGCCGCAGTACCCCTGGATGCCACTGGGGGGATTACTGGCTCTGCAGGCAGCAGAGAGAGAAGGTACAGAGCAGAACAGACTGGTGTGGGAATATTGCAGGTCACATGTTGCTGTCTTGGGTCCTGCTTCTCCAGCCACAGGAGTAGGTAAGAATATCCCCCACAAAAGAAGTCTCTATCGAAGTTGCACCATTCTATTTTTAAATGCATTAAAGGGTTTTGAAGAGAGGAAGGAAGCTTCTTCTGAGTCTCAGTGCAATGGGTGTCACATAAGTCAGAAGGGGAAGAGGTCTGAACCTGGAGGTCTTTTTGTGCTCCAGAGTGTGCCAGGTAGAGGATTCAGAGTTACAGGCAGGAGTTAAAGTAAGGGGGAATGTACTGGAATGCCATTCTGCGGCCCACCATTTTTAGGGGTCAGTGTTCTGGGGCCCCTAAAAATAGAATAATGGGGCAGAACGCTGCGTTCCCGTGCATTTCTCCGTACGCTCTCCAGGCCAGCCAGCAGGGACCTGCTGCAGGCTGGGAATTTTTAAATCTCCCACCCTATCCTGCCCCCTCAGCCAGGGGATATTCAGACTCCAGCCCATCCTCCACCAATCTAGTGGTGGTCCTTAACCTGCTGAGGCGACATCATGCCTGCAGGAGCCACAGCTAGTGCTGAGGCTGGGAGACGGTGAGAGGAGCGGCAAGGCCATAACTAGGGCAGAGCAATCAGGGCAAAGCCCCGGACACCCTATTTTGGAGGGCACTGCTGGGGACGCGTATGGGCAAAAACTACCCCAGGCTGGGCCTGGGAGTTTTAAATCTCCCTCCTCATGCTCAGGGCAGGAGCGTGTGACATGGCCGCTCTGGCTGCCAGGTAAGGGGAGAGGGGGGGCAGGATGGGACAGGCACACAGGTCCTGGGCGGTTATTCCTGACAGCAGGCCCTGCCAAACCCAAAAGCTGGAGAGGCCAAAACCAGGGCAGCAGCAGCAGCTCTGGCTTCACCACCAGAAAGTGCCCAGCCAGATGAGCTCCAGCCCTCAGCCGCTGCTCTGGAGCCCGGGCAGCCTAAAGCAGGTGAAGGGGAGCTGGGAGAGGTCCTGGGGGGACCAGTGATCTGGTCAGAGAAGAGGACAGGGAGTCTGGGGGTGTAGAGACGAGGGGTTTAGGCTGGTGGAGAGAGGCTGGGTGTATTTAAGGGATGGGGGCAAGGGGAGGCTGGGGGTAAATAGAGGGGAGGGGGTGAAACTGGCACGGGGATGGTGTGTGTATTTAGGGGATGGGGAGGGTGGGAGCTTTTGGAGTAGATGGATGGGGTGAATGGGGGAGGCTAGGATTGGTGTTTTGGGGGCATGTGGTTGGTTGGGGAAAGTTGTGGTGGATGTCTCTGGGGGGACTGAGGTTGGGTGGAGAGGGTGAAGTTTGTGTTTCTGTGGTAATGGGGTAAGTGTGGGAGGCTGGGGGGAATCGAGATGGGTGGGAGAGGCTGGAATGGGAGTCTTTAGGGGTATTGAAGTGGGTGGAAAGGCTTGGGTGGGTGGGGCTGGGCATGGGAGGTTGGTGTGGGTGTATATGCAGGTAATACGGTTGGTGAAAGAGGCTGGGGTGGCTATCTCTCGGGGAATCAGGATGGGTTGGAGAGGCTAGTGTGCATATCTAGGAATGGGGTTGGTGGGAAGGGCTGCAATAGGTGAATCAGGGGCTTGGAGTGGGCAGAGGAGGCTGGGGTGGGTGGTGTCTCTGAGTGGATGGAGGTGGGCACTGGAGGTACTGAGGAGTGGCTGCAAATGCCTACCTTGGCTGGGGTCTGCATGTGCATGAAAGGGGCCTGAACGATATGGGAAGAGAGCCTGGAGATTAGGAGGGTTCCAGGGCCCATCACATTTATACTTTAACCACTGGTTACAGAGGGTTGTTGGAGGCTGTCAGAAAGGTAGAGGGGGTAGAGTTCAGCCTTGGGGGCAGGTGTTTTGTGTGGAATTTTTCTGAGCAGAACTAGTTGGGGGAGGCAGGATGAATGGATAGAAGAGGCAGAGTTAAATGCATAAGGAAGTGGAGTCAATTAGTGATGATGAAGGTGTGAGTGACCTAAAAGTGTCTGTATATGTAGCAGATACAGGGGAAATCACATGACAGAACTAGATTAGACAGGGAGTGGCTGGGACTTGGCGAGAACAGTATGGGGCTCACCAAGAAATACTGTTTGTCTGGTTTTTTTCGCTCCCCACAGTGATCTTTACTGTGCTTTTAAATCTATTTAGACAGTAGGTCTTCATGGAACCAACTGTCCCCTGCAAGAAGTTTTTACACAGCCAAGCAAATGGAGTTCCAATCTCAGTGAAAAGATGATCCCTAGCCCAAGAAGTGCACAATATAGGATACAAGACGCAACACAGAGAAAACGAACAGTAGGAAGATTAAACAGACAAGGAATCCTGTGGTACTTTTAAGGACACTTGAAGAGAGACAAAGTGGGAATTTCTCCTACAAAAGCTCATGAGAAATAAATACGTTAGTGTTTAAAAGTGCCACAGGACTCTTCGTTTGTTTTTCTGGACTAAACTAACATGGGCGGCTACCCCTTTGGAACTTGTAGGAAGATAAGAAAGTAAGATAACAGAGCAAGCACAATATTATATATTACCACACCATAGGTCTCAACTCCCTACCTGCTTAGCCACTTTTGTTAATGTGACAAGAATGAAGCATAATCTTTTCTAGCTGTTAAAAGTATTTTGTCTGGAATGGATGGCTATATTGCAGTCACAGGGTGAGAGTGCAACACGCACAGACTTTAATCTAGCTAGCTCAGTACCAGAGCCCTGAAGTAGTGTCAGTGCAGGCTTCAGTGTAGGCTGACAAGCTAACCTACATCCCTGCGTAATTACTTGCAGGCTGTCCCTTATGGAACAGTGCACTGCTGCAGACTTGCTACTCCGCTACTCAGTCTAGCTAAATTAAAGCTAATTTGGCAGGGGTTAAAGTAAGGGGAAATGCACTGGAACGCTGTTCTGGAGCGCACAAATTTCAGAGGCCAGAGTTCTGGGGCCCCCAAAAATAAAAAAATTGGGAGGAACACTCATTCCACCCTGTCCTGGCTGGTGAGCTGCGGCCAGGCTGGGGGGGTTTTCAGATCTCCCACCCTATGCATGCTCAGGGGAGGAGTAGCCTGGCCAGGGAGCAGCTCCGGCCAGGTAAGGTGGGGCCCTGGGGGTCGGGTGTCGGTGGGCCCGTCTGCCTTGTCTTGTTGCTTCTGGCAGGGCACATGGGAAACCCATCTGCCACTTGAGCTATGCCTCCCCCCCCAATGTGACATGTTTGGTCAGCACAAATGTCTAGGTGGCTATGTTATGCCCACAGGAGCTAGCTCTGCCCCAATCTAAAACTGGGTCCTCAGATGGCGGAGGCTCCCACAG
Organism: Podocnemis expansa; assembly: GCA_007922195.1. NCBI lineage: Eukaryota > Metazoa > Chordata > Testudines > Podocnemididae > Podocnemis > Podocnemis expansa. The sequence goes on along the minus strand of ML681964.1, from coordinate 25,016,697 downwards.
CCGCAGCCCCTCCTGTGCACACTCATGCTTTTGCCAGCCAAATGACTGGTGTTCCTGAACCCCACGTAAAAATGTCAGTGTCTGTTTCCATGTACTTGATAGCTCCAGTGATGTACCAGGGGCTCCAGCAGCTGGGGGCAAATACTTATATTTGGGGCTCCCCCCCATTGGTGGTGGTGGGAGTCTAGAGACTGGTCTGCAGGCCTGTTTCCTGCTCTCCTCCCTCTTCTTTCCCTGTGGGTGCAGTGGGGAACAGGCATGACAGGGAAGATGTCCGTGGACTGCCCATCAACTGGGGGCATGCCAGGATCTGCCCTTGGGCTCCATCTTTGGATGCCTGGTCCAGGGCTCCAGAGCTCCTTCCTTGCACCCAGCATGGGGGATGGGGCAGAAGGTCCAAGAGTTGGGTTACCAGATACTAAAGCATGGAAAGGAGGCCAGGGAAGTATGAAAAGGAGGACATTGGCGGACACATGGAGAAAATGTAGTATTAATGTAATATTCTTCTGTTTTTAGGGGGCTTTGGAATGCTTCCCCCCTAAAAATAGGGTGTTCTGGGGCATGCCAGCATACTTTAACCCCTATAAGTAAAAGGCCAGACAAAATCATGTTTTTTTTTTTAGAATGCCTGCCAGACGGAGGACATGTCTGTTAGCCTTAAAGTGCCACACGACTCCTTGTTGTTTATTTACTGGACTAGACTAACACGGCTATCCCTTTTGAAAATGTCCTCCTTTTACCTGACATCTGGTAACCCTACCCAAAAGGATGCTTGCTCCTGCAATGGGAGCTCTCCGCTGCCCTCAGGGCTGACTTTGTGGCCAGCCACAGCATTTTGTGATGTTGTAGCCCAGTGGCCTCTGACCACCTCTGACAGTGGGGGAAGGAGGGAATCTCCTCCCCATCTGGTGCCCAAAGGCATGACCCCTCCTTCGTACACCATTGGATAGCTCAGAAGAAATTGTGAATATTTGTCAGTGTTGTAAGAGAAGAAGTACGAGACAGATATTAGTTGGTGTGTCCTATAGCCTGCCAAATCATACCCAGACAGTTGTTCTCAACTGGGCAGACAGAGAAGGCTTAAGGATTGGTGGGTGGGCTCAATGTCAGCTGTCAGCCCTGTCTCCCAGGTGTCTGGATGCCACACTGCCTCACTGGGGCTTTACCCCCACCACCAGAGCTCAGGGTGCCTTGCTTCCGTACTGCCTTCCTGTGGTTTAAGGTATCTAGTTTCAGCCCCAGCAGAAGGGCTTGAAGGACCAGCTTCTGCATGCCTCCCCCAAGACGGGGGCACCTGGCTGCAATGCCACCACCCTGGACTTGGTCCTGGCTCTCAGTCTTGTACCTAGGCCTCAGCTCTCAGCAATCTTGGGATGCCACACACCCCCCATTGAAAAACCCAGCTCTACCATATATATACCATAACCACCGCATATGGGTAATAGAGAGGCATTGTATATCATTTCCTGATGCATGCAAGCACATTGCTGAGGGGAATGTGTCATGCGAAAAGCAGTTTTTTAATATGAGGTGCTGAAAACGGCAATAGCAGGCATAATAAAAAGATCTAAGTTTCACAGGGGCAGCCATGTTAGTCTAATTCAGTAAAACAAACAAGGAGTCCTGTGGCACTTAAAGACTAACAAATTTATTTATTGCATGAGCTTTCGTGGGAGAAAATCTTCAAAGTTTCTGATGAAGTAGAATTTTCTCCCACGAAAGCTCGTGCAATAAATAAATTTATTAGTCTTTAAGTGCCACAGAACTCCTTGTTTGTTTCTACTAAAAGTTCTGAGAAATTGAAAATAACAAAAAACCCCTACACTGCAAGGAATACATTGCTTTGGATTCACATCTGCAAATAGTGATCCACCTGAAGCTCTGTTTCCTTTGCAGAGTAAGTACATCCAATAAGTTCCAAAGTGGTAGCTGTGTTAGTCTAGTTTAGCAAAACAAACAAGAGTCCTGTGGCATGTTTAAAAACTAAGGCTATGTCCACACACAAGCCCTTGTTTCGAAACAAGCCGTTTCGAAACAAGCCATTTCAAAATAATGCCTTATTTCAAAACACCTTATTTCAAAATAACAAAAAAGCTATTTTGAAATAAGAAAAAAAGCGGGAATCAAAATAGCATGTCCACACAGTGGAGACAGGGAGACTTGTGGGGGGCCAGGGCATTCCGCCCCCAGGATTCCCCTGCCCCCCCGCCGCTTCTGCCATGGGTGGGGGGGCTTCCCCTGCCCCCACTGCTCCTTTCAAAAGCGAAGTGGTTTAAGCTGTTTCGAAAGGAGGACTCTTGTTTTGAAACGAGGAGCTCCCTCCTTTTGACACAAGAAAAGGTCCTGTGGACATAGGGACTTTTATTTCGAAACAACCAGTGTTGTTTCGAAATAAAAGCCCTGTGTGGACATACCCTAAGACATTTATTTTTTCTATGAGCTGTTGTGGGTGAAGTCTGTCTTCATCAGATGCCAGAAAATGGAAGTTTTCATTTATGACCTAGTGAGACTTCATCTGTGAAAGCTCATGTGAAAAATAAATTAGCTTTTAGAAGTGCCATGGGATTGCTTGTTCGTTTTTATATCAAATAACGGTATGAAACCAACAAAGACATTTGAAGACGAAATGCCCTGTGCATGCACATAAGCCAACAGAAGTTTTTGAAAGACGGCTGAGTTCCAGCCATGCCAGCTTAAAATTAAAAAGGCTTCAACTCTTTCTACAAAAGTTCTTGGCGCTTATGCTGTCTTTTTGCTTGTAGCAAAATCAAAGATGTCATGCGCAATCACAGACAAGAAGTTTTGTGGCACTTCTAAAGACTAACATTTCTTTATCACATGAATTTTCGTGGACGAAAAGTCCTGCTTCATCAGCAGCTAATGAAATGGGATTTTCTCCCACAAAAGCTCATGTGATAAATAAATTTGTTAGTCTTTAAGTACCATGGGACTCCTTGCTTATTCTGCTGAACTAGACTAACACGCCTACCCCTTTGGAACTGGTGGTGAAATGCCTCGTGTTGGCAGTTACAAAATCTGCCACACCTCCTAAAATTTACTTCTAATTTTTTAACAGAACTTTGTTCCTAATTACTACCCCATAGTGGCTGTCACTGTAACACTGGATTGTCATTTTCCAAATGCTATAAACCCATGAATATGAGATACTTCTTGAGTAGGAGGGCAGAGCACCTGCTTTTCCTCCTTCAAGTAATTTTCTCAGATAAAATAGCCTGCCAGCATGATGTGCCCTAGTTTTCCAACAGTGGGGGGGGGTGGAGCATTTCATTAAGCTATTCTCTACTTGACTGCAATAGTGTAGTGGCTAGCACCTCTGCTTAACATGCAAAAGGTCCTGGGTTCAATTCCCAGGGGGTTGGACTTGATGATCTCATGAGGTCCCTTCCAGCCCTATGATTTGATTGATTGATTGTTCACCTCTGTTCAAGAGAAAGGAAAAAATGAAATCTCATAATTTGCTCTGGATTCAGCATAACAGAATTTGGGTTTACAGAATTGTCTTTCATATTCAAGATACATTAAAGTGTTTTGCAGTAAAATTAATTAAATCTTAGCACTGGAGTAACTGTAAGAAAACACTAACTATTATGTGCCCTTCAACACAGGGAGGTGCAGAGGGGTGGAAGAGGCAGTGTGCGAGGCCAGGATCAGGGCCAGTATTTTTCCGGAGCGCTAACTGATGCCTATGGTACTGAGAAGTGGTTGTAAATGTCTACCTGGGCTGGAGCCCGCACCTGGATGAAGCAGGCCTGGACATTATGGAAAGGGAGCCCAGAGATGAGAAGGGTTCCAGAGTCTGTCAAATTATACTTTAACCACTGTAATTTGGGTAGCTCTACTTGAGCTGCAATCACATCTATGATTGCTGTATAGATAGAGCCAGAGGTGACGCTGATGCCTGGCACACCGGGCCTGTGCCCCGAATCTTCCTGGCAGGGACCTGAATAAATTTTCTGCCAGCAGCACATAAGCAGAAGCCTGTCTGCCTGGGGGGTGGAGCTAAGCTGCTTCCCAGCCCACAAACCCTGAGCGTGCTGCATGCACACACACCTCTGCTGCAGCACAGCAGAGTGGTTGGCGGCAGTGTGGCCGACGATTGGCCGGGTGTTGGGGGCAGGCCCTGAGCCGAGCTGGGCCAGGCCAGTGGCAGCATGTTAGAGGTTCTGTGGGACTTGGAAGGGGAGGGGCTTGGGCTGGGGGGGGGGTGGGGCCTAGAAAGGGGAGGGTCTTGGACCTATGTGCTAGGTCTTTTCCTCACCTAGCAACATCCCTGGATAGAGCCCTGCAAATCTGTGGCTAGCCACATCCATGTATGTGCTGCAGATAGCCGTGGACCATTTCCTGTGGATGCAGATCCACATATTTGTATCTGCAGAGGGCTCTATGCATAGATATAACCTATGAATGATGTTAATTTCTCTCACCATGAGTAATCACCTAAAAAGCTCCCTAAATGTGAAAAACTCCTCCATTCTGGAGACAGACAATTTCACAAGACAGTTCCTTTCCTCCTACAGGATCTGATATGCTGTATTCTTGAAAGCATATTTAAGGTTAGACAATGCTAATATTTATTATTATTGCTGCAAAGCCACTCACTATTTCCCGCACACTGTCCATCGTCACAGCCTTTTGTAGCAGAAAGGCTATGCACAGCCTTACCGGTGGCCTCCCAACTCCAAACTCACTCATGACTAGGTAGCAGTCTGGAGTTGCCTGCTTCCACACGGCCAACACCACACACTTCTCCATCAAAAGAGCAACTCTCATTTTGTTGCCCTTGAGTCACAGGGCAGGGGGCAAGCTCCATACAGTTCCATGAAGGTGGTTTTGTGCATCCGAAAGTTCAGTGGCCATTCCTTATCATCCCATGCCTACAAACCACTGTAATTGCACCACTCAGTGCTTGTTTCCTTAGCTCATTAGCAACAATCCACCACATGCAGCTGCTCCATGAATGTCCAAAAGCCCTCTGGAATTGTTTCTTTCCATGGCACACAGCAGGGCAGGCACCACAGATTCCTTTTCAAATTCACAATTCATGAAATACATATACAATGCAGTTGATCATGCAGTAACACTTCACAAGACTGGAAAGCAGTGCAGGATCCATACTTGCAGGTGAAGATGATGGGCATACAGTTTACAGAGGCTGTTGACAAACAGCATGAAATGTAGTTGGAACTTGGAAGCCCATGGAATGATTGGACAGAGAAAACTGCATCATGGGACTGTGAGTCTGCACCTAGGATGCACTGCAATCCATTCCCAGAAGGCCTGAAAGTGGCCAGCTGCACAGCAGGATAGCTAACCACAGAGCTCTGCCTTCTGTCTGTGCTAGAACACCACGTATGCACTCAGCCAACATAAGGAAAATTGTGTGAACATGCAAAAGTGATGTAATTACAGCAGTTTATGATCATTGGTGTAAGCTGAGTTGACAACTTTTTACTGTAGATATGACCATAGGGCCCAATCCTGCCAGCAGGAGGCATGGCTTTACTATTGACTTGAACCTTATGTAGTCATGCACACCTGTTCAAAATGAGTGTAAAATATGACCAAATCAGAATTCTCCACTCCCTTATGCCAGGGGAGCATTTTATACCTATTTTGTACAGCAGGAGGGCCCCCAGCTCGTAATTAACTACACACAAGATTATAAACAAGAAGTCTGGTGGCACTTTTAAAGACTAATAAATTTATTTACTGCATAAGCTTTCATGGGAGAAACTCCCACTTAGTCAGACAGTTTGTTTTGTTGGACTAGACCAGGGGTCTCAAACTCAAATTGCAATGAGGGCCGCATGAGGACTAGTAGAGGTCCGCATGAGGACTAGAACATTAGCCCAAGGGCCGCACCGCTGAAACCTTTTCATACAACAATATAGCAAATAGTGGTAGTAATAGAGTTGTTACAGGCCACAGGAAATAGCTTTAGAGGCCACATGCGGCCCACAGGCCATGTTTTAGACCCCTCAACTAGAATAACACAGTTACCCCTTTGGAACACAAGATTATGTTATTAAGGGCTGAAAGTTTTGAAATAAACTTACCACTCTAGCCCACGCCACCACACCTGCTCCACACTGCCAACACCTTGCCTCCCTCCTCTGATTCCTTCCCTGTTTACTTTTCGCATTGCCTCCCCACTGTGTTTGTGGTGCAACCTGGAGCAGGTGCCAGACACCAGAGCTGCCAACCATCTGTAAATTTATGGATGGTGAATAAAAAAACATATAACTTCCCTGCTGCCTGTGAGTTCATAATGAAAACATTGCTGAAAATCTCTCACCGTACAGGACTCACTCACCGAGCACAAGGGAGCTGCGGGACCACTGCACAGTGTGAAGCGGCAGTTTTCCAGCACTAGGACCCAGGAAGGAGCATCATCCAAATGATGAGGCAGGACTTGAGCACTGTGCAGGATGTGTAGGCCCATGGATCCGATCCAGGGGGCAGATTCCAGTGTAGATGCGGCCATGCCGCTGATGCGGGAGGTCGGGGGGTCAGATGCACTGTGGCCTTGCACTTAAGTCACCAGTTCTCAGTGACTGCTTTAACTGGTCTCCAAGGCAGAGTTCAGAGGCTCCTTTGTGCAGCCAGATTGCTCCTCTCATATGCCCTATTGAGCCTGTCTCTGCAGGATGAGTCACAGAGCCTCCAGTGGAGCCTGCTTCTGCAGAGAGCCTGGCTGAGGACCAGCAGAGTGTGCAAAAGAAAGATGCACAGCGCGCTCCTCCAAACTCCCGGGGGGAAGAGGGGACACATGTGCCACTGCCTCTTTAGCCCCTGATCCTGCCTATGCTGAAGTCCCCAGTACCCCTCCCCAGAGCCTGCCTTGTGCTCCCCACTATACCTTGGCCCAGTATTGCTGCCTTTATCCTCTTTCGCCCCTCACCCCAGTTCCCCCTCTGCTATTTCCATCTCTCCAGCTTGGCAGCTCTACCTTTCACCTGCTGCTGACATTGTGATATGAGTATAAAACTGTAACATTATTCCAATGTTTAGTGATGTCAGGAAAAAGTTTACTGAGTCAATAAAAAAACTTAGCTTCAGATCTTCGTATCAGTAAAAGCTAAAACACAAGCTTGGCAACCCTGCCAGACACCTACTGACAAGAATTGGTCACTGGCTGTGAACAAGGAAGGTATGGGACTCAGTGGGCTTCCCTGCACCCCACTTGTCTAACTGCATTGCCAACACACCTTCTCTTCCATGCTCCAGGCACTTCCTAGCTGAGCTCAGCAAAAACATTTGGTGCTGGTGCCTTTCCCACCCAGCCACCCCCCCATCCTGATCAGGCCTTCTGGACAGAGCCATAACTAGGGCAGGGCGATTGGGGCAAAGACACCGAGCAGGGAATTTTAAAGGGCAGCCGCCAGACCCTGCCAGGCCTGGAAGAGTAATGTGCCTTAGGGACATTCCTCCTGCAGCCAGGCAGGGGCTGGGAAAGTTTCTCCTGCTCTGCCCTGACTGTACCTGGCCGCTCTTGCCCCATGGCTGGGAAAGCACCCCCTGCCAAGTCTCTGGCCACTCTCTCCTGGTGGCTGGGGAGGCACCTCTCCCCCATTGGGATGGATCAGGCCTCGGGCTGGATTGGGAGTACCTTTCAGGCTTCCTTCCCCAGGTGCCAGAAGCTGTAGTTATAGCTCTACTTATGGATAATGACACCATGAGAAAGCTTATATTTTAGCATCCCAGCCCCTGGTAACTCCCCTAACCCCTCCACTGCCTCCCCAACACTGCCCAGAGTGCCTCCTGCAGCCTTAAAGCCAGGGAGGCTCCCTCCAGCCACCTTCTCTTAAGCAGGTAAGTGCAGGCGTGGCTCAGGAAGGGCTGGGACTCAGCCAGCTTCCCCTAACCTCTCTACTTGGACTGGCACCATGTTCCAGCCCGGTCTCGCTTCACAGCTCCAGATACCACTTTCACTCAGTGCCGATCAGTGTGCACACGCAGTACCGGCACCTTTCCCAGGCAGTCACAGCCGGCTTCCTCACCAGCGAGGTGCCTGATTTTCCAGCTGGGACCAGGAAGATTCTAGCAGATCTAGTGACCTGAGCAAGGGACACCTGTGGGACTTTCAGGTTTTAAATATAGTGGTTAAAGCAGGAGTGCCGCTGCCCCAGGGAAAGACCTGTGGCATGGGCACGGGCCCTGCTCTTATGGCCCTGAATCTCCACCCAGGCCTGATCTGGCCTCAGGCGCAGGGGCGTTGCTGCCCCAGAGAGGGACCTGGGGCATGGGCCCAGGCCCTGCCCCTGCCCGCAGGCCCCGCTCCCTGCCCGGGGACAGGGCCGGAAGCTACCTAGCTGCCATGGGCGGCTAGGCCCCACATCCCCAGCCGGGGATGGAAGCGGCCGTGGGCGGCTGGGCCCAGATCTCTGGCCAATTTGGGCCGTACACCAGTGGCCCCGCCAGATCCGGGGCACCAGCGCTGGGATTTGGGGCACATGCCCTGGATGCCCAGCGCCAGTGACGCTCCTGCTCAGGCTCCTGCTGCTGCCAGGCTGGCCCCACATCCCCGGCCTGGGACAGGGCAGGCGAGCCAGGTGCCGGTGGTGGCAGCTGGTCCCCGATCTCCAGCTGGGGATAGGGACAGGAGAGGCACGGACATTTGGGCCACCGGTGCCGGGCCTTGGAGCACACGCCCTGTGTGCCGGGCACCAGTGATGCCCCTGGTTTAAAGAACAGGTCAAGGGCAGAGTTTAAGAAACAAAGGAGCCTCTGGCTGCCAGGGTGTGAGATACAGATTGGCAGTGGTGGCGATACAAGGATTTGCTCTGCAGCACCCCAGCAGGCAAGCACCAGCTTTCAGGGTTTAAGACACAGGCACTAGGTTAGAGGCCAGCTTGTTTATTACAAACTCGGCGACTCTCCTTGGCCCACGTGCCGGATCCCAGCCCCCGGGCAGAGGCCAGGCACAAGCAGCAGCCGCTCCCCTCACGTGGCGGCGGCGCGCAGGGCTGGCGCAGGGGCGTGGCTAGAGCACGCGGCCGGGGCCGTGCGCGGAGGACGCGGCTCGCTTGCCCGCGCACAGGGGGCGCTGCAGGGAGGCGCGCGCGGGAACCTCTGTGAAGCGTGTTGCTAGGAGACGGGCGCCTGCGGCCAATGAGGAGGCTGCTTGTCATGACGTTCCATGTAGGGGGGAGGCCGAAGCGCCGCACGCCCCGCCTCGTTTCCCTTCCCTCGCCACTCGGCGGCCTGTGCTGTGCGCGCGCGCGCGGCTTCCTGAGGCGAGCTCTACCGCCGGCTCGGCCTGACGACGGGGCGCTGCGCGGCGGCGGCTACAGGTGCCGCCGATTGCGTCCTCCCCTGGGGCGGAGCCTGTACGGCGCCCGCCGGCCAATGGGCGGGCGTGGCGCGTCGCGGCCGCGCGGCAGGCGGAGGGAGTCGCGCGGCGCGGCGAGGCGGCCGGCCAATGAGCGGCGCGCTGCGGGCAGGGGGCGGAGCTGGGCTGGGCGAGCGGCGGGCGGCG
>ML681964.1:24805470-25006798 GCA_007922195.1 Podocnemis expansa | reverse complement strand
GGGCAGGGGGCGGAGCTGGGCTGGGCGAGCGGCGGGCGGCGCGCGCGGCGGGCGGCATTCGGCGGCGGCGGCCATGGGGCCGGTCGGGCGGCGCGGCTGAGGCGCGCGCGGTGCCTGTGTCGGGCGGACTCGGCGGCGGCTGGCGCGCTGTCCCCTTCCCCGCCGCCGGCGATGGGGAATGGGCTGTCGGAGCAGACGCCGCTCCTGTCCAGCCTGCCCGCCTTCCAGTGCTTCCACATCGTCATCCTGGGGCTCGACTCGGCGGGCAAGACCACCGTGCTGTACCGGCTGCAGTTCAACGAGTTCGTCAACACGGTGCCCACCAAGGGATTTAACACGGAGAAGATCAAGGTGACGCTGGGCGGCTCCAAGACCGTCACTTTCCACTTCTGGGACGTGGGCGGGCAGGAGAAGCTGCGGCCGCTGTGGAAATCCTACACCCGCTGCACCGATGGCATCGTCTTCGTGGTGGACTCGGTGGACGTGGAGAGGATGGAGGAAGCCAAGACGGAACTTCATAAAATCACTAGGATCTCTGAAAACCAGGGCGTGCCCGTCCTCATCGTGGCCAACAAACAGGACCTGAGGAATTGCCTCTCTCTCTCCGAAATCGAGAAGCTCTTGGCCATGGGCGAGCTGAGCTCCTCCACCCCCTGGCACCTGCAGCCCACCTGTGCCATCATAGGCGACGGGCTCAAAGAGGGGCTGGAGAAACTGCACGATATGATCATTAAGCGAAGGAAAATGTTGAGGCAGCAGAAGAAGAAGAGATGAGATCGGCTTCCTTTCCCCGCCTCTGTTTTAGGGAGTAGTGGCGGGCTCAGAGCTTGCCCAGAGCAGCTTGGACAGCCTGACCTGCCTGTTACCTTAAACAGCCTGCTGCACGGCCTTGCCTGGGGGAGGCTGTCCAGAGGCAAGCTTTTGAACAGCAAGAACAGATTATTTGTCCAAGGTTCCTGGCGCTGTGTGGTTTCACAGGCACCACGAAGTCGCATAAAGTTATCAGGAAACAGATGGGTGGGTAATGGTGACCTGGATGTCTAAATAGCCAAATAAAATGGAAGTTTTCTGCTCGGTGTTGTAGTCACATATGGAGGGTGCGTTTTTGCGAGAAATATGCAGCCAAGGCGTTCAGTGTTTTTTATACTTCTAATGCTTGTAAGTGGAGTGTTTAGGTGAATATATTCAGCTTTAAAAAAAAAAAAATATTGATTTCAATGTGTCTGGAGTTAGCAGTTTGTTATTTCAGGAGGCTGTGAGCCTTGGGGGGGGGTTATCTTGTTTGATAAGGAGAGAGCTTGAGTATGGTATCTTTTTAATTTGGCACTTTTGGAGTGGAATCACTTTGAGTTCAAATACTTGAAACTTCAGTGCTGTGGATTCTTCAGCTGATACAATTAAGACTTCTTGGACAAGGACGCAACATGCGAGAGCATGGATCAGTTTTCCCAACATGTAGCATGATTTGGTGTGTAGTCTTCTTAGAAATAGATATCCATGGATATACAGTGCTAACTGGGTTTAGAATATCGCCATGTCAGATGGAGACTTGTTCCAAAAATCTTGTTTGCTGTTGAAAAAATTATTACTGTGACATGCCCAAATTATCAACGTGAAATTAAATTTGTTACAGTAAAGGAGCTTTGTAGAGCAGCTTGGGGATCTCAAGATTTTTACCAGTGCAGCATTCCTGGCTCTTTAGATGACCACAGCAAGAAAACTTGATCATAATGAAATATAAAGAGAGCTGAAGTCAATAGAGCACGTTTTTTGTATCTGCATAAATGCCCAGATTTGTAAATTAGACTGCTAGGGTCACTTTGGGGATATGTTTTTCTTTAATTACAATTTGTGAAGTGCTTCTGTTTCGGAATGTAAAGAAGCTTTATACACTTGAAACACTTGACACTGGAAAAAATGAGTTTAAAGATAGTCTGTGTTCTGTCCTAATTATGCTTTAAGCTGTTCTTGTTTACAGAGTGCGCAAACAGTATTAACTGGGCAGGATAGTGCATCAGAGAAAGGGAGAATAGTTTTTCTAAGTGGTACAGAACTTCAAACAGTTGTCTAGACATCTTTGGTTAGCAATTGAAAAGGGCTAAAATAAGAGCCTGAATTTTGAGACTTAACTTTAGTGGTGCTGTAAAACTTTATCAGAATGTTAGATTGTCTTGAAACTTCCATTAGAAATATCAGACTTTAGGAACAATGCAAGTCATTTCCTCTTCCTCAACCAGCAAAGTTAATTCGTTCATACCTACTGCCATGTATTAAGCGGATAACTGCTACAGATCTGAATGTCAATCAATGTAACCTATTGATATCTGTATAAAATCAAATTTTATAGCCAGCAGCTGTTTGTCCAGAGGTAACCAAAAATGCACTTTAGCGTTTTCAATAATCGAAAGTGACAGCTGTTTTGTTTCGTTTTTTTTAATGACACCCTCATCCTTTTGAAGGAATTGAATTAGCTTCCAATGGAGCTTTTTGTATGTTGGTTATGTATGCACCTGTACTCGTGACATTGAAAGTCACCTACTCAGTAATGTCTATATTTATAAAAACATGGATAACTTCTTAAACCTCAATAAACACAACTCAAAACAAGTCTGCAGGGAGAGGGTGTTTGACTTCCTTGAGCTGGAGTGTTCTTGTTGGCCTCTTTGTGCAGATCTCGCTCTCAATAGCAGTAGAACTACCTGCATGAAAATCAGACTCTTATAAATGTGAGATTTGTAAATGTGGCAATGTTATAAATCAGAAGTATCTCATTAAAGACTTAATATCAATTGGCAGATTTGTATTATGTTCCATATGTTCATAACAGAACTCTAAACTTCTCGCTCTAGTCACTTTGTTGTCCTTTTGTGCAGTACTGTGTATTGTAAACCTTCTCTCCTCATGAATGTTTTTAGGTGTTAATATATTTAATGGTCCAGCTCTCAAAGTTCTTAAATTATGTCTAGTAATAGCTGACTAAAGGACTAAATATTATTATACATAGTGTGTGTGGAGACTATAGCATTTTTACATTGTTCTAGCATATCTTATGCTAGAAAGAGTGACTGTGGATGAAATGTTTCATTTCTTATGTTTACACAAAGGTACTTTTTCACTGTAAATAGTTGTTGAATGAAATCTTTAAACAGTGCGGAAGATTCAGCCACACAGCAGCTTGATTTTGATGGAAAATGTCAGTAAAGCCTTGCAGTGACTTAACTGTGTGGTGGTTTCAGTACAAAGTAACCCTTTAATTGCTGTGAAAGGACTATATAATGATTCAAGATTATTCATCTTTGATTGAAGTATGTGGGGCCACTTTTCATAATTAGGTGGGTCCCGTCAGTACAAATTGGTAGCACATAACAGCTTTTCAAAAAGAAAAAACCCTCACTTCTGAAGTTTTTGAAGGAAAGTGTTGCAAAATGTCTCAAATGTGGTGAATTGGTATTAATGAAATTTTATTCTATATTTTTGTGTAGTACCTCTTCTGTTCCAGAAGGGCTGAGGTGAATTTGGTTTATAGAACCAACCCTCTCCCCCCAGTTTCTTTCTCCCTCCATGCCCTAATCAGTGGGTTGTACAGGGAGGTATTGAAATGCTGGTCTTCATGGGTGAAGGCTGCATGCTGGGGGCCATGTACTGCTTCATCTGAGAGCTTAATAGTTGACAAAACAGACTTTAAATTGGAGAAACTGATTTTGTGTGCAACTTGACCCATACCCATGTAAACATTTCACTTTCTTTCCTCCCTGCTTCACCTGTTCTGAATAGATACTGTCCAAAGGATTTTATAAGATGCTGTCAGTTGGGGAGTTAAGTGTACATCAGCTTAAAAGATCAACCCTGTTCCCTTTAACTGTATCAGGAAACACTAGGGTTTCTTGCACTCCCTGTTGGTTTCCCCGCTGCCTGGTAACCTATTAAGAAGAACAGCATGCCATCTCAAATGTGAGCAGAGGTGCACATTATATGTTGAGTCTCAATGAGCTGAATGAGACCTGCTGCAGGGGTCCCTGACAGTCCTAAGCCCTGTTCATGTAGAAATCACTATCCACTTACTATAGTATAACATAACGTAATGTTGACTGGGAGCAATGATATCACTGGATAAATGATAGCTTGAAACCAGTGCTGTGAGTTCTACAATAAGCAGAAAGTGGGATGTTTAAGGAAATCTTTATTTGAAAGAAAGAGAAGTCATCAAAGCAAACTCATTTAAATCCTATAAGAATAGCCATTTAAAAGTTACTGCTCAGTAGATTTTTTTATCATTATTATTATTATTATTATTATTATTATTGACAGCTAATACCTTTCAAAGTCTGTAAGGATTTCATCTAAGGACAACCTTTTAAACTCACTTTAGGATGTATCTTTAAGTGTGAAACTAGTAGTTGTATCAAAGGTAACTAGTTACATCAGTTCTAAAGGAGTAGCTATGTTAGTCTAATTCAGCAAAATAAGGAGGAGTCCCTTGGCACTTAAAGACTAACATGTATTTATTGCATGAGCTTTCAGAAGAGAACATGTCACTTTGTCAGATGCTTTCCGAAATCACAACATTCACAAACCAGTAGCTGAGCTCTTCAGTCTTTCTAATCACTCTGTTGATTAACTGTGCTCAAGCAGGAGGGTAACACATCAAGACTTCAAAGAGAAAGTGAAGAATTGGAACTGATACACAGATTAAAAAGATGGTGTGAAAGCAGGATTAATTCACAGCCATGGATTCATTTCCCATTACAACAGGTGATTTTTTTCACCTCACCTTCCTCTATATGCTATTTCCCAATGTTTGAATCTTAACATCTGCTTTGATTTGCTGTTACAGTATGTCAGTTTCCAAAGGGATAGCTGTGTTAGTCTAGTCCAGCAAAAAAAACCAAGGAGTCGTGTGGCACTTAAAGACTAACAGACTTATTTTTCACATGAGCATTCGTGGGAGAAAATCACAATCTGACAAAGTGGGATTTTCTCCCATAAAAGCTCATGCGAAAAATAAATCTGTTAGTCTTTAAGTGCCACATGACTCCTTGGTGTTTTGTTTTGTTTTTTTTGGTTACAGTATGACCTGATCCCATGACTTACACTCCTCTACATTTATATTCCTCCCATTCTGTAAGCTTCCCCATCTTCCAAGTGTCTGATGAAGTAGGATTTTCTCCCTCAAAAGCTTATGCAATAAATAGATTTTAGTCTTTAAGTGCTACAGGACTTCTTGTTTAGGTACTTCAGGAAGTTTAACCACATAACTGAGATGATACTTAAATCAAGCAAACTGTTCACTTCTCAGATTTTATCTTACAAATGTGTTGCTTCCATTAATTAGGTAGCCAAAATCACTGTGCATAAACCTTTATTTTCATAGAAGTATAGGAATTGATATGTGTAGTTAGCAAATAGGGTTGCTAGAAGCTACATTTCATGTTTTGACCTACTTTTAAGTTGAACATTGCAGTGAACGTGTCAGCAAAACAACACTGAAGAGAGAAGTTGCTGTTGTCAATCCCTTCCTGATCTTATTTCCCCTCCAGTAAAATAAAATACTTTTCACTTTGATAGTAGCTTTATGTATTTACAGCTTTCCATATACAGTTTGAATGACTATACAATTCTTGTATTTCTGTAGTATTTCTATATATAATACTGTATTATAAAAGATGTGGTTACAGGTCATGTCCATGTACTGGTATCACAAGACTTGTGATGGGATCCACAAGTGTACTTAGGAATCTAAGCCCTAGCTGTAAATACCAAAATTACTTTTTTTGGCTCCACCGTGAGCCACAAAATTGCTGTCCTCTGTAGGTGCTGAAACTTACTGAAAATTTTCAGAGTAAGAGCTCCCTTGGTGTCTGTGTTTCATGAAGCTTCTGAACACATGCAGTGCTTCATACTCTGATCTGCTTTCCTGCTTAAGCCTTAAAGTGATTCACTAACTCAAAGAATCTACCTACGGGTAAGTGGTGGGTGGGGCCTGCTTCAGTAAGTCTGTTCAGAGTTTGCCTATGGGAGTGGCTCCCATTCAAAGTCCAGTTAAAAAAAAAAAAGGAACTCTGAATGCCTTTTAACTGGCAGAGGATATGAGACACCTAGGTTCAATTACACTTCTCTCTGGCAGACAAACAATTTGATTATAAGTCTCTACTTCTCAGAAAAAAACCTTAGCCACTGGGCTATAGGATATGCTAAAGTGGGACTTCCTCAGTCTATCCCATTGAAATTGTTCTACTATGACTGGTCTAGGAGGACTGAATGTGGGATTCCCCTTCCCCAGTGCTTGTCCTAACCACTGGACTACAGAATCATTCTCACACCTAGCACCACTGACATTTCTGCTGTGGTTCAATGCTTAAATCATCATTGAGCTGGGAATGAGGCTGTAGCCTAATGGTTAGGGTGGCCACCTGCAAGGTAGGGGTCTAGTACCTGTGTTCCAGTTACTCTTGCTCATTAAAAAAAGCTTGACCAGGAGCTAGTGAAGGGAGAGCCCCAATCAAATCAAATCAAATCATAGGGCTGGAAGGGACCATGAGATCATCAAGTCCAACCCCCTGGGAATTGAACCCAGGACCTTCTGCATATCAGTACACCCCCTCTGCATCTGAGAGTTGGGTGTTGACTCTTGTTCAAATCTTTTTTGTCTCTGCTGCTAGCAAGGGGAATTGAACCTGGGTCTCCCACACCTTCTGTGAATATGCTAATCATTTAGCTAAAACTTAGAAGGAAGTATTAGTGGCACCACCATCGCCACTTCCTCTGGCCATTTTGGGGGGGTGAGGGTGAGCAATGTATATTGCTGATGGATTTCCACAAGGAGGAGACTGGGGCCAGCAAAGTACTTTGCTGGTGTTCCCTGTTACACTCAAAAGGAGGGGAGCACTGTTCTCCCATCCCCTCTGACTGTAGCAAGGAGCCTGTACTGGTCTTTCAGCCTTGCAGAAACATGCTCCACCTCAGTCCTTAGAGAGTGGCTCCCTTCTGCAGTCAGCAGGAGGGGAGCTGTGGGCCATTTTGAAAGCCACAGTGGGCCACTTTCAGCCCTTGGACCCACAGATTGGGAACCACTGAACTAAATGATCTGTTTCTTTAAGTACATTGTGTATTAGCTGTTTTATGTTACACATTGAAGACTGAGCCCTTAAAAATCTTTGCATCAACTCTTGAAATATCCCATTGTTCTGTTCAAACAAACCAGGGTATCTTTAATATATGAAAGAGGTCATTGGTAGCTAAAGGCAAGTGAAACTCAGATGTCACAAACTGAAGAAAAGCTCACCGAGTTAATTACTTTGCAACAGGTATAAATATTTTATCTTACCTTTAAATATTGTATTCTGTGGCTTGGCAGGACAGACTGTTCTGTACCATAGGATAGAGTGTGTCTCATGTTGATAAAAGCTCTCGAATGGGGTTCCTTGCCTTTATAGAGCTGTAAGAGCTACAGGATTTGAACTTCTACACTTTTAAGCCCTGCAATCCTCTACTGTACCCAGAGTTCTCATTAAGAAGGATAGACGATATATATATGGCTGGAACCATTGATGTGTTACTGACCTGCAGCATAACAGGAGAAAAAACCATGCAACTGTGCTCAGCAGCTTTGTGATTCATCCACTGTTGTCTCAACAGCCATTGGGAAAGGGGCAGTTTCCATCTCTTCACCATGATCTGATGGAGTAGCTAACAGCAAGATAATGCCTTCCTTGCGCTGGGCAGACAGTGGTTTCATGAGCTGGTTAATACAATTTTTTCAGCCATGAAAATCAGCATGTTCAGTTGACGTATATCTGCCATCATTTTGCCAGCCTGTGGAACTAGTGACCTGATATGATCTGTCTTAGCGGCCTGATCTAAGGATGTCCTGACTTCTTGGGACCTCTAGAACCTGCAGAAGCTTCTGCCCATTTAAATTAATCCTTCTTGTGGCACTAAAGAGAATGCTCTCTCTCATTCTTGTTTTATTTGTTTAAAGCTCTGCATAAGTTACCAAAAAGGTCGCAACCACACAATTTTTGTTGTGTAGTTAAAGCTCAGCTAGGCTGGTTTTTGATGATTTGTTTACATAAAATCCTTAAATTTAGTTTTAGTAACTATAAAATAAATTGTTCATCACTTGTTACTGAGTCATAATAAGATGTTCTGGTAACTTTGTTTTTGAAATACCACATTTTTCACCCCTTCCCCCCTCTTCCCTTTCACTGCTAACATGTTAATAGGCTTTGCTTTCCTGTTAAGGGGGCTGAGGTGAGGAAAGGTCACAAGAGGGGCAGGCAGAGGACAATTTCCACCTTTGCTGCTATTACTATTTTGCTGGAGATGGTCTTTTTTGTGAAATTGGCTAAACATGGGAGGAGGGGAAAGCCCAAACCCTTTGTCCTTATTTACACTAGGGACGTTTTCTAAAAATATCCTACTGTTGCTAACATTTGAACTTCAGAGGTAATTCTACAGAGGCTGCTGGCATTTACAACATTGCCTTGTGTTTAAAATACCTGCACCAGCTGATAACACATTGATTGGGAGGTCTCCCAATGTGCTAATAATATACTGAGCTTGCAGTTCGTAAAGTGGAGAAGTGTCATAGACCTGGCAAAACAATTATTTAAAAAAAAAAAGAAAAAGCCAGGTCACTGAGTGCTGCACTTAAAGCATTGTCTTCATAGAGCTGCTACTGCCAGATTATGATAAATAGAGATCCCTGCCCCCAAACACGCACACACTTTTTGTGGACCATTTTAAGCACTATCTGTGTTTGCAATGATGGGAAATAGTTCTAGTGCAAGACACTTTTTTTCTTATTGAAATCTTTTTTATTCTGTAGAAATCGTTGGAGAATATAATGAATAGCTCAGCAAATACAATCTTCTTTTCAAGTTCCAAACTGGCAGACATGTGAGTCCAGTTCAGTAAAACAAACAAGGACTCCTGTCTTTAAGTGCCACAGGACCCCTTATTTGTTCTAATATTCTCTTCAGTGTTTTAACCAGTTTTGTTTTGTTTTGTTTTGTTTCTA
This sequence comes from Podocnemis expansa, assembly GCA_007922195.1. Taxonomy (NCBI): domain Eukaryota; kingdom Metazoa; phylum Chordata; order Testudines; family Podocnemididae; genus Podocnemis; species Podocnemis expansa. Next base: position 24,997,779 of record ML681964.1, on the reverse strand, counting down.
GTATTTTATATTGAATTTTTTTCCTGACCTGAAATGTTAAAAATAAACAGAAATTTCTGGAAAGTGTTTTAAAACTTTAAATCAGTATTACAGCTATATTTAATAAAGGTCATCAGGAAGTACAAAGCTGTCGTAGGTTAATAGTTTGCTGCTGCTATGTAAGTACTGAGATACAGTTTCAAAGCAGGAGGTTGACACAGTTATTTTATATAGTAATTTCATATGCAATACCCTTAATATTTAATATACATTTTATAATATTGTTAAAAAGCTGCACCCTGAGTGACTTATAAAATATATTTCTTCTGAGTTTCAGCCAGACATATGTACATGTCCTTCACTGTATTAAATACACTATTTTTATGAATGCACGGGTGTCTACTTGCAGTTAGAATTATTGACTCATTACTTTTTAATTGCCACAGAAAGTAGACTTATCTGATGTAGACCCCACTGAAATCAGTGGAGTTACAGTACACTGGGCCTGCAGGCTGTTCCTACAGTGAGTTGTGAAATTCTCCATTTCTTACCACAGCATCAAGGCAGCTCAATACTCAGTAACAATACTGGGAGAGCGAATGTAGTCTAGTCACCAGCATTTATACCCATGTATCACATAATCCTACTAAGAGAAGGTCTGGTCAATACTTTGGTTGAATGCCAATAGACAGTTTACAGTTGATAGATTAGAACACCAAAAGGGACTAGGATGTTCCCCTGTAGAACACACAATATATAAAAACAAACAAGGAGTCTTGCGGCACTTTTAAAGACTAACACATTTATTTATTGCAAAAGCTTATGCAATAAATACATTTGTTAGTCTTTGTAAGTGCTACAGGACTCCTTGTTTGTTTTGCTGAACTAGACTAACATGGCTACCCCTTTGGAACAGGTTATAGAACCTCCCCAAAATAATTCCTAGCACGTAAAAAAAAAAAAATCCTCCAATCTTCACTGAGAAATTGTCAGTGATAGAGAATCGATGCCCACCCTTACTAAATTGTTCCATGGTTAATTATTTTACTTGTTAAAAATTAGCGCCTTCTTTCCAGTCTGAGTTTGTTAGCTTCAGCTTTCAGAGGCCCAGGCTTTGCCTAGTGACAATCATTCAGAATGCTGCTGATTCCTTTTAGCAGTAGGTCACAAATAAGTCATTGATAGCAGTTAAAAATATTCTTATCATTCTTCATAGTTTTGTATTTAAAGCAACTTGGAATGACTATAAGGTCTTCTAGCCCTAAAAAATGAATTTATGGGTACTGGTGACCAGCAACATTCTTGCGTTAGAATAGCTTCTATTCTAAGTTTTTATTTGAAGCAGCTAATGGGAAAAATTGCTCACAATTTCTTTAAAGGAATGGCTCACATTATGCAGTACTAGAGAGTGCAGTGTTTTCAAACCCTGAGGATTCAGAGATCCCCATCTTCTCTCTCTGTTGGCTATAATGAAGCAGCCTGCGCAGGATGTAGCTGTTAACAGATGATAATGCAAAGTGAAGGGCTGGGCCATGGAAAGCCTTAAGGTGGTTCAGTGTGGTGCTAAATTCTCAAGAAGAGCTGATTGCTTTCCAAAAATAAGAACAGAAACTAGGGCAGGTAATCCATGTAAATGCATTTGCCACTGGTACACAGTTACAAGTGGTTTACTGTAGTCAGAAATATGTATCCTTCCATATAAACATTTTATATATATATATATATACACAAAAATGGGATCCAAAGAAGTAGCGTGTTAGTCTAGTTCAGCAAAACGAGGAGTGCGGTCACACTTTTAAACTCTAACAAATTTATTGCATGAGATTTCATGGGAGAAAATCCCACTTTGTCAGATGCTTTGAAGATGGGGAACTTACAAAATCAAAGTTCCTCGTCTTCAAAGCATCTGACGAAGTGGGATTTTCTCCACAAAAGCTCATGCAATAAATAAATTTGTTAGTCTTTAAAAGTGCCACACAAATAGGATTCCTTTAAGAATGGCTCCTCCACTGAAACATCATCTTCATTGTATTTTACTCTTACTAATATATTTGCAAATATATTAATATTTTAAACCATGTAACTCCAAATGTGACTAACTGAACCAAAAACATACATTTAAAATAATGTGCTGTGTTTCAGATTACCTTTGCTTTAGTAGCAAAAGGACAAAGATTATCCTGATTTGGTATTTACCTTGTTCAAACTACATATGAACCATGCAGTTGTAGTTTAGCTCTAAATTATGATGGTAATATTGCCACAGCTTCAAGCTTAGGTTGTGTCAGCACTTCTTTAATACATATAAATTCTTGTTCCAGAAGCTTAATAACCTAATAAGCCATGGAATTTCACACTTGGCTGAAACTTGGCATAGAAGTTGTGAGCTTGTAGGCCAGTTTTTAGTTTTGTCACAATTTCTTTTAATTAAATGTATTTGATAGGAATGTAAATAAAGGAAAATAGACATTTGCTGTTTTGTAATGCTTCTTGTACTCCTATAAGCTTAATGGTAGCTTTATTTATAAAAATGAAAACATATGGACCCATGGTTCCTAGTGGAAACCCTTGGGAAATATTTTCTTAGGTTTGAAATGACAGCTGCTAATGTTTGCAAATCAGACATTTTCAGGGTGGGTAAACTTGTAGCCTTATTCTTGTGAGTAATCTGAGGCTGGTCTACAGTGAAAGCTTGCTTCAGCACAGCTATATCTCACAGCAGGATGGGATTTTTGGCACCCCTGAGGCATTTAACATGCTGGCTTAATCTGTGCTGTATGCAGTGTTAGGTCAATGGAAGAATTCTTCTGTCTACAGAGCTATTGCTTCTCTGAGAAATGGACTGACTATAGTGATGTGAGAATCCCTCCTGTCCACTGTAGCGTGTCTTCACTGAAGTGCTGCAATGGTAAAGCTGCAGCTATGCTGCTGTTGAGATTTGAGTGTAGACATACATACCCTCATTACTTGCAGCAAAACTACGCACGACTGCCTTCTTGTTTTTTTACTAGGCATGCTGATGTGCAATATAAAACAAATGCAAATGTTCTATCCATTGTGAGAGAAAGCAGGTGCTGATGAATTTCCCCATGCAGTCTGAGTTTTAAACCAAAGAAATCTGATAAAGAATCTAAAATGCATGGAAACATAAAACCTCCTGAGGTTCACTTAGCCCTTTGCACTAATCAACATAACCTGTAGGTTGTGTTACGTTGGTGTTTAGTGTGTGTTCAACAGGCAAAAGAAAATTTTAATTTAAAGGTGTATGTGATGTGAAAATCTGCATTTTGAGTACTCTTTTACAAGTCTACAAGGAACAGGAACCCAACAGGAACTCTCCTGTTCTGATTCACTAGTCTTTCACACTGACTTTCCACTCATTTTAACCATGTGTTCATAACTGCACAAGGAAACCACTGTATGTGTTTGTGGAGGAGGAAAGACTGTTGGAGAGGGAATGTGTTGCCTGGGGTACTTCTTCCACACTTACCTTGCCTGCCCCATTTTATACACAGCATCTGGAAAATATAACAAACATTCCATGTAGTTTCTTTTTTCATCTCTAAAAACAGCTTACTTTCTTTCCTATGGGATTTGCATAATTGTGTTTTCTGTGCCACCACCTGCCAACAAAGATGTCCATGGACTTTCCTTAGGCTTGGGGTCCAGCCCAGAGAACCATTTGAATTCTGTTTGGTATGTTACTGTAGTCATGTTAGTTCCATGATATTAGAGAGACAAGGTGAGAGAAAGATCTTTTGCTGGACAAACATCTGTTGGTGAAGGAGACAAGCTTTCAAACTGATATTACCCTCTTCTTCACATTTGGCCTGAACCTTAAGAAGAGCTGTTTTTAAGTGCAAAATCTTGTTTCTTTCACCAGCAGAAACTGGCCCAATAAAAGATATTACCATGTCTACATTGTCTCTTTGAGTTCTGGTCTGCCAAATCATGAAATTGTAGGATTGGAAGAGACCATGAGAGATCATCTATTCTAGTCCAATCCCTGTCATTAATGGCAGAAGTAAGCATTATCTAGACCAGTGGTTTTCAAACTTAGGGTCGGGACCCAGTAGAGGGTTGCAGACCTTCAGCTACTGGGTCGCAGCACTCCCTGCTGCTGCTGCCAAAAGACTGGAATGCAGTGCTCAAAGATGTAATTGTTGGGTTGTGAGCATAAATTATTTTTTTTCAACAGGGTCCTGATGGAAAAAGTTTGAATACCCCTAACTTAGACAATCCTTGACAGGTGTTTGTCTATCCCACGCTTAAAAATCTCCACTGATGGACATTCCACAATCTCCCTAGGCTATTTACTCCAGTATTTAAGGACCCTGGCAAAAGGAAGATTTTCCCAATGTCCAACCTAAACTACCCAGGCTGCAATCTAAGCCCATTTTTTCTTGTTCTATCCTTAGAGGTTAAGGAGAACATTTTTCTCTCTCTTCATAACAACCTTTTATGTACTTGCAAACTGTTAACATGTCTCTTCTCAGTGTCCTTTTTTATAGACTGAACAAACATTTTATTTTTTTCAATCTTTCCTCATAGGTCATTTTTTCTTGATCATTGATAATTTTTGTTGCTCTTTTCTGGACTTTCTCCAGTTTTTCCATATCTTTCCTTAAATGTGACATCCAGAGCTGAACACAATCCTGCCATTGAGGTCTAATCAATTAAAAGTAGAATGGAAGAATTACTTCTCAGATCTTGCTTACAACACTCCTGTTAATACATCCTAGAATGATATTTTCTTTTCTTTGCAACAATATTACACTGTTGATTCATAGTTAGCTTGTGATCCACAAGACCCCCTAGATTCCTTTCTGCAGACTCCTTAGGCAGTCATTTATCATTTTGTAGGTGTGCAACTGATTGTTCCTTTCTAAGTAGGTAACTTTATGTTTGTCCTTGTTAAATTTTATCCTGTTTACTTCAGACCATTTCTCCAGTTTGTCTAGATCATTTTGAATTTTAATCCTATCCACCTAAGCACTTGCAACTCCCCCAGCATGGTATCATCTGCAAACTTTATTAGGGTACTCTCTGTCATTGTCTAAATTGCTGATGAAGATATTGAACAGAACCAGACCCACAATTTACCTTTTCAGGACCCACTCAATATGCCCTACCAGGTAGATTGTGAACCACTGATCGCTATTTTCTAAGAATGGTTTTCCAACCATTCATGCACTCACTTTATAGTAGCTCTGTCAGGGTCATACTTCTTCTTTGGGCTTTTTGTTTGTTTGTTTTTAATGAGAAGGTTGTGCAAGACATCTCAACAGTCTTTTGTAAGTCAAGATATACCACATCTATGACTTCTGTCTTGTCCAGAAGGCTTGTTACCTGGTCAAATAAAGTTATCAGCTTGGTTTCATATGATTTGTTCTCAGCAAATCTATGTGACTGTTACTTACCACTTTATTATCTTCTAAGTGATCATTCTTCTTTTGTCATTGAAATCCCTAGTCAAAACTCATTACCTCTGAAGTGTCCACAAGAAATGACTTAGTTGAATTTTTATAGTACTTTTAAAAAGCAGCTGAATCATGGAAATGCCTAATCTGAATCACTATTACTACATTGTTTCTCTATCCTCCATTCTGTTGCTACTGTTTATTAGCTTTATTTGTCATACTGTATCTAAATTGAAATTGCAAGAAAGCAGAGGAAGGGCCCATGGACCAGGGTCTCAGCTGGTTTGAAGGGGTGTGGTGCCATTGAAATCAACAGAGCCAAACTGTTTGTTCACTTTTAATAAATGCAAATATCTAAATCCTGTTTGCTTACTGTTATAAAGTCCAGCTTGATGGTCCAACCTCTGCTGGTTTTCTCCGTAATCCTGTTTGCTTATTGTCACTGAGTCCAACTGGATGGTCCAGCTAAACCTGTGCCCGGTTTACTCCCAGTCCATGTGATTTAGAGTCTAGAGATCTTGTGGGTAACAGGGGGTCAGGTGACTGTGGATGAGTGATGCAAGAACAGCCTGAGTGTAGCATAGCTATAGGAAGAGAGCTGTACCAATGGAAAATCTGTCAGTTAGCTGTGAAGTACTCTATTTGGGAGTCTGTAGAAACAATTTGAGACATGGCAGACCATAGAAGATGCTAGTGTTACTGAAAAATTTTCAATTTGGACCCACTCAGGTGGTCTACCTGAGTGGTAACTGGGTCTTCAGGAGGTTCGTGCCCACAGCAGGTATCTTTCACCCTGTCACCCCAATCTCCCTCTGTGAAGTCACCACACCAGAGGCAGATTATCAGTTAAACCACAGGAAGTTTATTGGCAAGGGAAGGAAAATGGGATGAGGACATCTTGAACTTGGATAGGTATAGGTAACACAACGAGGTAAGTATTACTAGAACCAGTATAAAGAATGGGTTTATAGGCACCAGCTCTACTTCAACTAGTTCTCGTACTCAGGCCCTCTGTAAATTGCCTCCAACATGTTCCCCTCTTAGTAACACTCTCCCTTCTTGTTCATGCAGGAGATTCTGAGGTAATCAGGAGCCCTTCCAGATCTTAAGGACAGGTAGGTAACCCCACACCCCTTCCCTTTTCCTTTGGAGTGTTGAGTGACCTTCACTCAGAGGATATCAAGAGCCACCCCAGCTAGGTGGGTTGCACACCCACCCTTGCACACCCGAGTACAAGATTGTAACTCCGTCCCAGTGGGTACTTAAACCCACAGACCCCTTTTCTAGTTACAATTAGGTCTTTGGCTCGGTTAGCTGCTGGACCGATCACGCTTGGTGACGTTCCCCTGTTGTCCTTCATCTGCTGGTCCGGACTTGGGTCACCTGCTTCAGGGCTCCTCTGCTCCTGGGGTCCTGACACAGAAGTCCTTCACCCCTAAACTAGGTCTCTTAGGCAGGGCAGCTTTGAAGACAATGTCCTGCCCACTGCCTCTTTGGGGTCCTCCTCATCGGGCCGTGGCAAATCCTCTTCTGCCTACAATCTGGGGAATTGGTGTCCACGACTCTGATTCAGAGAACCATATACTTGGACAGGCTTCAGTTCCTAATTCCTCAGAGAGGCTTCAATAGAAGTCAAAGCTGTCCTCCTCAAGGAGTCTGGAACCCAGGTTCCGCTTGTGCAGAGCGCAGCGTGAAGCCCCGAGCCCAGGCAGGAAACATCCTTCAATATGGGGCCCCCAGCCAATCCGGAGGGCTCGTTGAGCGTCCCTTTTTCGCGGGCTTTTACAGTCTCGTGGCCTGACACCAGATGAACTCTGGAAAGTTCTTGTCAGCCATAAGCTGTCCCTAGGCAGATTCCCCCTGCCTTGGCTGACTGCCAAGAGTCCTACGTTGTTACTTATGTAACCACTATTCACAGCTTATGCTGTACTAAACTAAGCAAACACACTAAGCAAGCCAGCTGCTGCTGGGGAGCCACAGAACAAGTATTTAACAACGAACTTAAACAGTATACATAGCCAAACCAACTCATAATAACATTCTTATCCATATTATTTTGTAACATTCATACATGACAACATAAAGACATACAGAGGTAAGTATAACCTAAATTTCTAAAATTTCTTTTTTCACCATGGAGAGCTAGCAGATAAAGGAAAGGGGGGGGGGATTAAAGCAAGGAGTCTTGTGGCACTTAAAGACTAACAGATTTATTTATTGCATGAGCTTTCATGGGAGAATATCCCACCTCGTCAGATGCTTTGAAGAAGTAAGTTCTCCCTCTTCAAAGTGTCTGACGAAGTGGGATATTCTCCCACAAAAGCTCATGCAATAAATAACTCTGTTAGTCTTTAAGTACCACAAGACTCCTTGCTTTTTTTGCTTTACTAGACTAACACGGCTGCCCCTTTGGAACTCAGATAAAGGAGGGGGCTGTCTAGGTTCTTTGGGCTGGAGGCCTGGTATTGGTACCAGTTGTTTTTAGGTGACTATATGTGGGTTTTCTGTGAGTGGTCAAGAAAACTTCTTTAGAGGCATTAGCAGGATAAGAAACATTTGAGCCTTGGTAAAGGGCTGCTTGCTTTTGCTTATCTCTAGAAATGAAGGACAAGTCTGCAGATCTGGTTAGTGATGCTGTGAATTAAACCCAACAAAGCTTAAGGAGACAGTCTCACTAGCTTCAGAAAGGTAATCGCTATTGGATGGGTGTTAGAGAAACTGAGGCATTGTTGTCTTTTTGATGAAGTTCTAGTTCTCTGTGCTATGGGATCCAGAGCTATCTTTTAACGTCAGTTGACTTTAATAAGGAAATATGTGTATATGTGTCTTAGAATGGTTCCTACAAAATGCATGTTATCTGATTCTCTCTGAAAACAGCTGGTTTACTGTATCTATTGCACAATAGGTATGGCTCCTGGAGCTGCAAAGGGGCACCTAATTTCTTCTAACTGGCTAACGAGAACTTCCCTGACATGAGGAAATCCAGGACTAGGGCAGAACCACCATGGTTGTCTATATCACTCCTATCGGTTTGTTTCCCTCCCTAAGTGTAATAAGCATATTAGGCGGAGGCTACAAATTGGTGATTCTAAGCACTGATGGAGGAGCATTACTAATGAAGCATAAATTAGAGCAATACCAGGGCTGCTCTAACATTCACCAGAAGATGAAGTGTAATGTTGGTATGCATTCATGTCACTGAGCTGCTGGCCCCTTTGAGGGAAGTTGGAGTTCTATCTTTGATGTTTCTGTATGGAGGCTGAATATATCTCAGGCCAGCTGCATGTAATTAACTGATTAAGTAGCTGGCTGGCAGCTAACTGACCAATGAACACCTGGACCTAATAAAAGGAGCTAGGTTGAGGGAAGGTGTTTTTGGAGAGTGGAAGCACATGGTAAAGGAGATTTAGGGAGGAACCTTGGAGATAACTGGTGGATGCTCAGCTGGTGAGGAACTGTCTGTTCTGGGTTGGGTTACCAAATACCAAAGCCTGTAAAGGAAGACAGACAAGTATGAAAAGGAGGGCATTTGGAGAAAATTTAGTATTAATGTACTTCTGTTTTTAGAGTGCCCTGGAATGCTTTCCCCTAAAAATAAGGTATTCTGTGGCATTCTAGCATACTTTAACTCCTATAAGTAAAAAGCCAGAAAAAATCATGTATTTTAAAATGCCTGCTGGATGGAGGATGTGAAGGTAAAAAGGAGGGCATGTTCTCCTTTTGCCTGACATGTGGTAACCCTAGTTCTGGGGGAAGAGCTATCTTTGTCAGGAAGGCCTTACAGTGGCCCTGGATGTAGGGGACAGATTCAAATTCAGAGAGCATTATGAGTGAAAGGTCTGATGGTGGGACTGAAATTCTGTTGGTATCTGCTCCCTGGTGAGGAAGCTGGGTGAAGGCATTCCTTAACTTTGTGTGGCACTGCCAATTAATAAATGGGGAAGGTATGTATGAGTTTTTGGGTTGGGTGGGTCTTTTTAATCCATAAGAACCTTAATCAGGAGAAACTAAGGTGGGAGTGTATGAGCAGCAACATATTTAACTACAAGAAGGTATGGAGGAATGGCACATGACTTTCAAAAATTCTTTCTTCTGGACCCAAGGATTAGCCTATCTATACAGTACTTTATTATTCTAAGAGAGGCTATAGGATTTAGTATTGTTTTAGTAGGATTCTTGGACACATCATTTCCATTTTAAAAACATTCATTGTACTGTGTTGGAAATTTTCTCTCCAGTACTGCATTATGCATGGTGTGGCTATTATAAATTAAACTGTTGCAGAAGAGTGTGAGCATATATTAAAAAGGAACACTCCAGAATCTGGTACATAATCAAAAGTTAGAAATAATTCTCCTGTGACAGAACTGATTTACTTTCTTTTGCTTTTTTTTTTTAAGTTGCTCATGAATGTGGTTGTAAACATTAGTGGATAGTTGACAAATCCAAGTAAACTAAAAACTTGAATAGACTGCCTCTGGTCCTATGAATTCATGTCAAACCAAACTGTTAATATCAAAGGTCATATTGTTGTTCAGCAGAAAGTAGTGCCACATTATTTTTTTCACAGCTGGGGAATAACTACTTGTATCTGACACTTGCTGCTGCACAAGTTGTTTGCATCTAGAGCCCTCCAGCAATCTTTAGTAAAGGTCTACAATAAAAGAGATGGAACGGGTAGTAAGTTCAGAGGGGATTCTTTATTTAACATGCTGGGCACATGCAAGCTTTGATTACACCTTTGAGGAAAAAATCTTACTGTGATGCTGTGAGTTCAGCTAAACCGTAAATAGGTTCTGTTCACTGTTGGTATTTTTACTGTTAAACTTATCTAACTGCAGTGGTGCTGGGAAATCTGCAGAAGTGGCTGGGGCTTGAGCTTTGCCAGGCTCTCCCTTTGTCACAACGAAGGAGCAGCTGGGCAAAATGGCAGTGAGATCCTCTGTGACCTAGTGCATAGATTAACAATGCCCCTCAAATTTGATCCAGCTTCCCTTTACTCCCTGAGGCCAAACTCAGGGAGTAAAAGGCTGTAACCTGCCGTGCAGTGTCACAATGTTACTCAAATTTGGTCTGGCTGCACCCCATTATGAGGGAAGGGTGGCTAGGCCAAGGGAAGAGATTCTGTCCTTACATGACCCAGCTCTAGTTGGACTGAGGAATTTGGGCTCTCAACAGTGTATGTGTGAGTGAAATATCCTTGTGTCGCTGCCTGTTCTCTGGTGCATATTTTTAACTAATACCATGGCAAAAATGCTGAAAACAACAGTCTTTTCTACGCTAGGGTCTCACCATTGTGAATGCTGGGTAAATTGAGTCTGTTATTACTAGTGGGGTTTTTAACTCTCTCAAACTCTGGCCACAGACTCTGTAATGTCTGGCCACACTAATTCAGTTTGCTATGCAGCCTCAAGTTGTGGCATCGTCCTGGATCTTGGTCAGATCAGACAATTATGTAGCTATAAATGTAAAATATTAACTGTTCAATCATTTGATTATCCTGCAACATCCTAACTACTCTAAATTAGGAATGCTTGAACAAAAGGGGATTATAATAATTTAACAGTAGAAAAAATAATTCTCATTGGAGAGTGTCCAAAGATTCATTTATTTCATCTCATTGGTTTGCCATCAGTGAGGTGTGTAGTTAAGTCCCTGGAGCTTCAGTAATCATCAATGTTGCTGTCTCTGGGTCTACTTGAGGAGAAATGTCATCCTCCTCATCTTCCTTCTTTTGACTGGCTGCAGTCTGTGCCTGACCTCTGAGGACTGACATGCCTGAAAAATTGTCATTCCTAGGGGTGGCTTGGATATAGGCCACTGTGTGAAAGTGGCAATGGGGGTCAAATAACATAATCAATTTCCCTCCTTTCCTCTTATGGACTAGTGCAGGGTCATTGCTGTTAACGTGCTGATGCTTAACTTTCTTGATCAATGTGTGGCTTCTCTTTAAGTTTGTGTCAATGTTACTCGGTGAGTAGCTTAGCTGCAGAGTTTAGCAGTTAAATTAATGGGCATCTAAACAGCTGTTGTGCAAGAAATTGTCCTGTATTGAATAAAATGTGCTACATTTCCAGAGAAACATGCATAGTATTTATTTCTGGGATCTCCCCTGTATTGTATTAGCAAATATGGAGGCTGGCCAATTCCTGAGAATTCTACAGCAAGCCATATTTGCCCAGGGCCAGCAGCAAGTGACTTCCCTTCCTCCATATAGTGGAAACCCAAAGACAAGGCAAAGCTTGACCTTCTGAATGAATGTTGGTGATTTTGTTACTTCTAACTTTCACAGAGCTCTCCCAGTGGCTGGGGGGTGGGTCTGCTGAACAGTCACAGCCCTTTGGGAGACATGAGGACTAGAGCTGGTGCTACACTACCCAAAACTTTCTCTTGGAGAGGTGACAATTTCCAGAGTGGTAGCCATGTTAGTTTGTGTACAGCAAAAATGAGTCCTATGGCACCTTAAAGACTAACAAATCTCCTTGCACGTAAGCTTGTGTGGGATCCAACCCACTTTGCCAGTTGCATCTGATGAAGAGGGTTGGAGTCCACAGAAGCTTATGCCTGAAGAAATCTGTTAGTCTTTAAGGTGCCCCAGGACTCATTATTTTCTCCTGCAGAGGGGAAATGTACAGACAGTAGGCTCTGCTGATTGCCTGCCAACAGGAATGCTCTAGATATGAGATGCTGTGTGAACCACTTGTCCTTCAATGAGAATTTAATTGCAACTGTATGGCATTAGTTCTGGGTAGCAGAGTACGCCTAACCCTTCTGTAAACAGACTTTTCAGCATATGCTGTTAGATAAGAAGGGACAGACTCTCTGATCTTCTTTAGTGGTGGCTGTTTATTATTTTTAGTGTTAGTAAGACTGCAATTAAAACAGGTAGGGTTGTTATCCAGTGGAGTTTAGACTATCCTAGATAAGGGACAGTTGTGCACACAAGGTCTGCCCCCCTCTCCCCTGGTCGGGCTTCACTGGCTTTTAAGAGAGCAGCTCCAGTGCAGTCAACCTCAAGTGTACAGATTTCACATGATCTTTAAGATTTCAGGGTCTGATTAGGTTTGCACTGTTCTCCCATTTCCAATTTTTTCTCTTCTATGAGGGTTACAAACTTCTTTGTTAAAAGGGGGGAAGGAAAGTGGGGTGGGGGGCTGGATGGCAACACTTTTGTATGACTCTAGGAGCTAGGGCTTTAAGCAAAAGAAAAACTCTCAAACAAATTGTGCAGCAGTGAATTGAATTGCTCTAAGAAGGCTGCTTCAAAAAGTTTATTCTGAAAGTAACTTAACAAAAATATGACTACCCTGAAAGGATCCACAACAGAGCTTGGTTGGTTGGGTTAGTGAGGTCACTGTGATTAGACTACATAACTGAAACAGGGAGTGTGGCATCTTCTAATTAGGACTCCCATAACTGAGCCAGCATGTTTCCCTCTGAAGCAAAGCAGGGTGAGCTGTGCTGCTGCTAAGCTGTGTGTCAGCTCCCTGACACACTAGCTTATCTGCCTTGCCAGCAAAATCTTCATGACTGAGTCCAAAAGTTGCCTTTACCCAAGTCTTGTGTTGTCTCCCCCCCCCGCCCCCGGGTCTCTGGATACTCACAGAAATTAAGTCTGCAACCCTGAGTCTATGCATCAGCCTGCTGCTTGGCTTACTTGAGGACTCGCTCTCCACTGTTAATACACCTCAATGAGAGGTTTGTAACAAAACAAGTACTAGTCTGTGGATAAGGAGGTAAGTGCAGGGATCTCTTTGGCTGGCATCTCTTGAGGAAGCAGGACCCTGAAATACAGCCCCCAGGGTCAGTGGGGCAAGGCCAATGTGCCAGGTCAGCCTGACTGAGAGGGCAGACAGGCCAAAGAGGGAGTTAGGAGGGTGCTCTCCCCTTTCTCTGCCCCTCATGAGCTGGAACAGCTGGGGCTAGACATGTGGGCAGAATAGACTTGGTTAAGGAGAAAACAGCGAGGTGGGTGGGACAGAGGCCAGAGAAGCCAGGCCAAGAGGAGAGCTGAGCAGACCCACAGCAGTGGAACCAGAGGAGCAGCCAGAGAGCAGAGGTTGGAGCTGTCAGGAGATGGGTGCATGAGGACAAGCTGAGGGAGTGGAGCTGAGCTGATCTGTGCAGACCAGACCCACAGCAACTGAACCAAAGGGGCCTGAGGAGTGCCCCAGAGAGCTGAGCAGCACAGTAGCTGGGTTGAAACAAGGGGAGCTGGGGTGGGAGCCAGCCACAGCTGGGTGCAGTGAGTGTTTGGCATTGCTGGCATGTGTGGATCCCCTTATATGGGAAACCTTGATAGTAGCAAGGAGTGCTTCAATAACAGGCTGAGCAGGTGAGGCCAACTATTGACTCTGTGTTTGGCAGATTAAAAGCTCACAGGTGATGCCTTATGGCAGATTAGACCTAGATGAAGAAAATGCTCCCATAGGTATAGCAGCCTTTTCAGTACTACTTAATATTTTTCAAGTTAAGGGTGAACAGTTTCCCCTTGGATGGAGCACAGAGGCAGATTACCTTGTGGCTGAATAGGAACAGCCAGATATCAGGGCTATTTAGAGGGGCACAAAGGGAGTGGGGGTATTCAAATCAGGGAGTTCTTGAACTATTTTGACAAACATATGACACTTTTGAAAACAGTGCTGTGTCATACTAGGACTGCTGTCCAGCTTGTGCTGTGTATCAATGTGAGGTGTAACCACCATGTGCAAGAGACAAATTGCTCATTCTTCACAGAGTATGCCATGGTCAGCTAGGAAGGTGAGATGTGAGCTCTCGTCACTGACCAAGTACTTGGTAGAGATTTAAAAATTTCCAGGACTTTCAAGGAAGAAGGTTGGAGTGGCTGCTGGGCAGTACAGCTCAAACTGATAGGCAGAGTGGTCAGGAGGGGCATTGTAGGATGCTTCCTGGAGGCCATTTACTGTGACACCACCATGCTTGGTTATTGTGCTGATGTTTTGTTGCAAAGAGTTTGGTGCAAAAAGTTGAGGTGGCTTTCTTTTGTTGCAAAATCAAGGGAGTTTGCAGCTTATACACTACCAATCTTTTGGCTCAAAAAGCTGACTTAGGTCAGCAAGTCTCTAGTGTAGTCCAGGGCCTGGTTTGTGATCCACTATCATCCCTAGATGTTTTTCTGTAGAATGATTTCCTTGGCAATCATTTCCCATGTTAGATTCATGTAGTTGACCTTCCTAAGCACAAAAACTTCCCATTTGTCCCTATTGAATTTCATCCTATTTATATCAGAGCATTTCTCCAGTTTGTCAAGATCAATTTGAAGTCTAATTCTGTTATCTGAAGTGCTTGCAACTCCTCTCAGCTTGGTATCACATACAGAAACTCAGTGGGAGGCTTCAGTGTTCTGTTTAGAAAACTGGCAAGCAAATCCATTAGAGGTCACCTGATGACACAACCAGAGGAATTTCCTAAAATGTAGATGCTTCATCCCACAGTGCTTTGGCTTTCTCAGCACATTCCTTGCACAGTGTGTAAGATTGGCAAGTGCCTGGTGATGGGCCCTTCCCTCCCTTTTTTTTCCTCTAAAGGAGGCAGAAGTTTCAGCTTGTTTACATTAGACCTGTCAGAAGTGTGTGCTTGGCTGGTGGTTTGCCCTCTCCCCCATGGGTTTACTGGAGTGCCTGTGGATCAGATGTATATTTTTTAGCCCTTTCTTCTTAATTGGGGGGTGAGGGGTAGTGGCTGAATTTTTTTCCCTAGTTCAAAATAACTAATTACTGATTTAAATGGTTAAGGCCCAGATTCACTATCTCACCCTAATGCATAACTCTCAAAGCACATAGAAAACTATAGGAACTACAATGTGACCCACAAAGCTTGTATTAGATGCTTCGGCTCCGTATACAGTGATTGGGGGGGGGAAATGGATTCCTTAGAATGCAGTCCAGAAAGCCACCATGCTAGATGGGGAGCTGCCTGTACCAATTGATGAGAGAAATCCTAAACCCTGTACCTTTCTCAGATACTGGTGCCTAAATCTGGGTTGCAGGCAGTCACCTCCCTCTGCTTATGATTCATGAACTAAAGAAGGTTGGTGTCTAGTAGCCTGAAGTTGTGGTTTGAGCCTTATCTGATAGGCATGCTCAGATGTCATCTAACTCCTGAAAAAGCCACAGGGAAGGGTGGGGGGGAGAAGCAACTTGTATAACCTTTAGTCTTTGTGCTTAAAGCACTCACTTGGGATGTGAGAGACCATTGGCTTAAGACACCTGATGATAAGGAAAGGTGGCAGATCACTGTTCAAGCCCTATGTGAGTGGGCTGGGCAATAGGGTCACTTTCAAACTCAGGCCCAATTAATATTGAACTGGCTGTTCTAATTAAACTTCAACAACTGCCATTAGTCTCTCTCATTGAACTATTCTCTAGTCTAGCAGTCAGTGCACTCACATGAGAGCAGAGGAACCCCTGAGAAATGCCTTCTCATTAGGAAGAGGAGCTTAGGTGGAAGGCAAGTTCCTGGGAGCTAGAGCAGGGCACCAGTTTGCATGCTCAAAGGTGGAAAGGCTGGTGTCTAGGAAACTTTAACTGCAAAAATGTAAGGTGCTTAAGTGATTTCGGGTGCCTGCAAGGTAAGGCAGGGCTGAGTAATTTTGTGGCTTGCAGCAGGGGTGTCTCAGAATGGAATTTCTATACCCTAAGTACATGTGTGGATCCTACCCTAAATGACTTATTTTAACTAACAATTTAGTTTTAAATTCTGACTGAGATTCCACTGTTTTCACTGCATGTTTGTGTGGACGTCATGTCACTACTTATCCTCCATCACAGAATCATGGCTAGGCAGGAGTTGAATTTCCAAAATGTGTGTGTGTGGTTTTTGGTTTGTTTAAGGCAGAAGCTAATTTAAACCCCAGCCCCTTTCAGGCTGCTTCATGCATAATAAGGAAGCAAAGCACACAAGCCCAGCTGTCTTTATTTTGCAGGTCATCTTTAATGCTAATTACAATCTGTGCATTAGAATCTATTGACAGCATTGAAATCTGCTTTCAAGCAGGATTGACAATACAAACTCAAATATTTACTGATGGGGCTCTCTGTTGCAAAGCAGTATCTTAGGCCTCTGAAATGTGGACTCACTCACTTCAGGTACAAGCCCACAGGGATGCCAATTTATTAAATTATCAAATTAAGTTATCAAAGTTTGTATGGGTTTCACACAAAGTTACAGGAGATCTATTTTATCAGTTTTATGGTAATAAAAGTCAATAGGGCATGAAATTCAATTACATTATGTAATTTGAACTAAAAACACTATTAATTGAGGAAAGTAGATTGTCTTCACTTTTGACCAGTGGTGGTTTGTATTTTGGGGATAGTGGTGTGAACGGAAGGCCTGGAACATTGTAAAACTAAACCTCCTGGAGCTTAGATGAACAGAAGAGTGACCCAGATTGGTAGGATGGTCTTTATTATTCTAATAGGCCATTTTATGCTATGGCAGGTGTCTTGGAACTCACTGGAGAGTTGTTTTAACTAAGTCTATTCTATTGCATTACCTAACTGTTCTCTCATGCATGCTTTATAGATTGGAAGTGTACTCTTAATATAAATGATTTATAGATGCTGTAAGCACATTAGACATGCATGTATCTTGTTGATAAACTTTCTATACTCCTTCATACAGGATTCCCTTTGAACTGTAACAACTCAAAACACTATTAGCCATTTACTAAAACATATGTTAATAGTGTATTAACCTTTTATGGTATGAGTTTTCAATATCTACAGATTCCTGGGGATCTGCAAATAATCCAAGTTCCAAAAAGATCTGCACTATCATTTGAAATTTTTTTAAAATCTGCAAATGAAGAGGAGAAAAGTTGAAAACCACTGCTTTATAGACTCTTAATGTAACATGGCCACTTTTTCCACAGGTCTTCTAACTTAAAACTTTTTAATACTACTCCAACACACTAAGTGTTCTAAAAGTTGCATATTTCTACTTTATAACATTGAAAGGGGTACTGATTCTTCACTGGAGGCAAAAAAAGATGGTCTCTGCTCCAGAGAGTTTACAATCTACATTTTAGATGCAACATTTCAAAATGGAAGGGAATGAGGAGTGGTGGGGGTGGTAGTGGTAAGAACAAAGGTTGCAGATATCTGCTTGCATGGTTATTTCCCTTAGCTGAATACAAATAGTGGTTCAGTGAAGCTTCCTTTATGTTCATTAAATAATGTGCATGCATACTGACCTCCCATGTGGAGTTGTGCTACTGAGAGTAAATGTTAGTACTCTTTTTCAGTCAGAACTTCACTATGGCAAAGCAACAAACTGATTAGCATCTAGAAACAACATCAGTTTTAAGGTACTATTGTGCTACCATTGCAAATAGTCTTCCTTCATTGCACTCCATTGCAGATCACTAGTCTTGCATGGCAGCTGCTAGTCTTAAAGCAAACTGTTGGAAAATAGGTGTTAACAGACCACCTAAAGCAGACTGGTTGGACAATAGGTATCAGTGCACTTGGGCCAGTTCTACAAGGGCAACTCCTGTTGACATAGTGATATGTGGGGGTAGGGGGTGTGACTTGTGTGTAGGTGTGCAACATTTGTATATTGGCAAAGCCTTTGATCCTCTCAAACACTCTTATGTTCATATAGCTTATTGCTTACTGAACTAGTATAAACTGCTGTGGCAAAAATGTGTGATTGGTTTCTCCCTCCACCTTCTAGTAGCAGCTGTGTTCACTCAAGGGAGACTTGCCAGGATAGCAATACCTTCAAACCTCCAAGTTTAGAGTTGGATTTATTGTTTATGGTGTCTCTCCTGGCCTTTGTCTATAAACCATTGATGGCCACTGATCCTGCATCCTGGTGGTGATAGTTTTTAATAGGATACGTGTAAAGTGTCAGTTCAGCCTCACTCAACTTCTTAAAGCATTTTATGGCCATGTCTGTGCCACTAAGTTTGGTCTGTACAAGTGGAATTGCTATGCAGCTACTGCAGTTTGTATATCACTTGGCTCTGTGTATGCTTGGCTTCTTGTGCTAGACTCTCACACCCACACCCTGGTAGTGCTTGTGTTGAAGTATCATTGTAAAGCATGATGCACCCCCAGCAGGTATGTTTGTATGCCCTGTACCACCATCAGGTGCAGTGCCTTTGGGGATGCTGCTACAGTGCTTTATGGGCTAGTAGTGAATTACCCACAGATTTTTGGGGAGCTAGAAATCAGGTTCCTGACAGACCGCTTTCCATTTCCGTTAACTTTTGGACCAGTTTTTGTTTTTCTAGCTCCCACTATCCTGTGCTGCTTGGTGTCTGCCACCTCTGACAGAAGCAAGGTGTGCAGAGCTCAGCACAAGTCTCACGTGTGTTGCTAATCCAGGATGCACAAGTCTCCAGTGTCTGGAGTGCACTACTACAATCAGGATCATGATGAGGACAATGTGGAGATGTTTGAGCACTATAGCCAAAGGCTGATGGATGCAGTGGGGGAAGAGACAGTCAGGCTGCTGCTGGTGCTCATGGAGCACCTCCATGCTGTGAAAGTGTTTCTGGGCCCAAAAAACAAATGCTGACTGGTTGGATTGCATTGTAGCACAGGTTTGGGGTGATGAACAGTGGCTGCAGAACTTTCAGATACATAGCTTAGCTTTCCATTTTGGCATCTGAAGTGACTGCTTTATGGCTTCATGAGCTGGGGTGAAAAAATGGGTAGGCTGGTTTCCCCAGAACCACTACTGGAATTTTAATATTGCCACTGGTAACTGCCAGTTAGGAGAAAAAATTCCCTTCTTGCAGCTTTTCAAAAGGAGTCCTCCATTCTTATGGATGGAGAATCATGCACTTTACTCAACAGTCTATACTGGTCACAAAATGAAGCATCCCCAATGATCCATTAGCTAGTGCATGCATATGCTGTAGAAAAGTTGTGGGGGGGGGGTGTGTGTGTGTGTGTGTGGTGTGTTGATGTACTGTGTGCCAAAGTAGTCTGGTGCCAAAATACACACATTTATGTATGGCTCATGGAGCCATAACAGGAGCCACCTCAGCCGTACAAAGGAAAGGTTAAACTTCCAGCTCAGCAGATAGAGAATGATTGACTGTGGAATGTGCTTTTGATGGATTGAAAAGATTCTGGTAGCACTTACTCACAAATTGGATCTCAGCGAGGAAAAAATGTCCCAATGCTCATAGCTGCCAGGTGTGTACTACATAACTGTGAAATGAAGAAGGAAAAAGCTGATTTCAGAACAGGGGGGTAAGGTTGACTTTGCTGGCTCTGATCGATCAAAGCTTGTCTTCACTGATGTTGGCAAATTCACTGCAGTCAGATCAATCATGCTGATTGACTAAGTGGGTGTGTGAAGACACTTCAGTTGATCAGGAAATTGATTCCTGAAGACCACTCCAGCAAGTAGCATAGCACTGAGTCAACCGGAGGGCATTTCATGTCAATTCAGCACACTAAAGATACTGCAGCAAGTAGGCATTAGGCAGTTGAAGGGAGATGCACAGGTTACTTGAAGTAACTTCTGTATTTCTTTTCGACTGATGCTGAAATTACCCCATGGTGCAGGCCAGGGCTCAGACGCAAGGGCTATCAAAAGAAACAACCATGGAGCTGTGCAGCTGAGAGAAGCTTTAATGTGGCTTATTGGTAAAACGCTCCTGCATTCTGTTGCATTTTTTATGAAATAGCATCTGTCTTGTGTATTTTAGATTAGTGGTTGTCAAACTTTCTTCCTTGGGACCCAGTTAAAAAAAAAGTCTTTTGTGCCCATGACACAGCAATTACATCATTTAGCAATGTATTCCAATCTTTTGGTGGTGGTAGCAGGGGCACCACAACCCAGTACCTGAGGGCCTGCTACCCAACACCTGGCTTGAAAACCACATACCTAGGCTCGATGTCAAGAGAGCCTGCTGCTGGTTTCTAACCTTTTCTGTCAGGAAGGATGAAAACAGGAGTTCAAAGCCTCCCACATGCTGGATCAGTTAGGGGCAAAATACAGCACGTGCAAGGTGCACAACACAGTGGCTCCGTCCCAGTGCTGGGCTCAGGGGAGGGATGTCCCAACCCTAAAGAGACAGAATGGATGTGGGAAGGAGCTACTGGGTTGCGGCATGGGCACCTGCACTACTCCAGGGCTAGGGCTGCTGCATTGCACACTCTACCCAGCCAGGACTACCCCGCCCTTCCTCACTAGCTGGCATGGCTCGGGGAGGGGTTGCCTCACCCTCCGCGGCTGGCAGGGTAGTGCTGGCCGGGTGGGGAGTGTGGTGCAGCAGTCCCAGGCCCAGAGTAGCATCAGCACAACTGCTGCACAGGGCTGTGCCTTTGGCCATGGGCCCTGACTTCCCATCAGCCTATGTGGGCCCCCCATGCTAGGGACCAGGGTGTTCCCCCTGCACAATGTGGGAGGAGTGTCACCTCCACATGTGTGCCGGGGAGGGGGCCTTGCTGAGGGGCTGCAGGGCTGGAAGATAGGGGCCCAAGCCCAGGCTGCTGTTTTGGGGTGCCATCCAGCACCCCTTCCTGCTTTCCATGTGGGCCAGAAGGCCAAGTGGTTGAGATTCTGGGTGCTGGAGGGAGGCTGGAGTCACAGCTGCCCTCTCTGTCTGTGCTGCTCTCTGTTCAGCAGCACTCTCTTGGCCCACCCCACCCCTGGCTGGTCTGTCCCAGAGCCCCAGTGACATGCCACCGCCAGCCTGCCCTGCCCCCTGGAACAGACTGGCTGGGGGCAGGGAGGGCTCAGAAGAGCACTGCTGCACAGGGAGGGGAAAAAGGAGTGGTCTGTGGTCCCACACCCTCACTCAACTCTGGATGGGGCCTGAAGGAAGCTGGGGGTGGTGCATGGCCTGTCAAAGAGTGGGGCCTGGGGTGTGCTTGTCCTTCCCATCCCAAGGAAGCCCCTGCTGCTGCTGCTGCTGCTGTGACCCAGTAGCTGTGGGTCTGTGATCCAGTACTGGGTTGTGACCTGAAGTTTGACAAACACTTTTATATTACACATTGGTAAGGTCTTTCCCTGCTCCTGTGAATTCTGCAATGTATAGTGTGAACCAGTAAAGGTATTCTGGCTCTCCAAAAATAGCTCTTTATTGTATGCAAAACACAGTTAACAAAATTCAGGTGCAAGTAAATAAAACAAGCTATTTAAAAAATAGTTGACAAGCAATTCCAAGTGAAGTAAACACTTATGTCATGGATATAACCATAGTTTATTGAAACTATAGTAAAGAACAGAATTATCAGACACATAGATGAGTGTGATTCTTTGGGGAAGAATCAACATGGTTTTGTAAAGGAAAATTGTGCCTCACCAATCTAGTAGAATTCTTTTATGGGGAGCATGTGGACAAAGGTGATCCAGTGGATTATAATGTATTTAGACTTTTTCAGAAAGCTTTTGATAAGGTCCCTTGCTAAAGGGCCTTAAGTAAAGTAAGTGGCTGTGGAATAAAAGGGAGTGCCATTTCTGGGATCAGAAAGCAGTTAAAAGATAGGAACAAATGGTCTATTTTTGGAATGGAGAGAGGTAAATAATGGTACCTCCCCCCAAGGGGGTCTGTACTGTGCTTAGTATTTAACATATTCATGAAGTATGTAGCTAACAGTGAGGTAGTAAAACTTGCAGAGGATACAAAACTATTCATGGGTGCATCTACACTGGAGCCTTAGGTTGACTTAAAGTTTAAATTGACCTACAGACACCACCACCACCACCCCACCCATGGCTGCACTGAGCTTTTATTAAGTCAATTTAAGTGCTTCCTTAAGTCGACTTAATAACATCACCTCTTAAGGTCAATCTTATTAAATTGATGGGGAATAGCCCTTAAGTCAACCTAATTGGCCTCCAGGCCCCCTCCCAGAGTTCCTGGCCACTAGGAAAGGTCAACCTAGAACCTGCCATTGTAGACACAGGCAGTCAAATGAGTTTTCCATGTGGATGCTCAAAGCTGACTTAAGGTCAACTTTAAGTTGACCTTGTTAAGTCAACAGAGCCTCCAGTGTAGACGTCCCCATGATAGTTAAGTCCTAAACTGATTGCAGAGAGTTAAGGGAATCTCATAAACTGGCTGTCTGGACAGCAAGATGTTGATAAATGCCAAGTAATGCACATTAGAAAACATAATTCAAACTACTCATAAAATGATGGGGTTGAAAATGTTACCACTTGAAAAAGAGATGGGGGAGTCACTGTGGATAGTTCTCCAAAAACATTCAATGTACAGCAGCAGTCAAAAAGCTAATGAGATTGGGAATCATTAGGAAAGGGATAGATAATGAGACAGACAATGTCATATTGATGCTTTATAAATCCAGTCCCAATGCAAGTGGTTTTACATTAGTTGAACTCTGTAGTATAAATCAGGCCTAGTATCATTTCTGTTACCAGTTTCCTGCATCATTGATTCTTTACTGGCTTGCATGAGACTCCAGGTTTGTAGAAGGTCAGATCCTCCAATTTGGCATCATGCAGCAAACATTATTCAGTCAAGGGCATGGAAAGAAAGTTGAAAAGCTCAGCAGGCGTTATGTCAGTTTTTGGCAACACACCTCCCTAGTCGTCATGACACACTTTTGTGTCACGACACAGTGGCTGAGAGGCACTGCTTTAGTTTATAATCAGAGAACAGTGCTTCCCTCCAGCTGACAGGCCACTCTTTTTCCTTAGTTTGATGGTGTTCAAATATTATGTAATTCTTTTGTTGCAGTAACACAATTAAATGCTCTAATTACCTTAGTAAAGATGCGTATTACCTTTCCCTATATTTATCTCTTCCTGAAGAATCTCACCTTAATTAACTCCTTTAAGAAATGGCCTAAAGCTTGTGCTTTTAATGTAGTCTTGTGTAGTGAAGCAGAGGATGCTCTCTCTTGCAATTCATTTAAAACAAGTTAGTCTCTTTCCAGCCAGTAACTTACAAAATGAGCTACTTGCTGAAGCTTAGACTTCCTCAAGCAGGAAAAGGTGTAGCGGGATGGAGGGGTGTGTGAAATTTTTCTCTCTCACTTTCCATGTTTGATGGACTGACTTCTTTGTTGAAGAGCTGAGGAAACTACAGAAGCAAAATCTCTAAGTTGGACCTGTTATGATATGAACCTGGGAAATGTAGCAAAAAGTAGAGCAATATCTTTACCTGCACTGTGTTCATTTGAGCCAAGCCCAGAGTTTCTTCAATAAAAACAAAACTGCAAAGCCCATTGACATTGGATCACATGCTTGTCCCCCGTAGAAGGCATAAGCTCTTGGGTGGAAGGACCAGCACATGTTGCTCTGGTTGACTGCATCTGTGGTCGCAGATATTGGATGTGTTAGGCACAGACGTAGCATGTAGTTAACTTGAAGCAAGTGAGCATCCCTGTAGCCTTATGTGAGACTCCTCCTAACCCTGGCAGCATATTACAGGAGAGCTCAGGGATCGGCACTGGCTGTCAATAGGCCTCCAGCAGGAATCCCAGGTGTTGGCTTTAATATATTGAGCTTGATATGACAGAGAGCCCTTCCGTCCTTGTCAATGTTGCTATGGTGGATTTTGGTGGATATGCTCCAGGTGGAGGCCTCACGTTAGAGATGTGGTTGCCTGTAGGTAGGATGTTGCCTACAGCTCACTACCCCCTAATGTTGTGCAATTCTTAAACCACATGCATTACAAACCACTGTTTTGCCCTGGTGTGGTGGGTTAGTCATAGCTCTTGTTGGCTGCTCTGTAGACAGTCAGTGTGCTAACACAGCTTCCAAAGGAGCAGTGTTGACATGGACTAAATTGATATTTGAAGCGAACTAGGGAAATCATTCTCTCCTGGGGTTAGCTTCTTTAATGTACCCTCCACACATACCTTGGCAAAACCCAGTTACATGCAGTTGTCATCACTCCACAATATCCCTGGGAGGCGATTTGAGCAGTGGGAGTTAAATCAGCAACCACCTGCCTCATGCCAGGGCTGGAGATAATGAAGTTATTGTATTTAGGACTGCTGTAAAGGAGGGTAGACCGGAGAAGTGCAGTCCCTTAATCTGACCTAAACAGGAAAGGTCTGTTCTGAGAACAGGTGGCCAAAGGGAGGACCACCCTGGATAAATAAGGGACCAGATGGAAAGAAAAACAAGAGGGGGTTGTGTTTTTAAGTATTGTTTCTTTTGATTAGCTTGTTTGTATTTAGCAGGTCCCTAGCAGTCTTTGAAGTGACCCTATTGATAGGAATGAGGAAGGGAAGTTCACACCTTTCCTGCTGCTGTTTGGTTAGGTGTTTTAGATGCTTTCTGCAAAGCTGTTTCAATAGGATGACGACAACTTTTCCCCTATAGACCTTGACTACATTGGCAATGTAAAAAGGCTAGAAAGTTCATTCTGTCACTTAAAGAAATGCTGAACAAAATCTGCACATTAAACAAAATCTACTAATCTCTGATCTGCTTGTTTACTAATCTTGTCTGAATTGACAAAGGGTGATATCTTCCCCTTCAGATTGATGGGAGTTGTGCATTTCTGAAAATATCAGACAAAATTCCCCCATCTCTCAAGCAAAGACTTTTATTTCCCAATATTTGGGGTGTGGGGTTTTTTTTGTTTGGGGTTTTTTTTGAGACTATAGTCTGCTTTCAACCTGGTCTGATCTGCAAGACCTGAACTGAAGTTCTCGGGATCTCATGTACTGACATGTTAAGGGTTGTTCCCTAACATACCTCTAAGTGGGAAGCATTTGTTTTGGCAAAGTCAGCTTTTGTGCAAGTCAGAAAAAATCCTGTTTGCTTTGACTAGCCTATTTGTACTGCCACAGTCAGGTGACTGGCAGAGCTGGAGACTGAAGTCTTCTGTCCAAATAAAGTACAGACAGACAGATATGGCAATAGCTCCCTTCTGGTGCCCTCCCAATCATATCAGGGTTAGTTTTTTTGAGAGAAGTGTTTAGTCAAGAGGCAAGTCCTCTTCAGCTCTTCCTCCTTGTCACCTGTCATGAAGTGAATCATAAAGGGCCTGATTGTGCTCCTGCTCTGAGTATTATCTTACTTCCTAGGTAATCACATTAAAGTCAAAGGAACTGCTTGTATGAAAGATGCTACTTGCTGTGAATAAGTATCTGGCCCACGAGAGCTTGCAGCCTGTGACTAAGTACTTGTATGCCATGAGGCACAGCACAGAATCTGTGGCCTAGTTGACAGTTAAAAATCTAGGTCAGCATAATACAGTGCTCATTAAAAACCTACAACCTTGAGCACTGTAACTTTGCTGACCTGATCATCAGTGTAGATATGTCTAGAACAATGAAAGAATGCAGCCATTGACCTAATGACCGTTGCTCAGGGAGTTGGTGTTCATATTCCCCTCCTCCAAGAAGAAACCCCTCCATCACTGGAGGCCCCATGTATGTGACAGGTTAATGCTGGTACTGCTATACAGCTACTATGGTCTCTTCACTGTAGACTTGGCCTTTCCTTATGACCTTACACTAGCAACAAATTAGCATATATTAAGTCTCAGCATCAGTGTAGTGGATCCACTGTGGCAGAAGCTCTATGCTAGACAAGGCCTTATATGCCTGAGACACGATACTTTTCTACCAGACTTCAATTCTGAAAAAACTCCAAGCTGATGATTTCTTGTCACTGGATCACCATGGGTGGGATGGGGACTTATTTTGGGCACTAGGGGTATCAGTCTATCTGCACAGAGCTTGTTTTAGGGTTGGCAACTTGAATGCTAAGTTCATGTGCTATCCCCTGGAACATATTGCAGCAGGAACAAACAATGAATTCAACAGCTTGGTCACAACTATTTCACAAGTAACCCCATTTGAGATCTCCTTACTCAGACGTACCTTGCAATCTGTCCCTTCTTGTCCAGTCTTCTGCTGTATTTAATATATTGTGAAGCAACCTATTTCTTAACTGCAGAAATTGCACCTAACTACAATTATGAATGCGGATGCAGCAACTGCACTCGAGGCTGCAAAGGCTCCTTTCTGCCTTCAGTATGTGAACATATTTGATTCAGCTGTAATGCCACAGCAGCTTTGCAAACATCTGAAGGGAGGAAAATATTCTGCTTATAAACATAAATCTTGAGCTGTGCTTTAAATGTAGTGGCTAGCACATCTGCTTTACATGCAGAAGGTCCTGGGTTTCAAGCCCTAGGGGGATGACTAAATGATCTCATGAGGTCCCTTCCAACCCTATGATTCTGTTCTGTTCTATTGCAGTGTCTGAAATAGCTTGCTGCATTGAAACTGCCACACATTTTTCATGAATGATGGAAATCATACCAGGTAGCAACTAGGGATGGAAGAATTTGCCTATTGTTTCAGAGTTAGTTCAAGATATGGTTAAACTATATTTGCAAGACAATAACAAAGTCGTCATTGTTTTAGGGGTTGAATTGGCTCTAGGCTTGGTCTGAATGAAACAGTGAGCCTGAAACTTGATATAAACTGGCAGAACTCCACTGACATCAGTTAAAACACAGGACACGTTGGGGGTATATTTGAGATGGGTGTGTGAGAGTATGTGGCCAATAAAGGTCTAGTTCCTTAAAGTTATTTAGGTACCTAACTGTCATGGAAATCAAATTTTGAGGAGTTGGGACAAAGTGCCTTGCATCTGCGCACAAATCTTTTTTCCTTTATTTTGTCTTTATCCTACTGTAATTAATCCACTTTCAAAGTGACAGCTATTTTGAGATGAGCTATGTTGCCCTACAGATGTGGACACATCCCATTTCAATGTAACTAAGCTCTTCAGGATAGCAGCTGGAGGGAACTGGTGTACTTAGTACTAAGAGTAAGCATGTGAGTGGGAGGGCTGCTGTCGTGATTCCTGGGTACACGTTCAAGCACTGGACACAGACAATTCACAATTCTTATGCTTGTATTACATAGTCGCATCCAATTCTTAGCTATGCTGTGAGTTTGAGCTAAGAGTCTGGAGGTGGTGTACAATGGGAGTGTGAGGAGTGCCTTTAGGAATAGGGGACCGGGCATGCAGTGAGAATCAGTGGATTTGAGAGGGGTCCCTGAGACTGGGACCAAGCAACAGTGGAGAGATGCATTGGCTGGGCAGGGCGAAAGTCTGGGGATGGGATGAGGTGACTGGAGTGGGGTTATCTCATTGTGACTGAGTGGAGTGATAGCTGGATGTGTCACCTGGACAAGTGGTGTAATGATGGTTAGGAGATATCTCAAGGGGCACACTGAGTTCCTGGGGCCTATGCTGGAGGTACTGTCTCTGCTCCCTTCCCTGTCTTTTCCTGCTGGATGGGCTCAGAGCCTGTTCTTAGAAAGTGTTGGGTGGTCTGTGAGGAACAAGCCGAGATTCTCCCTCAGTCTTGTAGTTCTGGGCCCTGCCTAGCCTAGATCTGCCAGTGCTTGGATCCAGGTCCCACCATGTGTGGATAATGGTTGTGGCCACTGGGGGGGGTGGGTCTGCCCATGGGGGAGTGGCAGGGAGCCTGTGTGCGGTGAAGCTGGTGTGGGGGGGATGGACTCTTTACTAGGTCTGAAACCCCATCCCCTTGTGACTCCTCCCACTTTAAGCACTGCCTACACTGCAGGATGTGACATCTGGATTGGCCTGTTGGGGATGGGGGTGGCTGGGTGCAATGGAATGTGTGTGTTCTTGCTGATGCCCTTCCTCCTCCTCCTCCTCCCCCCCTCCCCCTTAGAACATCCAGTTACATCCAGATAATGGCAACTTCTCAGAGCTTGAGTCCATTTCGGACACCACAGCCTGTGCTTCTGCATGGTCATGGCAAGGACTCTGGACTTTGTTGCCCTTTGGGGAGAGAAACAGGTTAAGCAGCATCTTCTCTGTGGCTGCTGAAAAACCAAGATCTGCAAGTTGAACAAATGCAGGCAAAGGGGTATTCTGGAAATGCATGCTGGGGTTGCACCAAAGCCAAGTTGCTGGGACAGAATTACAAAAACCAGACTTCTGGCAATGCTCTCAGTGAAAGTGCGGGCCATGAGGAACTGGGTCAGATTTGCAACTGGATGGCCACCATACCACACCAGCTGTCCTCTCATGACAGCTGTGCCCTCAGAAATCTCAAAGGCAATCCTGAAAGCTGCTTGGGGAAATTCTTCCAGACAGTCACAAGCTTTCTGTACAGCCACCTAAAGTGGACAGTGGAAACCCAGTGGTACATGTGTTTTGAGAGCCAGAGTAACATTGAGGCAGATGGAACCTCACCAGTAAATGATGGGTTCTGTATTGCCACTATCTACCCCATTGGTGCTTGCAGAGAGGGGTATGGGAATCTTTGCTCCAGGTGCTGACTGCAGGCTGTCTTGTCTCATGGATGTTGCTGCAGCAGAGGGCAGTTATGTACATCTCCACGAGGTGCCCTTAGTCCTCCACTTGCTTCTCTAGTCTCTACCTCACCTCAGTCTGCTCAAAAGTGCATCCAAACCAGAAAATTATACTAACAGGGCTTTCTCCCTTACCCCCAAATTGAATCCCATGTTAAATGTGTCACAGTCCCAGACTCTGTTTCGCGTACCAAGCCTCATGCTGCTTGAGGGAGAAATCCACTACCCCTGTTCCTGCACAAAAGACCAAGAACTTTCCCAGTAGAAAAGTCATGTAAGAACATAATATGATGGTTAGCTTGAGCTTTTCTAGACTTTTCAGTTTTACATAAGTGAAAATCTTAAGCAAGTAAATGAACTGGACCAAAGAATTCATGGATATGAACTTTGAGGATGCTTGGAACTGCTTCAAGACAAAGCTGCAGGAACTATCTGGGGCCTGAATTCCAAAGAGGAAAAAAATTTCAGCCATGGGTTCTAAACCAAGCTGGATGAATGTACATCTTAGACAGGTGATTAGGAGGAAACACAAGGCCTACAAAGAGTGGAAGATGGGAGGGACAGGAAAGGAGGGCTACCTTTTTGAGGTCAGAGAATATAGGGATCAAGTGAGGAAGGTCAAAAGCCAAGCAGAGTTAGAGCTTGCAAAGGAAATCAAAACCAATAGTAAAAGGTTCTTCAGCCATATAAATAGAAAGAAAACACAGAAGGATGAAGTTGGACCACTATTCACTGAGGATGGGGTAGAGATCAAGGATGATCTAGGCATGGCTGAATATCTAAGTACTTTGCCTCTGTCTTTAACGAGGGTGATGGTGAAATTGGGGACAGAGCTGCTAATGGGAATGAGAATGTAGAAGTGGAAATTACCATATCTGAGGTGGAAGCCAAGCTTCAGCTGCTTAATGGAACTAAATTGGGGGATCTGTATAATCTCCATCCAAGAATATTGAAGGAACTTGCACATGAAATTGCCAGCCCTTTAGCAAGGTTTTTTTTAAAGTATCGGTGAACACAGGGGTTGTACCTTATGACTGGAGAATTGCTAATGTAGTCCCTATTGTCAAGAAAGGGAGTAAATACAGGCCTGTTAGTTTGACCTCAGCAACATGCAAGGTCTTGGAGAAAATTTTGAAGGAGAAGGTACTTAAGGATATTGAGGAGAATGGTAACTGTGATAAAATACAACACAGCTTTTCAAAAGGTAGATCATGCCAGACCAACCTGATCTCCTTTTTTGAGAAGATAGCAGATTTTTTGGATAAAGGGAATACACTGGACCTAATTTACTTAGATTTCAGCAAGGCATTTGATACAGTTCCACACAGGGAATTATTAGTTAAATTGGGAAAGATGGGGGATTAATATGAAAATAGAAAGGTGGATTAAGAACTGGTTACAGGGGAGACTACAGAGGGTCATAGTGAAAGGTGAACTATCTAGCTGGAAAAAGGTTACTAGTGGAGTTCCCCAAGGATCAGTCCTGGGACCCATCTTATTCAACTTTTTTGTTACTGACCTTGGCACAAAAAGTGGGAATATGCTAATTAAGTTTGCAGACGACACCAAGCTGGGAGGTATTGCCAATACAGAGGAGGATCGGGATATCATACAGAATGATTTGGATGATGTAAAGTGGAGCATTAGAAATAGAATGAAATTCAACTATGGGAAGTGCAAGGTCATGCACTTGGGGACAAATAACAGGAATTTTTCTTATAAGTTGGGAATGCATCAGCTGGAAGTGACAGGGGAGGAGAAGGACCTGGGCATACTGGTTGATCACAGAATGACAATGAGTAGCCAATGCAATGTGGCAGTGAAAAAAGCTAATGTGGTCCTTGGGTGCATCAGAAGGGGTATTTCCAGTAGAGAGAGGGAGGTGTTAGTACTGTTATACAAGGTCCTGGTGTGACCTCACTTGGAATATTGTATACAGTTCTGGTCACCCATGTTTAACAAAGATGAAGTCAAACTGGAATAGGTGCAAAGAAGGGCTACAGGGATGATTTGTGGAATGGAAAATCTTCCCTATGAGAGATGACTTAAAGAGCTTGGTTTGTTTAGTCTGACCGAAAGAAGGCTGAGAGGGGAGAGAAATACAAGGGAGGGAGAGGAATTATTTGAATACAGCACCAACGTGGACACAAGAACAAATGGATGCAAACTGTCCTTCAGAAAATTTAGGCTTGAAATTAGATGCAGATTCCTAACCATCAGAGGAGTAAAGTTCTGGAATGGTCTACCAAGAGAAGTGGTGGGGGCAAAATCCTTAGGTGCCTTCAGAACCAAGCTTGATAAGTTTATGGAGGGAATGATACAATGGACAGTGTAGCTTGGCCATTGTCTGTTTTTACTACTGGTGATGGGTATGATAGGGACCTGGGAAGGGGCATTAGATGGAATGGGCTCTTAGTTATTACAGAGAAGTTCTTCTTGACTGGCTGTTGTGGATTTGCCCACATGCTCGGGGTTTAACTGATCGCCATATTTGGAGTTGGGAAGGAATTTTCCCCCAGGGCAGATTGGCTTGGGCATGGGTTTTTTTTTTTGCCTTCCTCTGTAGCATTGGGCATGGCTCACTTGCTGGTCGATTCTCTGTATTAGTCTTGAAATCAAGATTTGAGGACTTTAATAGCTCAGTTATGGGTTAGAGGTTCATTGTAGGAGTGGGTCAGTGAAGTTTTATGGCCTGCACCATGTGGGAGGTCAGACTAGATGATCATATTGGTCCCTTCTGATCTTAGAGTCTGAGTCACTTGAGGTCTGAAGTTCTTTTAGGCATGTCAAATTGTGGAGACTCTACCAGGCAATTTATGGTTGCCTTTTATAATCATTGCATCTAGCTTTTGCCCCAGAGATTCATTTGATGTATTACACTGCACTGTTAAAACCATTACAAGATGTGTACTGCGGCTACAGAATTCAGTGTCAGTATATCTTGCACTTGGGGCATCCCTGTTTGTGGGGTGGGGCCCAAGGCCGGTTGGGGCCCACCGCATTGGAAAATGGAGTGGGCCAGGCCAGAGGTTGGGCCCTGTGCTCCCACTACCTGCAGGCCAGTTGTTCTGGCCCGAGGGGAGGGTGAGGTAGGCTGGCCCAGAGGCTGGACTCAGCGCTCCTGCCCCTTGCCTTCGGCTTGCCGTTGAAGGCAGCAGGA
The DNA here is from genome assembly GCA_007922195.1 of Podocnemis expansa. Classification (NCBI taxonomy): domain Eukaryota; kingdom Metazoa; phylum Chordata; order Testudines; family Podocnemididae; genus Podocnemis; species Podocnemis expansa. The sequence goes on along the minus strand of ML681964.1, from coordinate 24,965,938 downwards.
CAGTGGTGGGGGAGCAGTGTGGCAGTAGGGGGTAGCAGCACAGGCCTTGTGCTGCTCCACTTGCAGCAGGGCAGTGTGGGACCTGCAGACCTGTGAGGCCTGGGATGGTCACCCTGCTGGTGGATGGCCCCCTTCCAACCCCTCCAACCCCCCCGTACAGACCTGCTTGCACTGATCAGCCAGCATTCTGAACAAGAACAGCAGCAAAGATAGTAGTCTAGACTAGTTTAGTGCATACACAAAGCAAGAGTACTGTCCTCAGGCTGTCCATGCAGGTAGTGTTTCAGGTGCTGTGAAATACTATCCTAGCAAGTGGCAACAGCATAGGTGGTCTTGGTTGTCCCTTTGCCTTTCTATACAGGATTTCTCTCTCTTGGGAATATGCTTCTAGAGAATAATCTCCAACCTGCAAGGGTATAACTACAGTTCCTAACTTGTCCCTTGACTCTCCATGCCCTGTCCTTGGATAAGTGTCCTGTAAAAGGTACCATTACAATACTGGGGAGGACCCCGATTAGAGGAGAAATCACTCAAAAATGCCTTATGCCCAAGAGCACAACAGAATGGAATTCCAAAACAGAGTTATTGAAGAGCTCTAACTCTGTGTCCTCCTTGCTGTGGAGACTATAACAGGTGTAGCAACCACTAGGAAGGACTTTTTTTTCTGTTTCTCCTAGCTACTGGTCTGGTATGGCTCAAAGGGAGAAGGGTATTATGGTTAGCCAAGAGCCTAACAGAGACCTGAGGGAAGAGACAGGACAAGGGGGAGATAGGTCCCACCAAAGATGATGATGAACTAACCAAAATGGACAGAAGGATTCATGCTGCAGGACAAGAATGAAAGAAAACAGGGAATGTGCTGAGGTTGGCAAGGGAGCACACAGATTGATTGGACAGAGAAAGTTGTGGGAGAGGATGTTTATTTCTGCACTATAGCCAACCAGCTTTCTGTAGGCTACTGTGCCCATATGTAGCACTGAAACCTAACCCTATCTGGGAGCCATCTGAGAATGCAGTAAACTGGGACCTTTCACTCCTTCAGCTGCAAGGTATAGACTGTTCTTATACCACTCCACAACTGTCATCTTTCCCCTTCTCCCTGCCCTAAAAAGAGGTCAGAAAGAGCCTGAAACTTTTTTAGCACATGTACAGTATATTTTTTTTTTCCCATGGACATATTTTTCCTTCCTTAATCACTTCCTAACTTTTTTTTTTTTTTCAACTGGTGGAGCTCCTTTCCTCTCTTGTACTATGACAACATTAACTATGGAGTGTGTTGCTCTGGTGGAGTTCTGAAATCTAAGAACGCATTTCCTTTCCCACCACTTTCCGCTGAATCAGTGCAGTGCTGGAGAGTTCCTGACAGACAGAGTGGCCTTTGTATCTGGAGTTTTACAACGTACACAGGCCACACCCTAGCGTAAGATAAACAGAACACTGTCTGCTTACGAATTCTGAACTTTGTCCAGGACAAGGCATTTTCAAAGCAGTGCTATTGTCATTTTGTGAAATGACGTGAAAACCGTATGAGTACAGGGGCATGGATTCTTGCAGCCAATAGTTAGGGAAATAATTATTAGATAAAAAGCTATAGCAGAGGTGGCCAAACTTACAGAACTCAAGAGCCACACAACTTGATTATTAAACCTTTGAGAGCCACACTGAGGCATATAGCCATATTTTACCTACTCCAAAATTACTAAATTTAAAATTCATTGCACACTTTAATTTTATTGTAAAAAAGATGGCAAAGATTGATCTTGCCAATGTCAGGTTCTAATTACTTAAGGTTACCATGAAAACTAGGCCTATCTATACAGTAAAAACTTAGCTTCTCCCTGCTGTTGTGACCATGCCACCACTTTTCTGCCAGCCCGACCCCTCCAGGTCCCCCTTACCTGGCCACTCTGGTGGCTAGGCTCAAACTGGGCCTCACTCCCCTTGCTTTAAGTCAGGGGTCTCAAACACATGGCCTGCAGGCTGCTTGCAGCCCCTAAAGCTTTTTCCTGTGGCCCACAATGACATTATTGTTACCAATATTTGCAATAGTGTTGTATGAAGAGGTTTCAGTGTTGTTGCCCTTGGACTAACGTACTAGTCCTCATGTGGTCCTGTACCAGTCCTCGTGCTGCCCTCATGGTGGTTTGAGTTTGAGACCCCTGCTTTAAGTTCTGCCTGGGCTGAGCATCCAATATAAGCACTCCAGTGGCTAGGCTCAGGCTCCCCCCTGAGCATGCTCTGAGCATACTCAGGGTAGGAGATTTAAAACTCATAGGTGGGGGCTGCTTTCCTGTGGCTTTCTTCTGCAAGCCACACTTTTTCATTCAAGAGCCACATGCAGCTACCAAGCTGCAGTTTGGCCACGCCTGCTATACAATGTTCTGACAGCATGGAACACTTTAAACATGTGCTGGAGGATTTCCAATCAAGAAGTTGTCACTGTTGCTTATATAACATTGAAGGAATAGGAGAGCATTTTCTGTATCAGTTAAGAAGAGGAAGAATGGGCAATTCTGCAGCTAAGCGTTTCTGTCCCCCTTACGGTGTGGTAACCTAAACAAAACATTGGTGGTTTTCTTTTGGGAGGGATTTCTCCATGAGTCTACCCACCCCAGGTCTCAGTGGTTCCCCTCCCCCTGAAGAGGGACCTCCAGTGTGTGTCTACACAGTGAGTGATAGCAAGTCTCAAAGGCTGAGTCTATTGGTGTAGGCTCATACAACTGGGCTAAAACTAACTGGGTAGAAATTTAGGTAGAGTCTCTGAGACTTGCTGCCATGGACTTCTGCTTGCTGTATAACTGTACCTGGCGTAGCTATGTATAGGCTTGGTTCACACTGATTCTTATTTGGCTGGCTGCAGTAACTTGACAGCGGGGCAAGGATAGCTTTGCCCAAAAGCTGACTAATGTAGCTATCTTCACTCTAAGGGTTGATCAATGTGACAACTTGTACATTCTTGTTCTGTAGGGAGGCACCATTAGCTAATTAACTGAAATAACTAATATAATCTATGACTTACAACATCATGGTCATATGCTGCTAGCTAGCAAGGCTCATGCAGTATTTACGTCCTTTGCTGTCTTAGAAAGCAAGGGACTGGACTTGGGACCCAACCTGTAACTTCATGTATATGCACTAGCTGTGAGTCTGGAGTGTCTCAATCAGTATATTATTAGACTGGTGAGCCGCACAATAGCCTTAGCGTGGGTGGGTGGGTTGGTTAGTTGGTATAGAGGAAAAGGAGGTGTTGGCACTATGCACTGGGGTTGTAACAGCCTTTATAATAAATTACGTGCCATAAAGGCCCCAAGGCTGTCCTCCTAATGACACATATCCTGAGAAATGGCAAGGTGACCGATGGTGACCTGATCAACCCTGACGTCTCTGAACTGTTCTGAAATTGTCTGATTCATGTGGTGTTCAAACATAAAGGTATGCACCCTCTGAATCATAAATGCACTAATGGGTGTGGATCCAGGAGAGCAGCAGTGTGCCTTGTCTTTTTTACATTATATAAATATCATAAACTGTAGCTAGCTCACTGGATGAGAGATGTTACAGGTGAGTTGCAGCACATGTTCCAGGTACTGCAGAATGATTCCTGTATTCATGGTAATACACACTTTCCATTCATGTCGGCCTGTCAGTGTAGATCTAGTTAAACAAATTTGTATTTGCATATTTTTGTCCCTTAGAGATGCAGTCCATTTAATTACTGAACTTTGTATCTAAGCAGTGAAAATATCAGGGTGGGGTATGGGTAGGGAAGTATTTTTGGTTTCTTTGCTTCAGGCATTTGATCATGTCATATGCTTATGTGCTGTATAAAAAATTAGTCTCCCTTTTTGTTTTTTGGGTCTTCTGCACAGCATAAGCAAGCACATTTTATTTCCTTAGTGCCTATAAGCCATAACCAGGGAATAGGATCCAAATTTGCTGGGCACTATACATACAGGAGAAGGTGGCTTGGGTCCCAAAGCACTTACAACTGAAGTAAGAAGATAGAAAGATGGAGGAGTTCAAGGGAACAATGAGACAATATTACTCAGCATGGTAGGATGTGATCTGCAGCCTAACCATTTTTAAGTAGACATCACAGCAAAAGGAGAGTTCTAAGGATGTGACAATCATGAATTAGCTTTGCAGATGTTTGTGGGAAACTGGCCAAGTTATAATGTGGCATGTGACAGTCCCTTTCTGTAGCCTGATCTTGAGTGCCACTGTGCCTCCCTGATTGCCCTCTCCCGGATTCTGACTTACTTTGCTTTCCCAGGTAGGCCCCTACACCTGGGTCAGCCCCCACCAGCCTTCTGTGTGTAATCGGTCCCAGTCAGTGAAAGTGCGCTCATTAGCCATGCAGGGGACAGTTCCTCAGCAAGTGCCCCCAGATGCTACACTGGAAACTTCCATCTTGCAGGATCAGGGTCCTTCACAGGTAATGGCAGGCTCATATATCAGTTTTACTGGAGTATACAATTAGCCCTTGCTCTAAGAATCCATGTGTTCATTCTCCCGCCACAATCCACGCAGCTTTAGATAAAGCAAACAGTAGTTCATTGATTTAAAATGATTTTAAGTGAGTACATAGCAAATGCACAATCAATTGGTCAGCCAAGGAGTTTGTCCCTGCCAAATAAAAGGAAATACAAATTCTAAGAAAGTTTACTGTAATAGTCCATTTTAATCTTACCCACATGCCTGGCTGCTGATGGTTTTGCAGCTTGTCCGTTCTGGCCTGTGGATAGGTTCAGTCCTTTGGAGTTGTTTCAAGATGGATATTCACGCAGGAAAAGGCCCAGATCAGTTTAAAGTGTGGCCTTTTTCTCCTTCCTCCAAACATATCTCCTCTTTCCCCCCCCCCCCCCGGTCCATGGGATCAGGTGACCCTTTGCATTATGTTTGTTCCCTTCTGAGCCTGGGAGCTTAATTTGCATGATCTTTGTCATGTACCTCTTCACTGGAAACAGCAGTTTGTCTGCTTCCATGACTTACATTCCCCTGCATTTATTTCCCCCATTCTGTAATTTCCCTCATCTTCAAAGCATGTGACGATGTGGGATTTTCTCTCATGAAAGCTCATGCAATAAATAAATCTGTTAGTCTTTAAAAGTGCCACATGACTCCTTGTTTGTTTTGCTGAACTAGACTAACATGGCTACCCCTTTTGGATCTAAAACATGTGAGATCCATTCAAGGACATATCTTAAATCTGTACATATGTATGATGTTGCAGGAAGCATGCTACTATAACAATAACTAAAACTTACTGGGAGCACTTGAAAGAACACTTCACATGACATTTTCATTAAATCACACCATAACATTGCAAGGATGAACAGGAAATATACACGTCATGCTACAGGGGTGTGTGGGGTACAGCATATTGCACACTAAAACTGGGGCATGGACTTGCAGACCAATGCATGTTTCATTTTTTTAATTGCCTAGACTTCAAGTTAATATCCCTTTACATTTTGTAAATAGCTGTTCATATTTGACTATTTGGATATAAATCATTGAATGACTTTTTGTTATTAATTGTCAAGCTATTAATGAATCATTTGACACATTACTTGATTAGCTCAGATTTCTATGTACATAAATATACGATCAGAAAGGCGAGTAAGTAATCCTGAATTCAGAGGGGTTGCTGTGTTGCTCTAGTTTAACAAAACAAACAGGGAGTCCTGTGGCACTGTTAAAGACTAACAGATTTATTTTTTCATGAGGGAAAATCCCATTTCAGACATTTTGTAAACAAAACAAAAATGCTTGATGAAGTGGCATTTTTCTCCCATGATAGCTCCACTTCATCAGGCATTTTTGTTTTGTTTACAAAATGTCTGAAATGGGATTTTCTCCCATGAAAGCTCATGTGACAAATAAATTTGTTAGTCTTTAAAAGTGCCACACGACTCCCTGTTCATTAAAATCCTAAGGAACTCTTTTAAAGTAAAGATTTAAGACAAATATGTGGTGGGGGTGGGGATGATGAAATACATTTTCAATATCAATCATACTGGATAAAAATTTCTCACGAGTTGTTCTTTATTTTGTTGTTTCTCTTCCTCTAGAAATAGGAAGTTCTGTATGATTATAAAGTGGCACTTCAGAAAGCAAGGGAAGTAGCCATTTAACCATTCTCACCCACAAACTGATGCTCTTCATCTTATTTTTAGAAAACCAGTATTTTTTATAAAACACAATAGATTTTTTTTCTTTGTTTGGTAATGGGTTGTGCTTCCTGCCGAGTAACACTGTCCCCTCCCATGATGATGGTGATCTAAAAGCTTGCCTTGAAATCTGTTCCCTTGGAGTACAATGTATGTTAATAAAATCAGCTTGCTCTACGGTCAGCATTTTGAGTAGGCTTCTGTTTTTGATATGAGTGAGTTTAACCATTTTAAAACTGTCTTGTGAACAGTGAGCAATTGAAGGCTTTGTCTACACTTAAAAAATAAGCTGACTGGCTGATGTCCACACTGCCTTCCTTGGGCTGGTGAAATGTCTTAACCAGAAGCACTTTTATCAACACCATCTCTCAGCTCCCTGCCATGATGCCAGAGGTTCCAGGGCTCCCCTGGGGTTGTCCCAGCTGGGATTGGGAACCAGCCACCCATGCTTTAGCTTTCTTGTGAACTTCACCACACCACTCCCCTAGTGTAGACTGCACTGAAGTGACTTCTGACATGGCTTCTTATATCTTTACAGACAAACTCATTTTGAATGGTTAGTTTTTAAAGACAGAAATCTAAGGTAAAATCCAGACTCTGATGAAGTCCAATAGCAAAAGTCCCGTCAACTCCAGCAGAGTCAGTATCTAATGCTCTAGTGAGATTTTTAGGGTGAAATCCAGATCCTGCCTCTGTATGTGACCTGCTAGGCAAATTATTTGACTTCTCTGTTCCTCAATTTCCCTATCTAGAAAAGAAGGACAGTACTTGCTGATTTTGAAAGCATCTTTTGATATCACTGGATGAAAAGTGCTATATTTGTTTAAAATTTAATAATGTAGGTGTTCTAGCTGGTCACAGTGGTGAGATGCCATAGTCTTTATAAGGTCATGCCTCAATAGAGAGAGAGAGCCATTGAAATAAATTATGAATAGTTTGCAAATAGCAGTGGCCCAGAATTAACTGGTAGAGCTTAGTGATGTCTACACTGCTGCGGCTATAGACATTGATGCAGTGTCATTGATTTGAGCAGACCTTTATAGACCCATTTAGTCGATTTGGAGAGTACTTTCTGGTTGACTCACTTAGTCCACCTCTCAGAAAGGTTAAAGGCAATGTAAATGGGAGGGCATCATCTGGCAGTGCAGTGCTGTGAAGATGCTACTGGAGGTCAACATTACATCCATTGAAGATACACAAGCTTATGTAGTTTGCATATCTCCTGTCAGCCACTACCAGTGCAGATCAATCTTAAGTTGCAGTCAAGCCATTGATCATTTCTATGAATTGTGGTTTTATTTTTTCCCAATGCCAAGGGAAATCTCTTTTAGAACAGTGTGAAATACTTATTGAACCTGGAACATCCCATTCCTGTGGGAGATCCTTTAAGGTTACAGATGTGTAGCTCAGATCCCATGTCCACTGAAAGGCAAGTGAGGCAAATGTATTACCTAGTGTTCACCAAGGCAGTCAGGAAATGGGGCCAGCTGACTCCAAGAGGAAAACAGGCTATCTGGGCTTCCCTGAAGATATGAATAAAGTGAGAGAGGACTTGGGCAGAAGGGGGCTTATTGCAAGGAACAGGACAAGTAGGAGCAGTTTAGAAAGTTTTAATAATGAGCTGTCTGAGTATGTGTAGGGGTTCCCCTAGAGAAGCTTGAGAATAAACCTTGCAGCTTGATTTGCTCAGGCTGGAAAAATGAGTAGTGAAGCCCTCTGCAAACAAGCCTGCAGGGAATCTTGCAGCCTTACTTTCTTTCTCTTTCACTGGCCCAGGTCTCATTTTTATAGCCTGTGGTGCAGATGTTTCACAAGAATAAGGAAAAATAAACCACAATAAGTGGTGAATCAGTTGGAGAAGACACTGACTAACTAGTTTGGAACTATGCTACAGAATTCATAGTCGGAGCAAATACACTTTTGTGCAATGAGAAAGTTGTGTGAGTAGCTGATTTGTCACAATACTTCTCACAAGATTTCTGTTGTTTTCTCTCAGATCCCAAACTCCAGGCTAACTCTAGCAGCAAAGGGAGTGAAATCAGAGCATGGGGCTTGGGCTAGGAATTTAACCGTCAGAGCTTTGTTCTGCACCACCTACTTATTCCGATTCTGATACATGTCACGGCTTGATATACTCTAGAAGCCACATAAACCTCATTACTTACCTTAAAACAAAGCTAAGGCAGCTGTGAAACAATAGAATTAATGTTAGGAAGTACCTGAAGTAGCCTAGTTTTAGAAATCTGTTTATAAAAACAGTGGTTAGTAGCCTAGGTGGTGCAAGATAAATTGCCCAGGCTTATATTTTTTGTTCTGGACGGTCTGTTTTTGCTCAAATCACTCTATTAAGTCATGGTGTTGAGCAAGAAACATTCTTGTTCCATTTTTCATGGTTCTGCTTAGTTGAATCTGAGGCCTGTATTTCCCAGGAATTGAAACTCCATCAATGGCAATAGTAAGTAATCTGTGGTGTAGAAAAGACTCAAATAGGGTAAGCCTTTTTAAACAAGATGATATCCTAGCCTGGTCTATACTAGATTCTACCATTGCTACCATGGGTAGAATTAAGAGTTTGAAAAACTTTGATTGTAATCAAATCTTTAGTCAATTCTGCCTTACATTACCTGGAGTGTCTTATTTACAAGCTAAAAATTCTTAAAACTGTTCTCAAGTTTTTTACTCTTTTGTGATATCAAATGAAAATCTTTCTAAACATTCTTCTGCTTGACCAGCTTAAAAACTGTTTTCACTACTTTAACATAAAATGTTTTCAAGTTCAAAAGCATTTTTCCCTTTGTTCTTTTTTTCAGTATTAGACCCAATCCTTTCAACTCTTGGCTTCACTTATCAGTAGTATCTTGAATTCAAAGGCACTTCCCCTCATTCCCACCCCCAGTTCCCTATTGTATAAGATTTGATATTTAAAAGAATCATCACAACCTAGTCTGATCTCATCATATTTTTCTTACTTTCTAATTGGTAACAAACATAAAGTCACCATTTGTTCCATTCCCATTTCCCATCCGAGATTTGTATTGTTAAGTAAAAATCCAACTCAGGCTACAGCCTTGGCTTCCTTCCAGAATTACATTCTGCAAGACAATGGGCAGTAAGCAGAGTGGAAAGCCTTGCTGAGAGTTTATTGTTGGAAGGATGACATTTGTGATGCCTCCTCTGCTGCAGGGGTCAAAGGCAAGACTTTCTTTTACAGCTGGTTTGATTTGAAATGCCTGTGACAGCCAAGCCAGTTACAACTTGTGTTCAAAAGTCAGTTGAACTTAGATCCCACATTTAAAATCAGTTGTACACAGGCTAATCTTCTTTGTACTTTTAAAATCAATGGAAAACTCTGTTTATATGGGATTTGGATCAGGCTTTAATCTTCCCACTATTACAGTGAAACAAAAAAGGTTTTAACTTGACAGTGGCAATAAGGAATCAGAGCTGGATACTCAGCACTGCATCAGTTTGCACAACCAGACACTCAGAACATCTTTCTTGTATCATATCAGTCCAGATTAATGGGTTTGAATTCTGGCGGGATGGGGTGTAGGGTCATGGTGGGGTATCTAAGAGCAAATGTTTCTCCTTTTGCATTTATTTGTGCTATGCTTAATCCCACTCCTGCAAACTGTTAATGTGTCTAGAACAGGGGTCTTCAGCCTGTGGTTCTGGAGCCATACGCGGCTCTTTGGCTGCTATCTTGTGGCTCTGGGCCCCAGGACAACCCCTCCCCCTGCCAATTGGAGACCCTGTGGATGACCCATGCCCTGGCTCAGCCCCTGCCCCTCCTCCACCATGGGAGGACCCTGCAGACAGCCCATTCCTGGCCCCAGGCCCCCCCCCCAATGCCACTAGGGATCCTGCAGGTAGCCTGAGCCAGGCTCCAAGCTCTACTAAACCCTCCCCAGGGTACCCTGTGGCAGGTGCCCTGGCTCAGTTCCCAGCAGGATGCTACAACCCTTGAGACTCTCAAAACACTTCGGTTTTTAAAGGAGTTTTTAAAAACGACTTTTCTTATCTTTTGGGTGGCCGACCCCTGGCCTAGAAGTTCCGCCCATGGGGCCCAAACCAATTCCCAAAGAAAACAATGGAAAGATTCTGGGCTCATCCCACAGGATTGGGCCCCACCTTTTCTAAAATATGAAAATTATCATCTCACCATTATTAATTGGTAAGGGCGGGGAGACTAGGGTAGTCAGGCAGGTAGAGATTTCTGTATAGCAGAAACACCCAGGCCAAGTATTTAAAAAGCTGCATGTTTGTGTAAACGTCAGGACCATGATTTGTTCTTGTGGAATCTTTTTTCTTTCTTTTTACCCCCCCACCCCCACCCCCAAAAGTTAAGATGTCTGTGTCTGACTCATAACTCCTTGGAAACTTAAAGCGAGAAGCCAATTATACTTTTTTTAATCCAAGGTACATATATCCTGCAGTGGGATTACTTAAAATATCTGTGCTGCTGACAACTTATTTTTAAATGATTAACTATAAAAAAATCAAATAATAAATGGAAAAGAGAGGTCAGATTTGAAGCCTGTTACACATGACAAGGGACTATACTCTACCAATGGGCTGAAAGGACCCTGGCGATAGTCTCTCCAGAGCAAAATTCCAGAATTGCAAGGAAAAATCTGGTATAGAATCAAGCAGATAACTTTATTAATAATAATAATTAATGAAGCCCACCACCAAGGCTTGTTTCAGCTGGAGTGATGGGGTGGAGCTGGCTAGCACATTTTGGCTATCCAGGTACAATGTATAATGGGGGGAGAGAGGTATGTGGGCAAGAGGGGCTCAGAATGTGTGCTGAGTCAGTGGTACCTCCTCTGAATAGCCTCTCTGGCTATGTGTACACTACAGGGCTTTATTAAGCTGGTTTAATAAGGTCTCTAAGATGGCTTAAAGGAGACCTTATTAAGCAGGCTTAGAGCGTTGACACGCAAAATGATAGACTGCCCACATCCATACTGGCAGCCACTAGGTCACCCTAGGAGTGGTGCATTGTGGGTACCTGACCCCCAGTGCACCATGGCAGAAGTGCCCCTCTCTCCTGGCCACTCCTTTATTACAGGAAATGAATGACCGGACCACCCTCCTGTGTGTGGCAAAAGGGAGGACAGGCAGCCTGACATGGCCCAGCGATGTGCCAGCACAGCACACCACATCCTCCCTGCATTGCCCAGGCTCCTCTGGCTCTGGACCAGGTGCTGTAGGGCAACTGCCAGTGCAGGGGCAGGGCACAGCAGTTGTTAAGATTCAAACACCTGGAAACAGCCCATAGAGGAAGGAGAAATCAAATCACCTGTTGTAATGGGGAAAGAATCCACAGTTATGATTTAATCCTGCTTTCACACAAGCTAATCTAAAAGAAATAGAATCTTTCTCTCTTTCCTTCTATATGCTTCTTCCTGTGTTTGAATCTTAACTGCTTTGATTTGCTGTTACAGTGTGACCTGATCCTATGTCTTGTATTCTCCTGCATTTATTTTCCTTCCATTCTGTAAGCTCCTGTATCTTCAAAGTGTCTGATGAAGTGGGATTTTCTCCCATGAAAGCTCATCCAATAAATAAGTTTTAGTCTTAAACAGTGCCACAGGACTCCTTGTTTGTTTGACAATATGGGGGGGGGCTGATAAGGGGAGAGACATGGGGTCAGGCTGAGAAGAGGAGAGAGTATTCTCCCCAGGACTTGAAATTAGAGGGGGTGTAGAGAGTGATGTAGGGGGGTGTTGGGGTGCTCACTAAATTGGTATAACACTATTACTAGCTGACAGCTGGGAGGGTTTGGGAAATTCAAACAGGGGTCTTGGGAAATCCCTGAGAGGGAGACTCAGGGGCAGGCTGAGAAGGGAAGAGATATGGGATGGGCCTGAGAAGGGGAGGAGATGCCAGATGAGGCTGGGGAAAGGCGACATGCGCTGTAGTGCTAACATGCAGGGCTGTGGGGCTGGGGCTAAAACATGGGGGTTTTTGATGTGTTACACACAGCTCAGAATGCTCCCAACTGTGTTGTCATCTCTCCAGCCCCATGTTTCAATAGCTAGGAGGCTAATTAAGTCAACTTAAGCTAACTCCTCGGCTAGGTTGGCTTAAGTCGACTTGACTTAACTGCTGAGTCGACTTTATAGCTTCTCAGTGTGGCCAGGGCTTTAAGTTGACTTAAACCCATAGTGTAGACATACCCTCTCAGAGAAGCATCTATGGGTCCCTAAAAAGCTGGGTGACCAGGCAGATATCATATGTGGAAAAATAGGAGCAGGTGGTTAGGTGCATGTATAAGGAAACTCCACTGTATATCTGGACTGTCTCTCTCTAAAATCAGGAAATGTGGTCACCCTATTCACTGATTAAAACCCTGGGAAAGAGGTATAACCATTTTTCACCCTTTTGATCTCTCGTGCTCCCCTCATCCCTGTGGTACAACTGGCCTTCTGGAGCAAGGAAGGGTGATTTTTTTCACACATTAGTCTGATGTTCCTTGTGTACTGGGCATAATGTCACTGAATATTACTAGAGCCTTATACTGGTGTAAAATCTTTGAGAGCAGAATTGAACCCTATGTTGCAAAACTGGAAATTGCAAATGAGGGTTGCCAGCTCCCCTGATCTGATCACAAATCTCATGATATTAGGAGACTAAGATTCAGATTTTGGAGTCATCTGAATATATCATTATCTATTTTTTTTTTTAAGTGAAAGAGTCTAGCCTTCATATTTATGGGAAAAGCTTGAAAACCTTGAACCCAAGGCAAACAAAAATAAAATATACTTTTAAAAAAAAAAAACAAAACAAAACCAAACAACCTCTCAAGATGTGTAAATTCATCTGTTTTTGGTGGGGGAACAGAGAGCTAACTCATGACTTTTGAATGCTTGGACCTGACTGTTTGTTTGTGCTCCCTTTCACATATTCAGAAGCTGGGAATGCTCTGATTTGCTGTTGCAGTATGACCTGATACCATGTCTTACACTTCTTCTTTGCATTTATTTTCATCCCATTCTGTAAGTTCCCACTCTTCAAACTATTTGACAATGTGGGATTTTCTCCCATGAAAGCTCATGCAATAAATAAATCTGTTAGTCTTTAAGTGCCACAAGACTCCTTGCTTTTTTAGAAGCTGGGAATGTATTCCTTGAGGGTATTTGCCTATGTGCTTTCAATTTGATTGGGAGAGTGTCTGAAGGTGGTTTGCACAAAGACTTTTGCTCCGCAACACCATCAGCAAAATTCAGAGAGGTCTGCACTAACAATATTTTAAAAGTAAGAGTCATAGTTTGCACTTTAAAACATGAATAAGGATCCCTTTGGTAGCAATAGGAAATGAACATATGCATCTAGGGGCCTAATTTGGCTGAAAGTGATCTTTACATAATCAGTAACTGTGTTACATAATGTAATGTTTTAGGTCATTATTGCCAGCTAAATAAGAGTTTAATGATCTGTGTTACTTTTTGAATAATCTTTTATTTAAGTGAATTTGGACATGGAAACTTTCATTATCTGCACTGAAGGAAATAAATTAACTTTACAAAAAATTGGCATTTGAATTAAGGTGGTATAAGAATATAATTGTGTGTGCGGATATGGGTTACAAATATTGACTGGGTTCAGGAGCCATGATAGTATGATATCGCCCAAGGTGGCAATGTTTGCATATGTCTTTAGAAAGATCTTAAAGAAGGGTGACTGTAACCTCCAAATTCCAAAGGAGTAGGCATATCAGCTTAGTTCAGCCAAACAAACAAGGAGTCCTCTGGCACTTTTAAAAACTAAGAAAAAAGTTCACATGATAAAACTGTTACTCATAAATTTACCAATTTATAAATAAAATTGTTGTTTAGTCTTGAAGAATGCCACAAGACTCCTTTTGTGCCTTCCTAAGGTTCTGATACTTTGTGGTGACATCAGTCACTTGCTCTTAGAGACAAGGTAGGTTAAGTAATATTTTTTTAATAGTCTGACTTCTGTTGGTGAAAGAGACAAGCTTTCAAACTTACATAGAGCTTCTGTCTAAGCTTGAAAGCTTGTCTCTCACCAACAGAAGTCAGTTCACTGAAAGATACAACCTCACCCACCTTGTCTGTCTTTTATCCTGGTAGACACATGGCTAAAACATCACTGGTTCTTGTAATATAACTTGAGAAGCTTGGCATAAAGGTTTACAAAGCGGTCATGTGTTTGGAATGCTTCCTTTTTTTTTGGGTGCCCAATTTTTGATAGCTTAAAAAGCCTGAAGTTTCAGGGGGGTGCATGCTCATCACTCTCTGAAAACAAGGTCCTTTCTGAAATCTCATGTTGGGCACCCAAAATTCACTAGCCACTTACGAAAACTGTGGTCCTAGTTCACATGTGATTTTTGTCTTCCTCATCAGTGGGGTCAGGGAGAAAATTAGTAATTTTGAAATGTTTGTGTTGCCTGAAGCGAAAGGCAGTATTGCATGATCAAAGGAAATATTTCAGCCTGCTGTTGCTGTTAAACTCTGTTAGCATTTGTTCTGTTTGCCTCCTGATAATGAGGTGGGATTCCATAGAGCAAGTCTCTATTTGCCCATTGTCCTCCTATCCGCCTAGTTTTGGAATAGGCTCCAGAATCTCTCACCAGCATGCACCTCCTATCTTAATCCTATTTTAATGCGATCACAGTTACAAAGAGGTAATAAGAAATGTGGAAGTAACTGAATGTCTGTACTATGTTAACAGTATTTGAGTGTAGAACCCTTTATAGTTTACAGCAATGTTTGTATGGAAATATGAAAAACTGAGACTCTATGATGGTATGCAAATAGTTTGGAGTAGGAGTGTCAGAGACAATTTTCTTATCTAATGTCAGATAAATAGAGCTAGTGATCTTGGGTGACATTAATTTTTTCAAAATTGGAGACTTTAAAACCAGCATTTGGAATTTTTCTTTCATATTTCACAGCCCCAGGGAACAAGTATACTCAACTTCAAAATGATCTGTAAAATGGGTTTATATTACATATATTGCCTTTCATTTTACTTTTTAAACAGGCAGCAATATAGAACTGTAGATTTACTTTTACATCTTCCTTAATTCATCTTTGTGGTTACTTATTACAGAGCTTCAGGCCAATGCGTTACTACATATATCTAGATATGTTGCAGTAGCTGTTAATTTCGGCCAGAGATGAATATCTAGTGCCCTTTGATTACTGGTAATCTGGTAATATGGACTCAAAATCTCTAAAAGGAGTTGTTAATGGAATTAGAGATGGGAGCATCATGGTATTGTAACAAAGCTAAATTTATACCAAAGGCAACTCCAAAGTGTTTTGCAAAGTTTCAGCAGTTTCTCAGCACCTGGAAAGCTCAATAGAATGAATGCTATTCTTAACCAGTCACAGTTGTTACAAGTTGTGGATATTTTTGAAGAGCTAGTAACAACTTTCATGGCGATTTCCCTTCTGTTGCTGGAAACGCGGGGTCACTTTATGTCAATTTTTCTTTTTTCTCTTTCATCCTGCAGTTGCTCTGGGTGTGCCTGCAAACTGTTTCCCACTGATAAAGAACTGAGTTTCTCAGAACAGCCCTTACCACAGGAGTTCCGTTTGAATTTAACTGATGCACTGATATGTATGGTTTATTAAAAAAAAAAAAAAAAAAAAAAAAAAAAAAACTCTCCAAAACTAGAATCCAGGGCCAGATGCTGTGGGCCTTACTCCATCTCTACTTAACCAACTTCAGTGGGAGGCTGGCCTGAGCAAGGCTCTCCTGATTCAGCTGATGAATGGTTCAGCATTTAGAATCAAAGAACTAATTTCAGACATGCTCACTCACATAATGCTACTTGTTAACACAGTTTCTGCCCGTGCTCCCAGCTGCACAACTATTTCTTAGCATTTTAGCTGGATGGGAGATAGCTTGAGAACTTCTGAGAGTTCCAACGTGGTCACAAGTTCACAGGACTTTAGCTCCAACTGTAGGTACAGCCCATTCCTATTTCTCTAAGTGGAATATGGGTGTCCAGTTGTAAGCTTCAGTAAACAGCCCCTCCATTGGTCTAGCCAGGAACTATACTTCTTCATGTTGTGCTTTTAAATTTGAATATAATATTAATTCAGCACAAATGCTGCATATATGGCCTCGTTCTTCTGCAGTCCTGCATCAGATTATTTTTTCTCAGTGGTATTTATTCAGACTTAATCAGTTAGTAATTTCTGTAAAAAGGTCTTGGCTTGTTCTCTTCATTGAGAAGGAAGTGCGAACATTTAGTATTTGAAATATGAACAGTTGGAATGGAACAGATTAATGTAAAGCCAGTAAAAAACAAAAACAAAACAAAAAAAAAAACCCTCTCAATTTTCCAATATTTTGGCAGCTTCTGTGAAAAATGTTTCCTCTTCTGCCCAACCAGCTCTTGTCACATGTTCAAAGAGTGAACATTTAAGTTTAACAAATCAGAATTTGCTTTCCAGGGGTAGTCTGCAATGCTTGTTTTGATCTCTGCCCATTTTCCCCTACCACAGTGGTTGTGGATCTGATTTCTAGAAGGTGAACAGCAAAACAGTGTAAACAAATCTGTTGAAAATGGGAAACTGCTATGGGGGGGATGTTCACCCCATTATGGCCTTGTCTATACAAGAGAATGTTAGGAAAATTAAAAAATCCCTGATATTAGCTAAGCCACTGGGGATGGTAAGTTTATGTTAAGTTCCAAAGGAGCAACTGTGTTAGTCTAGTAAAGCAAAAAAAGCAAAGTGACTCTTTTTAGTCTTGAAGTGCCACACAACTCCTTGCTTTTCAAGCTTATGTTGTAGCTCATGGCAACTGCACCTACCCTCACTGCTCTGTCAAGGACACTTACTCCAGCTCCTCAGCTGTTGCTTTTTTTTGGAAATCTCTCCATTCTGACTGTTGGTATTTCCAGATTGTACAGTCACCTGCCTTCACTATGTTACTCTTGGCAGAAGCGGACTGCTCAAGATTCCCTGCTCGCTTTCCCTCTAGAGGCTAACAGAGAGCCAGCAGTAAAAAATGGACACAGCTTTTTCTGAGCAAGCCTAACTTGCTCTTAAAATAAAAAGCACTACAGAAAAAAATGTATTTAAAAGAAGTTACACATCTGCTAATAAATTTACCAGACATCACTCAACTCTCTAATAGGGTAGAGACCATCCTTCAAACACCCCACCCAAGGGTTTTCCCATGTGATCACAAGTTCATTACTGCTTCAGTTTGGAACAGCTCATAATATGTTTACTCTGCCCTTTGTCCAGTTTAGGAGGTCTCTGATCTCTTGTTACCAGAAATAGCTAATTAGTACACAGTGGGTGTCTCTTTCTCCTGTGGGACTAGCTTCAAAAAGTTTGCAGGGGGGGCATGTACCAAAAGGGTAGATGTTAGTTTAGTTCAGCAAAACAAACAAGGAGCCTTGGGGCACTTTTAAAGACCAACACATTTATTTATCGCATGAGCTTTTGTGGGAGAAAATCCCACTTCGTCAGATGCTTAACAACAGATCCCCCCCAGCCACGGGGATCCAGCCCTAGCAGCAGAAGCTGGATTGGGCCAGCTGAGGGAGGGGGGTTGCTGGATGTTTGAAGCTGACTTCCCTGGGGCAAACGCCAAAATCAGCTCATGGACATTACATGGCTATGACCCTGAGCTACAAAACTTTTGCTGGTATAAGTACTAGTATAGACAAGTCCTTAGTCAAACTTAAGAAGTTAAATATTGTAGAATTGTATGCAATACATTCACAATTGCATTTTTAATCATCCCCAGATGTTTAAAACCCAAATCAATAAGGTTAACTTAACTAAGGAAAATATTCAAAACAATGTCAGTCTCTCACAGCTCAAATAGCCATTTTTATTCTTAACTCTGCAACTTCCTGCACTATGAACAGTATTAGTGGGGAAAATATACAGAAGTAATGTCTAAACTTTAAAGAAAACACAATTTCTTTCTCCTTGTATCAAAACAAGCTACACAGTCTTTGTGACAAGATAAGCTTGAGCTAATCACTACCTTTATTTTGCTCATCAAGTGCCAAGTCCTGAGTCCTTGCTTAGATTTTTTTTACCTGTGCTCCAGTTGTTCCCTCTTCCTTGACTTCAGTGAGAATTTACCTTGAATGAGAATTAATAGTTGTAAGAGACTTCAAGATTTGACTCAAACTAATTTAGAAAGAGAAAATGAGTGTAGGTGCAGTGAGAGAGGTCTACTGCAACCACAAGCTTTATTCCTAACATACCAGAATGATAAAGAACTTAACTTCAGTGATTTAAAAAAACAGGGAGCCTATATACGTACCAGTAGTCAGTACATTTAAACAGATACCACTTTGCAACTAATTTCCTGCTCTTTTCCTTGTAATGGCTGATCAAAAGACCCACATTTCATAACACTCTTGAAGGAAGCTATGAAGAGCAAAAGACAAAAAATACCTATCTAGCTTAAGGACAAAAAGCTATAAAACCTAAAGAAATCAATGCTGAACATATGAAGCCTATGTCAGTTTGCTCAGCAAATGGAAATATCAGTTCTAATAATGCCTTCACATTTTACTTCTGTCTTTGGGACTTGTTTTACCAAATACAGATTTTTCTATAGACACTGAACATGGCAGAGTTCAATATGAAGAGACAGGAACACTAACAATGGGATCTAATATAACCACTTAGATTTCCTATTGGGCCTCCATGAACTTTATGCTCCATGGTCCCTGGAGCTTCATTGTAACGCATTGTTATACTGGAAGGTTTTAATGACTACTATCAATCACTGACCTGGATGAAATTGATGGGTATACTGTACTAGGCATCCTTCAGGCTAAACAAAGGAGCAATTAAATGCTTCTTTGTATAGTGATAACTGAAGCAACAGACAGAAACATTTCTGGTGCTCCCCTGCATGCACAGCAGATGTCAGTGCAGACAAATGATGTCAGACCACGCCGCAATGGTGCGCTCCCCATTTTGGCGCTCCTCAAGCATCAGCACCCCCTGCAATGCTTACTGCATTGTGCTGGCCCTGGCAACAGAGGTGCTGTGCAAGACATAGACCAACAGGATGGTAAGGCCTGGATGGAAGCCAGGCTATGATAGCTGAGGGGGTTCCCTGGGGCCTGATTGCAAAGGCTGGGACACTGAATAGCTAGATATGTCATGAATATGTATCTGCATTGGGTATAGAAAGAAGGCCCTTGAGGAATTCCACAGAGACTTTAACAATTTCCATCCCACCATTGATCTCACCCTGGACCATTCGATGCAGGAGATCCATTTCCTAGACAGTATAGTATAAATTAGTGATGGACACACAAACCCCATCCTACACTGGAAACCTACTGACTGCTGTAGTAACTCACATCCCTTGAGTTTTCCTCCAGAACACACTGCACGATCCATTGTCTACAGGCAAGCCCTAAGATATAACTACATTTGCTCCAATCCCTCAGACAGAGACAAAAACCCCCAGGATCTCTGTCAAACATTCTTAAAACTATAATATCCACCTTGGGAAGTGAAGAAAGACTGAAAGTCAGATGGGAAAACAAACAAGGAGTCCTGCGGCACTTTTAAAAACTAATTTATCGCATAAGCTTTCATAGGTGAAAATCCCACTTCGTCACGTGCTTTGAAGATGGGGAGCTTACAGGATGGGAGGTAATAAATTCAGGAAAGTGTAGGTCATAGGATCAGGTCACACTGTAACAGCAAATCAAAAGAGTTAAGATTCAGACTCTGCGGAACAGCATATAGAGGAACATGAGGTCAAATAACCTGCTGTAATGGTAAAAGAAACCATAGTCCCTATTCAGTCCTGATTTCATGCAGTCAGATTTGCATATGAATTCCAATTCTGCAGTTTCTCTTTGAAGCCTTATTTTAGCACAGGTAATAGCAAATCATCAATAGCACAATCAAGAAGATTGAAGTCTTCACCTACTGGTTCTTGAATGTTGTGATTCCAGATGTCCTATT
This sequence comes from Podocnemis expansa, assembly GCA_007922195.1. Taxonomy (NCBI): domain Eukaryota; kingdom Metazoa; phylum Chordata; order Testudines; family Podocnemididae; genus Podocnemis; species Podocnemis expansa. The sequence continues at coordinate 24,945,813 of ML681964.1, read as the reverse complement.
TGTGTCCATTTATTCTTTGGTGGAGAGAGCCAGATGGGTACCCAGAAGTCATCTACTGCAGCAGAAGCCCCAGAAGGAAAACAACAGAATGCCATTGGTCATCACATACAGCCCCCAGACCAAACCTCTCTGGTACACTGTCAAGGATTTACATCCTATCCTGTCTCAAGCCTCAGGAGACAGCTCCTCAGCCTTAAGCAGATACTCACCACCAACTACAGACCAAACAATAAAAACACTAAGACAAGCAGGTATCCTTGCAACAAACCCGATTGTCAACTCTGCCCACATACCCCCTTATGACACCATCATAGGACTTAACCAAACCAGCTACTCCATTAGAGGATTATTCACCTGCTAATACACCAATATGATATATGCCCTCGTGCTAATTTATGAGATCATGCCAACAATGCCCCTCTGCCTTATACTTTGGCCAAACTGTACTGTCTATGCACACAAGAATAAATGGACACAAATCAGATATAAAAAATGATCACATTCAAAAACCAATAGAACGTCAACCTCCCCATACATTCTGTGAAAGACATGACAGTTACAGTGCTTCAACAGGAAAACTTCATATCAAGACTCCAAAAGGAAACTGCAAAGTCAGAATTCATATGCAAATTTAACACCATTCAGTTAGGTCTGAATAGAGATTTGGCCTGGCTTTCTCATTACAATAGGGAATTTTCCCCTCTTAATCTTCCCACCTTCTTACCTGTTGTTTGACACTGTTTGAATGGAAGCAACTGGCTTGCTGAAAAATCTGAACTGATTTTAACTGCCTTTCTCCTCATTTATGTAGCCCTTCCATATTGTAGTTTCTATTTCATGCATCTGATGAAGTGGGATTTTACCCATGAAAGTTCATGTGGTAAATAAAGTTGTTAGTCTTTAGAAGTGCCATAGGACTCCTTGTTGTTTTTGCTGAACAAGACTGACGTGACTACCCCTCTGCAACTTGTCTACACTGGGTGTGTAGCCGTGTCCTGACTCTCATGCACATGCCAATGCGTTAGAGTCTATACTGCAGACCCATAGACACAGAGGTTAAAGTATAATTTGCTGGGCCCTGGAACCCTCCAGCATGGGTGGGCCTCCCAATACCCCTTCCCAGAACCCACTCCCCCCCACCCACACTGTCCAAGCCCTTACCTGGGCTGTTTGGGGGCTGCCTGACTGGCTGGAAGCACCCTGCAGGAGGAGATTCACAAACTCCCAGCCTGCCACAGCTCTGCTGGCTGGGGTTAAGGTAGAACAGGGTTTAAAGTGGCGCCACCGAAACACTGTGTTCTAGCTGCTCATGCTATTTGTAGTGGGGCCTTGGAATGCAGCATTCCAGTGCGTTCCTCTATTTTTAGGGGTCCCAGAATGCTGCTAGCCTAAAAATAGGGGGCTCTGAAACTGCATTCCGGTGTGTTCTCCCTTCCTTTAACCCCTGTATAGACACATCCCGTAACCATTAGTATCCTTGCCAGCTGGACCTGCACTACTACTTGGCGTATAGTATATTATGAGAAATCTCTTGTGCCTTTCTTGAATGGTTGTGTGGAAATGTTTCCAGCCCACCACATTTAAAGTGCTCTTCACCTCCAGTGTTGTTAAAGGCACTTTCAGCTACGAATGCTTCTCATTTCTGCCCATTACATCCTGGGGGATAGTCAGGGATTCAGTGGATCAACTGATCCTGCTTGCATGTGAGTGGTTTGTGCAGCAGAGCTGACATTTGTTTAGATCTTGGATGGCATTTTGAGAACAGTTTGAGCCTAAGAAAGGATTCAGAAGGTGGGGTTCATCTGTGACAGCCTGGACACAGCAGTGAACACCACATTTGGTCATGCTTTGTCACGTGTAAACAGGGGTTTCTGGTGGAGGCCAAGCAGCACAACATGGTGAGACTGCTTCATTCTGCAAACCTGGAACTATTGCTGGTCACTCCAGAACTTCCACATGAGGCAGCAGATTTTCTTGGGCATATATGAGGAGATAAACCCAACCTTGGAATCCCTGAACAGTTCCAGAAGCTCCCTGGGGTGTTTAGCAGCTAGTAATTCCTTCCCTCAGCATTCTCTTCCATTGGCAGAGGTTGGCACAGCTCAGTATCTGTTGCAGAGATCAGCAACAAGACAGTGATGTCTAGCTCCTTCCCTGGATCTGGCTCAACTCAACTCATGGCCCTTTCTCTTGCGTCCTGTTCTGCCCCTCTGCTTCCAGCATGAGGGACAGGCCTGGCCTGGCCTGGCCTGTCTCCAGTCACCAGAGGGTGGGAAGTGTTTTGTCCCCATCAGACTTAGGGGTGGGGAGGTGAGGAGGAGGCCACTTGGCCTCTTTACAATGTGAACTCTGCAAAAGTGCTAGCAAAGACCTACATAATCATTTTCTCCAAGGGCCAATGTCCTACTGGGCCATTTTATTTTTTGCTTTTTCCCAAGGCATGGTCACACTTAGAATGTCACAGTAGCACCACTATGCTACTGTAGCTTCTTAAGTGTGTAGACGTTATCTATGCCGGGGTTGGCACCCCAAAAGATAAGAAGAGCAATTTTAAAAAATTGCTTCAGTAACCAGGTGTTTTGAGAGCCACAATGGGTCAAGCCTCCTGGTGCTGGGAGCCGAACCAAAGTGCCTGCTGCTAGGTCCCTTGGCTGTGGGTTGTGGGGGAGGGTGTGGGAGCCCAGAACCAGGAACAGGCCTCCTGCAGGGTCCCCCAGTGGTGGTGGGGAGCCTGGTGCGGGCCACCCACAGGCTCCATAGGTGGCAGGGGGGGGGCCAGAGCCTATAGCTGCAAGGGGGTAGCTAAAGAGCTGCATGTGGCTCCAGAGCTGCAGATTGCAGACCCCTGATCTATGTCAACAGGAGGCATTCGCCCATAGGCATAGATAGGGACCCAAAGTTTTGTGGGCCCTGCACTGCCCTGCTGTAAGCATGAAGCTGCAGGCAGTGGGAAGGGGATGGGAGTGCAGAACCTGGCCTCTGCTCTGAGCCGGCCCTCTCCACCCCAAGGGTATAGAACTGCTAGCCCATGGGTGGGTCTCCACTCTTCCACCTCTCCCTTGGGCTGGCTCTTCCGCCCTGGGGAAAGCAGAGCCTAGCCCCTGGGCAGGCTCACTTGGCCCCTGGAGGCAGAGTGACTGGCTCAGGAGAGCAGTGGGAGTGCAGGGCGGCCTCTGGGCCAGCCCGTGCTGACCCCCACCCCCACCCAGTGCATGTGGGGTGTGGGGGCCCACTAGGTCGATTCCCATCCCACCCCGCCCCACCCCCGATGGCCCTGGCAAAGGTAATCCACTTCTCCAAGAGTCAGGAGCCAAGTCAACAGAAGAGTTATTCTGTCAACCTCATGCTATCTATGTGGGCACTTATTGGCTTAACTGCCATGCTTAGGGGTGTGGCTTTTTGTCTTGACTATCTTAGTTAAACTGACTTAATGCTCTAGTGTAGAGCAGGTCACACTTATTTATCTCTTTGACTGTCTACCTACAAAGTCAATACAAGCATAGTATCTGAGCATCTCCCACCTTTAATAGAAAGAACAATATTTCTCCCTTTCCTCTCTTTCAGTCTGAGAGAGAGAGAATTTGGTTTGTTTGTAGGGTGTGTGTCTGAAGAGCTTAATGAGAGAAATCAAAGATGAAGTGAGTTTTCACATTTTAGCTCTGATTGCAGTGCCATCTTTATCTCACTGGAGAGTAAATGCCATAGTCAAATACCAGCTGATGTCAAAATTTTGTCTCCCATGCTCACAAGTCATCCCCTCATTGGCTGACAGCTTCACTGTTCCAGTGCAACGAAGTTGTGATAGCAGGTCATGGTGACGGAGGGAGGCTATGTCTACACATGCGTTGTTATTTCGAAATAAGGATTTCGAAATGAGTTATTTCGAAATAAAATCCTTATTTCAAAATAAGTTAATTCAAATTAACAAAATGTTAATTCGAATTAAGGGAAAGCCTGCAATCCAAACAGCTGTTATTTCGGAAGGGATATTTCAAAATAAAGCCATTTGGACCTGTTGTTTCAAAACAGCTCTTTCGAAACAACAGGTCTACACAGTGTTGTTTCAAAAGAACAGGTCTAAACAGCTTTATTTTGAAATATCCCTTCCAAAATAACAGCCGTTTTGAGGGGGGAGGGCAGGTTTTACTTTTTCGAAATGACGATTCTTATTTTGAAAGGACGGGATCTGTCCTTTCAAAATAAGAAAACGTCATGTAGACCTAATTTCTTTTATTTCGAAATAACGAGTGTTATTTCGAAATAAAAGTGCTGTGTAGACATAGCCGGAGAGTCAGAGCTCTCAGGTTCCCTGCGCTGGCTCTGAACATCAGGACAGGAGCTGATTATGATATTCAGTCATAGGCCAGTACAAAGTGGAAAGTAAAAGAGTCATGTGTTCTTTGTGACCTGGCTGGAGGGCTGTGACTTCGTTCTTAAATATAGGGTTACTATACATCTGGTTCTCCTGGACATGTCCTCTTTTTTGGTCCTTAAATCTCCATCCAGGAGGAATTTTCAAATATCTAAAGAAATCTGGGATTTTTTCCCTTATTCCAGCACTTTCCAAACTCGCTGGCTGCATCTGGCCTGCAGGGGGGCTGTGGCCAGGCTGTGGAGTTTGTTTCCAAATCTCCTTCCCTGAGTGTACTCCGATGTATGGCTCAGGTCAGGAGCAGTCTGGCCAGGGGGTGCCAAGAGATGACCCTGTACCTGCAGCCAGGTAAGGAGGCCAGAGGGTCAGGGAGCTGGTGGGGTAAGGGTCTGGTTATGTCGGGGAGCTGGTGGGGATTCCAGGGAAGGGGCCTAGCCAGGGGATGTCAGGGAGTCAGTGGGTGGGCAAGTTGGGGAAGGGAGCTAGGGGTTTGGGAGTCAGTGGGCAGGTGGGTGGAGGAAGGGAGTTGGGGAGCTGATGGATGGGTGGGTTAGGGAAGGGACCTGGGGGTTTGGGGAGTCAGCAGGTGGGCGGGTCAGGGAAGGGAGTCTGGGAGCTGGTGTGCTGGTCAGGAAAAGGGCCCAGGGGGTCGGGGAGTCAGTGTGTGGGTCAGGGTGGGGAGTTGCGGAGCTGGTGGGTGGGTGGGTCTGGGAAGGGGCCCAGGGGGTCGAGGAGTCAGTGGTGGGCAGGAGCATTGACGAAGGAGTCTGGGGGATTGGAGAGTCAGAAGGGAAGGAACAGATGGAGAAGAATGGACGAATAGGAAAAAAAAACAGGGTCAGCCTTCAGTATATGGTGACCTGAATCCTCTATTACAGAGCCTGGTTTTGAAGGGGCCTAGGCTGGATACTAGAGGAGCAGGGGTTAGCCCGAGTTCCCCTGCCTTCTCCACTCTCCCCATTTAGTAGTAGAGCTGCTAGGTGAGGTGGTGCCACGGACTCTTGCTGTTGTGTAACATGGCCACTAGCTAAAGTGACCCTTTGGATTGCCACCACTGGGCGATAAAGCTGCTAAGGAAAAGAATGCCTTGGACTGTCATCCCTGGCTGATACTGCTGCAAGGCAAAATGACCCCGGGGTTCCCTGCTGCTGGGTGCTCTGTCCTGAGACATCACTACTTGGGGGACCCAGTCCACCCAACAAACAATCCCTCACTGACACCCCCCCCCGAGATTAGAGAACTGGGGAAAATAAGAAATTTAGTCATAAACAACTTGTCAAATTTCACTTCCTACCCATGAAACTGACAAAGGTTTTCCTGAGTGCTAGCTGAGTCTGAGCACCCTGACTGTCTTACTACCTGCTCCACTTACAGCTTGCGGGGGAGAGAGCAGGGGTTAAAGTATAATTTGGTGGGCCCTGGTACCCTCCTAAATGTCAGACCCCCTTCACGTACCCCAGCTACTGCCCCTGAAACACCTATTGCCATCAGACTGCTTTCCCCATGTCTTCCTCACCTCCCATGTCCATCTCCCCTGTCTTCACTTCAGCCCCCAGTCCCCTCCACAGCTCCCCAGCCCACCTCCCCTGAGTTCCTCCAACCCTTTTCCTAACCCCTCACCTTACTGCCAGCTTCTCCTTCTCCCACAAGGTCCCCCACTGGATTCTTGCGGTCCCCCGAGCCCTTGCCCACCACCTGCCTCGCCACCAGCTTTCCCCTCCCCCACACCCTTTCCCTGCAGGGCCAACTCCCCGGCTGCCATGTGGAGTGACCCTGGTACAGGCTGAGGCTCAAGACAGGAGTTTTAAAAACTCCCAGGCCCAGCCTGGGGCAGTTCCCTGCCAGACTCTGTCTTTTGAGCCCTGGCTGCTGGCTGTGCCTGGCCCCTTGAGCCAGCCCTGGGGGAATGCAGCAGAACACTGTTCCAACGCCTTCCTTTAGTTTTAGGGGGCCCCAGAATGCAGTGTGTTCTGGTGCATTTCTCTATTTTTAGGGGCGTGGAACTCTGCGCCCCCCCCCCCCCAACAATAGGAGGCCCTGGAATGCCATTCCAGGGCGTTCCAGCTTACTTTAACCCCTAAGAGAAAGCCCAAATGCTCTACTTTCTTAACTCATTCTTCTCCTTCTCTCCCCCTACATGGGTCCTGGGGCATAATTCTCAGAACTTCCAAGGCCAGAAAGCTGGGAAATTGAAAAATTCCATTTCAATTCTTCTGAAATGGATATTTTTCTTGAAAACCCTTCCCATTTCACATTTTTTTTGTTTTTCCAAAACATGATTTTCTTTTACAAGAAAAGATTTCCATTTTTCTAGAGCGCTCTGCTCCTTATTTATAAGCAACAATGCTTCTAGCATGCTGAGGTATTAAACACAAGTTGGATAGCAGTTAGGAAGCAAGGTGCTCCTAGTAAAAACAGTAATGATAATGAGGAAGGAAAATGTGAACGTACAGGCAAACTGGAATCTCTTTCCAAACCTCCTTGCAGGAAAACTTGCAGGCCCTTTTTTCAAACATATACAACTGAAGAGAGGAATTGAGTTCAATGTTTTGGTGTCCCAGTATCAGTTTTAGGAATCTAACTGCTTTTCTGATTGTCACAATGTATGATTTAAGGGCTAAATTCATTTCACATAACACAAGAACTAGGGTCATATAATGAAATTAAGAGGCAGTAAGTTTAAAACAAATAGAAGTATTTCTTCACACAATACACATCAAACTGTGAAACCCATTGCCGGGGGACATTGTGAAAACTAAAACTATAACAGGGTTCAAAAAAGAACTAGGTAAATTCCTTGAGGATATGCCCATCAATGGCTATTAACTTGGATGGTCAGGGATGCAATACTATACTTTGAAATAAACAAGGAGTCTGGTGGCACTTTTAAAGACTAACAAATATATTTATCGCATGAGCTTTCGTGGGAGAAAATCCCACTTTGTCAGATGCCTTAGGTGGGATTTTCACCCACAAAAGCTCATGTGATAAATTAGTCTTTAAAAGTCTTCACCAGACTCCTTGTTTGTTTTGCTGAATTAGACTAACATGGCTACCCCTTTGGAACTATACTTTGAGTGCCCCTAGTCTTCGTTTGCCATAAGCTGGGAGTGGATGGCAAAAAATGGATCACTCAATTATTGCCTGTTCTGTTAATTCCCTCTGAGGCACCTGCAGGGTTAGATACTGGTGTTCGTAGGCCGTAGGTACTTTCACTCTGAAATGTGCAAAATGAGGGGTAAATGCCAACTGAATTACGTCGATTGACATGATGCACTTTAAACTATTCTAATGCTGAACTATGTGATTTTCCTTACTTTTCCTTATTTTTTGTTTTTTTTTAAATTTTTTCCCTCCTTCACAGGCCCTAAAAGTTTTGTAGTCCCTAGGCACTGTGCCTACAGTGCCTAATGGGAAATTTAGCATTGGGCACCTGGGATTGGCCATTGTCAAAAGATAAGATGTTGAGCTAGATGGACTGCTGGTCCGGCCCGCTATGGCTGTTCTTTTGTGCTTTGTATTGCTCTTCTAAAGTCTTTCAAGTTGCACTTAGGATTAATTTTGCCCTAAACCGGTAAGTCCCTTTATAAGATCGGCTGGTGATTAGTTAGTTTTTGGATCTATTATGTTTAGTAATCATCAAAGCTCCTATAGCCTGGGAGAGGCACTTTTAGTGCAGGTGGCTGGAGACCGGAGAAAGTAAAACACATATATAATGTAGAATAGGGGTATGTCTAAACTGCAGTACAAAACCTGTGGCACCAAGTTTCAGAAACCAAACCAGTAATCTCCAGCTCAAGGGCTGGGGCTGCAGGGCTAAAAACAGCAGTATAGACATTCAGGCTTGACCTGCAACCCAACCCAAGCTGTGCTACCAACCTCTTTCACTGGGTCTCAGAGCCCAGGCTTCAAACTGAAAACAAATACCTACACCACTGTTTTACAGCCCAAGACCTGAAAACGTGAGTCAGCTGACCCAGGCCCACTTCAGGTCTTTTTTTTTTTTTTTAATGCAGTATAGACATTTGAGGTCAAGGGGCATATGGGGGAGGTACAGGGGCAGTGTGTGAGGCAGGATTGGGGCCAGGGGGCACTGGGGGACGAGGTGGCGGGGCAGCATGTGAGGTCAGGATTGGGGCCAGGGGGTGCAGGGTGGGGGGCACCACCACTTTGCCTCTAGAGTGTCCACTTTTTGGGAAGTTCAAATATGGTAACCCTTTATAAGTTTGAGGTCATGAGAGAAATCCTTGTGCTCAGATTGTCTAATAGGAAAATGTGCAATCCTCTGGCTAACCACAAATAGAAACAAACACGTCCGCCATCCCTAGGGTTACCGGATACCAAAGCATGGAAAGGAGCACAGGGAAGTACAAAAAGGAGGACATTGGAGGACACATGGAGAAAATGTAGTATTAATGTAATATTCTTCTGTTTTTGGGGGCCCCGGAATACTTCCCCCTAAAAATAGGGTGTTCTAGAGCATTCCAGAATACTTTAACCCCGTAAGTAAAAAGCCAGACAAAATCATGTATTTTTAAAATGCCTCTCGGATGGAGGTTGTGAAGGTGAAAAGGACATGTCCTCCTTTTGCCTGACATCTGGTAATCCTACCCATCCCCCAGTGTTACTATTTGTTAAATCAATCCCCATTTTCCAGGATTCACAATCTGAGGTCAGATTTTGTTGGAGGAATAGAATAGAATCATAGGGTTGGAAGGGACCTCATGAGATCATCGAGTCCAACCCCCTGGGGCTTGAACCCAGGACCTGGACTTCCATTGTATCAAGGTTTTGGCATGTGTTGGCAATATATCTTATAGATTTCTGGGCTAGTCTGCTGTGAATAAAGAGTTGACAGAAATAACAGTATTGAAGTTGGTACCTTCTTAAATTGTATCCCCTGCCTCTTTAGTACCTATGTGGTTGTAGCTTTGAATAGTAAGCCGTATCTATAGTTGAATAATCTGACAACCAGTATTCTCCCCAGGACTTGAAGTTGGGGGGGGGGGGGGAGGGGGGGGGGGGGGGGGGTAGGGGGGGTGCTTGCTAAATTGGTATAACACTGTTACTAGCTGACAACTGGGGGGTTGTTAGGAAATTCAGGGTGGTGGGGGGAGGGTGTTAGGGAAATCCCTGCTTACAATATCACAGCTACTTTTCTGGGAATCAACACTTGAGCTGAGTAACGTATCCTGTTTATGCTCTTTGACTGAGGCAGCAAGTCTTCCTCATGAAGGGTACAAACACAAAGCTGATCTGAAATTACTCAGGTCCTGTTGCATTTACATTTTGCAAGAGTGCCTATTCACAGAGAGATCTTATGCTGCCAAATCACTGATTTATGGTTTGCCTCAGTACAATAGTGAGAGGTGATGGATATGAATAATGCTAAAATCTATATTGTGTGTAATGCTTACTTCTCTTATTCTCACAGATATGCAAACATGTGGGATCTTGCCATGTCAATAGTAATTCCACCTCCTCCCCTTCTTCCCCCTACAGTCAATTCTAAAGTGATTTGCATCTGAATCTCCATGGGTTCCCCTTGCAACACTGGGTCTGACCTGCTAACAGCAGGTCTCCAAGCTTCTCAATCATCTTATTACACAGAATAGCTAAATAATCCTATCTGCCTGCATATAAATGACTTGCACACTGAAAGAGAGGGCAGATGGAGTGCCTCATGCAGAGCTTCTGGTAGGCAGTCGCATTGGCTGAACTTTTAAATGGAATGATGGATTGCACATGAAGCAGAGAAGCCAGAAAAACATAGAGCACATCCTCTGTGTACATCAGGGCCCTAGAGATTTCTCCAGTTGTCTGTTTTGTTCACTGGGGAATTTACCATGTCAGAACAGGGGTTCCTGGACTTCTCAGAAGATTCCTCTGCAGTGGGATACTTAACACATAGCCACCCCTTTGTTGGCACCCCTGATTGTTGTTTTTAATCGACTTAGTTCCTCAGACTAATCATTAAGCTTCTCATTATGTGTTGGATATTAAATAACAGGGCTAAGCTCAATTACATTAAAACATGGGTGCACAGACCTTGCCTGAATGTTCAGCTGGTAGCATTACATGCAGTGGTTTGGGAGTAGACAGTAGATTTCTCAGAAAGTTCCATGTGCCAGGCTGCTGGGAGCTTCCTAGCGATGATTCTTCTATTTTTGCAGCGAGTAGGATTCAGCCCACCCTGTGTCACATGTCCCTTATAGTGCATAACTATATAGATAAAATCACTGCCTTTTGCGACTGCACTCTTGTTGGCTATGGGACTAGGACAACACAGGCAGCTGTTTGTCGCAAGAAACAAGAATTGGAATCACTGGGGCAAAATGGCACCCTCAGATGCAGTACAGAGGACATTCACTTGGGCTTGTTTGTTTAGAGAGGAGTATCTGAGCCCATTAATTAATATTCTCCTTGCTCTACAGCACTCGTAGCTACATAATAAGCAGGCATTTTTTTTAACATAAGGATTCTCATAATGAAGTATCAAACACCACAGTCTGTAGCAAAAAGTTCAGATAGATAATAAGCCATAACTAAAACCAATCTAGCTAAGGATGAGTGGATGGCTTTTTAACAAGAGTTGTAAGGCATTTAATAATACAACTCCATTAAGAGTAACGAGTTATAGGGAGCTGCCAGCAGCAACTCTGGGACTTAAAGATTGTTTGGAAGTTCTAGTTTATGCAGTATAGCTTAGCAACTTTCCAGGTACTGTAGACCTGTGCTTGCCAACATCTGCTGTTGTATGGGAAAATGGAAGCTGTAGCTTGTGATCCAGATCCCAGCGGTCTCTGAAATGACCTCTCTGCCACTAACACTAAATTTGAAAGGAACTTCCTGGCTAGAAAATCAGTCATGTAGCTTGATGGAGCTGGGTTCACAGCCTTTTGGGACTTGACTATATGGTGAGTTAGCCCACTAAGGTAATGTATAAATCGGTGGGTTACTTACCAGTAACCGTCCTTCTTCGAGATGAGCTGCTTGGACTCGTTCAGAGATAGGTGTCTCCATGCTGGAGCTCCGGATTGGTCGGAACTTTTTGCCCTAGCCAGTCAGAAGAGGGCAGGTGGCCACCGCCCCCCATGCCACCCTGTGGCTATATGTGTGACCGCCGCCTGACCCCTCCCCAGTTCCTAAGAGTCGCCAACTCCAAATGCGGGGATGGGGAGAGGGCTGTGAATGAATCCAAGCAGCCCATCTTGAAGAAGGACAGTTACTGATAAGTAACCCACCGTTCTTCTTTGAGTGCTGCTCAGATACATTCAGAAATAGGTGACTGCTAGCCTTGCTGGTGGATGGCAGGTAGAGTTGGCTCTTCTGCCTTCAGCACGGCATAACTCCAACATGGGTATTTGTCCAATCAGCAGGGTCCTGGTGAGGTCTAGGAGATCGACCCAAGGACCGTTGCCCTGGCAAGGATAAGCAGGGATTGCAGGACTTAACCCAGTGGAGAGAGTAGGCCCAGTTTGTCCTAGCACCTATTGTGGCACTTAAGCAGGAGAGCTTGAAATCACCTTACGCATAAATGAGATATGAATGCATCGTGGTTAAAGTCGAAGAATGTGACTCTAACCACTCTGCCTAAAGGCATATTGGCAGAGGTGGGATAAAATCAGGAGATTAGAGTTCTGGCAGTAACATGTGTTAACGTACCTCCTCTAAGGGAATTCAGGAGGCAGTAGGGTTGTCGGGCTGGCATTGGTGGGTACTGACACTGCCATAACCAGTGGAGGGAAGGTAGGCCACGTTTCCCCTGGTCCAGCAGTATGAGACACTTCTGTGCCATAAGGCTGATGGTTACAGAAATCTGGGGTGTTTGATGTCCTGTAGAAGAAGTGTGCTACCATCAGGTAGGATAGGGACTAGGAGGGCTACTTCGTCCTAAGTTGAGCGAGGGAGGACGAACAGCCAGAGGTGGCAGCTGATGACCTCGGAGAGCACACTACAAGTGAAGTACTGGGTCGCCATGGGGAAAGACAGGTGTCTAGCCACCGGATGGCCCCATACAGGGCAGGCCAGGAGAAGAACTTCCTGTGAGCCTGATGAGTGTATCCCAGGCCTATGAGGGCCTATCAATGGGACTGTGGTGGTCCCTGTTGAATGGGACTGCATGTATCGATAATGTTGCGTCGACACAAGGGAGTGCTATTATCGGCATTCCCCTTGTCTTTTCCTTTTTTTTTTTTTTTTTTTTGGTTGACAATCGGCTGACGGAGTATAGTTGGCAAGGAGCTGATTGTGATAAGCGATGCCCAGGGGACGGCACATAAGTACGGTAGTCCCGAGTTTCGAGTCCCGTGGCCTATGGGGCTAGGCTCACATTGGCCTATGTGACTTCGTAGCACCAGGAAGAGTCCAACCGGTGTGGACCCCATTTTAAGCTCGGCCTAGGTTTTAAGCTCGGTGACACATAGAGGTGTGTGTTAGGATTGGGGCACCCGAAGGAAGGGCCCCTAGGGGCAACCAGGATGTACGGGGAGGGGGGGAGGAGCAGCATCTACCAAGGGAGCAGACAGGGTTCGCCACCCTGAAGAATCACATCCCTCAGCTTCCTTTAAGACACTTCCAGTTATCCGAAGTGCCCTCTACTAACATGCTATTGCTATTAGAACTTATCCTGAGAGTGGGTTCCGTCGGGGATGGCTAGCTGCCAAATTCCCAGTCAATGGTTGGGATGTCAGCTGGTGAAATAAGAGGTCTGTCAATGAGGAAGATCCCATGTGGTTGATTAGGCCTGAGCATAATGCCCAATTGTGATTGCAGTGGCTAGAAACTTTTGGAGTGTGAAGAGGAGATGGAGTTGCACCCACGGAATATCTGAGCGGGGTTATCCCGGAACTAGACCAAGATGACCCCGGCGTTATGACCATCCTAGGAAGAAAGCTACAAAGGGGGCTCTGCTAGGTAGACTCTGGAAGTGGGTTGATGACTGAGGTCAGACTCGTACCCCGCCTGACTCAGGGTACCCAGCCCAGGTCTTGGATCCCTTACTTTGAGGGTAAAGACCTCTTGGCTACTCAGTGGACTGTGCCAATAGCATCAACCATGAGTTTGTGGGGAAAGGCAGAGGAACGAACATCTTCACCTCTGGGCGAGTGGTAAAGAAGTGGAAGAAAACATCAGTATTATGATGTCATCTCCTCTGAAGGCCATGGCCCGATAGAGGTGACACCCATCCACTTCGTCAAAGGAAAGGAGATACCAGGCTTTGTGAGGGGAAGGTAGGCAGAACGTGTGGCTGGGGTCTAATTGGTGAGACCCCTCACCAAGTTGTTCGCCAGGCTCTGAATCAGCTGGTAGTAGTGAGTGGTAGGGTTTTACCTCCGGTATGGAGATCATGAGCGAGTTATCAAGGGCCTGGATCGCTGGCTAGGCTGTGGCCTGCGAGTCCGGTGCTTGACAGACAGGAGCAATATGCCTGGTCTATGGGGTCAAAAGGGGTGCGGCATCCCAGGTTAGAGGCATATACCTTAAGGCGTTGGTCAGGGTGGCATATGAAAGGGAAGGGAAGGCTCCTTCCGCCCCTCGCCTTTTGGGGTGGCGGGCTGGGGCAGAGGCCCTCTATGAGACGGATAACAAGCACAACAAGGGCTCTCCAACCGTCCAATTGGAGAGTAGGACGGGGGGGCCCTTCTGCGCGGGGAAGCCTGTGGAAGTGATGCTCCTCAGTGTGGAGATGGGCACAGTAAGCAGAAAGTCCCGTCTGGTTTGGAACGGGGATCGATGGGGGTAGCATGGTCTGATGATTGGAGTATGTATCGTGAACTTTTGAGTGTCCCGAAGGGTGAGGAAGTGCCACGCAAGGGGGTCGTTATGTGGGGGACATGATAGCGCCCTAGGAGTAAAAACCCATTCTCTAAAGGATGATTAGAGGGTTGAGCCCTTTTGGGGGCACATTAGGGTCAGCAGCAGGAGCAAGGGCCCCGGGGCGGAACCTTCATCCTACTTGGAGGAGAAGGAGAGGCTACTTAACCTCTGAGTCATCTGCCACATTTAAAGAGGGAGGTTTGCTCACAGGTTGCACCCTTTGGGGCCCGTAAGCAGGAGGCTGCTAATTGGCTAGCTATTTGGCGGCGGGGAAATCAGATAGCCGCCCTTCCTTCAGGCCTCAATTTCTTGAGACACTGCATTTCACAGCAAGGTTTGGGTGGTTGACCGTGAAGCTGTGGTTATCATCAAAGCTGCTGAATAACCAAACAGAATCTCTCCCTGGAATTGAACAGGGAGGGATCTTGCCAGAGTGGTCCCCTAGGTGAGTTTCGAACTGAAGTTGTGGTGGTGGGGATTGAGTTCTCACCAGTACTACTGAGGAAAAAGGGAAGGAGGGGGCAGGTTGCCATGGGCCCTGTGAGGCAGGAGGGCATGGGAGAGGCCCCTTCGGGAGAAGGCCAACGTATTTTAGCTCCTAGGGAGAGCCTCATGTCAAAGGCGCGGGGCTGTGTTGGCACCATGGTACTGGGGTCGAGCCCAACCAGTCCTGGGGGGAGCCCTGCATCGAAGATGCAGGGCTATGATGGTGCCGGGGTGCTGGTGTCAAGCGCGACTGGTCCTGGGAAGAGTCCCGTCTTGGAGACTCTGGGCTGTGTCAGCGCTGCGGTACTGAGCTTGTCCTGCGGCCCCTGTCAGCATGGTGCCAGGCAGGTTCCGGTGCTGAACTGGCATGCAGTGCCACAGGAGTTCCCGAAGCCTTGGGAGAGGCACGCTGAGCCTACTCGGAGGCCAGGGCACGGCGCCTTTGCTCCCTGTCCTTGATTGTCCTCGGCTTGAAGGACAAATGATGGAGCATGAAGTGACCAAGTGGCTTTCGCCCAGGCACCGGAAGTACTTCTTGTGGGGGTCATCCTGTGGGAAGGCCTTGCCGCATTCAATGCAGGGTTTGAACCCCAGCATGGCAGATGGTGGAGTAACCCGGTGTTCTGGTCCGAGAGGGGAGCCTGTCTTTGGTGGAACTAAGCCCACAAACAGCTGCTCCCAGTCGAGTGAAAAACTCATAAATCGAAAGACAGGCTGCTTCCGAAGCGCAAGGAGTGGGCAGTTCCACAACTGACATGATGACGGAAGAAATGAAACTGGGGAGGGGTCAAGCGGCGGCCACATATATAGCTACGGGGTGGCGTGGGGGGTGGTGGCTGCATGCTCTCTTCTGATTACTAGGGCAAAAAGTTCCAACCAATCTGGCGCTCCAGCACGGAGATACCTACTTCTGAATGAGTCTGAGCAGCGCTTGAAGAAGAACTACAGTACACCAGTGTGCTGTGCAGCGTCTGTGGAGACCCTGCTGCTGCATGCTAGAAGTCTGATAGTGTGCTTTGCCATAGTGTTATTTCAGTGTAGATTTATACCCTATCTGCAGTGTAGATTTATACCCTAGCTTGCTAGTGAACTGACTTGCGCTCTCTCCCTCTCTTTCTCTAAATATGCTCCCTTAGTACCAGGTCTTTGCCTCTACTCTGAACTTTAGTTTTTTGGAAATGCATCTCCATCTAACCTGAGCACAATCCAAATGTGTAAAAAAGATTCATCTTTGTCAAACTTCTTCATTTCTATCTCCATTGTGGTGAAGAACTGTTACGTGGTTCTGGAGATGATGGGTGAGGTGAAAGAGGAGATACCCTGCACCAGGGGCATCACTGGCCTGGGGAGGGACCCGGGGGACAGGGCCAGAGGCCGCCTCGACGCCATAGCCGGCTAGGCCCCGCATCCCCAGCTGGGGACGGGGCTGAAAGCGGCCATGGGTGGCGGGGTCCCACATCTTTGGCCGGGGACGTGGCTGCCACCAGCGCGGGCAGCTGAGCCCATACTCCCCGCCACGGCCGCGGGTGGCCAGGCCCCGGAACCCCAGCTGGGGATGAGACCAGAAGTGGCCACGGGCAGCCAGGCCCCGGACTCCCTGCCGCGGGCGCAGGCAGCCAAGCCCCGGATCCACAGCTGGGGATGGGGCCAGGGCCAGGAGTGGCTTCTGGGACTCCGGGTGGCCAAGCCCCAGATCCCCAGCTGGGAATGGGGCTGCCGTGGCTGCAGGTGGCTGGACCCCGGATCCCCAGCTGGGGACGGGGCTGCCGCCCCCATGGGCAGCTGGGCCATCGGGCTGGAGACTGGGGGGTTCCGCCAGACCCAGGGCACCAGTGCCAAGATTCGGGGCACGTGCCCCGGGTGCCCAGTGCCAGCAATGCCCCTGCCAAAGCCCACAGGTAGGTCCCAATGTGGGAGACCTGGGGGAAGGGATGGAACTTGGGGAGTGTCGGGATTGTAACATGAGGGATAAAGGAGAGGGTAGTTGGAAGATGGAGGGGGGAATCAAATAATTGTCTTAAGTGCCCTAATGAAGCCCTAATATCTGAGGTGAGTTGGGGAGGACAACACTGGGAGAAAATGCAAGGAGGTAGAGGCACTAGAACTGAAAATAGACAGGGGAAAGTAAGGCAATCAGCCCGGTATTTTAGGTGCCTGTAGAAAAATGTGAGGAGCCTGGGAAACAAGCAGAAAGAATTGGTGGTACTGGCACAGACAAGGAAATATGTTATAATTGGAATAACAGAGACACGGTGGGATAGCTTGGCTGACTGGAGCTCTGCCATGGATGGGTATAAATTTTTGAGGAAGGACAGGCAGGGAAGAAGAGGAGGAGGAGTAGTGCGATACGTAAAAGAGCTTTATGACTGCTCAGAGCTCCATTATGGAAGTGGAAACGAGCCAGTTGAAAGTCTGTGGGTTAAGTTTAGAAGAGAGGGCAAAAAGGGGGGTGCCATGGGGGTGTCTACTATAGACTGCCAGACCAGAAGGAGGAAGTGGATGAAGCTTTCTATGGACAACTGGCAGAAGTTTCCAGATCACAGGCCCTGGTTCTCATGGAAGACTTCAATTACCTTGACATCTGCTGGGAGGGTGATATAGTAGTGCACAGACAATCCAGGAAGTTTTTGGAGAGTGTTGAGGACAACTTCCTGATACAAATGCTGGAGAAACCAACTAGGGGCTTTGTACCTCTTGACCTGCTGCTCATAAACAGAGAAGACTCAATTAGTGAAGTAGAAGTGAATGGCAACCTGGGCAGCAGTGACCATGAGATGGTAGAGTTCAAGATGCTGATTAATGGAAGAAAGAAAAGAAGCAAACTGCAAACCCTGGACTTCAGAAAAGCAAATTTTGGCTCCCTCAGGGAACTGATGGGCAGGATCCCTTGGGAGGCTGATCTGAAGGGGAAAGGCGCCCAAGAGAGCTGGCTGTATTTTAACGAAACCCTGCTAAGGGCATAGGAAGATACTATTCCAATGAGCAGAAAGAACAGCAAATGTGGAAGGTGCCCAGTGTGGCTTAACAGAGAACTATGCACTGAGCTAAAGCGTAAAAAGGAAGCTTACAGGAAGTGGAAGCTTGGACAGATGACTAAGGAGGCATATAAAGATATTGCTCAGCACTGCAGGGATAAAATCAGAAAGGCCAAAGGACAATTGGAGTTTCAGCTAGCAAGGGATGTGAAGGATAATAGGAAGGGGTTCTACAAGTACGACAATAACAAGAAGAGGATTAAGGAGGGTGTAGGTCCATTACTGAATGGGGCAGGTATCCTCGTGGTGGAGGATGAGGAAAAAGCTGAAGTGCTCAATGCTTTTTTTTACTTCACTTTTCACAGGCAGGGCCAGCTCCCAGCCCACTACAGTGGGTATGGTAGATTGGAGAGAAGAAGAGAGGCCCTTGTGATGAAAGGTCAGGTTAGGGACTACTTAAAGAAGCTGGATGTGCACAAGTCCATAGGGCCAGACAAACTGCATCCAAGGGTGCTGTGGGAGTTGGCTGATGAGATACCAATACCACTGGCCATTATCTTTGAAAACTCGTGGCGAATGGGGGAAGTGTCGGAGGACTGGAAAAAGGCACTGTATTTGCTTATTTTCAAGAAAGGGAAAAAGAAGAATCCGGGGAATTACAGACCTGTCAGCCTCAGCTCAATCCCTGGAAAAATCACGGAGCAGGTTCTCAAAGAATCCATCCTGAAGCACTTCAAGGAAAATAGAGTGATCAAGAACAGTCAGCATGGATTCACCAAGGGTAAGTCATTTCTTGACCAACTTCATTGCCTTCTATGATGAGATGACTGGATTTGTGGATGTGGGAAGAGCCGTTGACGTGATGACTGGCCATTCCACAGCCCTCCCCCCCCCACCTTAGATAGTGTGGGGAAGATGGCCTATGCTGCATTGGCCTTCCAACTCCAGGTGGCAAATCACCAGGCCATGGTAGGCCATTACATTTTGGACCTGTGGAGTCCATGGGGCACTTCCACGGAGTCATTTCCCCAGGAACACCTCGAGTCCTATGACTCGACCATAGAGGAGGGGATACGGGTGTCATGCAATGCCCTCATGGCCACCTTGGACTCTGCAGACACAGCCAGTTGTGGCATAGAGTCCACTATAGCAACACACCGCGTGGCCTACTTAAAACACGTGGGGCTCCCACGGGAGGTCCAACACACCATCATGGACCTTCCCTTTGAGGAATGGTCAGTATTTGCAGGAGCCACAGACGCCCTGCTGGAAAACACTTGAGGGACCCAGGCCCCTCACAAAGGTCAAAATGATTCGCCCACCCTGTGGGAATAATGACACCACTTATCACAAAATTACCAGTAAGGGCCTTATAACACCTCAAAGAAAGGTGCTGCAACAAATGAGGTGAGCCCTAATGAGCCTTCAACCCTAACTCTAGATCAGGGAGTCATTCAAAGGGGAACGTTCACCTTAAAGGTGAGACTTGGCTTGTGCAACACCCACACACCCCACGTGGCCACCTCCCCCTGCTTTACTTCCTGCCCCCTTTTCCAGATTGCCCCCCTCTCATTCGACTCTGGTCCCACAAGGGCATCACAAACAGCCTACCCAAATGATATGGTCCCACTAGACCATCAAACAGGATAAACGGTATAGGGTACCTCAATCAATACGAGGCTCTCCTTCGTTCCCCACTTATAGGACACAATCCTAGAGCAGTTGGACGCAAGAAAAAACAACAGTGCACCACCCTCCCCTCCAGCATAGGTGGTGAGGTGGTACGCCCAGCCTCTCCTTTCAAAGACCATAGCAGGACTATAAGACCAGAGGACTGGCTACATACACTTCCTCTGAGCCGAACACTTCCTGGATCTTAAGAGGTAGGAGATCACCCAGCCAGCCAGCTAAGATAGTGCAGCAGGCAGAGCTGTGGGACCTGATCTAGGATCCTCAGTTCAATCCCTGGCCCAAGGCTTTTTCCATGGGCAATGAACCAAGTGGCAGCAAACACTGGCCCCTCTTTCCATGTCTCTCACGGATACTGGGTGGCCGAACTCCACCCCATCTAGCTAAAATAGAGTAGGTTTTTTTTTTCCCTTACCCTCTCTCAGTCTTGGGGGACACTGCAGGAGAGTCACTCTTGCTAGCCCTTTGGGGTATATCTTCCCCAAAAATCCCTTCACCTGCCCAGCCCAACCCTACAGAACAAGCTGGTCAGGATTTCTTCAGGTCTTAGAGAGAGCCTATTTATCTATCATCTCATCACACTCTTCCCCTCAGGGGAATGTCCACCCTGCTTCCTGAATAGGGACATAGCCCATTGTTAACTCCACTTAATGCAGATCAGGGGTTAGTCTGTAGGCCATGAAAGGAGATTCATGGGCAGAGGACCTTGATCCCGGCCCTCAGACACTATTCCATGGATATTCTCCGGGCATCACGAGGTACTCGAGAAACATAGACAAGGGTAGGAACATCCCCTTCTTACTAAATACCAGTTTGGCAACCCCTTCTCCCTCTCACAAGGAAAGGAAACCCATGTGGAAAAACTCCACGGGGTGAGGACTAACAAAATCCCCACCTCTCCAGCCTTTCTCACCCCTACCTTCCCACCACTCCAAGGGAAGGTGATTCATGGTGCACTTGCTCCTCAGGAAGGAGGGCGTGGGGCCTTTAGCTCCTTAACACCTCATTAGAAGCAGCCACTAGAAGGCTCTGGGAAGGGTTAGACCCAACCCAGTTTTTTTGTTCCACTATCTTCCTGGCGTGTGGTGCAAACCACCTTGCAAATCACCGACTCTGGGTCCCCCACGGGATACTTAGTAATGCTCCTTCCAAGCATTTAAGAGTGCTCTGGGGCTACATCATGGACAGAATGAAGGGACCTGTATACAGTGACAGGCCTTCCGCTCAAAAGCAGTCAGCTTGCCTTGTATACCGAAAGGAACGGTTCATTCCGATAGAGAAGGAGAAGACCTCTCTCCCTCCTGTACATCCGAGGGTACCTCCTCCCTCACTATGGCACACTGCTCGGTATACCTCCAAGGCATCGAGGAGTGGCCCCCATCCAAGGCCTTTCCTCACTATAGAGATCTTGTACCCTTCCCCACTATAGGGGAAAAGGGACGGGCATGACAGGAGTCCCCCTCTGACATATGAGCTATGTGTCCTGCGCTCGTGTCCCATGGGGAAAGCCCCCCCTTTCACCGAAGGAGAATGCTTAGGGGCTATATATTATGCCCTGGTTCCGCATAAGCAACCAAGCAGTAGAAAGTCCGGGCAGCTGACAGGGTTCATTCCTGATTCCACGTGACCCACAGGTGGCCTAGAGTTTAGAGAAAAACCACCTAGTATCACACAGGCCTGAGGACATTTCATATAGAGGAAAGAGGGATGCCCACTGATAGGCATCCCAACCCTTCCTACCCCTACTTCCTCATCTCATTCTTTGCCTATGAAATAGGCAAAGGGATGAGAGGTCAGCCCAAAAACCCATAGGATGATAGACCACGCATAGGGGAAGCACTCCTACCCCTCACTCTCCGCTACCCTCCTTCCCGAATCCGAATGCTTTCAGGTTTCTCCTACCTAGGGGTCTGGGCACACATAGGTTGAGCCCTTGCCCATAAAATCTAAGGCAAAAACCCTTAGGGTAATACAAAGAACAAGAGGGTAGACCACCTGCTAGGAGCCCTCCCTCTCCTGTGGCTCAGGATTGTGTTATCACTGGCCCCCGACCCAGGGACAAATGTGCTTTCTGGGTGCCACATAACTGGCCCGTTTCGACCAGCCAGAAACAGTCCCGCATATGGAGGTCAGGGACCTCAACTCGTGTTACTGGTGGATTCACATTACCACCTTTCCTCTCACCTGAGGGGTCCCAAAGCCACACACGCTCCTGAAGCTGGGGAGAGTCATTACCGGTTTTCACCCCTCCCATGACAGCTAATAGCCATCGCACTGGGCCCCCTCATCAAGTTGAGGTGGTGCCCTCTTAAATAACATAACTCCATGACAGAGTGATCAATGCCACTCTTAGTGCCCTAACAGTGCCAAATATCATAGTGAACCTGTTAGACGCTCAGGCATGCTAAAAAGTGTCTAACCCCACCAACGTGGGTAGGGTGGTACAGTTCCTTCCCTTTATTCCTCAAGACATGACAATCATTTGTCACCCAGCAAGGGGACAAGCCATGCTTTCTTCCATCTGTCTTGCTTACATAACTACATCCAACATTCAGGACATCCAAAACAAGTTAAGATGGTTCCATACTAATACTTCAAGCCTCCCAGGTAGGGTAGCACACAATGTCTCTGTGCTCCCTCGTGCAGTCCTTCCTTGTAAGGTCCTGCAGGTCAATGGAACAGTTCCCCATGTGGGCTGGAAGGCCTACTATTCAGGCATCCTTCAATGCTTTGGGTTAGCCATTACAGGGAAAGCAGTGCTGACAGTGGGGAAATCAACTGCGGCCACCATCCAGAGCATGGCTAGCAGTCACCTAATACTGAATGATGTGAGCAGCACTCGAAGGAGAACAGTGGGTTACTTACCAGTAACCCTCCTTCTTCAAGATGGGCTGTTCTCATACTTTCAGGCCCTCCCACTATCTCCGCTATTCAGAGTTGGCAACTAGAAGGGACTGAGGAGGATCAGGGTTGCAGCCATATGTATAGCCACAGGAGTGGCCAGAGGGGGCGTTGGCTGCTGACACTGCTCTGACAGACTATGGCTAAAAAGTTGCCAGCCAATCGTGCGCTGCATTACATAGACACCTAATACTGAATGTATGCGAGCAGTCCATCTCGAAGAAGGATGGTTACTGGTAAGTAATCCACCGTTTATCTCTCTGCACATAGTTTCCCTTCTGCAAAGTGGTGGTAATACTTTCTTTGTCCGCCTTGTGTGTTTTAGCTTGTAAACTGGGGCAGGTATTGTCATTCTCTGTGTTTGTATAGGGCTTAACATAATGAGACCTCAGTGTTGGTTGACCTCTTTAGCAACTACAACAAAATAAATGTCAAAGAAAACTAGGTAGGTTTTTTTTATCCCTTTCATAAGTTTAGTGTTCCAAACAGGCTTTATATAGTAAACATTAAACAAATAGAAACTCCTCATTTATCTCTTCCCTGCCTCTATTCACTAATTACTCCATTGTTTCAAATGGATGGCATTTCTCTTCCTTCTTTCTCATTTCAAGCTTACCTGAGTTCACTTGGCTCAAGGTCTCTTGTTAAAGGAGAGTCTCAAGATTAGTTATTCTTCCCCTGGTAACTGTCATGACACACAAGATTGTTCTAAGATCTTTGCATCTGGCCTTAAATAATTAAAGTTATATGTGTCCGTAGAAAGAAGAAAAACATAACACCACCTTTATGTTATGCATGACACTATTGTTATGCAACGACACCATTATGCATCTGATGAAGTGGGCTGGAGCCCATGAAAGCTTATGCCCATAGAAATGTTAGTCTTTAAGATACCATAGAACTTTTGCTAATGACACCATTCTTGTTCTTCCTGTAGCCAGGGACAGCCCAAGGGTTTTGCACTCTAGGTGAACTCTGACTCTGGCACCCCCACACAATGTTATCAAAGATATATATATATATATATTTTTAAATAGAGGAAAATATCACTTCCATCTCATTTGGCATCCCTTAAAGCTTGGCACCCTATGAGACTGCCTTGTTCACCTATATGGTTGGGCTGGCCCTGCCTGTAGCATGTTTTCCTGGTAGTCCCATGCAATGTTCTTCTAAGCTGCGCACGTGTGCACATGCACAGCAGCCCTCACTCCCCAATGTACGCCTCACTGCCAGCGGCACAGGGGCCGTAGCTTCAGCTCCTTCCTGGCCCCAAACACACTTCTTCTGGCCATCAGGGAGCTGTTCCAGGGAGTTTAAAAACTCCCCTGAGTGTATGCAGGGTGGGGGATTTTAAAGTTCCCAGCGCAGCTTCCTGCTGGCTGGAAGAATGGCAGCAGTGAGGGGCAAGCCTGGCATGGGAGCAGCTCTGGCAGCCAGGTGAGTGGCCTGAAGGGGTCAGGGACGGGGAGCTGAGGCAAGGGGTGCCCGGGGGACTTTGGGAAGCTGGCTGGCTGGCCGGCAGGTGCATGGGGAAGGCACCCAGCTGCGGGATGTGGGGAAGACCCCCCCCCCCGCCCCCCGGGGGAAGGGGTTGGGGGGGGGGGGGGTAAGCAGCTTCCCCAGGACTCAAAATTGAGGGGAATGGGGATAGGAAGAGGTGGTGTAGGGGGTTTTTCATAAAACTGATATAACATTAACAGTGGACAACTGTGGGGGGTGTCAGGAAACTCCGGGTGGGGTATGGGGGGGTGTTAGGGAAATCCCTGAGTGAGCTGCAAACCAGGAGCTTAGGTTTGTTTTTTTGTTTTTTTTTTTTTTTTTTTGAGTCTCACTGTCTTGCTGGGTGAGCTCTGGCAATGCTTCACCCTTCTCTTATGGCCTGGCTGCTCCAGCTCCCATTATAGCATGGGGGTGGGGCAGCAGGAAGACAGGATCAAGCGCTGGGTGTCACCGTTTCTAGAATACTTTCAGAGCACTTAAAACAAACAGACAAGGAGCCCTGTGGCACTTAGATTAAAAAATGTATTCTATACACCACTACAAGAAGCAAGAGTGACACCTATAACCCAGCCAGCAACATTGTTAATCTCTTAAGCTACACACTTACTCCTGCAGAGGAATCTGTTCTATCTCGAGGACTTTCCTTCTGCCCCACAACTGCCACACATAAGATAAAATTCTGCGGTGACCTAGAGGCCTACTTTCATCGTCTAAGACTCAAAGAATATTTCCATAACACCACAGATCAACGCATTGACACACAGATGCCTTCCTCCAAACACTACAAGAAGAAATATTCTTCATAGACTCTTCCAGAAGGCCAAAATGAGAGACTTGACTTCTATATTGATTGCTTCCACCACCGTACCAAGGCTGAAATCGTGGACAAACAACATCCTTTACATCATAACCTCAGCCCTGCAGAACGCAATGCCATCCACAGCCTCAAAAACAACTTTGACATTATCATTAAGGAGGCTGACAAAGGAGGTGCAGTTGTCATCATGAATAAATTAGATTATGACCAGGAGGCTTATAAACAACTCTCCAACACAAACTTCTACAGACCACTTTCCTCTGACCCCCCTGAGGAATACCAAAAGGAATTAGATTGCCTACTCAAGAAACTCCCTAAGACAGCACAAGAACGTATAGAGACAGAACCACGGCCAGGGATGTTCTATCTACTACCAAAAATCCATAAAAATGGAAACCCTGGACACCCCATCATCTCAGGCATTGGCACTCTTACTGCCGGCCTATCTGGCTATGTGGACTCCCTCCTCAGACCCTATGTTACCAACATCCCCAGCTATCTTCAAGACACCACAGACTTCCTGAGGAAAATACAGTCCATTGGAGAACTTCCTGAAAACACCATTCTGGCAACTATGGATGTAGAAGCTCTTTACACCAACATCCCACAAAAGGATGGATTACAAGCTATTAGAAGAACCATCCCAGATGATGACACAGTGCAGCTCGTGACTGAACTTTGTGACTTTGTACTCACCCACAACCACTTCAGATTTGAGGATCATTAGTATCTCCAAATCAGTGGCATTGCTATGGGCACCCACATGGCCCCACAATATGCCAACATCTTTGTGGGTGACTTAGAACAACGTTTCCTCAAGTCTGATCCCAAGACACCTCTTCTTTACCTGCGCTACATTGATGACATCTTTATCATCTGGACACATGGCAGGGATGCTCTTGAAGATTTCCACAGAGATTTCAATAATTTCCATGACACCATCAAATTGAGCCTGGAATACTCCACACAGGAGATCCACTTTCTTGACACTACAGTACAAACCAGGGATAGACACATCACCTCTACCCTATACCAAAAACCTACTGATCGGTATAGTTACCTACATCCTTCGAGCTTCCATCTTAAACACACCACACGATCCATTGTCTACAGCCAAGCCCTAAGATATAACCGCATCTGCTCTGATCCCTCAGACAGAAACAGACATCTTAAGGATCTCTATCAAGCATTCTTGAAACTATAGTACCCACCTGGGGAAGTAAGAAAACAAATTGACAGAGCTAGATGGGTTCCCCAAAGTCATCTACTACAGAAGAGACCCAAGAAAGAAAGCAACAGAACACCACTAGTCACCACATACAATCCTCAAGTCAGACCTCCGCAGAAGATCATTAAGGACCTACAGCCTATTCTAAAAGATGATCCCTCTCTCTCTCAAGCATTAGGAGACAGACCACTTCTTGCTTATAGGCAGCCCCCTAATCTTAAACAGATACTCACCAGCAACTACATATCTAACAACAGGAACCCTGAAGCAGGCACACACCCCTGCAAAAAACCACTCTGCCAAGTCTGCCCACATATCTGCACAACAGACACCACCATAGGTCCTAATCAAGCCTGCTACTCCATCAAAGACTCATTTACCTGCTCATCTACTAATGTGGTCTATGCCATCATGTGCAAGAAATGCCCCAACACCTTATATATTGGACAAACAGGACGATCGCTCTGTAAGAGACTGAATGAGCACAGAGCTGATATCAGAAATCAAAGAACAAAGAAACCAGTTGCTGAGCACTTCCATCTTCCTAATCACTCAATGATGGATTTGTTAACGACTGTAGTTAGAGATGTAGCTGGGACATCAAGACTTCAAAGAGAAACAGCTGAACTCGAATTAATATGCAAGCTAAATTCTGTGAAAGCAGGACTTAATCAAGACTATGGGTTATTTTCCCATTACAAAGGGTCATTTGACTTCAGGCTTCCCATGGTTTGAACCTGTAAACTGCTCTGATTTGCTGTTACTGTATGACCTGATCCTATGTTTTACACCCCCTTGCATTTATTTTCATTCCATTCTGTAAGTTCACCCATCTTCGAAGCATCTGAGGAAGTGGGATCTTCTCCCACGAAAGCTCGTGCAAAAAATAAATCTGTTAGTCTTAACGTGCCACACAACTCCTTGTTTTTTTTACTGGACTAGACTAACACAGCTATCCCTTTTGAAATTGATTGCATGAGTTTTTGTGGGAGAAAATCCCACTTCGTCAGAAATCCCACTTCTTCAAACTATCTGATGAAGTGGGATTTTCTGCCACAAAAGCTCATGCAATTAATACATTCTTTAGTCTTTGTGCCACAGGGCTCCTTCTTTGTTTTGCTGAACTAGACTAACATGGCTGCCTGGCTGCCTCTTTGGAATTTCACAATATTCCGTGTACTCATGATCCATCATCATCATCTTCAAGGGAAATAGCAGGGTTCGAACTTGTACAAAAAATATTCATTTCATGATAAGCCAAAGAAATGACTCTTATACTTTTCCAAGCAAACAGAATAGTTCTATATGCAGGTCTAGCAACCAACTTAAAAAAACTTCTTTAAGCAACATTTTCTTGTCACTAAAAAGAAACAAACTAAAATCAGAGGCAGAAGTAAAATCTGTGGTATGTTTACAATGCTTGGGTTCCCAACCGTAGTAGGGGAAATACTTTCATTAAACTTGGCTAAGCCTCAGCCATTCTTCTGTGGTTTACTTCAGCTGTACATTGCATGTCCCTAAAGAGGCTGCCCTATTTACAATAGGAGGATCAATTGGTTTCCATCTTGGGGCTCAAGGTAGGGAAGAATTTTCTTCTTTGTGAACTGTCTCTGCAGAACCAGCTTTATCATTTCATTAGGGGATGGCAGCAATGTGCTTGGCATACATCAGTCTTTCCTCTCAATAAAAGATATGAATCATCTAAGACTGGTCTTGGCAGAATAGTAGACAGCTGAAGAGCTGAACAGATCTATTTAACAAGAGCTACAAATAACAGACCACATCTTTTTTCTCTGTCTACGTATTTGTAAGGCCATTGGACCAGATTCTGGTATGGTCCCGAAGCACTCAAGCTCAAACCATCTCCTTTGAGATAAGGCCTGGTTCAAGAAGAGAGATGATTACAATAAACTATCTTGTGTATAAATGTGCACTAGTTACTCTGAAAGATGGTAGAGCTGCATCTACAAAATTGTTCTCTTTGCTTGGAAAGGTATTAGAGTCATTTCTTTGGCTTATCACGAAGTGTGTGTGTGTGTGTGTGTGTGTGTGTGTGTGTGTGTGTGTGTGTGTGTATATATATATTTTTACAAGTTCAAATCCTGTGATTTCCCCTGGACGACGATGTTAGATCATGAGTACATTGAATATTGTGAAGTTCCATAGGGGTAGCTGTGTTAGTCTAATGCAGCAAAACAAACAGAGCCCTGTGGCACTTTTAAAGACTAACAAATTGATTTATTGCATGAGCTTTTGTGAGAGAAAATCCTGCTTTGTCAGATGTTTTGAAGATGGGGGAAGCTACAGGATGGGAGGAAAATACATGCAGGGAAGTGTAAGTCATAGGGTCAGGTCCAATGTTCCCTCTGAGCTGATGATGAAGTTGAGCAAGTTATGGATGTGCTTGGGGAGCCAGCAGGCAGTGGGGAAGGGGCCCGGTATGGGTCAGGGAACTTGCTCAGCTGTATCCATAACTCAGTCAGCTGCATCCACAATTTGCTCAGCTGCATCATCACCACAGAGGGAACATTGGACTCCCATGACTTTTTCTAGTGTGTGTTGGACTACACAAGGACCCACATGCTTAGGGATGGGAACTCAACCCTATTAACACTCTTTCTCGGAAAGCAGCTACAACTTTCCCTGCCCATTGTCCCAGTCATGTAGCCACATCATGTGCACAACTCCCACTATTTGCAATAGGAATTATAAGCATAAAGATGCTGAAACACAAAAAACATTTAGGTGTTGTGATAATGAATATTTTGAACTCGTGATTGTTCCATATCCATGCTACCTGCTCGGAGAAGTTTTATAAAGGAGTCCTCTCTTTTCCCATATTGTTGTCTTGTAGTGTATTAGGCTGCCTTTGAGCATGCTAACTGAAATAGGCCCTACCTATGACTTAAGTGTAAGAGTGGTTATTCTCCTACAGTTTGTGGATCACTCTGCAGCCCAGGTGGGAGACAGGTGTCTAGATCACTGGTTCTCAACAGGTGATGCTCCCCGGCATGACACACTACAATCTGTTGGTGGTGGCGGTGCTTGGTCTGGGAGAGCTTAGAAGGCTGCGATGCTCTGAAGGATGCAGCACTCCGGGATTTGGATGGGGGCAGAATCAAACCAGTGCAGGCTGGTGCCGGGTGGTCTGGCTTGATGGGGCCAGGTTTGTTTTTGTGGAGTGTGTGGTGTCCCCCTCCCCCAGCCCAGGATCCCTGGCTTCCAGCCCATAAGTCCCTTTACTCATCTGACCCTGGCTGCTGCCTGTGTTGTGCAGCAGGAGCACACTCTTGAGGGCAACAGAGAGCAGTGGGCTTCAGGAGCCCCAAGCTGGATCCAAGGTGAGCTACCAATTTTCTGTGACACACCTCCTAGCTCTTCACGACACACCTTTGCTCCCATCACAGAGGTTGAGAGCCGCTCATTTAGACCAGTGGCTCTCACCTTTTGCAACCTGACATACTTGGAGGCATATCATGACTTTCCAGGACACACCAGCCCATCCACACCCCAGGCCAAATCCAGTCAACTCCCTGGTTCTCCATAACACACTTAGCACTGTGTAGCAGCATAGTAATGCATCCTAATACAGTGGCTGAAAACTACTGGTCTAGACATCTAGAATGTGGCAGCAGTGTGCATGCTTAGAGGCAGGAACATAGGTATGGAAACATGTATTGCAAAAACTGTCAATTGAGTTTAAGCACTGACAGGATTAGGCAGTAACCAAGGCAGGGCTTTTGTGGATTGCAATGATGCCTAAAAATGGGGCTTAGACTCCTAAATCTGTGGTTTAGGTGCCTAAGTAGCTTTGCAAAGCTGAGCCAAAATAACTACACTAACTATTAGACTCTCTCCATCTTGAAATATACGTTTAGAGACCTTCTTCCCTCTCCCAAGATAAGCCTCCAAATCTAATCACTCATGAGGTTCTATAGGACGCATATAGCGCTGTAGTAGCATGCATACAGGTTGTTTGTGGATGTTTTTTTAATGTATTCTTCCAGAGATGACAAAACCCCTTTGAACTAGTGCTACATGCCAACATTCTGTACTATTCTGTTTTCAGATCCTAGTCCTTCATACAAGATACTCATAGCCAATCTATTGCACGCTCCCCCCCCCCCTTTATAGCATGAACAAACTTCCATAAAGAAACTAGCATCACTTTTGAACAAGTTTGCTCTACAACCTGGGAGGGTAGGTGGCAGTATATCACGTGGTGTTTCAGTTCTCATTTTTTCAGCAATGTGCTGAAATATTCATGCTCAATATTTTGAAGATGAAGAGCTATATGCTGGGGAATCATTCATTTTCTATCACATTGGAAGCAAGGAAGTCTTGGCTTCTTTCCCCTTTGACCCAGTACTTTCTGTAGGATTCCTCAGTGTTGAAAGAAACATTTTTTTCTTGGCACTGCTTTTTGTCCTTGTGAACTTTAGACAGCCTATCAAATTATTTCTTTGGATTTCCAAATTCTTATGGTAATCTTGCTCTAAGATAATGAATCTCTGCTTCTAAAGGGCCTTAGGATAGATGTTCAGTGAGCCAGCCTCTGCAAGAACATGTAATCTGAGAGCTGGCTGATAAATTGTTCGTTCATTTCTTTTTAGCCTTTGGAAGTCATCTTTCAGAATTTAACTGCTATTTTTGGTGACTTCAGCAATAAAAGTACCATAATTTGTTGTGGATGGATGGCTACAATCATCCTCTGCCAAGCTACCTTATTGTGGTATCCTTGAGTGGCTTGTCTACTTTTTATGCAGTCCTGATTGAGAGCACATTTTTTATTAGCCACAAAAGAATTCATTGTAGGACTTAGTTCAGCTGTTCCACCCTTCTCAGTTTAGCATTTGTAAAAGACGAGCACAAATTTTGGAAATAATTAAATTAAAAAATTAACAGTAGACTTGAAACCTGTTTATCTTGTGCCATACACCAATACAAATCTAACATGTTCAGTAAATGGAGCTCTACAGTACTTCCACTTTCTCAGTTATGAGCATGGAACTTTTGCTACCTTTCATTTTATAATATTTATGTCTGGGTAGCCTCATAATATCCTTTTCAGAACTAAATGGACATTGGATCCACTCAAACAAAGACATTAATTCATTTGGCTCTTTGCATACATGCAAATATGCTTGCTCACCTCAAATGGGACTAAAGTGGAAAAGCTATGCTCGGGCTTAAGTCTTTACAGGATTGCAGCCATTGTGCATATGCCTCTTCAATCAAATTGCATACAAGCTTTTCTGTGGCAATCTCCAACCTAATTCTGAAAATGGAATTGTTTGTATTGATTTAGCAACTATATGCATAAAATCAAATTTGAATTTCTGGGCCTGATCCATACTCTCATGAACAGGAAAGGTAAGATACCAATTCTTCCATTTTACATCCACCACAAAACTGCAAGCAACAAAATTAATATTCTATTCTCCAGGCTCCTGAATTATGAGATAAATATTTTTTAATGATTGAATGCTGATAAAACTTACTTAACTCTGTGATTCTGCATCTACAGAGGCTGATGAAAAGGTATGTGTCTTCTATGTCTCCACTGGCCAAAGCTAGTTCGAACTAAGAAGTTTGAGGTTAGTTCGAATTAACCTCGTGCTTATAAGTTCGAACTAACTACGTGTTCTAGTCTGAGCTAATGCTTAGTTCGAACTAGAATGCGTGGTTAATTTGAACTAATGAGCTTAGTTTGGACTTCTTAAGTTCGAACTAAGCATTAGTCTGTGGCCATGTCATGCCTAGTTCGAATTAAGTACTTAAGTCCGGACTAACCACTGGTACAAACAAGTTCAAACTAAGCATTCCTTAATTCAAACTAAGAAATTTCTTAGTTTGAACTGGGGAAAACCTAGTGTGGCCATGGGCTAAGTTAGTCTGTACTAAGCCTTCTTAGTCCAGACTAACTTGCCAATATAGACATAGCTTTTGTGACTGGGGGTTATTCTTCATCCACAGGAAACCTAAAAAAGTATGAGTTTAGTGAGTGTCCCCAGAAACAACACATCTAGCAAAAGATCAAAATGAAACCATAGCTTACTTATAAAATCAAACTCTCATGTGACTCTATTGAAATCAGATCCAGATTTCCTCTTGTCATGATTTGTGTGCTTCAGCATATAGGCGAAATATAATTCAGGGATGTATCTCGGTTATTCAAGGAATTGCTCTAACACAAGTACAAGATATCTTAAGCTCATTCCTTTTATAGAGCAACTCACACACTCTTGACTTACTTGATCAGACTGCCAAGCAGACATGGTGCTGATCCTGCTTCCCTTCCTCAGAGCTCCTTCATGTTGGCTGACACCTAACAGTACTGCTCGTCCTGTGGTATTCTTGGCCTTGTGTTTTCTATGAACAAGGATCCTCCCAGTCTGACCTTTTCAAGATGGGCACTGTGTGGAGAAAAGCACGTTAAGGCTGCCTTCTGCCCTCCCCACCTCTCCTTTGTGGACTTGTGTGAGGGTTGGGTACAATCTGGTTTTAATGATGGACCTGAAAACAAAACAAAACAAAAAAACTCCACCAGTTCTGATCACAGCTGAACTCCAGGGACATTCAGAACCAGAACTGGAAATCAATGTTGTAGCTCAGGCATCCTGGCTAATATATTTATGAAGAAAGAAAAGCATGAGACTGTAACCAGAAATCAGTAATTCTCATTACTGGCAAACTGAAGAAGAAGTTAAGTTATTGGCTATCTATGAAGTGGGGTTATCCAAGAAAGAAGCATCTTGTAAAAGCTAATTTGCTTTCTACTGTCATTGTAAGACACACATGCATGAGGACAGAAGATGTGAATGCAGTCTCAGGCTAGTGGACAAATGTGGCCTTGAACTGGTACTCCCCTCTCAGTCCCCCCCTTCTAGACTTTACCAGTTTGACCAGTTTGCTGACACCACCTGTTCTGTAAATAATCATTAATAATTAACTTAGTCCAATAGCATTTTGGAACCTAAGTGGTCTGCAGCAGGATCTAAAGCTGTCTCTTTATGGAAAATACACACAGAAAAGAAAATGCGGGAGGAATGTCTCCTTTTGAGCTAGGGCTTGATTGTTCTCTCTAGTGCATTTTCTTTGAGCTTTCCCAGCTTATGCCAGCAACAGTGAGAGAGAATAAGGACCTTAGTCTTCAAAAAGATGTCTTGATGGAGTTACTTGAAAAATAATAATCATTCTCTAGGTATATGGAAAATCATTCTGGGAGTTAGAAAAAGTTTGCAAATTTAGTCTTTGGGGTAAATGAAAAAAGATCTGCCAGTATTCAAGGAGATAAAGAATATGCGCTATGGTTTTACCCTCTGGAATCGTTCATTAATAGCTAACAAATCTTTTTCGTTCTAGTCTTCAATACAGAGCTATTCAAGTTCATTTAGCTTCCATTAACCTCAGGGGAAAAAGTCTGTCTTATCCTGCTTTCTTTTATGAGAGTATTGAAAGGGATAGGCATTTTTCTAGTTCAGTGATAGCTTGCTAATTACAATGTAATAGCAACTCATTGCATAATATTGATATGCAGAGGCAGGGGGAGAAGAAAAAGGTAAGGCCCCATGTTGTCTCATTTTTTTTCTTCTCTGTCCTAGGATTTTTTTTCTTCATGTGTTAATGAAGTAAGTTAAAAACTTACCATCTTGTCTTTCAGTTTTGGATTAAAAATCATCTCTATTAGCTGTTGCCATGTGGCAGGTGTTTATTTGGCTTAAGGACCTAAATGGAAAGCTTGACCGGAGTGTGGCCCTTCCATTGCCTTCAGTGGAAGTTGTCTGTGCAGCATGTCCTAGGGTATGGCCATGCAAGCTAAATTACTGTAACCCTTTCCTAGCAGGTTGGATGACACGGAAAGGGGGAAAATAGTGGTGTTATTGTATATAAACTTCACTCATGATCCAAGAACAAAGGTATATTTTTTCTGAAATGATGTG
The DNA here is from genome assembly GCA_007922195.1 of Podocnemis expansa. Taxonomy (NCBI): domain Eukaryota; kingdom Metazoa; phylum Chordata; order Testudines; family Podocnemididae; genus Podocnemis; species Podocnemis expansa. The sequence goes on along the minus strand of ML681964.1, from coordinate 24,912,083 downwards.
TGAAATAGAAAACCATAGCTATATTACTTAATATGTGAAGGTAGGGAACTTACACTGGACAGAAAAAAGTGAGTTCCACTCATGGAGTTTTCTATTGCTTTTTTTTCTCTTTGGTGGGTATCTTCCCAATCCTGTCAATAAACCTCTTTTTCTCTAATGGAGGCCTCAGCTATGGAACAGCTAGATGATGTTCCTCACTTTCCTCCTGGAGACAGGGCTGTCCCCGGGGGGGGTGAGAAGGTTGGGGGGCTAGGTCCAACTGGCCTGTGTGGGGCCCTGCCCCCCCTGCGCTGGGGGAGTGCGGGCAGGACAGCACGGGGCCCTCGGAATTGCGGGGCTCAAGGTGATCACCCCTTTTGCCCCCCCTCCCGATGGCTCTGCCTGGAAATAACAGCACTAATACCTGATTGCTCATAGAAGTGGAGGGGACAATCTGGCAGGACTGGGTTAAAGCACATGCATTAGGGGATGAAGCCCAGGGCTCTGGGATAAAAGGGGGTGCAAAAATCCAGTCCTGGCTTGCTATTTGTGCTCCCAGGCAGGCACTACTCAGAAGCAGGGGCATTGCTGCCCTAAAAAAAGGGGCCGGGCCCCACCCCCTGCCTGCCCAGGGGCCCAATCTGCCCCGAGACCCAATCCAGCTCCTGCCACAGCTGGCAGGTGGCCTCAGTGGGCCCAATCCAGCTGCTGCTGACAGGTGGCCTGGGTGGGCTTGATCTGGCCCCAGCTACTGCTGGCCAGCAACAGGCAGCCCCAGCCCAGCTCTGGCTCTAGCCGCTGCCAGCCAGCCGCCTCCTTGCTCACGCGGGGTGGGGCCAGCCACCCCAGATGCAGGGAATGAGCCCTGCAGGCCCAGTGGCAGTGATGCCCCTGTTTGGAGAGAATATTGTGGAAAGACCTTCTCGGCCCTTGCTCCGAGTATAGCCTCCCGGCCACATGACCCAGCTGAAGGGGGAGGATTGGCTCCAGGCTGCTCCCAGCTGAGCTGACTGCACTTCTCTCACCGCCCCCCCCCCCATCACTTTCCAAGCTGCCTTTGTTTGCAGGGAAGGTTTTCAGCCTTTTTCAGGTTGGCTGTCTCCCCACAATTCAAAAGTAGTTTTTCAATGGATAGTGTGGTTATGCCAGAGCCGTAAGTATGGCGGGGCCAATGGGGCAAAGCCCCAGGCGGCCCCGAGTGACTCAGTAGAGCTGCTCTATTAAAGAGGTGGCTTTGCAGCACCAGCTCTAAGCGCCGCTAATGGGAAGGAGCGTGTTCCGATCGGAGTGTGCCCTGGGCGGCAAAACAGAGCCTTACTGCTCTGGGTTACACTAATACCCCCAAGCTCCTTCAGGGAAATGGCAAAAGTTTATCTTTGCTACTAGGTCACATACTGCTGTTTTCCTAAAGCCCCAGCTCCAGGAGTCACATAATTAGATGAAAATCTCAACTTTCACTTAAAAAAAAAAGTTTCTACCTTTCACCATCATTGAAAAAAGCTTGAAAATATGCATCTAAAGTCTCAAAAACAAAGGGCAAATTAAAGGAATCCAACATTTATTATTTTTAGAATCTCAGTATTTTCAAGCCCACTTGTGATTTTGGAGGCTTTTGTTCATGATTTTTGAATGGTTGGGGTTGGTAATATTTTGAACTGCTTTGTTACCTACTGCTCCTCTGGTGTAGGGAGATCAAGCTGAAACACAGGAGAGGACTTGTAGCCCTGATCCCTAAACGCAGAAGCAACAAATAAATTCTTTGGGGGAGGGGAAAAGGGGAAAAAAAGTCTCACAAGATCTCCACAATTTTAGAGAGGATTCTAGATCTAAATAAAACCTTAGACTTTAACTTTGGATGCTGGGACCTCCATGCACTATGTGAGATGTTACCTCCAGTAGACAATGTTGTAGATTAGGGAAAGTCTGAACGTAGATTTTCCAGGGGGTGAGGGAAAAAAAAAAACTTCTCAGATTGCTTCCTGAAGAAATAAAAAGCCTTTCCTGGGATTTTAGAAGTGGCAGTTTAGGCTATGTCTACATCTAAAAAAAGCATGGCTAGTTCGAAATAAAAGCTAGTTCAAACTGAAAACCATGGTTAGTTTGAACTAACCCTGGTTTGAACTTAGTTCAAACTAGCACAACTACATCATGCTAGTCTGAACTAAATTTCAAAATAAGTTCAAACTAAGCATTTAGTTCAGACTAACCAGCCAAACTAACTAGTTTAAACTAAGCTTTGCTTAGTTTGAACTAAAAAATTCCTTAGTTTGAACTAGGCAAAGCCTAGTGTAGGCAGGGCTCAAATTAGTTCGAATTAAGGCTCCTTAATTTGAACTAATTTGCTCGTGTAGGCATAGCCTTAGAGAGGAAGTTCTTGACATGTAGTAGGTTATATCTCATTGCTCTAAATGAAGCCAAATTTAATCAGTTTATCATCAATAAAATCTTTTGATAAGGGGAAGACTCAGAATAAGTTTAAACATGAATATTTGGGTACATCTTTATATATTGCAGCCTGTGTATCCAAAAACTATGGGTGGTTACTCCCAAAGCTGAAGATAGATAATAACTGATTAGCATTTTCTTTCACATCACTTTGCTTAATTTATTTAATCATTTTTCTACATTTTATTTCTTGCACAGCAAATATATTTTGCCTTGCAAAAAGGCAATTGTCATTTCCTGTCAGTGATGGAGATAAGTTGCATAGGCATTGAATAGATTGGAGACCTTTAGAAAACAACAGCAGTGACAGGTTAATGTATTTAAGGATTAAAACTGCATTTTTGTATTTCAACATAATGGAGGGCTGGTGGAAGGTTCTGGATTAAGAGCCACATAGAATAATCACAGGGCAAGTACAGGCAATATGGATGGTGGCAACCACTAAAGATACTTAAAGGTTGTGCTGGATTTTCCTCAATGGTAGTTTTTAAATCAAAATTTGTTTTGTTTCCCTAAAAGATGTGCTCTAATTCACAATAAGGATTCATTCAGGGAAGGCCTATATAGTTGCAAAGAGTTTAGACTAGATGATCACTATGATCTTTTCTGCCTTTGTAATCTGTGACTCTATGCTGTAAGCTTCCCCATGCTACCACTCAGCTCCCCCCATTAGGTCCTAGTGTCGGGCAAGTCATTACCTGATAGTTCCCTGTAGCAACAGCACTCTTCTACTACACCAGAAACCATTCAGTTCATTTCATGAAATCAGGCTTTCATTACAGGACAGACATGCCACCACCCACCCACCCACTCTAGCCCTAATGGTTATGAATGATACTTCCTAAACGTAAGACCATACTCAGCTCACTTCAAAGCCTGCAGATAGGCACAAGGGTTGTGAAAGGGAGGGAAGAATGTCCTCTCATTAACATGAATCTGGAGTTCTTTCTGCAACCCAAGTCTGACTGTTCAAAATGATCACATGGTGCCAGATTGCAGGGCTGGATTAACACCCTTGTGGGCCTAGAGCTATAAGATTTGTGGGGCCCCTGCCACCCACCAGCCAGCCTGCAGGCAGGAGAGTGAGGTCTCTAGACCCAGTCAGGGGCCCATACTTAGATTGGCACCCCCCAACAGCCGTAGCACACCACGTGAGGGGATTGTAGGCCCATGTCCCATTCTTTTCTCCCCCACCCCCAACAAGTGGCAGCAATGCCCCACAAAGTCGGGGAGAGTCTGTGCTCCCATATTCTATTCTCTCCTTGCTGTGGGAGGGATAAGGCTTTCTGTGGGTCCCTTCTTATGCCGAGGTCAGAGTTGGAGGACACCTTGGCTGCATGTGAGCTACGACAGCTTGGGCAGTGGGGCCAGAGCCATAATGCAGTGTTTTGCCACCTAGGGCTCATTCCAATCCGAATGCGCCCCTTGCCATTACCAGCGCTTAGAGCCAGCACCACAGAGCCACCCAAGGCTTTGTCCTGTTGGCCCCGCTGTAGTTACAGCTCTGAGTGGGGCTTTTTCAGGACAGCCTGGACAGAGGGAGCAGCCAGCCTGTGGTATCTTCCTTTGAAGATTCCCAGGAAGGTGATGAACTGTAGGTTTGTGGGCCATTCTTCAGAAGACTGAAACAGTAGATGGGGGCTCAGCAAGAAGTGCACTGGCAGAAGCTAGTTCTTCTGGTGTTGAATGTAAAAATTTAAATGGACATATTTTGGAACTAGACTAAAACCCTGAAAAATGACCCTCTAGACCCCAAAATTCTTAAAGGTTGGGGTGTTTGGGATCCAGTGTTTTTCAGTTCAGCCTTCCATCTCTTTCTCAAAACAGGCCTATACATAAAGGGGGATCCCCAACCTCTCTTAGAGGCATATTCCAGTGCTTACATAGCCTTGTACTGTACTTAGAAAGTTTTTCCTAATAATTAAACTAAATCTTCCTTGCTGCAAGTTGTCACTTGCTTCTGTCCTACTTTTAGAGACCTGGAAAACAATTGATCATTGTTTTCTTTATAAACACATTTGAAGACCATTATCAGGTCTGCTTTGTCTTCTTTTCTCAAGAATAAACAAGTTAAAGATTCTTTTTAACCTTCCCTAATCTGTCAGGCTTTCAAATCTTTTGTCATTTTTGTTGCTCTCCTCTTGATTCTCTCTCCAATGTTTCCATTTTGTTCCTAAAATATGATGTCCAGAACTTGACATAGTACTCCCAGCTGAGGTCTAGTCAGTGCTAAATAAAGTAAAATAATTGTCTACCAAGTCGTATTTACAATGGTTTTGTTAATACATACATCCCAAAATATTAGCCTTTGTCACCATTGCATTGTATTGTTGATTCATCATCCACTATAATCCCAGCTCCTTTTTATCAGTAGTATCACCTAGGCCAGTTATTGCCACTGTGTAGTTGTGCATTTGATTTTTTTTAATTTGCAAAGGTAGTACCTTGTAGTTGTCTCCTGAATTTCATCTCATTGCTTTCCGACCGGTTTCCCAGTTTGTCAATCATTTTGAATTCTGATCCTGTCCTCCAAACTGTTAGCAACGCTTCCCATTTTGACACCATCCACAATTTTTATAAGCACATTCTCACATCATTGCTATCCAAAAAATTAATGAAAATATTAAATAGTATTAAACCCAGGAGAAACCCCTGTCTGACGACAAATTATTAACAAGCACTCTTTGAGTATAGACTTTCAGTTAGTTTTGCACTCACTTTAGTAATTTTATGTATAATACTGAAATAAATTGATCTTTACTGTTCATTTGATGCAACTTTATTGCTGTGTTTTGCATAAAAACTTGTTTTGAGAGGGGAGGTCTCACCTTTCCTGGTGTTGTCTCAGATAGTAGGGTGTGAATTAGTTATTACATACATCTTTGTATTTGTCTAGGGCAAGAAATAAAACTTGCAATGAAATAAATACAGAGAAAATATTTCCAAAATTATGTGTAGTTTTGGTATAAATGGGAAAAGTGCTTGGATACTATGGTGAGGAATGGCAGTACAGAACCCTAAGATAGATTGAAAGGGTTCTTTTATTTTTAAATAATCAAAGATAAACAAAGCCTGCTAGAGCAAATATCTAAGTCTTTTGGGACTGTGGTGGTCCAGCTGAAAGACAGGGCCTGGCTAATGACAGTCTGTGTCTTCCCAGAATGAATTTGTACAAAGATCTAATGAAGACAAACAGTCTATTTAAGTGTAGCTGGAAAGTTCCCATTCAGCTGGGAGCTGACATGAATGTTGTCAGTGACAAGATATAAGCAAGTGACAAATAACTGAATACATGGAAAACTAAGAAGACAATGAGCTAAATTCTCATTAGCACTTCTTTTCTTCTCCTTTTGCTATTAGAAACATTGTTCAGTGTTCATATTAGCTGTTCCACACTGGTAAATGCCAAAAGTCAACATTAAAATTCGGTACAGATGGGAAGGCCTTCTCTGGCTAGGACAGTAGTCTTGTCTCAAGATAGTCAAAGATTTTTTGTCTTGGTCTAATGTGCCCAAATACTTTTATGGACAAACGAAGCAACTTTCAGGGATACAGGAAAAACAAGCCATATACAAAATATAACAATTGCTGTAACTGTGAATAGATTGATAATACTGTAATTGGTTTCAAGAAAGTCCTTCTAAGCAATAGCAATGACAAAACACTCTTTCAAATTGAAACAGGCTGTTCCCCCTCCATTCCACCCCCTGATCTTTACAGACAGAGCAGATTTATTTTGTGTTCATTAGCAACTAATGAAAATTACAAATAGCTGTAAATTACATTGATGTTTAATAGCACAAGCAATAAAATAAATCTTCAATTTACAAGCAAAGACTTCTGTGAGCTAATTACTGCCATGGGCCCAGCTGGATGTGAACGGCAAAGTTTGAATTCAGCTGAGTCCAACACAAAACTTAAGCATGTTATGGAGCCCAGGGTTGGTTTGCCTTCTGGAAAGCAAAACAGAATGTAAAACATGAGTCTGATTTGGAGTTCTGAACTTCCCTAAAGACTGCATGCTGTGATCCAGAGTTTTGGTTCTTGTCCATGTAACATACACTTTGTAAGTATAAACTTTATCATATCTATTGTCTGTTTTTTCCCCTTGTTTTTCAGCCTGCTTAGAAATGCACCTGCACCCCCTCTCCCTTTTTCCTATTATTTTTGCATGTGATGATTCAGCTGGTGAAAGAGCTCCCTGGTTTCAAATGTGTTCATCGGATTGTAGGTTTCCTACATTTTTCACTTGGAGACAGTCAATTGAACCCCACTAACCTGACAGCAGATTGCTCTGCTTTTGAAAGGAAGATAAACACTGTTGCAGCACAAGTATTTATAGTCAGATTATAATTAGAATCTAAACCCTGAACCAAGTTTTTCTTTCTAAACTCAAAGGTGGAAGAAAATAATACCCCCTATATTCAGGCTTTTATGGTGTTTGTTTTACTGACACCTGGTTGCAAAACATTTCTCGTGCTTTTTCTGTAATGTCAGAGGCTTGTCATATGTAAGCATATAAGAAATGGTCATGTATATATTACCAAAAATATGCTTCTGTTTCCTCTGGTAACAAATTTAAGTCACCAACAGCTTGATCTTTCTTGCGACTCTGGGTATTAGTCACTAAGACTCTATTCAGCAAAGTGATTACCTTTGGAACTTTGTTACTGCTGTTTTTCTTTTTCTTTGATTTATTGCTACAATTTTAAAAAAATTATCTGAAGTCTTTTCTCTAGAGCAGTGGTTCCCAACCTGGGGTTCAGGACCCCTGGGGGGGGGGGGGGTCTGTGGACATGTTGCAGGCGGTCCTTGGAGCCTGTCTGTAACAGGGCTGGACTCCAGCTGCACCCCTCAGGCACCCTGCAAGGGCTGCCTCCCCACACCTGTGGCTGGATTCTGGCAGGGGCAAGGGCAGGGGGCCATAGCTGCTACAGCTTGGCTCTGCAGTGGCATGGGCCATGGCGGCAGTGGTGCTGCTTGCCGACTGTCCCAGCAGCACTGCCAGAGTGGCACAGGCCAGATGACATAATCAGCCAGGGGGACTGCAAAAAAAAAAAAAAAAATTTTTTTTTTTTTTTTGTTAAAAAGGGGTCCCCGGCATGAAAAAGGTTGGGAACCACTGCTCTAGAGAGTTCTCCCACATGGCCAAGCACCACTGCAGCCTCTATCAGCATAGAATGCCTTCCCTGTCTGGGGACAAAACTGCTCACAAAAATACACAAGTATACACAGACAAAAGACTAGTTCAGTTGTTAAGATGCAAATTTAGCAAGGGTGCCACTGCCCCCAAAAGAGTTTGGGGCCTGGGCCTTGCCCTCTGCTGCACCAACCTTATTCCTTGGCCCAGATCTAGCCACAGGTCCCAATCTGGTCCTGGGTCCCCAGCTGGGGATTGGGGCTGGATCCTGCTGCCATCACCTGGCTTGAGGTCAGGGCTGGACTCTGCCTCCACCACTGGCTCAGCCAGCAGGTCCTTTGCTGAACTCAGGGCACTGACGCTTGGACTCATGAAATTTAGGACTTAAGAAACTCAGATTCAGTTCTCTGCTCCAGTATAGACTTCTTACATGACTGGGCAACTCACTGAGCACCCAGACTTCAAAGGGATTTTGGACCTTGATTCTGTAGCTGGACACTTTGGGCTTGTCTACATGCCACTGGCAAAATGCACTATGGGGAAGTTCTCCATCATCAAGCATCTGATGAAGTGGGATTTTGTCCCACAAAAATGCATGAGATAAATAAATTTGTTAGTCTATAAAAGTGCCACAAGACTCCTTGTTTGTTATAACTTCTTGTTAAGATATAACTACCCCATATAGACCATACAAGTTACTGTGAACTTGGGACCTTTTAGAGTGCACCAGCACTCTATACAGGGTCTACACGGGATAGTTAGGGCATGTCTATACTGACAGCAGTAAATTCACTGCCATCAGTGTGCTCTCCCAGGTTCAACTGAGTGGTCTGTCAAGACACACTCAGTCAATCTATAGCTCGATGCTGTAACTCTAGTCCTGTAACTGGAGTAGCACTAAGTCAACTAGATGGCATTTCTGGTAGCCATAGTGCAGTGTGCACAGTGAGGTAAGTCTGAGTTAGTAAGTTGAATGTTGATACACAAGGTATTTTATGTACCTTGTGTATCTCCTGTTGGCTGAAAAGTCCAGAGCATATAAAGTAGGGCTTAGAGTGTAAAACGTTAGTGCCCTTTAAAAATCACAACTCACAAGAGACAGAAATTTGAGGAGGAAATGACAAAGATACTATTGGCAGGTCAGCACCAAGACAGATGAAGATCTTGAAGCTGTGAGGGATTTCATTTGCTGCGATGGGGACATCCAGCCTCAGGTCAGGAGGAGTTCTGTGAGACAACATGTGTAAATATGGTCTTGGTGTTGAGTGTCTTTGTGTGGGCTCCATACGCAGCAAGCACTGGTCCCTCAGTACAGCACACATCACAGGATGTTGCATAGACTTATAGAAATGCAGAGCAGGAAGGGACTCTAGCCCATCCTACTGCCAAGAGTGTTTCTGCCCCATGCAAGGACCCAGTGCTCGGCCATCCTCTGGCGCCTGCTGTGCTAGCCGGGCCCCGGATCCCTGGCTGGGAACAGGGCAAGGAGCGGCAGCCGCAGCTGCAGGGCCCGCCCAGCCTCAGAAGGGGCCGGAAGCGGCCGCCACCGGCATGGGCAGCTGGGCCCAGATCTCTGGCTGGAGACTGGGAGTGGCAGGGGCTGTGCCAGGACCTGGGGCACTGGCTCTGGGATTCAGGGCATGAGCCCCATATGCCAGATGCCAGCGATGCCCCTACCTACTGCATTGAGTCAGAATTCAGTATAGCTTGTTATAGACTATTCCTGATGGGTATTTTCTCCTGCACATTTGACTTTAATCAAGAGGAAACCATTTCCACTCCTTTATAGTAATTGTCAATGGACTCTGGTAAACTTCTCTTTGCAGTGATTTTGGCTTCTGCTAGATCTGGTTAGTACTGTTGTGCTGTCTGTTGGTTAAATTGACTTTTCAGCATGTAACTCTTTGTCAAGGCATTAGAAGCTGCTGTACTGGCAGTGATATGTGAACAAACCAATCTATTTATCTTGTTAAAAAAAGCACTAAATGGGTGCCTACCACATCTCACAGCATAGTTCACAATGCTAAAATCAGCATCCAGTTCTCCATTTCATTGCATTTTACCTTTGAATCTGATGTTCTGCTCATTTCAGTAATACCTGTGTTAATAAATTGAGGCAGAAGTGGATTGGGCCAGGAACAGTGACAGCATTTAAAAATAATCTATTTCTACTTCAGTTTTGGTCCCTACATGGTAGGGTGCATGTGTGATCAAGGTAGGGGCATTTTCCATGTACTGGCAACATGATTTTTTTCACTTTGATAAGGAACAGTCTCATGCGTCTTCATTTGCAAAGTATATGTGTAAGGTAACTTTAAGTCAGTGTCTATGCTGCAAACTAAGGCTGTCATCTCCACTCATTGTGTACATGTTTGACCAGCATGGTAATGTGGAGAGCAGCAAGAGTGGTGGCTGAGCCATACAAATTACATATAGTGGTTTTGTACAGCCATGACAGCTGCTGCTCCCAGTGCTACCCTGGCTACACTACTATTTACACTCATGCTAGCTCAATGAGAGCTCACACAAGTATGTGCACATGACTAGGAGTGTAGACATAGCCTAAGTAAAATATCAGTGCTAGGACTGGCAGCAATTGCACTATCCTACTCCAAGAGCTCCTGCACTGGCTGTGCATAATCAGCAGCAAGGCACTGTTGATGTTTTTATTAATACTAAGCATGTTTATTACAGTAGTGCCTAAGGACCAATCAAGATTTGGCAGCCCCCTGTGCTAGGAACTGTATAAACACAAAATAAGACGGTTCAGGCCCTGGGGAGCTTACAATTTACATATACAAGACAGACACAAGGCAGGGGAAAAGGTGAAAGAAACAAGCAGAGTAAACAATGTGATGGCAGCAGATATGTTAGTTGGGTGAGCTGAGTTAGGAGGGGATGAGGGGTCAGTTAAATGGCCAGAAAAATAAAGGGAAACGGGAAGATAGGGAAGGGACAGGGAGAAAAGGGTAAGAGAGGCAGGTGTGGAATGAAGTTGAAGTGAAGACACTGGCTTTGCTCCAACTTCCCTGCTTCCCCCAGTCTGAGCCGGGCAGAGAAAGTTCAGTCAGAACCGTGCTCAATTCTCTGAGGTTCCTGTTTCGGTTCCTGCTTTGGTTGCTTCTGCTTCTTGTGGGTGGACTCTCCAGCTGGCTCCTCTGTGGAAAAAATTGGCGCTGGGGGGAGGTAGTGCGGGGAGAAGGGAGGCATTATCAAGGTTGATGTTTTCCCATCCTGTGGGGAACAGATCACTGGGTGAGGGGTTGCCCCATTTAAGGCCCCATTTTAACCCCCAGTAATCCAGTGCAATAGTTCCTATTCTGGCTTCTTCTGGTCCCACCACTGTCATGTTGCTTCCACCCAAAAGTAGTTAACATCACCTGCATTCACAAATTTGATGTGGAAAGCAATAGGCCTCTTGTTATTGATTTCCATTGCAACAGTACCAGTAGGCTCCAATCAGATCAGCATTGTATGAATACATTGTAGGTGGGAATCTGTGCCACAGAGAGTTTACCATACAAGTCAGGAGAAGACTCAGCAAGCTGGAGTACCAAACAGATGGAAGGAATAGGGAAAAAGGACAAGGAAGAATAGGCTGAGTGTTAGGACGCTAGACTGCATTCAATTCCCAGCTCTGTCACTGATCTGATGTAGACTTCATTTCCGTATCTGTAAAATAGAGACAATGTCTTCTCCGATCTTTGATCTTGTTTGTTCGTAAACTCTTGAGGACTGTCTCTTACTATGTGTGCATACAACAGCCAACACAATGGGGCCCTGATATGATAGGGGCTCTAGGTGCTACTGGAATGGCAAAGCTTAACAGCAGTGCCAGAAAGCTGTGGTTATGTATGCTGACTGGTTGTCCAATTTGTGGTCTTGAAGGCATGTCTTTTGTCAATACTTTAACAGACAAGAGGTGCAGATACCAGCAGTTCCTGCAGCCACATGCATAGCCATCGCCATGAAGCCTACATAACTGACTCCACCATCACTGCATTTTCAGCCACCTTGTTTCTAATATCCCAAATGGATGTTCCTCCACCAGCCAACCAGCACCTGCTGAATTTGTGATTGAAGCAGTGTCCATTACAGTTTGCATACTCAGGTGTTTATTCATCAGCAAAAGTGGGGGTTCAGGGTTTTGAACCATTGCAGTAGGGCAGTATGTTTTCAGAAAGATCTCACATTCTTATAAAGCCCTGAGTTCTTGCAAATTTTGACAATATAGAGTGAAAATCTGACAGTCATCTGGAGTTGAGGTTTGGCAGGACTTGTAGGATGAGTCCCTCAATTGGCAGATAGCCAAATGAAAAGAGGGTGCACAATTCAGAATGCTTTTTTTGTCATACCAGAGTTGATGTGGATCGGTGCAACTCTAAGTGTAAAGTATTTGTTTAACCTATTTAGAGAAATAACGAGACACTGATCAGTTTTCTTTTTAACTTTCTACTATTATGAAAACTCTAAATCTCTCTCTCTCTCTCTCTCTCTAGTATATGATGCGTGCGGAAGAGTTTTCTTTCTCTGTGTGGTCTTATTTGATTTACAATGCCAGGGGTGCCTGGCTGCATGCCATACATAATTAATTGCAGCTTTGGTTTCAAATTGCAGTGGGGCCAGCCTGCCTCTAAACATTGCACTTGTTCACATCTTTTAGATAGGATTCTGCCAAGCCAGCTGGTAAGGGAATGGAACCTTTCACAGTGAGCCTAATGGACATGAATGGATGAGTCATTGTCCTTGTCAGCTCTGTAGTTAATCTAGTGACAAACAAGGTTCAGGCTGCTCCAGCTGACATTCTCTTTAGTGCCTGTATTTTCTGGGTAAATACTGCATGTAAATGCATTTTTTGCCAGACTTTAAGTTCTTGCTGTTTTGGATGTAAAATGTTCTTTACAGTAATGCACAAGTAAAAGCTGCAATGCACTGTGTTCACTTGCTTACATTCATTTCAGAGGTAATTTAGAGGTCGAGCCACCTTAAACTTAGCTTGTGAAAGTTCAGAATTCAGACTCAAGCTGAGATCCAATTTTCAAAGTTGAATTTGGGAACCTAGTTCTTTAAACTCATAGAGTATGAAATATCACAGGTTGGTCAGTACTTCTGAAATATAGACTTGTCTATATTTAAAACACTACAGCAGCACAGCTGTGTGGCTGTAAGTACTTCAGTGTAGACACTGCTGATGCTGTAAGTGTAGATAATTCACCTCCCGAGAATTGGCTAGGGCTAGGTCAACATAAGAATTCATCTATTGATCTAGTGCTGTCTTCGGGCACTTAGATTAATTATGGCAGGCAGCTGAGGTTTCTAGTGTAGCCGAGACTGGATGAATCCTGATGCTCAGGATAAGCTATCATTTTGCTCCTGTCAGCATGCATCATAGTTCTTTCGTTCCACAAACAGATTTTGAGTATATGTATGCACATCATTTTTGATTTTCAGCTACCTTAAAAAGATTTTTGTTTCTCAACCATCTAATCCCTTGTGGGCAAATCCTATAGAATCAAATAATATATTTTCTATAAATTTTGGACAATCCTCTAAATTCAATACTAGATTATACCCAAGCTATAGAATTCTAGTTTATGGACCAAAAAACACCAAAACAACAAAACAAACCACCTCAAAGGAACACCCTATAAAAGGCTATAATCTGTATTAAATACTACCCCTTTGTAGAGTAAATTACTGTAGCACTCAATAAAATTCCAATAGTACCCTGTTGGTTTTATTATTCTTAAGATCTCTAGGAAGTCATCCTATGGGCTAGAGTAAAACTTTGGAGCTCTTGTGGTAAATAAGTAATGAAAGAGTAGATAAGAGGAGGCAGACCCAGTAAATCAGAGAGTAGTTGAAAGGTGTCTTGGGAAAAGCCACTTGCAAAGATACGGAGCCATTTTCAGAACTGCTGTGGTTAAACCAAATATTTAAAAAGTTACTTACTGTTTCTATTCTTTTACAAGTTCAGAAAGGAAAGGGAAACCCCTGCCCACTCTTGACTTGCACTCTTTTAATTGTAAAACAAACAAACACAAGGAGTCCTGTGGCACTTAAAGACTTAAAAATTTATTTTTTGCATGAGCTTTTGTCAGGAAAAAAACCCACTTTGTCAGATGATTTGAAGATGGGGGAGCTTGCAGAATGGTTTATTTCCTACCATTCTGTAAATTCCCCCATCTTCAAAGTATGATGAAGTGGGATTTTCTCCTATGGAAACTCATGCAAAAAATAAATTTGTTAGTTTTTAAGTGCCACAGGACTCCTTGTTTGTTTATTTTACTGAACTAGACTAACAGTCTACCCCTTTGGATCTTTTAATTGTGTTAAACTCACCTTTTCTCTATTTGATTTTAACAGGCAAAAACAAAATCCAGCTACCTGCCAGTCTGGCTATGATGTTGTGGTATGTGTAAAATGAAACTGTATTTCTAGTAGTGTTTCTTCTATAATGTGTCTAGTAACCAAGGTATAACCCAATTCTCCTTTGCTGTCCAGCTGTGGAAAAAAAACCACTCAGCTAGAAGCATGGGTGTCAAAGTAACTGCCTTCATGCTGTGCCTGGTCCTTATAGAGGACCATGGTGGGAAGTAGGGGTGGTGGGGTGAGGATCCTCCATTCTTGTTTGCACTGTCTATGTAAGGGCTAGTAAGAATTGTAGAAGTCCCTGAGCTCCAGTAGCTCTCAAGGACATCAGACGTAAGACTAGTAAATTGTTGATAGTCCCGGGGAAAGAGCTGGGGCGAGCTGGAGCATGGTTTTACCTTCCTTTTTTAGCAGTCTGTGGAGATGGAGATGGGGCTTTTGTGGGGGGGAGGGATAGGGTGGGATGGGAAGGTAGCCTGCACTCCATAAAGGTGATCTGGGTGATGTCTGGTCACACCAGGGTGGTAGGGGTAGCAACCTAACCCCCTCAAGCACGGTGGACTCTAATGCCCTTTATTCTGGGCTATCCCACTCATTGGTCGTAGTCAAGAATCACAGAATGAACTGGTTTCTTCTAGCACTGGACAAGGGACTTGCATAAAGTAAGGAAAACAGTCTTATTCCTAGAGCTATTGCCTTGTGCTCTCTCACTGGTTCATCATGTAACTTCTGCCGCACATCTTTCTGAGTTCTTGGCTCCCCTGACAGCATGCCAAAGATGGAAAGAATCAGTAGGCCAATTCCCACGATACTTAATTTGCATGCCCTAAGGCCCAGATAAGGTAAGGATTAGAATTTAAAGAGGGGTACATGTTCTCTCCAGTGCAGAGAGCTCAGAAACAGAACTCTCCTTAATGGTAAAAGAGAGGTGTGCCTCACTTGGTGCTCAAAGTTTCCCCTGAAAGACATGCTTTCATAATCATAATTGTATTTGATTTGTATTAGACCTTACATTAGTTCCTTTTGCCTAATAAAAACATCTACATAAAAGCAGCAGCAGAAGAAGAGAGTAACAGTTAAAACACTTCAGTATTCAGTGCTTCTTTTGTGCTATGCCACCACTAGTGCAAAAGTGGAAGGATCCTGGTCCATCCTGTTGCAGTTCCACTATATGATGTAGCATTAATCTAGATACATTGTGATCAACAGACTGTCAAAGTTAAATTTCCTCTCTATTAGTCTTTACTTTGTTACCTGTCTGCAAGGATAATGAGAAAACAAATCTAATGTTCAGCTCAAGCATATGGATTGCTGTAATTAGCCAGCTTACCAGCAATATCTTTTCCTATTTAGCCCTGATAAATACAATGTTTATATTTGCCATTTAATTATAGACATCCTTTTACAGTGCTCACCTCTAAAAAAATTACCTAGGCTATATTGCTAGTATAGGGACCTGTTGTGCGTTCTTGGTCACTTGAGCAGTCCCATAGAAGTCAGGTCCATACTTGGTTGTAGTCAGTAAATTTTTCCTCATTGCTTTTCCTGGGTGCAAAGCATTTCCAAAATGGTTTTTCTGGTAATACTTTTTTTATAGTGCTCCTCATGAAACAGGGTGTTTGGTGCTCCCCAGTGCAGCATTCCATAGTGAGCCAGTGGAGAAAAGAACAACTTTTGCTTAACTCAGGCTCCAGATAGGCAGCAGCTACCCAAAATTTTACACAGAAAGTATGTCGAGAGATGTCAGTCTTGCCCAGTGATACCTGCAGTACCATTTCTATTCCAAGGGTTCTTCAGAAAAGAGGCTTCCAGTTATGCTGCGTGGTTTGAACTCTTGTTGGTAATGTACAGTTTGGAAGCCATGTAAAATCTAACACTAATACCTGAAAGATGCTCATAATGGCTTCATGAGCACTTAAGGACAGTTCTACACTGCCTGCCCTATCCAGTGGCAGTCGAATGGAGCTACACAAGTTACTTAAAATAAGTGCCTCCAGGCACATCCACTGCACCGAGTTGAAGGGAGGGGACCTGCCTTTGATTCAGCACTACCCTGTTGCTGGGGTGGTGTTCCAGGATTGAGTTGCCTGATCAGGTGGGTGAATCTTCACAGACCCGAGCAGTAAATCAGGAAGTTCAAGACAAGCCTTAGGACTGAGAATCTCATGCTATTAAAGAAAGCAACCTGCTATTTTCCAGAAACATTGTAATTGTCTTTCCTGTGCTAAACAGCTATTTGAGAAGGTGTTGGATTCCTCATGGTAGTTTTCTGCACAAGGCTTGCTGCAGATTTGTAAGCATTAGGGATCACCTAGGAAAGATTAAGCTAAGACATTTAGCTGACAGCATCTTCTGTTCCCTCTGGTTTTTAATGGCTAGAGGACATTCTTAGTAGCACATGACATGGCTTCTGGCTTTTAATCCTTCACTTTAAAATACCATTATTAGAATGGCTGGTTAAGAGATACAACAAAAAATGAAATGCAAAAGTTATTTCCACTGAATGGTGGTAGGTATGGAATAAAGTAAAAAGTAACATTTAAAAGGGTTAGATGAGTCTGTTGAGTTTGTTTGTTGTATAGAATTAGAAATAGTTTTGAACTTTTTAAATTTTGCACTAACTAGAGAAAGTAGAAGAAATTTATTTATTGCATGAGCTTTCTTTGGAAAGAAATCCCACTTTAAGGTGTCTGACAAAATGGGATTTTCTCCCATGAAAGTTAATGCAATAAATAAATTTATTAGTCTTTAAAAGTGCCACAGGACTCCTTGTTTGTTTTGCTAAATGAGACTAACATGGCAACCCCTTTGGAACTAGAGAAAGTAGGCCAGGCTTTGAGAACTCTGGGCCTCAATCTGCTCTGTCTTGAAGCCTGGACCCAGTTATAAGCTGGATTTCAACTGTTCCTCTAGCACCAACCAGCTGGATTCTTGGATCCATTTCCTGAGATGATCTCCCTGTGCAAGGAATCCTCCTGTAACACAGAACTACATTATTGTCATGGGCATAATAAAGGTAAATGGGTGTGACTAGGATCATTATATTCCAGTAATCCTTGGCTACTCTAACAGCAATTTTGTACTCTTGGTAGCTGGCACAACCTGGCGATTTGCCCAGCACAGAGCACCATTTTGATTTGGTAGCATTCTTCATCTATTTTCCAGAGATGTAAATGATGAATATACAATGTGCAAGGCACCAGAGAACAAGAAGCAAGACCTTTATTTTTTAATCATGAGAGAGCCACAGACATTATATCAGGCCCCAGGGCATCAATCTAGTCTTCCTTTCTGCCCATTTAATTTTATGCCTGCATTTTTTGAGTAATATGAGTTAGGCTCACATGGCAGAGATTTTACACATCCCAAACCCATTGACATTCAGTCTGCATCTTCTGTGTGCATATCAGCATGCTCATAGTCAGGAATGGTACAGCTTTCTCCAGAGGTAGGGCCTTTGGGAAGCTTAGCACGTCGGTTAGCTACCACCGCTTTAACTAGCATGTTGTGTGCAGACCCGAGCTGAGAAGGTTTGTGACACTATAGTACAGTGGTTCTCAAACTGTTTAAATGGAGCCCTGCCCTCATGGCCTTTTCTCAAACAATCGTTCCCCTGACCCCCAAATGGCACCCTTCCTCCCTCCCCCACAAGAAAGAAAAACAAAACCAGCGGTGCTTCCAGGGCTGTAGGCCATTTTTTTCCAGAGGGGGATGAGGGATGTGACTGTTAGGGGGAGGCTTCCCATACGTAGGACCTAAAATCATGCCCCCCAACCTGCTCCCCCCTTTTCCAAGAAGAAACAGTGCAGGAAGCAAGGAGTGCACAGTGGTGGACTGTGGGTCTCAGGTGCCTAGGGCCAAACCCACACTTTGCGCCCCTCACCTCACACCTTATGCCCCTCCCCCATGCAGGGCCAAAGGGAGCCCAGCACCAACTGCTCAAAGGAGGGGGGTCTGTACCTGCAGGGTGTCTATGCCCCCATGCTCTTACTTGCTGCTCTAGCTCAGCAGCCTAATGCTGGCTAAGAGAGGGTGGCCTCATCCTCGAGCCTGGGGAGAGGGGCTGGGCTAGCACTTCATGATGCCGCCTGTGCCCTGCCCCTCTACGGACAGCAGCAATGTGAGGAACGTGCCTGGCAGTGGTAGGGGGCTGCTGTTGCTGCTGCAGGAGGTAGGTGGTGGTTGCTTCTACCTCCAGAGCAAGCAGAGCTGCATTGGCTCTGTCCCTTGCTCTGCACACCTCCCATCCCAATGATCAGGGCACGCCTGCACTTCCAGAACCTTGGCTCTAGTGAACAGGCTGCCAGCCAGCTGCCATTCTTTCTATTGCCCCCACTGTTGGAACTGTCCTCTTGTTATCATAAATCGGGCATGTTCAGGAAAGAGAGGCTAGGGTAGACCCAGGCCTACTATCAATACTTTACAAATGCAGACATTTAATCATGCTATTGCTCCGCTTATCAACAGAGAGTTCTGGGCCTGAATATGAATATGAATCAAAAACAATTTTTTCTAGTATCCACACTGATGTTTTCAGAAGGGCCAGTCATTTTTCCTCTGATGTTGATGCTCTTCTTTTTTTTTTTTTTTTTTTTTCTCCTGTTTGTTCTGCTTAAACAGGAGACCTTGGCTAAATCTCCTTACAGTGATCCATGATTTCCATTTGCATTGAATAATATTTCCTCTTTTGCAGCAGTGCCACTTCCATGGAGAAGGAAATCACTACAGCATCAGGCTGCTTCCTAGATGTCTCAAAGAAGACTGCCAAACATCTTGCATTTATTGTACATGACGTAGACACTCTCTTCTGTGTTTGTCACATGGTCACACAATGCTACGCTTTCACTCTTTTTTTATTCTGTCCTCAGGGCCACCTTGTTTACTTTCCTCTGAGTCACTCTGTATTTGTTCCTGAAATGATGCAATAGAAATGCGTTGCTAAAAGTCACTGAAGCCTGTTCTACTTTGTAGAGTGAGGTTGATGCAAGGCAGCTTATGGTGACCGAAGTATGGACGTGTTTACACTAAAATTTTGTTCCTGCTGACGTAACTGTCTATCTACACTGCTTAATAACTTCACTTCTCTGAGAGGCAGAATCAATGTTGATCTGGTTAGGTCAACACAGTGTCAGTCAGTGTAGACACTGTGCTGCTTACACTGACTGTTAACTGACATTTAGAAGCCATCCACCATGCTCTAATGATGCAGTTATGTCAAGTGCTTCTGGTGAGAAGGGACACCACCAAAACAAGGAGCAAATGTAGACATGCCCAAACAAAGTAATTACTTCAGCAATTGTATACCAATATAAGCTGAGTTGATTTAATTTTGTAGTGTAGAAATGCCCTCAGTCTCCATCTGAAGACAAAGATCTCATCTCATCCACTTTGTGGGGGACCCTGGTTATACTGTGGCCTCCTGATTAGCTTTAGATATTGCTTGCTTTGATGGGACTGTGTTGTAAATGTGATCCTGATTTGTGCTACAAGACTGTGAATTCAGAAAGGTGTAGCACAGTTCAGGAAACTAGTTATTAGTGATGATCTTTGCTTTACATGCAGAAGGTCCTGGGTTTAAACCCCAGGGGGTTGGACTAGATGATCTCATGAGGTCCCTTCCAACCCTATGATTCTATTCTATTCTATCTATACCAGGGGTCGGCAACCTGATGTCTGTGACTCATAGCAGTTACCTTGATGGCCGCTCCTCCCGGGCCATCACTAAAGTACATAGAATGTGTGAAGTGAACAGATGGCCCCTTCACCTTAACTAGATGGCCCCCTTGAACTCAACTAGATGGCTGTTACCACCCTGAGGGCCCATTGTTTTGCAGGGCTTGGTGTAGGTGGGCTCTGCCTAACTGCAAGGTCCTGCAGGGCATGATTCATACCCCATGGTTCCCCGCATTCCCTGTAATCAGGGAAAGGTGGGAAACAGTCTTCAAAAGCTGAGGTTCTGCGGTGCTCAGGCAGGACGGTCTTCAACATCTCGCCTGGCCTGATCATCCAGAAGCTGCTTCCTCTGCTCACGAGTTCCCCCTAGAGCGTATCAACGAGTTTCCCCCATGAGTACAACTGCCGGCCGATTACGAGTCTCCTTTCTCCTGCCTGTAATGCTGCTGCCTCTGCTGTTAATAGGACTGGTAAGAGTCTGCCCTGCAGCCTCTCTTTAAAGTATTTTATTTCTTTATTGCTGCTTTGAAGCTGCTTTCCCCAGCTTTACAGGCTTGTGTGTGTGTCTTCTGCCTTCTCTTTTCTGTTTCTTGGTTTGCCTCTTCAGTTTGTGTCAGGAGCTCCCGTGTTTGTAATTGCCCGTGGCTACTTTGTGTCGCTCAGTGTATCCCCTTATCCTGAATCATTTGTGTTTGTGTTGAAAGTATCCTTGTAAGTTGCAACATTGTATTAGGTTAATTGGTAGTCTTAGAAGTCTTAAGTAGCTATTAGGATTGTTTTTCCTTAGTCTGTAGCTTTTAGAATTGTTTTTGCTAAGTTGCCATTACCCTCCCCTCTGTAACCTCCCCAACTTAAATAAACTTTTTCTCTTTAACTTTACTTGTCCCCTCTTCATTTCCGGGATCCCAGGTGCACCTCAACTTTCCTTCTGTCCCTGTCCCCTTCTCTGCGGCTCCTGGCTCCCACGCTGCTCCCACGGCCGCTGCCAGTTCTCCCCGCCCCGCCACACTTGCAGCTCTGTGGCTCCAGGCTCCCGAGCCGCTCCCGCGGCCACCCGCCAGCCCTCCTGGTTCGTCTCCACTTTTCCCTGGTCCCCGGCAACTCCCGCCAGTAATACCCCGTTACTACCACCGCTTTTCCTCGGTCTCTCCACCGGCTCCCCGGCCTCTCTGCGGCTACCACCGCTTTCCGCCAGCCGCCACTTCCCCAAACCTCTTCTGCCTTCCTGCTGCCAGCGCTTCCCCCGAGCCCCTTCTGCCTTTCCCACCAGCCGCTGCTTTCCCGAACCCCTTCTGCCTTCCTGCCACCGCCGCTTCCCCCGAACCCCTTCTGCCCTCCCAGCCACTGTTCCCCAAGACCCTGCTGCCTTCCCTGCCATTTTGCCCCTTCCGCCTCCCTAGCAAACCCCTGAACCCCCTTTCAGCCCCTCCTGCTTCTCCCCGTTGCCCATACCCCCACGCTTAACCCCCCCTTCTCAGTCTCCCTCTCAAACCCCCAAGCTTCTGGTCAGCCCCCCCTTTTCCCGTTGCCCCATCCCATTCCCCCAAGTCCCTTCCCCCTTGCCTTTCCTCTCCTTTGAGCCCCCCCCACTAACCTTCTTTGCTTCTCCTGCTCCCCTGCCTGCTTCCACGTTTTTCTGACACATCCACATGCTAATTCTGTGCTGTAACCCCTTTTCTTATAGGGTATTAAAGTACCTTTTAGGTTATAGTGAGTAGGGCTGTAGTGTTAGTAGGTTAGTTGAAGAACCCCATTGTTCCCCAACCTGCCCCCACTCCTGAAAGTTAGGTACCCCCCCAACACTTTACAGAAACCACTGTGACAAACACGACATACACAGACCACTGCTCACCTTACCCTATACTCATTTTAATAAAGTGTACCCCGAATCCACCCCATACCCCACGGGTGCAGTGGTTGCCCCCCAAGAGCCTCAAATCGCCGAACCTGCTGGCAGGGTCACCTGAAAGCTAAGAAGAGCAATTTTTAAAAATTCCTTCAATAACCAAGTGTTTTGAGAGCTGTAATGGGTTAAGTTGCTGGGTGGGGAGAGCTGGGACACCCCTGCAGGGTCTCCCACTGGCAGGGGGAGGGCCAGAGCCACAAGCAGGCAGCCAAAGAGCTGCATGTGACTCTGGAGCCACAAGTTGTAGACCTCTGTTCTATAGGAATGGTTAATTACCATTTGGCAAACACTTCTACACCTCTTATACGGACTCATTTCAGATTAGTTTGCTACTTTTGGTAGTTCTAGCTTTTTAATCATGCCTTCAGATCAGTGAGAAAAGTGACAATTCTTGCAACAGGTTCATAGGATTCCTCTCTTACTGCCATTTGCAGATCTACCAGTTACACAATAATTCCACCTGTTTCCTGAAAAGTCTGAGGGACAGATATACAAAGACAGGAATGCTGTAGGCTGTAGTCTTTAAAGGCAGACATGTGGTATTGCCATGTTTATGATCAGGTAACTGTTGGCTATAGCAAAGGTTCCTGGGGAAGTGGCCCAGGCCATAGGAGCTGCTGCTAGTTAACAACAGGGCAGAGACTTAAGAATCTGCAGGCTGGTCTGTCTGGTGTGGGTTTGGAAGGGTGCCAATAAAGTGCTGGTAGCCTGAAGCTGAAAAAGACCTTGGGAGAAATCTAGAGCAGAAGCCTGTATAAGGACTGGCACAATGCCTTGGGAGGAAACAAGCAGTGTAAGGAATGGTGTAAAGCAGTGGTTCCCAACTTTTTTCAGGTTGGGGACCCCTTTTTAACAAAAAAAACTTTGCAACCCCCTCAGCTGATCATGTAATCTGGCCCACACCACTGGGACAGCTGGCAAGCAGCGCTGCCACCACCATTGCCTGCGCTGCTGGGGAGCCAAGCTGCAGCAGCTATGGCCCACTGCCCTTGCCCCTGCCAGGGGAGCTGTCACGGCCCCATTCCCCTGCCAGGATCTGGCCGGGGTGGGGAGAGGCAGTCCTGGCAGGGAGCATCAGGGCTGTAGCTGGATTCCATCCCCAGTAGGGAGGGGCTCCGCGGACCCCCTGCAACATATCCGTGCCCCTGGGGGTCCCCCTATCACAGTTTGGGAACCACTGGTGTAAAGCACTGTGAAGCAGAGCTCTGAATAATTAATGGCTACTGAATGGCTAGGGGCCCTGGGCTGGATTCTAAAATAAAGGGTAGGTTCAGCACCCATACTGCTCTGAAACTGGTTACAAGGCACTCTCCCTGCCCCAAGAACTGGAAGAGATTTCCACCAAAGTTGAAGTCTGTGGACAACAAAGCATTGTTTCCTTCTGGGGAAGGCTATGACTCAGCAAGAGTGGGGGTAGGAGCACACTAACTTTCAGTTTGAATTTCACTTGATTCGGATGGGAGGGAGGACGCTTTGATTTGCGTGAGGGCTAAGCCTCAAATCAGCTGTTTAGTGAGACAAAGTCTGTTAAACCATGAAAGGAAACTGTGGTTGGAGAGCAGCTCATGTGAAAAATAAATCTGTTAGTCTTAAAGTGCCATGCGACTCCTTGTTGTTTTTGCTGGACTAGACTAACATGGCTATCCCTTTGGAAATTGACAAGATGCAAGGCACTATGTAACTAACCCTGTCTTTTGCTTCTCACAGAAAGCAGTGAGACGCTTCTATACAAGCTTTCACCTTCAGTATTTGCTGTACTATTAAGTCTAATTCTTTCATCTTTTTCTGTTTTGTACATTACTCTGTTATTAAACTTGAGGTTTGAGGTGAGGAGGGAGAATTTAATATTAAATAGTTGTCTTATTGTTCCTAGGAACATGCCACATGGTGTAAAATAGTGTAAATGGAGTCATCTTTTGAAGCTGGAACAGTGTCTACTGTAAGGTACTTCATGAACTCACTTAGCTTTCCTACCTGTTTGTTATTTACAATACATGACTTACATAAGACTACTATAATGGAATTTCTCATTTTTTTTCATGATACAAAATCAAGGGAAACAGTAAACAATCAGGAGCAATGCAGCTGGATAGTGAAGGTCTGTAAAATAGTCATTTATATGATACCATTCATTTGGGACAGATTAATGGGCTTTGCCAGATTCTCTAGAGCCAGAAACATTTTACCAGACTGTCAGACTAGTTCCCAGATGGGGAATGTGGGCAGCTTCTTTTTATCTAATATAATGTATTTTGAGCCTTTCTGAACTGTCCATCAGCATGGTATCTGTGCACTGCAACAACAGTCTTCTCCAACTGGAGTTAAAAAATGTTTGGTACCTACGTATAACTTCATATGCTTTAAAGCAGTGGTTCCCAACCTGTGGCCTGGGGACCAAAAGTGGACTGCCAGGGCTTTCATAATGGCCCACAGCTCCCCTCCTGCTGGCTGCAGAAAGGAACTGCTAAGGACACACGGAGACTGAATTTCCACAGAACAAACCCAGTGCAGGCTCCCTGCTGACGCCAAGGTGACAGGAGAACAGCACTCCCCTCCCCCCGGCTGTAGCAGGGAGCATCACAAAATGCCGACCCTAGGTCTCTAGGTGCTGGGGTCCTTGCTGCAGCCAGTGGGAGGGGAGCACTGATCTTCTAGGGACCCAGTGGAGCATGCAGGGATATAGGACATGTACAGTTTGCCTGCTACAGCCACGGAGACAGGAGATCAATGAGGAGGCAGCCAGCTCAGTGAGGCTGGTGCCCTTTAGTGTTTTAAAAATGAAATCTGTGGCCCTTAAGCCCAAAAGGTTAGGAACCACTGTTTTAAAGTATAAACACCAAAATAAATGTGCAAACACGTTCTAAACAGCTATTACTGGCCCAAATGGTGGAGGCAAGTCTGCCACTTTGGAATAGTTATGTGGTTATCCCCCTGGCCGTTGCTAAATGGTGGCAATTGGGCTGACTGCCCTGGGCTCTGCAGTTTGGTGGGCCCTGTGCAGTGGCATTTGTTCAGGTTGGTGTACTGCCAAAAACCGTGTGTGGGCAGATTTTGTTACTTGGGTTGTTCTGATCACAGGTTTGGCATTGGGCACCTATGTGTCAGAAAAAGAAATGGGTAACAATTTCCAGGAAACATGATGTTTGGCGCTACACCCACTGGGAGGCAGCATGCAGTGTGAGGGTAGGTGAGAGTATGAGGCAGCAAGAAAGAAGGGATTGGGCTGGTAGGTGGCGCGAGGCCAGAATGAGAGTAAAGTGAAAGGCTGGGGTGGTGGTGCGAGACTGGGATTGGAGTCAGAGGAGTGGCATGGGGGAGCATTAGGCCAGGATCAGGGCCAGGGGGCACAATACCGGGTTTGGGGCTGGGGATGTGGTGCAGAGTGGAGGCTTGGCATGAGGCCAGGATTGGAGAGAGGTGTGTTTGTGTGTAAGAGACTTGGACTGGTATTGCAGGTGGCACAGAGTGGGAGGGGGTAGTTTGAGATCAGGGTCAGGGATGGGTGAGGGCCTTTCACAGGCCAATTTGCCCTGGACCCTGTCCACCGCTAGAGATGGCCCTGTTTATCGCATTGACTTCAATGGTCTTGGGATGAGTCCTTCAAAATGGAAAGTGCTCTCACTAACAAAGCAACTAACATTCAGTGGTGATAAAGATAACTCACTTGGCAGTGAATGAGACAAGAATTCTGGTAAATGGAAAAAGTCCTGTGTTGTCAGTTACGCTTGTGCAACCCCACTGATTAGTGCAAATTAAGACTCTAACTTGATGTTTTTAATTAAAATCACAAATTTAAGATTTCTGCTGGAAGCCAGAATACTACTGAACAGTGACATCACTGATGTTTACAACTCTCTGGGGCAGCAACCACGATTAGGGCTGATAGCTAGCTTTCATGGTGGCTTATCAGTCAGAAATACTCTGTAAGTTAGATTAAATGTGTGGACTCATGAATAGAACCCAGCTGCTATATTTCCATGAAGTGGGATTAGTGATGTGCTTTAAAAGATAGTTCAGTGTGTGTGCAATGTAGACCATGCTTTATTGTAACTCAAGAAAAAGAGATTAAAAGCAGCTAATGTCAAAATTCATCTCGATTCTACCCAAATCAACAGGTTTTGACAGGTACAAATAGGAGCAAAATTTGGCCCACTGTATATACAGCATATTACATATCAGAACACATAGTGGAATCATTATTTTGATTTCCTGTCTAGTTACAGTAAGTCTCTGGAACATCACTTAGATTTCTGCCAAGGGAAATCCGTATATCCTACACTTTCATTGTAAGAAACCAGTCATTCTAAACATGCCCAGGATCTAATATAGCTTTGAATTCTGCTCTGTTTCACAAACAAGGAGAAGAGAATTCAATAAAATAAAAGAGTAAATGTAGTGATCTTGTAGCATAAATGCACAGCTCTTCAATTCAACACATCTGCTGAACCCCAGGAGCACTTAAACGCGTCCCAATTGCATAGAAATGCATTTGAAATCAACCACAGAATAGATCCAGAGGCGGCGGCTTTTATTCAAAGTAACTTATAAAAAACAAACTGAAAAGGGAGGGGCTTGTAGCCGCTTTTGTTCTTCTATAATCAGGGCTGGATCAAGGCAGGGGCTTTAGGGGCCGCAGCCCCAGGCCCCAAGCTACAGGGGGGCTCAGGACCCCTGCTGCCCTGCAAAGGTCTGGCTGCACTCAGGCCAGCACAGCATCAGCCAGACCTGGATGGCACTGGGGAGGGCCTGGATGGTGTGGAGGTGAGGAAGAGGGGGATGGGACAGAGGCTGCAGTCCTCAGGCACTCCCATCCCACCCCCCAAGCTGGCTGATTTGCCCCACAGGGCGGGGTGGGCTATCATGTGGCTCAGGCTGGCCTAGCCATTTCCCTGGAGGTCCTGGCATGGCAGCACGATAACGCTCTTGACCTTGCAGCACCACTGCTGGAGGCCACACTGTATGCAAGCTAGCCCCACCTCTGCAGTGTCCCAGACCTGCTGGAGTAGACCAGTTAGCCCAGGGGCAGATCAGGAGCACTGCAGACCATAACCTCTGTCCTCAGGGCCCCTGCCCCTGCAAACCCCAGGCTGTCCAGGCCCTCCTAGCCTCAGGGCTGAGACCCGGCTCTGTGGCCAGCCTGTCTGCAGGTCCCACCACCTCTCCCAGTGCTGCCACATGTGGAGAGGGGCCACAAGATTGGAAGCCCTGGCCCAGGGGCCTTAATCCAGCCCTATTTATAATGTATGAAGAAGGCTAGAAGAGTGTTTTGTTTTGGGGCGGGCAATATATTTTAGCTGGCTGGTCTTTTAATTTAAGAAGCTGTGTCCTAGCTAGCCTGAAAGAGACTCCTTAGTCTCTGGAGAACGATAGAAATAAATGCCAAGAGGTGAAAGCTGAGTGAGGGAAAGAGACTGTGCAGGTGGTGAAAGACTTCATTGTTGACTTAATTACTTACATATGTGGAGGGAAGGGGTTGGGTAATGGGAGAACCAAAAGGACTTTGAAATTGAAACTGATGGGTGTGAGGTAGCAGGGGAGAAGTAAAGATGAGCTGAAAGGTGTTGGAACTCCCAGGAAGAATTAAGTGGTCCTGCTTCTCCTGCGTGTTAGGACTGCTTTTCACCACTTGGCATAGCTGAACACCAGAAGGTCTCCCCTGCATAGGGGAAACTTTATGTGGTATGGACCTGTCAATGTAAGTTAATGAAACTCTCAAGATCTCATGCTGGGGACTGGCCAAATGGCAATATAATCCAGAACTGGGGGAATGTAAAGGTGTCCTTTGCTCCTCTTCTCCATCAGCACCAAACACTCTTTGGCTCCAAACAGAATCCTGTGGCACTTAGAGACTAACAAATTTATTTACTGCATGAGATTTCATGGGAGAAAATCTTTGGGTACAGTTGAGCATATACCCTGGTGTAGTTAAGAGTATATTAGCATAATAGCTGCGTTAACAGGTAGGCAAACACTCAGTGTCATTCCCTGCAAAATGTCTGCTTTTGCCACTGACAAGGACTTGTAAGAGTGAATTGCACTTTTAATCTTTCACAGCAATCACATGTGTTAGTCTTCCCACAGTCTCTTCCTTGACTTGGGAACGTCTGATGTTGGGGACAATGTTAAAATAACGGGGCATAATGACAAATTGGATGTGACAAGTTTGACATACTGTTTGAAACTGCTGTAGGTAAATATTGTATTTACACTTGTTTTGATAAGAATGACAGCCAGATCTAGACTGATCTTCTGGTAAAGTGAGTTGCAAATTACTGATTTTTGTTTTAACACCTCTACCAATAGCCCTATGTAAGCTCATATCTGAAAGAATGCCTAGAGCAAATGTGAAACAAACTAGGAGTGCAGTGGCACTTGAAGATTAACAGATTTATCACATGTGCTTTTGTGGGAGAAAGTATTTCTCCCATGAAAGCTTATACAATAAATAAATTTGTTAGCCTTTAAGTGCTACAGCACTCCTTGTTTGTTCTGCTGAACTAAACTAACACGGCTATCCCTTTAGAACTAGAGAAAAAGGTATGTTAGTGAATCTCCATGATCCATAGGATTAAAGTCAACAGCCAGATCTTACAAGACAAGGAGAAAAGCTTCCTATACAAAATTGAGAAAAGTGCTGAATAGAATCTCCAGTTTCCATTTGTGTTCCAACTCTAAAATACACAGCAACAAAGCAGCAGGTGGAGCTTCCGTTTCTGGGGAGAGGAAGCAAAATTGTTCTGTCTAAACTTATTGCCATAGTCCCTAGGGCTATGGGTAATGGACAGTTCAATTCAAAACTACTTTATTGGCATAAGTGTTTCATAAGCATTTTCAAAAGGGAACGCAACCACTGTGGTTTTATCATGAAATGCAACACATCAGAATATGTTCTGGTGATGAAAAATCAGCACAGTTATTTTTCTGTGTTTAGTTTGGTTTTAGTTGTTCTGAAAAGATTAGAACTAGGCTTGGTTTAAATCTGGGTGTCCTAAAACCTACAATCTGAGTTTCAGTAAGTGGTTCTGTTTTTGCTATACAACAGTGTGACAACTTATGTGGACATGACATCATGGCAAGCTCACTAATATGTTCATTTGAAAACAGTTAAATATGAAAAGAAACAAGAAGGGACTTCATAGTGTCTACGAAAAAGGCCTAGTAAACAGCCTTAGTTCCAGAGCACACAGACATAAAGCCTAAAGAGTTCTTTCTAAAACTAAGAAGGCAAAATCCTTGTAAGCAATTTGTTAATTTGAAAATAATTGGTTTAGTGGAAGAGTATTCTGCTGGTCATTATCACTATCAGTGGGCACCCTTAGAACAAAAAACAAAAACAACCCCCCCCCAAAAGGGGGGGGGGATGAATCCTGTTTCCTATAAATCCAGTGCCAACATGACATTAAACCAGTGCACAAGAAATAGCATGTTAACTATAAATAACACTGTTCTGTATTTCTCCAAAGATTTTAATGTTAGATGTGTGCTGGAAAATTTAAGCTGATAAAGAGTAAAGGCCACACTATTTTAAGCTCCCTTATCCATTTAGCTGGCTATTTTATAGATAGGTCAGAGCAGCTGGGCTGGTATACAAAACATTCATGAGCTGTATAATAAAATATGGAAACAGCAAGCTTGGAAAATACTGTCAAACCAACATCTGATGAATCTGTAGCAAGGAAGCCCCGCTGGGACCACAGGAAGTAGAAATATCTGCCCCGCCTTCAAGACACTTGTGTGTGTGCTGTTTATAGAGGTGCCTATCCATGTTCTAAAAAAGTGTAAGCTGAGACAGATGGTACGGAACAATGAAGTGCTTAGCTTTGGGGACAAAAAGGGAAACTTGTGGTTGGGTGCTCTTCTGCATGACCCCAACTTCCCTGTGAGCACAATGACAGAACCTAAGGCCTAAGCTTCCCCACTCTCTTAATGTTTTAATGGCAATGCTAGATGGCTGAGTCCACCAAAACTCAGACAGGCTCACTGAGTTTTGCACTTTAAGTTTGTGAAGGAGCATCTTGTATTGGTTAGAATAGTTGCCAGGAGATCTGAGTTTTATCCTGAACACTCTCCCTGATGTGCTGTTTCACTTTGAACGAGTCCCTTTGTGCCTCAATTTCAAGATCCTAAAAAGTCACTAAATAGAGCTATGGAAAACCAACAATTTTTAATGAAATGTATCGAGACAACATTTCCAAATTCAGTATTGCATTTCATTGAAAAATGGTGAGTTTTGGACATGGCTACCCTTAAAACGTCATCTTAAAAAAAAAATGAGAATTGAGCTTTATCAAAGTAAAACATGGAATTTTTGAAAACTGAGGTTTCTGCCCCCAAAATATGACTATTCTTGAGTTAAAAATAGACATAATCTTATCTAGAAATGCAATAATTGCCACCCCCAAAACACCACAAAATTAGGTCAGTTTGTAAAATCAAAACGAAATACAAAAACCTGAACTATATTCACAACAAACCTGGCAGAGAACTTTAACTAAAATACTAGCCCACTTCATAGGGATGTTGGGAAGTTTTGGGGTCCTTGCCTGGAAGGGTTGGTTTTAGTGCAAAGTACTGTGGCAATCAAGAATGAACAGACTCCATCATTGCTGAACCAGTGAATTCTACAAAAATGATCCAGTTAGTTAATATAGTGACAGGTAAGAGGGTATTACTGTGCAACCAGGGCTGGATGGAGCTGCCTGCCATTTGTAGGCCCCTGATTTCACCCCATCTCCCACTGTGGTATGGGGTTGGGGACTCTGAGGCTCCAATTAGTGCTGTGAAGGGGGCAGTATGGGCCTCTGGTTCACACCATTGGGGCGCTGTGGGCCATGCTGTTGGATTGGCCTGTGGAGGGCTGCAGGCCATGCAACTAGGGAGGGTCACGGGCTGTGCCATTGGGGGTAGCAAGCCAGGGCTGGGGAAGCGGGAGGGGGGGTGGAGGCACAGGACTGCACAAGCTGGCACTGCTCCCGGAGGCTTGGAAGGGACAGGCCAGAGGCCTTGACACTCCTGCCCCTTTCCAGGCTGGTTGGTGAGCAGACCAGTCAGCCCCAGGGGCAGGGCAGGCAGGCTGAAGGTGAGCAGCAGCACCTGCCACTGAGGCCAACCTGGCTGGACTTTTGGGAGGCCATGGGGCCTCTCTTTAGGCTGGGGCCAGGGGTCAGAGCACCTAAAGCTCCTGCCTTAATCCGACCTTGCGTGGAACATAATTCTTCCTTGTGTCTTGAAAGTGACAAAGCTAAGCTGAGGCCTGACTGCCACATGTACAGAAGAAAGTAAAATGTGTTGCTGGGGAAGGAGAATGGACCGAACCCTTTTTGCAATCCTTTAACTTGCTTTATTCAAAGCCCTTATGCTGGAGACATTGAGCTAGATTCTTGTGACACATCAGAGGCAGATAGCCTATGAAGAGGTAGAGCAGTGCGTGGGAGAATTCTTGCTGTCTGGAGATGGCATGCGTGACTTTGCATGCTCCCTCCTTGCACAGAGATGAGAGAGGAAGGAGAATGGCTGGAAGGCACTAAACTCCTGTAACTGGGCTGGTGAGTGAGCAGAGCAGTCATAGACGTGTGCATGAAGTTGCTGTAAACATGAGCTGCTCTAGACACTTTTAACTCACTCGGGGGTCCACACTGGCCTCTGCAGCAAGTTTGGAATTTGGGAGGCGCAGCGTGGAATTTGACCCTTTTCCTCCAGTGAGAACAGCTGCACACCCCGCCTTTGGAAGCTTGCCAAATCCGCTGCTTCAGTCAGCCACAGACTATAGTGGGGTGCTATCTGAGAACTGCCATGTGTATGTAAATGTAGATGTGTTGGATTGCTTCCTTCTCTTCCAGGCTACACATGTAGCTTATATTATACTAGATTGCTACAACCAGGTTTGATGTGCTGCTGGGAGAGTGCAAAGAGCCTTCCTTTTTCTCTTTCGGCTTCTCTCTCTTCCCCCCTACCCCACTCCTAGGCAGAAGAGGACCAAAACTGCACTTATGCTTCTTGAATGCAGGTGCTGTTTCTATTATAGTATCCCTGAAGGCTTAGAGAGAAGCATCCCATGGCTCTCTGTCTCACCCTGCTAAGGTGGCTGGCTGCACTGAGAGAGCACACTGTGTAGTCCTAGGGATACACCCATTCTAGAGGCACAATGTCCAGGGCCCTGCAGCTCAGAAGAGCAGTAGCTAACAGATAAAAACTGGCTTTGTGTGTCCTTCAGTTCTCATTTTGGACCTTTATGAACGTGCTACAGAGCATTCCCTCTGACCCAGCTGCTCCCAGCCCCTGTCAATCGAAGCCATGGCATAAGGATCTGTGTCCTAAGTGACACAGCACAGGCTCAGCCCCCAAACCACCTTCTTCTGGAGCTTCAGACATCCCAAGGGGAAAATGTGGATTTTGCTGCTAAGGAGTAAGAATGTTTTTTAAAATATGTGGAATTTCTTCAACCTGAGCATTAGAGTGAGTGAAGAAACACCCAGGGATGTTAATTAAACTTTTCCCCAGGCCTGTAAACTTACCTCTAATTTAAGCCTTCTGTGTCTTTTCCCTGCCATGGAGTTCATGTAAGTGGGGCTGATTGAAGAGACAAGTTGCCATTATTTGGCAATCTCCTTTCATCTAACTTTGAGAGGTAGTTACTGGCAAACCTCCTGTGCAGGGTACAACTATAATAATGTACCATTATTGTACAATCTCATTAGCATGAGTGCTCTAGTCTGAACTTGGAACTTAGCCAGGAATTTTATGGTGCCTTCAGCATTAAGAGCTAGGGATGTAGTCATGGCAGCACAGGTAAGCAAAGAAGGGCAGAATTAATAGTCTAACATCAGAAGATCAAAATTAAATCAAAGATTAAACAAAATAGTAAAAGGCTTATTGTCTGCATATTTACCCTGAAACATTCACCTGTGAAGTCAAGCTGATAGTCACTGTTACTTTTCA
Organism: Podocnemis expansa; assembly: GCA_007922195.1. Lineage (NCBI taxonomy): Eukaryota > Metazoa > Chordata > Testudines > Podocnemididae > Podocnemis > Podocnemis expansa. Next base: position 24,879,630 of record ML681964.1, on the reverse strand, counting down.
CTCCATGGCAGCTGGTAAGGTTAACCTCATTAAGGGCACTAAGGCCTGGGAGAGCTGCCTCCTGGTCTGTCTGAGCCTCATCAATCAGTAATCTCATTTCTCACTTGTTCCCTGTCCATTCTACAAATGATGGACACCTTGGGTCTTTCTCTTCTAACCTGCTTTTTAGTGCTGTTGTTAGAGAGGACTAAGGATAAGTGACTAAGTGTGAGTTTAGATTAGGTACATGTATCAGAAAGATTGAGTGCTTTTTGGATAGTAAGAAAATTAACTGTTTTTAGGAAACTCAACTGTCTGAAGCTATTTTGTCCCCTGATGGGAGCTCTGGGTATCTGCCCTGAACCCTGCTCAGTCAGAGCCTCTTCTTAGCTTGGAAACCCTGCTATCAGAAAATAAGGTCAGACTACACTTCCTGCTTTTCATTCACATCTTTCTTTCTTCCTGTGGCTGAGGGTCCCCTACCTAAGTTGGGAGGGAGCCTAAATTTGAACTGAACCAGTTCAATCAAGGTGAAAGATTTTATCCTGTGTCTGCATATGGGGAAGAGACATGGTAATGAAAGAACATTATGTTCTTTTTCCTGAACTTTACCCTTTGCTGTAGCACAGGCCAGAGTTATGACTTTTCAGAAAGCAATGCACAGTTAGACCTCACGACTATTGTATGTACAAGTCTGAGGCCTCTGGTAATAGCGGTTCCAAGTCTGTTTCAAAGAGAGTACCCTTGTTTGTGTGTAAACAGTTAATCCATACCAAAACATTGTAAAAAGCTTGTTTGGAATACATGTGGGCTATCATTAAACACAAAGCTATTAGATAGTAAATCTGCTAGTTCTTCAGCAAACACCCCCTCTTCAGTTGTTTTGTTTACATATATTTAAATGCAAGGTTTCAAAAAAAATTTACATTTTTTGTAGCTTAGGATGTACATTTCTTCTAATTTTTTTTTTTTTAGAGATGACTTGGTGTCTCAACTGTGGCCACGATATGTAGTGGTCTGGTGCCTGGACTCTTCCTCCTTTTCTAAGCATCTCACAGCCTTGAGGGCAAACAAATATGTGGTCCTTCCCTACAGCTATCATCCTTTGCATTAATAATGGACTGTTGTCATTAGTTGCTGATGAAACAGAAATCTGTGACTTGTCTCCAAAACAGTAAAGGTAGTGGGACAGTCATTACAACAGACACATCTCTTGTTCCTGCATCAATCAGTCACTGGGCCTATGGGGCTCACTATATGCTCCCATATACATAATCTGCTCCATGTATAATCTGGTTAATATATACTCCCATGTGCTATATAATCTGCCATCACTGAGCATGAATTGACTCTGTTCTCAGATGGTGAATGTGTGTGAGGCCTGCAATATTGCTTCAAAAACAGTTACTGTGCTATAGGGGCACAATGAGGGCATAAGGGATCCAGGCGTCCTCTTGGCTGCTGTCTGGAACAGGAAATATTGCTGGACTGCACCTCTGTCAGTTTTCCCAGTAGTGCTGAGGGAGGGAGGCTAAGTAAGAAGCACCTACTACACAATGTCTCTTACATTGGGTGTGTAAAAGAGGGGAACTTTAGAGGAGAGGAATGGTGGAATGAAAATAGCCTAGGCATTTTTTATAACCCTAAGGTAACAAGCTAGGCAGCCTAACACACCAAGTAGCTGATAGAGTGCCTGGATTCCTTTCTCCAATCTTCTTTGTGTTCTCACATCCCCCACTGTGTCTAATCCATCAGTCAGCTACAGGAATCCCCATATATAAATATACACTTTATTCAGCTGGAATCTTTGACTGTACTGCTTCTCCATATGCAAAAGCATATGTGTTCTTGGCATTGCATAAAAAGCATGGCAGAATTTTTTTTCCTCTGATGCAACATGTTATTAACGCTCTTTATTACTAACTGCTCTCAGAGTAGCATAAAAGAACATAGCTCTTTACTGATCAAACAGAGTGAGTACCTGACTAGGAGAGCTTTCAGTCCAAGCTCAGATGCGAACTATGGAAGGAGAGAACAATACATTTATATTCTGTATAAAAATGGACATAACAGGCTTCTTGGTGGTGTGTCTAGCAAAATTGTTTCAGCTCAGAGCATGGAGAGGGAAAGTTGGTTATATCAGTGACTGGCTAAAGCCAATGAATTACAGCTATATACGTAAGATGAAAGAAAATTTATGTTGAATAGTGAGAAGCTTTGTCTAGCCCTGAAGTTCATTAAACCATGATAGTTTTCCAGGGAATGCAGTTGAATGTGATCTAGCTTCACTTGTCATCTGGGGTAGTCCTGAATTTATACCTGCATGCACTAAATAATCTAATACCTCAGTTGTTTTGTTCTTAATTCTAGTTGAAGGTCATTTTGATTTAACTCCTACATGTTTGCACATTTAGTTCTTGTTTAGTGGGTAGAACTTGAGTCTGTTATGCCTGCCCATATAGGTCCCACATATAGATTCCTCTGCAAGAAACTTAAAAAAAAAAAAAAAAAAGGGGGGGGGGGGGGATGTTCACAGACTCTGTTGTTATCCATGACAGGCTTCTATAAGGGATATAGCATCTTTATCCCAAATATAAGGTAACAAGCCAACACTTCAGTTTTGTTTTTATTGCTTTTTTAGTTGTATGAAATATTGATTTTTTTTTTAAATGGGCTATTATGAACAACACAGCTGTCCTTAAGAGGGGGCAGGAGGGGCAACCGCTCTAGGCCCCACGCTTTGGGGGGCCTCGGGCTTTTGGGGGATCCCACGCAGCCAGCTGGAGTAAGGAAGCAGGGAGCTTTTTCAAGCTGTGGGATTAGGGAGCAGCTCAGGCTGGTCAGGGAAGGGGGAAGGGAATTCAGGCAGGCAGGGTTTGGTTACAGGAACTCTTAAGTAGCCACCTTCCCACGACTGCTCCCTGAGGGCAGGAGAAAGGGACAAGTGCTGAGGTAAAACTTATGGAGCCAGCCTCAGTCAAGCAAACTGGGACAAAGTTAGGAGAATGTCACATCCCCAACCTTTACAAAACAGGACCTTCTCTTTGAATTTACATCAGCATCTCCAGAAAGTGTTCAAGATATTAAACAACTTTTTTCCTTCTACATTTAACAAGACTTTTCAGTCTTCAGGGATGTCTTTTTGAGCAAACGTCTCTGTGCAGATAATAAATACCTGGGAGAGAAGACCCCAGGCTAGCGTTCGTATGGAAATACTGAGCTTTTAGGGTTAATGGCCATCAATCAACCCATTAAAGAAGTTTTTTATCCTTTCTGCACTGTAAGTATGCCCCATTGTCACTGATTGCAGTCAGACCACCAGTCCCAAAGCATGGCAAACAGGAAAGCAACTGTGGCCAAGTGGGTCTAGTTTAGCAAAACAAACAAGGAATCCTGTGGCACTTTTAAAAGACTTACAAATTTATTTATTTGTTAGCTTTTAAAAGTGCCACAAGACTCCTTGTTTGTTTTACATCAGGGTATCTGAGAGGAGGCCAAAGGCCCCTTGTTTCTTCCTCTCATCCTCAAACAGTACCTGAATTTCATTACTTAGATCACCTGCAAAGCAATGAGGAATGTATGAATATATATATTAAAATAAGATGGAAAAGGAGAGAGTCAGGCAGCATAAAGGAAATAACATGCATTAGACAATTGGAATCCAGTGCTTTAAGGTGAGAGAGGACCTGGATTTATTTCTTGATATCATCCAAAAATAGCATCTCTCTCTCTCTCTCTCTGAATTTTCAGTTTAACAAAAACTTGATCTAAGAAAAATTATTAAACTTGTAAAATTGTGCGCCCATCTTGAACAGAAAACCAGAACCACAAAGAAGAGTACCTCCAGATGCTCCTCTCCACTTGGCTGTGAGGTTGATGAAACATCACCATGACACATTCAGTATTGCCTACCCTAAACATCAAAAATAGTCACAAGTCTGGCTTAAATATATCATTAAAACTCACTTTAAAATAAAGAGATGTTTAAAGAAATAATAAATGAGGGGGAGCTATTTTCTCCGACTTCTGGGTTTTGAGCCTTTAGGATAAAGTCAGGTCATGTTTTTCTGCTTCTCTCTGCAACTTTTTAGCCTGAGGGCTAGACATTTATGATTTTATTAAAGAAAAATTATGACACTGCTAGTGTTCCCTCTAAGCTGATGATGCAGCTGAACAAGTTATGGATGTACTTGGAGAGCCAGTGGGCAGCAGGGAAGAAGCCCGTTGGGGCCTGGAGAACCAGCAGGGAACTTGCTCAGCTGCATCATCAGCTTAGAGCAGTGGTTCCCAACCTTTTTCAGGTTGGGGACCCCTTTGTAAGAAAAAAAAACTTTGCGGACACCTCCCAGCTGCTTATGTAATCTGGCCTGCATGGGCAGACTCTGGCCTGCACCAGTGGGAGAGCTGGTGAGCAGCGCTGCCACCACCATTGCTCATGCCACCGGGGAGCTGAGCCGCAGCAGCTGTGGTCCCCTGCCCTTGCCCCTGCTGGGGAGCTGCTGTGGCTCCATCCCCCTGCCAGGATACAGCCACATATGGGGAAAGGCAGCCCTGGCAGGGAGCATCAGGGCTGTAGCTGGATTCTGGCCCCGGGTAGGGAGAGGCTCCGCAGACCCCCTGCAAAGTGTCTGTGGACCTCTGGGGGTCCCCAGACCACAGTTTGGGAACCACTGGCTTAGGGGGAGCATTGCCTGCAAAGTTTAAAATGGGGGGGCAGCCCGCACAAACTGATTCGCCCTGGGCCCTGCTGCCCCCTAGGGACGGCCCTGATGAACAATAAAACGCTCAGCTATCAAGGGCTCATGTATATTTGTTCAGATGTTCTTTGTTGCTCTCCTCTACAGCTCAACATAGATCATAGCATTAAGGTCTAAAATACAAAATAAAGGGAGAGAATTATCAAATCTCCACATCCAGGAAATGAGGTCTGATCTACATTAAAGAATTAGATGAATTTAGCTGCATCATTTGGCTGTGAAAAAATTCACACACTGTGTCGTGTAATTATGCATTGGTTTATATGCAATTGGGTTGATGGAAGAATTCCTCTGTCAACTGAACTGCCACTTCCTAAAGGCTGATTAACATGTAGACAGAAAAAGCTCTTTGTCGATATAGCATGTGTCTGCTACGTTGGCCGGCCGCAACACGATATCTGTGCAGCTGTACCTTTAGAAAGTGCTTGTCTACCATGTGTGCAGAAAGGTGAATGAAACTGCAACTGTACAGCTACTACATATACTTTTTCTTAAGCTAGTGACCTTTTTATTGTGTATTAATTGTTGCTGTTCACAACCTTTTCTGGTGTGTTGAAGCCAAACATTATTATAACGGGAAGAAGCATTCAGCATTATTTCAACAGGCGATTTTTGCCAGCCTGGCTGCTGGTGAGCCTGGCTTTGATTTTACTCCTAAATAAGTGAGACCTTAGGGTCAATGTAATTGATTGTACACTATGTAAATGAGATGAGACCCAATGATTAACCCATGTTATCTGCACAGATTTGAGATGAGATGTCAGGGGGAGAATGATAATATCCACCTGAGAACAGCTATCTATCAAGCAAGTCTTCAGCTTTCCTTTCTTTTAGGGGACTCACAGAGATTCATTAGAATGACACCACTACTAAACCAGGCAGGAATTCTTCAGAAATATATTTAAGAATGGTCTTGTCCTGTCTTTCAGGCCATCGTTCACACAGAGTGATGACTTTTCCTCTTCCCCTTTTCCCCCCCTACAATCTGTCATTCTGAGAGATTAGGCTGGTGCTGTAAAGAGACATGGCTGCTAATTGCAGGCAAACCTATAGGGATCAGCATGCAATTATAATAGGAGCAGTGGGATTCTGTAGGACTTGCCCTAGTTTCTTTATACCTGTGACTTTCCATGCTGTGTTTGTTTTTTGTTTGGGGCAACCAAGCTGCTCATTTGGAAAGGCCTCACAACAGAAGGGTAGAGGGTAATCTTAGTGCATTTTAAAGCTATGATGATTAACAGAAGGACTTCTCAGACATCTTTTTTTCTTACTGGCTGAGGATTCATTAGTAGATGTACCCCTGAATCATTTTTGAAGCACCCATCTTAAGTACCAAAGGGGTAACTGGGTTAGTCTAGTTCAACAAAACAAACAATGGGTCCTGTGGCACTTAAAGACTTACAAATTTATTTATTGCATGAGCTTTCATGGGAGAAAATCCCACTTCTTCAAGGCCTCTGATAAAGTGGGATTTTCTCCCACAAAAGCTCATTCAATAAATGTATTGATTTGTTAGTCTTTAAGTGCCACAGGACTCCTTATTTGTTTTTTCATCTTTAAGTAGTTTGTCTAGGCCATTATGTGAACCATAATTTGAACACTACAGGGCAGAAACAACCAGCAACAAACAGAACTGGGTTAATTTTTCACTCTATCTGAAAGGAAAAACTGATAACCAAAGGGAGACGATGGCTATAAATGACTCAACCTGAAAAGAATGGCCTTGCTGTGTATTATGCTGTAGGCAGGGTGTCAAACATATTTCTCACAAACTTCTTCCTTCCAGCCTGTCACTGCACTTCACTGGACCACACTGTCTCTCAGAGAAAGGGAGAGAGGTGTCTTGTGGTATCTCAGAACTTGATTGCACACACCCAGCGCTCTGTAATGCTAAAAAAGTGTTGGCTGCAGTGTTTCAATTTATGATTTGTACAGCCCATTTGAAGTACAGTTAAGTCCAATCTGGCCTGCATAGCAAGTGGATTTGACACCCCTGTGCCATGCAGTGACATCACTAGCTGTTGCTAGAAAGGAAGCTTCATGGATCATGCCCCTGAATGAAGAGCTCAATTTATGTAGGATCTGATTTTTACCTCTGTTACACAAACTCCATTCCTATGGAATTCCATTAAAATGAGCATCCTTACATTCTTGGAATCATATTCAGATTTGGATTTGAATTTTGTAGTTAGATCCTGTTCTTGGTCTGTTCATGACTAGGGTTATATATATAGAAATTCCATTAAGCTCCAGAGGGAGAGAACTGTATATACTGTAAACCTCTTTGGAAAGTCTTTTCAGAATAAAATGAGATGTAGTAAGATTTTGGTACCTATCATGCACTCACAAATAGATAGTAAAAGCCCTTGCACCTGGATCTGGAGACCAAATACGGACTCCCTGGTCTGGATTTTGGTGGAAACAAAGCTTGTCTGTAAATACAGACTCTTTTCCAAGGCATTTGATTTTGTGGGGACCATATTCAAAGACCAGAATTCATAGTGCTGAATGCAAACAAACTTCAAAGTTTTGATGTTGAATTCAAGTCTCTGTGACTGGATTTCCAAATCTAGTCTGAAAAGATTCACACTAAAGTATTAATAGATTATTCTTTGTCCCTTGCTAACCTTTCCATTGTTAGACAATCAAAATGTCATAACCCTTGCCATTAAATCTACCACCTGGCAACATGATGTGGTTTAAGACCAAAACTTTGTAAAGTTCCAAAGGGACAGCCGTGTTAATCTAGCCCAGCAAAAGATGCAAGGAGCCCTGTGGCACTTACAGGCTAACAAATTTATTTATCACATGAGCTTTCATGGGAGAAAATCCCACTTTGTTAGACGCTTTAAGAATCTTAAATATCATAATTTAAGTGATTCAAGACAGAAGACATAATTCAGCTAGATTTTGAATTTACCTGTTTAATGGCATCATTTTGTGAACTGAAGACCTGACTGGAAATTTTCGTTTAGTCCCATTTCTGTCACTTATTTTTGGTATAGCTATAGACAGGTCACTAGACTGATGTCTGTTTATCGATCTGTAAAATGGAGGCAGAGGGGAAATAATACTTTTCCACCTTTTTATAGAGTTGCTGTGCAGATTAAGTAACTCACTTCATGAGAAGCTTTGAAGATATAAAGGGTATACATTTCTAAATATGATTTACCCTGAGTTCTATAGGGTTTCTTTACAGCCTTATTTGAACAATCACTGTAGTCTGATGCAATACTGTCCATACCCATTGATGTGAGGATTGAGCCCCCTTAATTTTAGCTAGCCCTTATACACTGAGGGTCATAGATATTCTGGTACATTAAACCAAACACCCAAACCCAAACTTTCCATCTGGTGAAGTTTTGGGTGGTGCTTTTGCTCTGGACAACATAGCCTCAGGTCTTCTCAAATTAGTATTCGCTCCCTGAATAATTCAATCTGCCCCCCATGAGTGATGTGGTCAACAACTCATTTTATATTGCAGTAGCATCAAAAGAATCCAGTCAGGACCAGAACTCTTAAGGTCCTAGGTGCTGTACAAATGCACGGAAAAAATGGTCCCTATCCTGAAGAATATACGTGGTAATAAAATCTCTAGCACCACATTTTGCATATGCATGTACTTTACACACACGTGCACTCAGGCATGTGCAGTGGGACCTGTGGCACACTAATTTTCAATAACTTATACCACCAAATTCTAGTTGCATGTATGAGTGCAAGAAGCAAGCACTGTCTGTAGTTAAGAAGTAAGGAAACCAATCTAAGTGTTTCTGTATATGCATTTCCACTTCTAAGTTTTTATGATTAGTATTTAATTTCACATCTGAACCTGACTCAACTGATTTCATGGAGAAGGGGAGCAATCAAAATCTTACACTTCAAGAGAAAGAAATTCTTTGAACTGAAGGAGAGTTGAATGGAGGGGGTGAATTCTAAGCCCTTTGGTCTTTTATTCAACAGAGTAGACAACACATTAACTAGAGCAGGTTTTGTAAAAAAAAGAAAATATTCACATTCACACTTTTGAGCAAGCTTTGTTCTAAAGCAATCCCACTTTGACATAAAATAACTTCTATTTTTCCCCTCGATGTACATAAATATTTCAAGTTTCCAGCATGAAATGTTAATGCGAAGAGAGGACAGGAAGAAAGAGATCATCACAGTTTTATTTTTCTATAAATGAGAAAAGAAAAAGGAGAATTGTAAATAATTAAATCTATTCAATTAAAACAATTACAACTGAGGCACAATGGCTCAGAAATATAACATGCCTTTTTTCTCCATTGAAAAATGCCATTTGAGTTTGGTATTCATATTGGCTCTATACAAGAGCACTAAGCTGAGCTAGGTGCTGTTGAGGTTTCATTCAGTTTTAATGACGTTATTTGTCCAAAAATATGGCTCAGATCCTTTCAGTAGCCAGTCCATTACTGGAGTGGACAAAATCCTTGACATATTTCTTCATCAGCTCTAACCAACAGCTTCTTTGTTGCAGACTGCCAAGTACCAAAGGAGCAGCTGTGTTAGTCTGGTTCAGCAAAACAAGCAAGGAGTCCTGTGGCAGTTAAAGACTAAGGGTATGTCTACACACATGCTTAAATTCAACCTAATAAACATTAGGTCAAATTTAAAAATAGAGCTGTTTACACAGCACACGAGTGTTTCAACCTAAGGCTTCCCTTAAGTCGAATCCAAAAGAGGTCCCTTCAAAGTTACAAAACCTCTTGTAACTTCGAAGGGATTGTCAATTTGAACACTGAAGTTTGAATTGATGCTGTGTAGACATATGAGTTTGAACTAAAGTTAGTTCAAATTCATATGTTTGACCTTCCTCTCAGGGTGCATAGCACCCTGAAAGGAAGACCAGCTCCAGCCCCCCATGGGGCTATCAAACCCCACTGCTGGCAAAGAGCAGAGGCAGCTCACCACAGGGCTGTCAAACCCAAACCCAAACCCAAATCCTTTCTCCCCCACTCTGCTGTGCTGGCTGAGGGAATCCTTTCTCTCCCCACGCTCTGTCAGCCCCAAGTGGGGCTGCCTCTGCTCCCCACTACTAGTGGGGTTTGACAGCCCCGTGGGGGGCTGACAGAGCTGGTGGGGGAGAAAGGATCCCCCCAGCCCTGTGCTGACAGCACAGGGCTGGGGGAATCCCTTCTCCCCTACCCCCACTGGGCTGTGGGGGCAGGGGGTGGAGCCCTGCCGGGGACAATGTCCCCTGCCAGGTGCCTGTCTCCTGAGCCGCAGCGAGGGGAAAGTGTCCCCTGCCCAGTTCTGGCCGCGGGGCACCTAGAACTGGGCAAGGGATGCTTTTCCCTGTGCTGGGCTGTGGGGGCTGGAGCCTGGCAGGGGATTGGGTGGCAACATGGCCCTGCCAGGGGGCCGTGTTGCCACACCTCCCATGATGCCCCTCTTCCAATTCGAACGAGCAAGTACTGTCTATGGACATGCTAGTTTGAATTGGTTTTCCTAGTGTGGCCATGTTAGTTCGAATTGACTCAATTTGAACTAATCATAATTAGTTTGACTTGATTAGTTTGAACTAACAGCCTAAGTGTAGACATACCCTAACAAACTTATTTGTCACATGAGCTTTTGTGGGAGAAAATCCCAAAGCATCTGACAAAGCAGGGGCGTCGCTGCCCCAGGGAAGCACCCGGGGCACCGGCCCAGGCCATGCCCCCTGCCAGGAGGCCATGCCCTCTGGCCGCAGGCCACATCCCCGGCCAGGAATGGGGCCGGGAGCGGCCTCCAAGGTCACGGGCGGCTGGGCCCCGGATCCCCAGCTGGGGACGGGGCTGCGGCAGCTGTGGGCGGCTGGGGCCTGGATCCCTGCCTGGGGATGGGGCCAGGAGCGGCCTCCGTGGCTGAGCCCTGGATCCACCGCAGGGGACGGGGCTGCTGTGGCCGCGGGCGGCTGGGCCCTGGATCTCCGGCCCGATTGGGCCAGATACCGGGAGAGGCGGGGCCCCGCCAGACCTGGGGCACTGGTGCTGGGATTTGGGGCACATGCCCCGTGTGCCCAGCACCAGCGACGCCCCTGTGACAAAGTGGGATTTTCTCCCATGAAAGCTCATGCGATAAATAAATGTTACTTTTTAAGTGCCACAGGACTGCTTGTTTGTTTCCCTTGCAGAGGTAAGCTTGTTTATTGTATTCTGGTCCTTGTTCAAAATGCAATAATTGGATACTTAAGTTACTTTCTCAAAATCTTTATAAACTATATGTAATCCCAGAGCAGAATGTAGTGCTGACCAAGCCCAGGGAGAGGATGAGGGACTGATACATCTGGTTTTTTTTTTTTTTTCATATTTCCCATGAGCCTTAACTGAAATGCACAGTAGTTTCAAAATGCACTTGCCTCAGGGTCACACCATTCAAAAATGCATTGATCTCATGGAGAAGGTTACCCTTCAGAGGTGTACAGTGCTTTCTTCTTCACCACCTCCTCAGCTGTGAATGTCTGGATTTTTGTTCAGTTCAGTGGTATTTAAAAAGTATATTTTAGGTTAATGTTTAAATAAGTGTCTATCTAACACTGTAGTTGCTATTTACATGGTGATCTGTGAGGGACTTGTTCACCAGATTAGAGCTGAGTGAATAATTGTTTGTGTATCTTTTGGAGATTTGGTGATGTATCTGAAAACAGTCAGAAACATTTTGTTTGACACAAAAGGAAATGTTTTATTTTAGGGGCAGGCTCTTGAGCTGCTGCTGGTCTCGGGCTTGTGGCTCATGCTTGTTGATCTTGGGATGTGCCAACAGGATTGCAGTCACCCATGCCCGGCTGCCAAACCGCAGCAGCTGCAGCCTCATTGCTGCCCTGGGACCTGGAAAGCCCTGGAGTGGCTGTAGCTTTGGCATACTGGCAAATCTAGGGCTGCTGTTGCAACTTGACTGCAGTAAACTCCGGGCAGCTGCTGCCCTGGGACCCGGGAAGCCCTGGGCTGTTGGCAATCTGGGGCCACAGCAAACCCCAGAGTGGCTGCAGATTTGCTGCCACCTGGGACCCAACAAAGCCTGGGAGTGTCCTGGATTCCAGCAAGTCCTGGAGGAGCTTCAGCTTTGCTGCTGCCTGGACCCTGGGATGTCCCAGCAGGCTGCAGCCTGGAGGTGCAGACAAACTTGCTGGAGACTGCAGCCAGCTTGTGGAGCTGGGTTCCAGCTCTCCCTTGTCAATTTCACGGTTCTGATAAGGCAGTGAAATTGACAAAAATGACAGTCCCTCCACCAGCTTAAGGGGACGCAGTGAGACCTTACCACTCTTGACAAAAATGCTATGCTTTTTGTCGGGTTGGTTTTATTTTTAGAGCCTTGCAAATCCACAGATATCAGCATTATACCTGTGGATGACATGTAGGTAACCATGGACCATTGCCTGCAGCTGCAGATTGGATGTGGATCCACATATTGGTATCGCTGCAGGGCTCTACAGATTGGTCTTTGATGAAAAAAGTTGGGGAACCCTGTGTTAGAGCCCTGAGCTTGTCTGTGGGAAACCCAGGTTTAAGTCTGTGCTACACATCATGTAGATGAGACTTGAACTTGGCTCTCTTGCAGCCCAGCTGAATAGCCTTCCCCCCCCCCTCCAGCTCCTCAAGGCAATTTGCTATTTGGGAGAGAGAGGGTCTTATAATTTTTTATCCCACTCCCCTCCAAAAAGCTGCTTGTTAAAGGATTAATTTTTCACAAAACAGAACTTTTTCAGCTATTCCTATTTGGAAAGACTTACTTTGCTTTCTTATTACAAGCCTTTTTCCCTCAGTACAGAGAGGCAGACTCCTGGCCAGGCTGCTGTAGGGTACTATGGGCGTTTCTATACTTGTGGACCATCTAAAGTCAACACTGATACATCAATTTAGTAAAACCGGAGAAGAGCTTCCACACCACACTCCATGCTCCAGCTTCTTGCATCCCCCTTTCTAACTGTTATTTTAACTTTAGAAGCATGCATTGTGGGTAGGTGTCCCACAGTGCAATGAAGCCCTGTGACTTGTGGAAAGTCAGCTGTCCTCCTGTGGTGCAGTGTGCCACCCTCTCTTCACTTTTCTCAGAGAAAGAAACAGAAAATGCTTTTTGGACCATTTGTCTCTGCCACAGGTATGGAGCCTGCTCATCTCTGCACTGTTATTGACAGCGTTTCAACAGTATTTCCAGCAGCGCAGCAGGATCTGCAGTGTAGAAACCTGCAGTGTTACTGAGGCTGCCCTGCTAGAACCCATCAGGTGAAATAACTGCTGTTTTCTGGAAGCTGTAAAGCTGAATCTGCAGTCTGTGGAACTCAAGTTCTGGGCCCAGGAAACAAGCAGAGAGTGGTGGGACCCCACAGAGCCATAATGTGCTATTTTGCCACCCGGGGCATGTTCTGATAGGAACGTGCCCCGTGTCATTAGTGGCGCTTGGGACTGGGGCTGCAAAACGTGCCTTTTAAATGAGCGGCTCTGAGCCTCTCCGGTGTGCCCGGGGCAAAGCCCCATTGGCCCCGCTGTAGTTACGGCCCTGGGACCACATCGTGCTGACTGTGTGGGGGATGATAAGCAGTGGCTACACAACTGTTGTATGCAAAAGGACACTTTTCTTGAACTTTGTGAAGAGCCAGCCCAGCACTGCAACATGTGAATATTCGCTTGAGACCAGCTCTTACAGTGGAGAAGCATGTGGTCATTGCTCTGTGGAAACTTGCAACCTCAGACTGTTATTGGTCAGTTGCAAATCAGTTTGGAATTGGTAAATCCACTGTGGGAATTGTAGTGATGCAAGTATGCAGGGTCATAAATAAAGTTCTGCTGAGAAGAGTGGTGACGTTGGGAAATGTCTGAGACATATTGGATGTGTTTGCTGCTATGGGGTTCCAAACTGTGGTGGAGCCACTGATGGGATGTGTCTCCCCATGTTAGCTCTGGATCACCTTGCCACTGAGTACATAAACCACAGGGGCACTTCTCTATGATCCTGCAGGGCCTTGTGGATCAAAGGGGCCATTTCACAGACTTTAATGTCAACTGGTCTGGCAAGGTGCATGATGCACACATCCTTAAGAAATCAAGTCTGTTCAAAAAGATGCAGGCATGCACTTTCTTCCCTGACCAAAAAATCAGCATTGGGAATGTTGAAATGCCAAAGTGATCTTGGAGGATCCTGCATGCCCTTTGCTCCCTTGGCTAATGAAGCCATACACCAGTCACCTGGATGCCAATAAGGAGTATTTCAGTCATAGGCTCAGCAAGTGCAGAATGGTTGTGGAATGTGCATTTGGACGTTTCAAAGCCAAATGGCAGAGCATACTGCCTAGGCTTGATCTGTGTGAGAAAAATATACCAACAGTTATAAGTGCTTGCCATGTGCTGCATAATTTATTTGAGGCACGCAGGGAAAAGATCCCTCAAGGCTGAGTTGCAGAGGCCAAAAGTCTGTATGCAAATTTTGAACAGCCAGAAGGAAGCGTATCAATGCGAGCTCACAGGGGAGGCCTGCTTGTCAGGGTGGCATTAAAAGCACTTTTTTGCTATAAGCAGCAGTGATGTTTGTGGCTGTTGCCCTTCTGCACTCACTTCCTATCCCACACATACTCCTTGTTTCCGCCCTGCCATTCTGTTGCCCACAGGGCATTGTAACACAGCATCAAAAATAAACAGAGGTATTGAAAACAGGTATTGATTTATTCTGTTCACATTTCTGGGCCAGTGGTGGGAGTGTGTGGGTTCAGGACCTGGACAGCGTGTCTCTTAAAGGGGTCATTGCAATGCTCTATCTGCACACAACAGTGTTGAGGCAACCACATGTTGCACCCTACCTCTCTTCCTTCTTGATTGGTGGTGTGTGGGACTGGCTACCACGATTTGAGGTGCAGTCTCCAGGGTATGTAGGGGGACCTCGTCTAAATAGTGTTCTTTCTGGAGCTCAACCAGGCACCGCAGTGTGTTGGACTGATCCCACATGATTTGCAGCATCTCTTGCTCCATTTTGTGATCCTGGTCCCATGCTGCTTTTCTGTCCTCCATGTCAAACTGCAGGGAGAGTCACCATGTTCTAAGCTCCGCTGCTGTGGAGGAGTGCATGGGCTCTAAGAACATGTCATCCCATCATTTTTGCTGCTGCTTCTTAAGCAGGCTATGGTGCTCAGCAAGAGTAGACCATCCCAAGGTTGATGAATCCCCAGGAATGATAAAAAAACACAGTTCCTGTTGTTAGGTTAGCCAATGCAATGCAAAGCATCAGATACTGCTCCCTATGCTCTCCTAAATGCACTTTGGAGTATTTGTGCACATTCGTCCCTAGGTGGCCATATACAACATCAGTCTACTTTCCAGCTGCCAACAGCTCTTCATCCCTGCCCAAACCCAACATCTCTGTACACACACACACCCACCTCCGTGAATCCCTTGCAGCCACCCAGGATCACCTATAAACCCCCATACCCTGTGTCACGCTGCTGGCCACTCCCCCCAAACCTGCACCCTGCCCTCAGGCCACTGGGCTGACCACTTCACCCAACCCCCATGAGTCCATGCTGCTGGCTGGTCACCCACCCTCCCTGTCTGCATGGTGCTGGCTGCCCCCTACCCCCACAGAGTCCACGCCACTGGTCAGTCACCTGCCACTTGCCCTGTCTGCAAGCTGCTGGTGCCTCACCCAACTCCTCCGCCCAGGGAACTTGTCACTGGCTGGTCACCACCTTCCCCCTGCTCTGTCTGCATGCTACTGGCTGCTCTCCTCCACCCTGAGTCTGTGCTGCTGGCCAGTCACCCAGCCCCCAGTCTGTCTGCATGCTGATAGCCACCCTGCCCAGTCTGCTATTACCTACTCAAGGTAAAAGGCTCTCCATGTTGCCCAGTCAGAAAATGGAGTTCAAACCTTCCTGGTGCTGCAGGCAGGGGAGAGCTAGTTGGTGATGCTGTGGCCAAGCTGCAGCATACCAGGAAAAAATGGAATTGCAGAATTGGGGAATTCTGGGATAGATCCCAGAGGCCATTAAAATCGCATGACACTGCTATCTGTACACACTGCTGTTAAACTGCATTAATAAAATCACACTAAATGCTATGCCTCCTGCGAGGCTGGATTTACAATGCTGGCTTGCAGCAGCAGTTAAATCAACTTTGCAGCCCTATGAGAGTGCATGCAGGCTACACAAGGTCTACATAAGTGGCATTATGTCAACCTAAGTGCTTGGTGGAGACCAGCCCTGTGATACAGTTTACACTGTGCTCTTTTTATGGGAAAAACCTTGCTCTGTTGCTGTCAGTGCAACACCACCCAGGGCGCAGCAAGCTTTGGGACTTCTACTGTCATCAAGCCCCCATGTGTTCAGCTTGTTAACACAAATCTGTCATATCTTGCTCAGAGCTCAAAAGTAGAATGCAGCCAGAGTACAACTTTCCAAAAGCACATGTGGCCCAATGTCACATTCATTCAGGCCTTTAGGACCAGCATTTAGAAGGTCTTAGGTGCCTTTCTGCATTTTAGGCACTTTAACTCTCAATATCTTCAAAACCCGTCCCTTTAGGCTTTAAAAGTCGAGACTTAGGCTACAGGTTTATGGAGGTGCTTTTGAAAACCTGATCCCAGGGTTGTGCCTGGGGGGGAGGAGGGCGAGTGGGTGTGACTGCCCCAGGCCCCATAGTTTGGAGGGTCCCCTGCTGCCTCCCTGAGCCCCTGCTGCCTTTGGCAGCAAGCCAGCCAAGGTGTGGGGCAGGAGCATGGGGCCCGGCTTCTGGCCCAAGGTGGCCCTGCAAACCCCCCCCCCCCCAGTACTGGGGAGAGGTGGGGGCCTCCACAGGCCAATGGATTTTGGGATGCATCCACCCCTAGGGACGGCCCTGTTTGATCCCAAAATTTAAATGTATTTGACCTGTCCCCTCAGTACTACCAAAATGCCAGTTTGCTTCACTCACTAGGCAGGACAAATAGAATTGAACTTACTCATCTTTCCCATGAAAATATTTCACCTGAACAGACAAACTGTTTTTTAAAGACTTTTCAAAACAAGTTTGACTATTGAACTACATTTGTTTTCTCCCCCCATTGTTTTCATTTATTTAATCCTTAGCATTGTAGACTTCAGCTAACTAAATGGAAATCCAATACAGTTTTAAATCTGTTCATGAATTAACTTATAACATCTTGTCACAAAAATAATTTGAGGTGAAGTGACAGGCTGATGTTTGTCAAATGGAATCCTAATGATACTTTTCAAGCACATACAATGAACATCTAAAGACTGAAGTATTGACTATAAAAGTCTCTTCTTAACCAAAAAGAATTAGGCTGGACTCCTTAGCTATTATGGACACGTGTCAGTGTCACTAAATCACTAATTTTTATTTCTTTATTTACTAAAGTTAAGTTCTTGTCTCTTCCAGCCAAAAGAGATGCTCAGTGCACTGGACATCAATTTAATGAATGGACTCTAAAAATTAATAAAAACACCACTAATTAATGCCAGCTCTACTTAATAATGCTAAACAAGACAAGTGGGCTTTCAATATGAGAAGGAAAGGGTTTGGGATTGTGTGGCCCATCAGTAATATTAAAAATAGTATTAAAAAATTCAGGAGGAATCTTTTAAAAGTGTTGTTATGGAATTTCAAGTACTGTGATCCTAATTTTTCTGTGTTGCACTGTAAGAATGCCACTTTCTTCAGTGTTACTGGGAGCAGATTGATTGATTTTTTATTTTTGACCAATACCCTATTCACTGAAAAAAATATAGTTTCAGGTGATCTAGGACACTTGCAAATTTTACACAAATTATCCAAATTTGTGTGTGTGTGTTTCTTCCTCCAGTTTGGATTAAGACCTGGCAGTTTGCCATCCCTCTTTATTACTATTAGCCTGGTGGTTAGGGTGCTTGCTTGGAATGAAAGAGACCTGGGTTCACTGCCTATATTTATCTGAGGTGGAGCAGTGATTTGAAGTTGGTCTGCTACGTCCCAAGAGGGTGCTGCATCCACTAGGCTGTAGGATATATTCTGGGGGGTCATTCTCTCCTGTTGAAGCTGATCTACTGTGTATAAATAATTAAATAGTTATTGGAGAAGGGACTTTAGTCTCCTACCCATCAGGTATGTGTCCTACCAACTAAACGGTAGAGCTGGGTTGGCCAAACTTATGAAACTCAAGAGCCACACAAGTTGATTATTATACCTTTGAGAGCCTCACTGAGGCATATAGTCATATTTTAACTACTACAAAGGTACTAAGTTTAAAATTCATTGCATGCTTTAATTTTATCATAAAAAGAGGGCACATATTGATCCTACTAATATCAGATTCTAATAATTACTTAAGGTTACCATGAAAACTAGGCCTACCTATACAATAAAAACTTAGCTTCTCCCTGCCGTCCTGACCATGCCACTACTTCTCCCTGCCCTCTCTGATCATGCCATGCTTCTCCACACCATCCCGGGGGCCCAACCATGCCGCCATTTCCCCCTGTCTTTGACCATGCTGTGCTTCTCTGCACCACCCCAAGTCCCTGACCATGTTGTCACTTCTGCACTGTCTCTGACCATGCCGCTGCTTCCCCACCATTTCTGACCATGCCACGCTTCTCTCCACCGTGCTCATCTGAGAGCTGCACTGATTCTTTAAAGAGCAACATGTGGTTTGCGAGCCGCATTTTGGCCATGCCTGCTATAGAGTCATTCTCTTTCTCTAGTTCAGTGACTAGTGGAGTATTTTATACTGTATCACAGCTTCAGCAGGAGAGACTGAAAGCAAGACCTACCCCTCGGTATCCCACAGCCCATTGAATACTGCATGCTGCTGGAAAGGGACAGACCAGATTCATATCCTTTTCCATACGAAGTATAATGTGAATTGAACCTGGGTCTCCTGTATCCCAGTAAGTGTTCTAACCTAGATGTTCTCAACCCCTTCACTGTCCCAACACAGGTGGAAGGGCTCCCAGCTGTGCGTGACATACCATGCAGCTGCTGCTCTCCTCAGTGCTGAAGAAATCCCCCTCCAAAGGGATCTTGGTGTTGGGAGGCTTGACTGGTAGTCCCTGAAGCCGCAAAACTGCTGATTCTGCAGCTGCTTTTGCAGAGAGCTGCCGCGACTTCAGCTCTTAAAGGGATAGCAGCCTAAAATCAGCCTGCTGCCACAGCTCTCCCTGGCCTGTTGGCAGGAGGCTGATTTCATGCGGCATTCTCAGCTACATTGTCGTGACACACTTTTGTGTTGTGACACAGTGGTTGAGAATCACTGTACTTTACCACTGAATTGAAGGTGTTAAGGCAGGTCCAGAAGTTTTGGAAGTCTTAGCCTTTAAAAATGCTGGCAGCAAAACACTCTGGGTTGTAGGTGTTTCATTCAGCTTTGAAGTTTCTGATTTGGATCCAGTCACACTAACATTTTTTTGGGAACTGCCACTGAAATGAAAAATCAGTTAGTTACCCGCCCTACCACAGAGGCATTCTCAGCCTCTTTCAGTGCTGAAGAGACACCATAACCAGACTTCCCATAGGCCGTCGGATCGCACTATCATAACCAGGCTTATCCAAAGTTCCTTGTTACCAGAGAGATCAGAATCTCTTTTTAGGTCTCCCTTTTTGGACCTTCCTGTGCATAGAGGCACAGATCTGTGAGAAATATAGCTGCTAGTCAGTGGAAATGGCACATGATATAAAAAGAGGCAGTGGGATTGCTCTGAAAGGCATTTCTAACACATATTAGATCTGAGTCTCCTATAGTCATTGACACCTGTGGAGAGTGGGTATAAAGTATTATCCTATCAGAATTGTAGCTAGAGGTGACTGGAACATTTTTGACTAAATGGCTAGACAAAACAAGGAGCAGTTCAGAATCATATCCTAAATTAAGCAAGATTTTGCAGGACCACATGCTCAGCTGATGTAAATGGTATAGTTCCAATGAACTTGGTGGAGCTATATAGAATTGAGAATTTGGATCCATGACTCCACTCAGTAGATTCTTTCCTCTCTGATTCTTGGTGGTTGTTTAGTGAGTGGTTCACATTTTACAACCATTTTGGTGCTTTTAAAAGTTGGGTTTTAAAAATGATGGGTATTTTTGCTCAACATTCCCTGCATCTTTGTACTCCATCTACTTTTCAGTTTGTTGCCCCCAGGATAACTTGAACAATGGGACTTGTTTGTTTCAAAGGATTTTTCAGGTGCAACAAACTGATTTTAAATCAATGTGACTTTTTGAATGAAGACAGCCTATTTCTGCTCTGCTTGAAGCAAGCTAAAATGGCACTATGAGAAATACATTTCTCTGGGCAATAGAAATCAAGAGACGGGGAAAATAATGTGCTGCTTAAGGCAATACTTGCATTGTACTTGTTGGTGAATTATACAAGAGATTGTACATGTGCACAAACATCATGTGAAGGCTAGAAACATCAGAACATAATTTTACTAGGAGGAGATGGCTCGATTTTTCATGTAACTTCCACTCTTACAGAGTACTCTTCCAGCTATATGTAGCAGATAAGGTCTCTACACAAAAGGCTTTTGTTATTTTGGTAACTCTAAATACATTAGAAGCTCAATTCTAGAAATCCTTTTGTAAAAAAGCATCTGTTTAATATCCTTCAGTGAGCCACAGTCAGAATTTACAGGCAGAAGGGACTATCCAATCATCTTTTCTGACCTTCTGCATCTTGCAGGCCACCCAATATCCATACACTAAACAACTAGAATTAAACCAAAGTATTAAACCCCATGGTAGACTGGACAGTTATATGCCATAGACAGAGAATAGGTGGGACAGAAGTGCAGTAGTGCTTGAGGACCATATGATGGCAGGAAAATGATTGTGGGATATACCCAGATATTCTTGGCAAGTGATACACCCATGCACTGCAAAAGAAAGTGAAAAATGCCCAAGATCACTGCCCATCAGACCTGAGGGAAAATTCCTTCCAGACACCACATATGGTAATCAGTTACACTCTGAGCAGGTGAGCAAAAACCAGCCAGCCGAGCACCTCAGAGTCAGAATGCTCAGTGCTATCTCAGGCCCATCATACACCTTGCTCAATAACCCTAGAATCATAGGAACATAGGGCTGGCTAGAAGGCACCTTGAGCAGTCCCCGTGTTGAGGTAGGACCAAGTAAACTTACACCATCTCTGACAGGTGTTTGCCCAACTTGTCCTTAGAAACCTCCAATCATTGATTTTGGAATCCCTGTCTCCCTTGGAAACTTATTCCACTGTTAACTCTCCTTAAATTAGAAAGCTTTTTCCTATTTAGCATAAATCTTCCTTACTGTAGATTACGTACATAATTCTTACCCTATCATCAGTGAACATAAGAATGGCAATAGTGGGTCAGACCAGTGGTCTGTGTAGCTCACCATCCTTTCTTCTGACAATAACCTGTCAGATGCTTTAGAATCAATGAACAGAACAGTTCAAATATTGACTGATTCCACCCCCGCATAGGAATCAGGCTTAGAGAAATTTAGAGCATGGTGTTTCATCTCTTGGCTAATAGCCATTGATGGACCTATCCTCCATGACTGTAACTAATTATTTTTTGAATCCTTTATACATTTTGGCCTACACAACATCCCCTGGCAATGACTTCCACAGATTGATTGTGAGTTTTGTGAGGAAGAACTTTCTTTTGCTTGTTTTAAACCTGATGCCTATTAATTTCATTGGGTAACCCTTGGTTCTTATGGTGTGTGAAGGGGTAAATAACACTTTGTTATTCCCATTGTCACACTATGATGTTATAAACCTATTATATCCTCCCATTCATCCCTTTTTCAAAATGAACAGTACCAGTCTTTTTAATCTCTCCTCATATGGACACTATTCTATACTTCCAGTCATTTTGCCATCTCCCTTCTCTGTATGTTTTCCAATTCTAATGTATCATTTTTGAGATGAGGTCACCAGAATGGCATGCAGTATTCAAGGTGTGGGCATATCATGGATTTATACAGTGGCATTATGATATTTTCTTTCTTCTTATCTATCACTCTTCTAATAGTTCCTAACATTGGGTATGTCTACACTTAGCAAACAGCAGAGCCTGGGTGGGGGAGAAGGAATTCCCCCAGCCTGCGCTGACAGCTCAGGGGGGAAGGATTCCCCCAGCCCAGCACTGACAGCACAGCCAGGACAGGGGAGAAAGGATTACCCCAGCCTGGCACTGACAGCGCAGCCAGGGTGGGGGAGAAGAAATTCCCTGGTGCACACTGACAGTGTGGGGCAGGAGAATTCCTTCTCCGCTGCCCCCACTGTGCTGTGGTGGGGAGTGGGAGTGCCCTGGCCCCAGGGAGCCCTGGGAGGGGAAAACATCCCCTGCCAGGCTCCTGCCTTCTGAGCCTGGCATGGGGAAATACATCCGCTGCCCAGCTCTAGTTGCACCGGGGCAGGGGATGCTTTTCCCTGTGCTGGGCTCAGAGTGTTGGAGCTTGGCAGGGATTGGGTGGTGGTATGGCCCTTCTAGGGGCCATGTTGCCACACCTCCCGTGGTGCCCCTTCTCCAATTCAAATTAGCAAGTCCAGTTCACGGACCTGCTAATTCAAATCGGAGTTTCTTGTGTGGCCATGTCAATTCAAATTGACTCAATTTGAACTAATATTTATTAGTTCAAATTGAGTCATTCAAATTGACCTGGTAAGTGTAGACACAGCCATTTTCTCCAAACAAACAAGGAGTCTGGTGGCACTTTCAAAGGCTAACAAATTTATTTATCATGTGAATTTTCATGGGAGAAAATCCCACTCTCCACAAAAGCTCATGTGGTAAACAAATGTGTTAGTCTTTAAAAGTACCACGGGAGTCGTTGTTCGTTTTGCTGAACTAGACTAGACTTTGGAACCTAACATTTTAGTTACCTTTTTGACTACTGCTGTACATTGAACCTATGTTTTCAGATAACTATCCAAAATGACTCCAAGATTTCTTTCTTGAGTGCTAACACAGTAATATAGAACCTATCATTTTGTGTCCATTATTGAGAATTATGTTTTCGAACACACCTAACTTTACATTTAACAAAATTGAACTTGATCTCCATTCTGTTGCCCACTCATCCAGTTTTGTTAGATCCCATGGTAACTCTTCATAGTCTGCTTTTGGATTTCACTATCTTGAGTAATTTTGTATCATTGGCAATATTTGCCATCATATTGTTTACCCCTATTTCTAGATCATTTCTGAATATGTTGAACAGCACTGGTCCCATTACATATTCCCGGAGTACCCACTCTTAACTGTTCTCCACTGTATAAACTAACCGCTTAGCACAATACTTTATTTCCTATCTTTTAACCAATTACTGATCCATGAGAGAATCTTCTCTCTTATCACATGACCAGGGGTGTCACTGGGGCGGGGAGGGACCCAGGGCACGGGGCCAGGCCCCGCCCCCAGCGGGCAGGCCACGCCCCTCACCCAGAAGGCCATGCCCTTGGCCCGGCATACGGCCAGGGGGAAGCCGTGCTGCCACCGGCAGCTAGGCCGCGGTGCAGTGCGGTGCAGCCTAGCCTGGCCTGGCCTGGCCTGGCTCGAAGCGGCCGCTGGAGGCTGGGCCCGCGGCCGCAGCCCTGGATCCCCGGCCAGGGACGGGGCCGCCGTGGCCGTGGCCGCAGCCGGGCCCCAGATCCCCAGCAGGGGATGGGGCCGCCGTGGGTAGCCGGCCGGGCCCCAGATCCCTAGCTGGGGACAGGGCTGCTGCAGCTGTGGGCGACCAGCCGGGCCATGGATCCCCGGCCTGGCCGCCGGTGGCCATGGTGACCCTGTCCCTGGCCGGGGATCCAGGGCCTGGCTGCGGCTGTGGGCCTGGCCTCCAGCGGCCGCTTCTGGCCGGGCCAGGCCGTGCCATGCCGCGGCCTACCTGCCGGCAGCAGCGCAGCCACCCCCTGGCCCTATCCATGGCCAGGGGACGGGGCCTGCCAGGCGGCCAACTAGGCCCCAGATCCCTGGCCGGAGATGCGGCCGCAGACCACCAGGGATCGGGCCCCGGAGCCCCAGCCCGATTGGGCCAGAGATCTGGGGCAACAGCGTTGGGACCCGGAGCACGTGCCCCGGGGTGCCCAACACTAGCGACGCCACTGCACATGACTACATACTTTGCTTTGGCGAATAGCTTTTGGTGAAGGACTCTGTCCAAGTCTTTGAGTGTCCAAGTACACCATGCTCACTGGATCATCCTTGGCCATGTATTGTTGATACTACCCCCAATTTCTAATAGACTGGGGAGGCATGATTTCCCTTTGCAAAAGCCATGTTGACACTATCTCAACACATCAGATTCATCTATGTGTCTGGTAAATTCTGGTTTTTACTATAGTTTCAACCAATTTGCCTGATAGTTAAGTTAGACTTACTGATCTGTAATTGTCAGGATTTCTTCTGGAGCTTTCTTTAAATATGGGATTTAAATTAGCTATTTTTAGTTACCTGCTACAGAAGCTGATTCAGTGACAGATTACATATTGTTACTGTTAGTAATTCTGCAGTTTCTTATCTGAGTTCCATCAGAATTCCTGGGTGAATCCCATCTAATCTTGGTGATTTATTACTTTTATCAGTTTTGTTCTATAACCTCCTCTACAAATAGCTTAATCTAGGACAGTTTCTTACATCTGTCACTTCAAAAGAATGGCTCAGTTGAGGAAATCTCCTTCTCATCCATTGAATTCTTTACACTCATCTTCGCTAAGTTTAGATTCTCTGCAATGGCCTTGTCTTTCTTTAGTGCTCCGTTAGTACCTCAGTCATACTGAGGATTGTTTGGCAGGCTTCTTGCTTCTGATGAACTTAAACAAAATTTTGATGTTAGTTTTGTATGTCTTTTACTAGTTTTCTCTTCTAATTCTTCATTTCACCTGCCCAATTATATTTTTACACTTGAGTCTTTTGAGTTTTGTTTGTATTTTCCTCAGCAGGATTTGATTTCCAATTCTTCAAGGATATATTTTGGCTTCCAAGTCACCTCTTTCACTCAATTGTTTAGCCATCATGGCATTTTAGGGGGTACTCTTACTATATTTTTTATTTGGGGTGTACATTTGATTTGAGCCTCTGTTAGGGTATTTTTAAAGTTTCAGGCATTTCAATCTTGTGGCTGTTCCTTTTAATTTCCACGTAACTAGCTTTCTCATTTTTATGTAGTTTCCTGTTTTGGAGTTAAATGCTCCTGTAATGGGCTCCTTTGGTATTCCCCTTCTCTCTCTGCTGCAGTGATGTGTAATTTAAACTACATTATAGTTGCTATTACTGAGAGGTTCAACTATATTCACCTCTTGGAGTAAATCTTGCATGCCACTTAGATCTAAATTAGGAATTGCCTCCCCTTTGTGGGTTTCAGAACTACTCTCCAAGAAGGAGCCATTAATGATGTCTGTGAAGAACAGTTGGGCACCATACGCTTTATAACGGCTCTTGACCTATATGAGAACTGTTATTAACTCCCCCCGAGTCGTCTTTTCTCAAGACTAGCTATGCTCTTTCATTTTAACCTTTTGGTTTCTCTTCAGTTTGTCCACATCTTTCGTAAAATGTGTCACCTAGAATTGGATGCACTGCTCCAGTTGAGGCCTCACCAGTGCTAAGTAGAGTGGGACAGTTGCCTCTTTTGCCTTACATACAACACTCCTGTTAATACATTCCAGAAGGATATTAGGTTTTTTTTTGCAACTGCATCATATTGTCGACTTACATTCAACTATAACCGGGAGATCCTTTCCAGCTGCGCTACCACCTAGTCAGTTATTCCCCATTTTTGTAGTTGGGCATTTGATTATTTTTCTGTCCAAAGTAAAAGATGGCACTTGTGTATATTATATATCATCTTCTTGAATTTGGCCTAATTCTTCATTTTGCTGGGTCATATTGAATTCTAATTCTGTCCTGAAAGTACTTCTAACTCCTTCCAGCTCGATGTCAACTGCACGTTTTAGAAGTGTACTTTCCATTCCATTATCCAAGTCAGTAATCCGTCTCCAGGCATGGCCTTTGCTGATGCTTCAGAGGAAAGAGATTGTCAAAACAAACACCCTCCCAGAATACTGGAGAGAGGGGGAATCCCTTCCTGACCCTTGCTGTTGGTTATCTGAAACCCTGAAGCATGAACTTTGGAAACCTAAGACATAAACTGGATGTGAGCCTCAGGTTTATTGGGTCCTGCACCCTACCACCACAAGCAACCCTACCATAAAACTGCACACTTAAATTTGTCCAGATCTCTCTTAAAACTAAGCAAGTTCCCCCATAACTTGTATTGGGATGGTATTCCAGAATCTTGCACATCTGATGGTGAGAAACCATCTAATTTCCAGCCTAAATTTGTTCAGTTGATAGTAAATAGTCAGTTTATATCTGTTTGTTCTTGTGCCAACATTATCCTTTAGCTTTAGTAGATCACCACCCTTCCTGGTGCCTGCCCTTCTTCTGTATTTATAGACAGCTGTCATATCCCCTCTTTGTCTATAATTGCAGTATATGCTCAAGTACTTCTGACTGGCACACACAAGATTGGTAACATTGTTCAGTATCTTCACCATCAATTATTTAGATAATGGCATAGAGAGCACACACAAAATTTTTGGATGATGTCAAACTAGAAGGGATTGCAAGTGCTTTGGAGAATAGCATTAAAATTTAAAATAATCTGGACAAACTGGAAAAATGGTCTGAAGTATATAGGATGAAATTCAGTAAGGACAAATGCCCAGAACAATTAATTGGACACATACAAAATATGAAATGACTGCTTAGCAAGGAGTACTGTTGACAGAGGTTTGGGGGTTACAGTGGATCACAAGCTAAATAAGAGTCAATATTGCAAAAAAACCCCAAAACTGCGTTCCAGAGCAGGAGTGTTGTACATGAGATATACAAAGTAATTCCTCCACTCTATTCCTTTAGTATGTGCAGTTCTGGTTACCACATTTCAGGAAGGTGTGTTTAAACTGGAGAAAGTCCAGAGGGGAGCAACAAAAAACCTCTTGAAAAGATGACCTGTGAGGAAAGATAGGGAGGAAAAGGATTTGTTTAGTTTGGAGATGAGGAGGCCATAATAATTTTTAAGTACATGAAAGGTAGTTACAAAAATGAGGGTGAAAAATTGTTCTCATTAACCTCTGAGGATGCCACAAGAAACAGAGGCCTTAAACTGCAGCAAGGGTAGTTTATGTTAAACATAAGGAAAACTTCTTCACTGTCTCAGTAGCTAAGTACTGGAACAAATTACCTAGGAAGGTTGTAGAATCTCTGTCCCCGGAGATTTTTAAGACCAGGTTAGACAAACACCTGTCAGAAATTATATAGTTATTACTTAGTTCTGCACAAAGTGTAAGGGACTGGGCTAAATTACCTACTGAGGTCCCCTCCAGTCCTGATTCTATGATTATTACTTCTATCTAAGCAAAACTAAATTTAGGAAGAAAAACTTTATTACATTCAAATATTTGGTCACTCCATCAGCTGTAGCCTTGGATTTAAAACAGGGAAGATTGTAGAAGGGTCTTCTGCGTCATTTCCTCCCACCCCTCAATTGTTTTTCTTCTTGCATTCCAGATTGTACCTTTATACATAGAGCTCGGTGACTACTGCAGAAAGCGTTTACTTACAAAACAGTCCAGAAGCAGAAATAACACCATATGTCTCTTGTCATCAGGTATACAGTGTAAATTGCTAACTAATTATTAACCATGACTACTGCTTTGCATATTAGCTATCTACAGTCTTGAAATGTGGTTGTTGAAGTCATATATTTAATAATATCAGAAAAATAGAGCTATCAGAAAATATTTGAACGATATGGCGTTATAACCAGCAGAGTTAAATTACTATTGTTTCATTGCCTTCCATGGAACTATCCCAGTTACTATCAATTTAAGAATGTGGTTCTTTATTCAGTGATTAATATTTGACCCCAGTTACAATCCATTAAATATCTTATTCTGCAAAATGCCTTACAATAACTGAAATAATGTAATCAAATGGTATTTGACTAGCTCTGAATACCATTTCTACAAATCCAAGTCTGTTCAGACAACTCACAAGTTTAAAAAGGGGCTGAATTAGTCAAAGACTAGTTCACAAAGTTCTGATGGTAAGCCTTCTGATGCTTGCTGAGCAATAAGCATTGAAAAGCCACTGCAGATTTTATTTAGGAACATACAAGATAGTTTGAACCTCCACATTAACTATGTAAATCTGATTCCCCCCTTCTTCTCTTTATATTTGAATAAGTATCCCTCTGCTTATCCCAAACAGGCTTCTGTCTGAACTTCTCAGGATCTCAAAGTCTAGCAATCTCTGCCATGCCAGCTTCTGATTCAACAACAAAAACTTGCATAGTCTGTTAAGGTCTGTCACGGCAGCAAAGAAAGGCCTGTGGCCATGACTCTCAGAATCTGGGTCAACTGACTTAGCTCTGTGGGGCTTGTGCTGCTGAGCTAAAAATAGCAGTGTAGCTATTCCTACTTGAGCTGGAGCCCAGACTATGAAATCTGGCAGGTGAGGAGTGTCTCGAACCCTAAGCCTGAATGTCTGCTTTGAGGTTTTTAGCTGCCTGAGGCAGGTGACCTGGATTCTGAGACTCTTTGCTTCAGGGCTTTATTTTTCTGGAATAAAAGTCCCTCAGAACAGCTGCAGCTGGCATGGGGCAACTGACTAGGACTTCCAGAGCTCAGACTGCAGAACTAAAGATTTCTGTGTAGGTGTTGAGACTTGGGCTGGATCCTTCTCCTTTGCAGGATCCCAAAGCTCTGGTTGCAAGGTGAACCTGAATATCTACGTGACATTTTTACAGTCCCAGAGCCCAAGTCCAAATCAGCTGAACGAGGCCAGCCTTGCATATTTAATTGCTTTGTAGACACCCCCTTACAAGCTTCATTCCAGGAAGGCTGATGAGGGGATTTAGGTTTATGTGGAACTTTGATTCACATGGCTGAGGAAAAGAGTGATTAAGAGGCTTTCTGCATTTCTTCACTGGTTTTTCTCCCATGTAAACATCAGATTAAATTATAGTTTAGTTTTATTTTAACCCTTAATACTCAGTCTACCTCAATTACCTCCTAATTTGGCATAACCAAGGACAATACTTGGGTTTTCTTGAATAGGGGAAATTGCACATTACTGTTGTTTGTTTATATCACTATAGCTTTTAGGAGCCATAATCATGGATCAAGACTGCACTGTGCTCCATGCTGTTCAAATACAGCAATCACTGCATAAAAAATAACTTATGTTAGTGGGATAGGCAGCACTGTTTTGTTGTCCTAGCCCTTCACTTTAAAGTTCAACATATTTGTTCTACAAAGGACAGCTTTATAAAATACTGTTTGCAAAAGAACCAATCTAAAAAATCCAGAGTCAAATAAGGGAGCAAAAAATACGTTAACGTTAGTGACAGATCGGTTGTATTAAGGGCAAAACTGGACCCCTGCATCTGTTCAATTTTGGGTTACCTCTGCTTCACCTTGGGCAAGCACAGACCTGGAAGCAGCCAGAACTCTTCAAAGAGCGCTGCTCCAGGGGCCCCACTCCCAGCAAGCCACAGCGCCATGCCGGCGGCTCTCCTTCCTCCCCCTGGATATGTGCAGCCGGCCGGAAGTAGATGGGGAGTGCCACTCTGGCCCCACCTGAGAGAGGCTGGTCTGGCAGGTGGGTGGCAAAGCTTCTGGTCCTGATGGTCTGCCACCCGCTGTTTCCCTACCACCCCCCTAGCGCAGGGCTAAGTGAAGCAGGCAGCTGCTACGGGGCGCTCTTACAGCTTGGGGACCCTGGGCGACCGCCTGCTTCACTTACCCCAAAAGTCTCCTCTGACTTTCACTAATCAGCATCAAGGGTGTCCTTTCAGGCCTACTGTGTAATTTTCATCCCCCGACCCTGCTGCTGTTCCAGTTAGACCTTAGAAATATCCTTCCTGTTTATTGTGCCATTCTAAACTATGTGTTGGCTTAGATGAAGTGTTAGCTTTTGTTCTGATGATGGAATAGATTGAAAGCAACTTTAAAAATAATTGTGGGACACCCCCCAAATTAACCACTTGAGTGGAAGTGAATCATAGCATTGAGAAGTCTCTCTAATATCCTGGGTCTGACATGGCTACAGCAACATTGTATATAATACTGAGATATCAGATGTGCTTTAACCAAGACATGATAAATTCTGTAGAACAAGTAAAGGCTGCTATTTTAATCTTAAATCCTTGGGCAAAAATTTAATTTAGTTTTCTTTCCACATTGTTCCTTTTCTTTTATCCAAAATAATCTTACCGGTTTCACAGCTGGAAGGATGTCCTTCATAGTTTGGGTACCAATTAAACACCTTACCATTGCCAAACTTCACAATGTTAAAATGTTTTATAGTTAATTACCTGCTTTTATGATGAGAAGAGAGAACTAAATATACATGAAATAGTAGAACGTTTCATAATATGAATATTTAGTCTTAATTTACTGGGGATTACTAGTGGATCAATGGACAATTAGCCTATTAACCCCACTATGACAGAACAATCTGGTGACAAGTAGAATAAAATTTTGAAAGTAGCAGCATCTTCAATTACACTGAGGTAAATACAAAGGGCTGGGTTTTACACTCATGTTTCAAGGCATACATTTTAAATAATTGGTGAAAGAAAAAAATATAATGTAGATCTGTGAGTATTTGATGAGTTTCTCTTTTGAAGCAATGAATATTGATTAATGCTAGAGAGAGACCAGTTTTTCTAACATGTTAATTCTTATACTCCTATGATTACTCATTAGAAGTGTAAATTTACTGGCTATCATAACTAAGATCTTATGCCAGTCATCACCATCTGCAGACCTTTAGCTGTCACTGCTCAAATGATGCTTGAGATGATAATCCCCACCCCCACCCCCTGATAATCACTCTGCTTCTAAGATTTTCTTATAGGGGCAATATTAGCGGATGGGTTTCTGTTCAAGAAATCCTCTTATGAAGCAACTCTGTGAGTACTGTTTGTTAGCATGGCTTAAAAATGTTCAGCAATAAAACAAAAGATGTACAGCCAGGGGGACTCTGACTGATAAGCATATCATTGTTTTGCATCTCTGCTGCACTTTTACTTCTGCAATTAGCTTTGAGGTTGAGTAGCTGAGTCTCAGGGTCAGCTCACAACCTTTTGGAACCTGAGGTGGGGAGCTCAAATGAGGCCCCCATGTCCCCTCACTTGGGCCAAGATTTTGAAAGGGCTCAATTCTGCCTTCTTCCTGTTCTGCTCCTCTCATGGTACTGCTCTGCTACCTACCCCAATAAAGGAGAACTAACAACTTAAAATAACTTGTTCAAAAATTTTAAGTAACTTTCGAACACCTGAACAGCAAATATAACTTTTCTTGTCTGCATAGTAAACACTGGCTTTTTTATCTGTTCGAATAATCAAAATGGTCCTTTCCATGCCACCTTGATTGCAAAGATTTAAACTGCTTCCTGATGTTCCAGAGTCTGGGCTAACTGCTCCCTTGAGATGGTTGCAAGGCCGACCAGCCTCTCCTGTGTCATTGTGGAGCACAGATGTGTTTTTATTAACTTCAGCTTGGAGAAGTTGCCTTCTTCACTGGCAACTGTTATAGGAACTGTTGGAAGTATGCACAGAGAAACAAAACTGTTTTGAAAGAGGGTGGTCATCTTATTTGTGCACACAGGGCCATCCTTCAGGGAGGGCAGGAGGGGCAACCACCCTAGGCCCCGCACTTTGGGGGGCCTCGCGCTTTTGGGGGATCCCACGCAGCCGGCTGGAGTAAGGAAGCAGGGAGCTTCTTCAAGTTGTGGGACTAGGAAGCAGCTCCCGCTGGTCAGGGAAGGGGAAAGGGAATTC
Source organism: Podocnemis expansa (assembly GCA_007922195.1). Lineage (NCBI taxonomy): Eukaryota > Metazoa > Chordata > Testudines > Podocnemididae > Podocnemis > Podocnemis expansa. The sequence continues at coordinate 24,848,098 of ML681964.1, read as the reverse complement.
AGACAAGCAGCGTTTGGTTACAGTAACGACTTAAGTAGCCACCTTCCCAGAACTGCTCCCTGAGGGGAAGAGAAAGGGCAAGTGTTGAAATAAAACTTATGGAGCCAGCCTCAGTCAAGCAAACAGGGACAAAGTCAGGAGAATGTCAGATCCCCAGCCTTTACAAAACAGGACCTTCTCTTTGAATTTACATCAGCATCTCCGGAAAGTATTTGAGATATTAAAGAACTTTTTTTCCTTCTACACTTAACAAGAGTTTTCAGTCTTCAGGGATGTCTTTTTGAGCAAACTTCTCTGTGCAGATAATGATCTATTATACCTGAGAGAGAAGACCCCAGGCTAGTGCTCATATGGAAATACTGGGTTTTTAGGGTTAATGGCCATCAATCAACACATTAAAGAAGTTTTTTGTCCTTCCTTCTGCACTGTAAGTATGCCCCATTGTCACTGATTGCAGTCAGACCACCAGTCCCAAAGCATGGCAAAGAGGAAAGCAGCTATTACAGATCCACAGCATGTTGACAAGTTCCAAAGGGGTGGCCCTGTGGGTTTAGTTTAGCGAAACAAACAAGGAATCCTGTGGCACTTTTAAAAGCTAACAAATAAAAACATTTTAGTCTTTAAAAGTGCCACAAGACTCCTTGTTTGTTTAACATCAGGGTATTTGAGAGGAGGCCACAGGTCCCTTGTTTCTTCCTCTCATCCTCAAACAGTACCTGAGTTTCATTATCTAGATCACCTGCAAAGCAATGAGTAATGTATGAATACATATATTAAAATAAGATGGAAAAGGAGAGAGTCAGGAGGTATAAAGGAAATAACATACATTAGACAATTGAAATCCAATGCTTTAAGGTGAGAGAGGACCTGAATTTATTTCTTGATATCATCCAAAAATAACACCTCTCTGTCTCTGAATTTTCAATTTAATAAAAACTTGATCTAAGAAAAATTATTAAACTTGTAAAATTGTGTGCCCATCTTGAACAGAAAACCAGAACCACAAAGAAGGGTACCTCCAGATGCTCCTGTCCACTTGGCTGTGAGGTTGATGAAACATCACCATGACGCATTCAGTATTGCCTACCCTAAACATCAAAAAATAGTCACAAGTCTGGCTTAAATATATCATTAAAACTCACTTTAAAATAAAGAGATGTTTAAAGAAATAATAAATGGGAGGGAGCTATTTTCTCTGAGTTCTGGGTTTTGAGCCTTTAGGATAAAGTCAGGTCATGTTTTTCTGCCTCCCTCTGCAACATTTTAGCCTGAGGGCTAGACATTTATGATTTTATTAAAGAAAAATTATGACACTGCTAGTGTTCCCTCTAAGCTGATGATGCAGCTGAACAAGTTATGGATGTACTTGGAGAGCCAGTGGGCAGCAGGGAAGAAGCCCATTGGGGCCTGGAGAACCAGCAGGGAACTTGCTCACCTGCATCATCAGCTTAGAGGGAACATTGTAAAAAGTTTAAAATGGGGGGCCCCCGCACAAACTGATTTGCCCTGGGCCCCACTCCCTCCTAGGGACAGCCCTGTGTGCACATATATTCCAGAACACCCTTTGGTGTTGATCCTGCTGAAATGTGTCTTCAGAGGGCTTTCAGTTCATCACCCAAATCACTTGCATCAATATTGCACAAGTCATCGTGTGTCAGCACTGTTTCTAGTGTCCTGCATTGCTAGTGTAGGTCATCTTGAGATATAGTGAGGAGTTTTGGAATATCATAACAACATCCCAAATACACTGATGTGTTCCTTGAACTGCATGGAACATTCTTCAACTGACTGTATTGCACAAGCTAGCACCTGATTAAAGAATTCAACTTTGAATTGTTGTTTGGGGCCTCTTAGGGGATCATTTCATGCCTCATAATCAAAATGTCATCTTCTTCAGTGACTCTTGTATTCTTGAATGGGTGGGAAAATAGCTTCAGTGTGAAGTTCCTCTGCCATCTTCTGTGCACTCCTCAGAAATCCCTCATCCAACTGGTAAGACTGTAGAAACAATTTTGTTTTGTCTGGTTGTTCCATTGCTCCACGTTGGAGTCTCTGACTTACAACATCTATTTCAAACAGTATGTCATGTTGCAACAGTAAGCCACTTAGAAATTTAAAGTTATGTATGCTTCTGGTGATTCTATTTCCCTCTGTTAACTGTTCTCCCATCAACAGTTCCTGACATAGCATTATCCTCCATAAGTGCAACTATAGCATCATCTGTCTTCCCAATTTCATAGGCTTTGTCATCTCCATTGGACTTTCCCATAGTGTGGCACTTGGTGGTTTCGGTGTCAGAGAGGATGTTCCCTGATGTTGCTTTGAAATTTGCCATTGATGAGTTGACGCAGAGAAAAATACATAGCTGCTTTGAACTACCTTAAAAAAAAATTAGCAGCCTCACTAAAAGCTGATGCTGTATCACTGACCACCAAGTTCAATGAATGAGAACTGCATGGGCCAAAAAAACCCTCAAAGGCTTAGCTCTCAGATCTGTGTTTGCACTCCTCTGTTTTTTCCTTTTATTGTGGCACCATTATTGTAGCCCTGACCTCTTGTGTCAGCTATCAAAATTCCTGTATCTTCCAGCTTTTTAAGAAGCACATTTGTCATACCAGCTCCTGTGGTATCATCAGTGTCAATAAATTCTAGAAAATGCTGACAGTCACCATTGCAGGGACAGGTTCTGTTATTGTTACAATACACACCATTAAAGTCATTTGTTCCATATGACTGATGTCAGGTGTGCAGTCCCAAATAACAGAGTAATATCTTGCTTACTTCAGATCTGCCACAATCTTCTGTTTGACTTTTTTTGCCAGTAACTGTATGATCTCATTTTGAATTGCTTTTCCAAGGTAGTGGTGTGTGTAGATTTCTTGGGTGGTGACTCCTCTTAGCTGTTCCTGGAGTACAGCATCAAATTCAGCCATCAGCTTCACATTTAAGGAAGTTTCCATTGTTTGGCACATAGAGCTGATCTGAAGTGCCACACTGTATTAGGTTTTTGCTGGCAAGCATTCTCACAATGGCAATGAGCCTTTTCAGAACATTGTGCCAGTAAAGAGACTCGGGTGCAATCTTCTCTTGATGCTGATCATCTGTGGTGGCCTTTAACTTTAGTCTGATCTCAAGCTCTTTCTACCTATGTAATGCTCTTTGGTGATTTGCTGCCTTGTCATGGCATACCAGATTTTTCCAGTCCTTTGTTCCTGTAGAACCCAGTGTGGCTTGAATATCAGACTGGATGAGTTTGCAACAAAACCAGTATGCTTCACTCTGGGTTTTTGAGTACATAAGCCATGGCTTCTCCACTTTGTCACCATTGGGGATTTCATGCCAGTAATGTGTTGGATGGAAACTTCTATTTTCATTGCCTTTAGGAACATGAAGTTTTTTCACTTGTTGTGGCCTATGCAGTACAAGGAGATCCCTCAGGCTACTTGCTCAAGCGGGTCCACAGTTCTGGGCCATCTAGACTTAAGGAACTAAACTGAGCAGCAGCTGTTTCTTGTGCCTCTACCATGGTCTTCTCTGACCTACACTTTTCTTCAGGAATGTGCGTGGTTATGTCCATTTGAGATGAAGAGATGGATGTCACAGTAGCTAGCTGCCAGGTCACCTGCAGTCTCAATAACCGGAAAATCAGGCATCTCCTCACCACACACATGCTCACTGGGGCTGGAAGACTCACTGTGAACATTTGTGTCTATGTATCTCAGGAGAGCTCCTTCCTCCTTAGATAGAAAAGCTTCCTTTGCTTTCTTTCTTTTTCTGACTGCTGCCCCAGAGAGGTGTTTTCTTCTTTCATTCATGACTGATGTTCTGTGCCACCTATAGCAGCTCTCAACACTAAGTTGAAGGGGACAAATAAACGGGCTGGTAGCAGCACCTGAGTGAGGGAAGATATCAGCATGTTAAGGGTCTAACTGGCTCCTACTACTTCAGTTGACTGCCTATTCTCCTCAAGGGGGTTCAGGGAAGCTGCAGGAAACAGGCTCCTGGGGGTGCTAGAGAGGTACATAAGAGGCTCCTCCTCTATCTCCCTGCAGCTCCTACTGTTTCTGTTATTCCCTTTCACCTTCTTTCCTGCCTTCCTGTTATGTCTCTTGTGCCTTTCCTCCCCCAGCACAGCACTCAACCATCTCTATCCATCTCAAGCAGAGAGAATGCATATGCACCAGCAGCAGACACAGTTTTCGACACTCTGGATCCTAGTGCCCTGCCTCTCCCCCCCCCCCCCCCGTCTGGTACCTGAGGTGGCCTCCTCAGTTTACCTCATGGTAAAGCCAGCCCTGCTGAGTCTGTGGATGCATGTGCACAGACTGGGCATTCGAAAGACACAGGAATGCACTAAACTTCTTTTCATGCAACCCATGTGCAGTGAGTGAGTGGGACAACCAAAGCTATCTTTGTACACTTATTTTTTTAAAACATTGGTCTCCCATATTATTATTATAATTATACTGGAATTTGGCACTTAAATCATTTTCCAAATACTAGTGCTAACAACAGCTCTGAGAAATGGGCAAATACCAACCAGAAGCATCATTGCCCCGTGGAAGGACCCGGGGCACGGACCCGGGGCACAGGCCCTGGCCACGGGCCACACCCTTTGTCCTGATTCTGTGCTCGGGCCCAACCCAGCTGTGGGCACCTACTGCCTCCAGCCTGGCCCCAGATCCCCGGCTGGGGACAGGGCAGACAGCGGCAGCCATAGCCACGGGCAACCCGGCCTGGGACAGGGCTGGAAGCAGTTTTCACTGCTGCGGGCAGCTGGGCCCTGGATCTCCAGCTGGGGACTGGGAGAGGCAGGGGCTGTGCCAGGACTCAGGGCACTGGCAGAGGGACTCGGGGCACAAGCCCTGTGTGAAAGTGCCAGCAATGCTGCTGATACCACCAGATATTTTCTGTGACTGTTCACTTGAATAGAAAAATGAATTTGTCAACTATATTCATACCACTTTTAAGTTTGAACATTTGAGTAATCATGTCTTTCTGTATGTTTATGCTCCAAAGGGGCAGCCATGTTAGTCTAATTCAGTAAAATAAACAAGGAATCCTGTGGCACTTAAAGACTAACAAATGTATTGATTGCATGAGCTTTTTGTGGGAGAAAATCCCACTTTGTCAGACACTTTAAAGATGGGGGAACTTACAGAATGGGAGGAAATAAATGCAGGGAAGTGTAAGACACAACAGATCACAGTGTAACAGCAAATCAAAACAGTTGTAAAGATTCAAACACTGGGGAACAGCATACAGAGGTATATGACGTTAAATCACCTGTTGTAATGAGAGAAAAGTCCCATGTCTCTAAATCCTGAAGCAATGCAATCGAATTTACAAATAAATGCAATTTCAGCAGCTTCTCTTTGAAGCCTTGATCAAGTATTCATCTGTCTGAGCACTGCAATTAACAAATCATAAATGGAGTGATCACCAAGATTGAAATGCTGACCCACTGGTTTTAGAGTGTTGTGATTTCTGATGTCAGATTTGTGTCCGTTTATTCTTTTGGGCAGAGACTGTCCTGTTTGTCCAATATATAAGGCAGAGGGGCATTTCTTGCACATGATGGCATAAATCACATTGGAGAATGAGCCTTTGGTAGCGTAGCTGGTTTTATTAGATTCTGTAATAGTGTCTTTTGTGCTGATATGTGGGCAAAGTTGGCAGCAATGTTTGTTGCAGGGATATGTGCCTGCTTTAATGGTCCTGTTGTTAGGTCTGTAGTTGCTGGTAAGTATCTGATTAAGGTTGGGGGGCTGTCTGTAAGTGAGGAGAGGTCTCTCTCCCAAGGCTTGATGGAGTGAGGGATTGTCTTGTAGAATAGTTTGCAGATCCCTAAGGATGTGCTGTAGAGGTCTGACTTGGGGGTTGTAGGTGATAACTAGAGGCATTCTAATGTTTTCTTTCTTGGGCTTCTCCTGTAGTAGTTGACTTAAGGGTACATGCCTGGCTCTGTCAATCTGTTTCTTCACTTCCTCAGGTGGGTACTGTAGTTTCAAGAATGCTTAACAGAGATCCTGAAGGTGTCTCTGTCTCTATCTGAGGGATCAGAGCAAATGTGGTTATATCTTAGGGCTTGGTTGTAGACAATGGATTGTATGGTGTATTTAGGATGAAAGCTGAGTGATGTAAGTAACTACACTGATCAGCAGGTTTTTGGTTTAGGGTGGTGCTTATGTGTCCATCCCTAATTTGTACTGTAGTGTCCAGAATGTGGGTTTCCTGTGTGCTCTGATCCCTCAAATAGAAACAGACACAAGACTCCTTGTTTGTATGTATATGGAAAGCGTATTTCAAGCTTTTCGTTGTTCGCTCTACCTCTGATACACTTTGAGATCAGTGAAGGAATATAGGTCTTGCCAACCCTTTATCCAGAGACTTAGTAGAGAGGCAATAAAATGGACTAACGATTTGACTGTACCTTTCTCAACCAGGGCTGCATACACACCTACTCTTATGAACGTGGCAAGTCATAATTAAAGTCTGTGCCCAATTGATGAAGCCTTTTGGCCAGGAAAATGTATTAATGGTTTCTGAAATTTCTTATCCTGTTGCTTTGCCTTTGCTCCACTAGAAAGAGTCATATAGGGAGGAGTAAAGAAAATGAAGCACCCCCGCTGTCCCAACAGGCCTGGAAAAACTTTTTCACTAGGAGTGTGGTGAAGCACTAGACAAGTTCGCTGAGACATGTAGTAGAATTCAGGGGTGTCGCTGGCGTTGGGCACGCTGGGGCATGTGCCCCGGGTCCTAATGCCAGTGCCCTGGATCTCCGGCCCAATTGGGCCGGGGATCCGGGGCCCGATCCCCAGCCAGTGATCCGGGGCCTGGCTGGCTGCCCGGCAGGCCCCACCCCTGGCCAGGGATAAGGCCAGGGGGAGGCCGCACTGCTGCGGGCGGCTAGGCCGTGGTGGAGGTGGGCCAGAAGTGGCCACTGGAGGCTGGGCCTGTGCCCATGGCCACGGGCGGCCAAGCCCCCGATCTCCGGCCGCGAATGGGGCCGCCATGGCTGCCGGTGGCCCGGCCCCAGATCCCCAGCTGGCCACCCATGGTGGCCCCGTCCCCTGCCGGGGATCTGGGGCCTGATCGCCAGCGGCCACCTCAGCCCCGTCTCCGGCCGGGGATCGGGGGCCTGGCCGCCCGCAGGCACGGGCCTGATCTCCAGCAGCTGCTTCTGGCCGGGCTGCGCTATGCCCTAGCTGCCCGCAGCGGCATGGCCCCCCCAGCCCTATCCCTGGCTGGGGGTGGGGCCTGCCCACTGGTGGCGGGGGCTGGGCCTGTGCCCGTGCCCCGGATCCCTTGCCCCCCCCCCAGCGCCGCCTCTGGTAGAATTTCTATCCTTAGAGATTGTTAAGGCCCATTTGACAATGCCATGACTGGAATGCCTTACTTGGGGTTGGTCCTGCTTCAAGTGTGGTGTTGGAGTAGATAACTTCCTAAAGTCCCTTTTTAACCTTAATTGTCTATGAATCTATAGTTTTGTGTATTCTAGAGTCCTCTGCATTGAATCATTGCTGTTTCTTCTCTTCATTAGAAAAATCTCTGAATGGGAGAATCTATTGTAACATTGGGACATCAAAATACCTTGCTTTTGTCTCCAGATTGGCTGTCCTTTTACTGTTTATGTCACTCATCCCCCTTGTATGTTACATTTTTTGCCTACTTTTCTTCATGTCTAATTTCTTTATATTAATTCTTCTCTTCCCCTGCATTTTCTCTCTGTTTCGCCACTTCTCCTCCCTTGGTTCTGATTCTCCTTTTCATTACCTTAGGCTGCCTATTCTGTCATACTAAGATACAAGTGGAGCAAAAGCTTACCCATAGAAGGGACTAATGCAGTTACTCAAATAACCCTTTTTCACACAGCAGCAAGATGATTGACATTTGTACAACATTCAGATGAGTAATAGCATAACTTATTGATATCAATGTTGTACATGGAAATGTCTGAGTATCCTGCACATAATATTTTTGATGACTCTGTCTATTAATAACCTCATTCAGCAAGATTAATTTTGGGGAGAAATTTCCCTCTTCTTTTTTTCAGATGCAGAAATTTTATAAAGATCTAAAAACTTGTCACTCAAAACTGGAACCAAACTGCAAATGTAGTGATCTTATGGTTGAAATGGGAGCTCTACAGAACTTGTGTCCAACTGACCATCATTCTGCTTTCCTTTAACTTGGTATGATGGCAGAGTTCAAAGCCTCTTATTCTGCAGAGCATGACCCAAACTAACATTGTTCATTAAGAAGTTCTTTATCTGCAGACAGTAAAGGTACAGCTTGGCCAAGCAAGATTATAACAACACTGAGTAAGGAACACCCTGCTGGCAGTGAAAGAATAGTTCAGCCCCCATACCTCTTCAGTTCTCTTTATGAGAGGCAAAGGAGTGTCCCAGCTGTGGCTACCATTTCCTGTGATGTGGATGTCTCTCTACTAGGGCCTGGGTTGAGCTTACAAAGGACCTGCTTCTCCAAGGGTATGAGTACCCTTGGTTTTCGTTGATTTGAATGGGGATTGAAGCTGCTAAAAACCTCACAGTATAAAAACCCTGCTCCACAGGACTGCAACCTGTGGCTTTAGAGTTTCATTTGGTTCTTTGGCTGCCCCTTTGCAGCTCCAGGCCCCCTGACCTCCTTCCACTGGAAGACCTTGCAGGCAGCATGTGCCAGGCTCTGGGCTCCCCCCTCACTTGCCACCAGGGGACCCTGTGGGCAACCCACTCCTATTCCTACCTCCCCCCTCCACTAGGGGTCCATGCAGCAGGTGCCCTGGCCTAGCACCTGTCACCCCACTCCATGAGGCTATACCCATTGCAGCTCTCAAAATGCTTGGTTATTGAAGGAATTTTTAAAAATGACTCTTCTTGTGTTTTGAGTTGCTAACACCTGCCCTAGTCACTTCACAGAGCTCATCTAACCATCAGCAGGTGCTAACAACTTCTGGTCTGTACGGAATTTCTCTGGATTCAGAACAGGGACCTAGTGCATAGTGAGAAGCTTTCCATTCCCATGCCCAGTATTATCTGAACTAAATTTTCTGAAATCATTCAGATATGCTCAGTAACTATACTTAAAGCTAGATCTAAAATGTGTGCTAATTATGAAATGCTATGACTTCCACATGTTGAAACAGTTAGAACAGCACCCCCAACAAAATTATAGCTCACTGTCTGAATTTTTATATGTCTCATTTTAAAGAGATATAGGTTAAATAACTAGACCTAATCCAAATTTGCTATAATATCCTTTTAAACCAAGACTGCCTTGATCCAATGCCCAAATCACTTTTGAGTCCCCTCTTGTACATCTAGCTCTTCTGCAGCAACACAGGCTGGGTCCAATATCCAGCAGTTCCTTTTCAACTGTACAACACAAAACGAGCTCAAAACTTCACCTAGTAACCTGGGAAAATTATACACTACCCCTTGGGCACTTCTACAGGTGACACATCCCCTCTCAGAAGCACAGAGATTGAATGTAGAGAAAAAAAATTAATAAAGGGGAAAAGTAGCCCAGCATTAATGAGAAAATGCTGCAGACAGGACTCTCAAGCAGAAATCTAAATACCCACTCTAGAGTATGTTCAATTTCCATTAGCCTCAGGTTTTTGAGCCCAGCAACCTCAGGTTTCTTTAATGTGTACCCCTCTCACAGTTGTCCTTAGCACAGACCCAGACTTCAGAGTTGCAATTGCAGAGTTTCCTCGTACCCTGGTTGGATGGATGGGGGTGGTAGTGGTAAGAAGGCCCCTTGCTCACTCAGCCATTCCACTAGTTGCCATGCCAGCCATCACCCTAGCATACCATCACCTTCTGCTGTTACATGCTTCTCTACTGTGACGTTTGCTGGTCAGTCCCTTGCAGTTCCATCCAGCTCATAGAGATGGTCAACTCTCAGTGGTTTTCAGATCTTTGTGGGAACTTCATTGCTGATGAAGGCTGGGCAGCAAACGCTATCCCACAAGTGACTGCTGCTCTAGTGGTCACTTAACATAATGTAACCCTTCTGCTAGGGCGGGCTGGCAGGACAAGGGCCAGGTTCTATATCTAGGGGTTTCCAAATAACATTACAGCACCAACTGGCTTGAGCCCCCACCCAGATTTCTGGCAATCCTGCACTGTTCCCTTGGCACCCCGGAGGGGGTAAGGCTTCCCCACACGCAAGCATGAGACTGAGTGTAGTAAACAGAACTTTAATAGCAGAAAAATATAATGTAAAAGGCCAAATAACAGAGGTCAGCACTGATTTAGAGAATCAGTACAAAGTTCCCAAAAACCCACACTGCATAACAGAACATACAAGACTTAATGCAAAACCTTCCAACATGATCCACATATCATAACAGCAAATGTAAGCCCATTAGCAAAATCAGCACTGATCTGGAGAATCAGTGCTAACTAGGCTCCCGACCCACCCTAGGGTATATAGGGAGTGTCTTTCACACCAACTGTCCACCGGCGCCAACCACTGGTCACTCACTCCATCCTCTAGCACCGTTCCTTGGCACCGCTTGCTGTCCGCCATCTCCTCCCACTGGTTACTCACGCCGCCCAACTCGCCGCTGGCTGCTCTCACCATCCGCTGGCTCTGCCCACCAGTCACTTGCACTGCCCAGTTCACTGCTGGCCGCTCTCACTGTCCACTGGCTCCACCCACTGGTCACTCTGTCGCTGCTTCTCTTCAGTGATTTCAGCTCAGAGAGAGGAGGTTTCTGTTTCTAGTGATTTTAGCTCAGAGAGTTGCCTCTTCAGTAATTTCAGCTCTTAAACCTCAAGTAGCTGCAAACAGCTGTTTCCATGACAAAGAAGAGGCCTCAAAGAAGCTCATCCAGATCTATCATTTGACAGTGGGGTCATGAGGTGAGACAAAATGCCTCTAGCATTTTGCTCCAAAAGGAGTTATGGGAAACCCCACCCCTGTCTTAAAACTTTTCCAGGCTGAAATAGCCAGTGGCCTCACTTACAGGTCTCTTTTTAACTAAGGGTAGTTTTTACCCCTTAACTAACCCAAACAGATTTGGAACAAGCAGAGAATAGCATATCACCAAAGACAGTATTTCATATTTCCCTTCAGTAGAATTACAGATATTGACAGATCTGTGATTGGATTAACCCCAAATAGCATAACTCACTATGCCATGCACCCAGTATGCTAATACCTAATTGTGCTCTTTGTGTTCATGCTAATACAGGACCCATGCAGATTAGTTGCCACTCTTCAGAAGCTGTTAGACACAGCTTCTAAGCCTGCCTTACAAAAATAAGCCATCTCGGCCGGGAAGAGTTTATTCATATCCTTTTAACATCCATATATTTACACATAATTATTTCTCAGAAACTTTCTTCATTTCCGTATGGGTGGGGGTATGATACACAAGGAAAAGCATCCAGACCGCCAAGATGGGGGATGGGGGCATTAGCAGAACTGATGGCCATGTGGGCAGGGAAGACTGGAGCTGGGGAGGTCACAGAACTAGCAGGTGGGAAAGACTTCAGGGGGTTTCAGAACTGGCTGTGTGGGGAAGACTGGGGGAATGTCGCAGAACTGGCGGGGAAGGGTCCCGGCTATACATCTGTCTCTTTTTGGGCATGGGGAGAAGGGAGAAATGGGGGAATTGAAGAAATTTACCAATATCTACAGACTGATAATCTGGGTAGACATTGTAAATAGCATAAAATCAGTTAAAATGTTGGCTAGCTACCCAGCCATAAGCAAATCTAAGGGCAGCTAACACTGGCAAACGAACAACTAATTATACAAACAATTGTGTCCACTGATTGCCCTTTTTGCAATTGACCATTTTCTATTTTTTTCATGTAAAACTGTTTTAAAACTACTTTGTGCCTCATTAGGTTGCTGTCACTTCATTACAAAGACAAACTATTCCCAATTCAGCACTGAGGAGCCAGGGTTGGGGTGGGGAGGGACATTGGTGTTGGTGGCAGGGGCACATGGATTGTGGGGCAGACTTAGAAAGAATTCAAATGCTAAAATGTTTTAGTGAAAACTCAGTGACTCTGAACTGGTCCAGAGCTTCATGAATTTGCAAGGATAGGTGTTATAAAAGTGGTAATGGTGCTGAATGCTGGTAATGTCTGGAAATAATACGTTTGAAGTATCCAGTTAAAGGTGAAGTGCAGTCAGTTGCCATAGCTGAGGCTTAAAGTAATGGCCAGAAACATACACAACTCTTCCACTAACCAGCTATTGAGGGGACTCAGAAAACAAAATGGTCATTTGAAATTGTTCTTTTCTTCCAGTCTGGTGTCTATTGTTTATTTCCTAGTTCATTCTGTGACATTGCTAGCCCTTGCACAACATTTGTGATATTGAGGAATTTGCATTCTGGGATGCTTTCTGCTATCTTGGAAGAATTCTTTTTACTAAAATGGGTTGACATTCTATGAAATTTGATTTTGTTGTTTTATGAAATTTTATATGTTGGAAATGTGGTTGCTCTGATGATGTGACATTGTGATATGTTGTGACACTCATTTCATTTGCAGGATTGTATTGTGAGATTCAGCAGGAAAGGGAGTATTAATAATAAAGAATAAGGACGAGTGGATGGCAGCTTGAATGAGAGATGAGTTGGGTAATAAATGGCAGTACACATCAGGCGTTGAGAAAAAGAAAAAAAGTTGGCTGTTGAACAGGCAGTACAAAAGCATTCCGGTTCACTGTCCAACTTCTTAACCATACCAGTAATTGTTGCAGATGCAGAATTCAGCTTTTCCAGGTTAAAACTAGTGAAGCCATACCTATGCTCTACTATGACACAAGAGAAACTTTTAGTGCACTAGCAGCCCTCTCAATTGAACAAGACACTATGCTATCTGTTGACTTCCAAGAAATTATTTCTGATTTTAGCAACAGAAAGAGTAGGAAGGTGAAATTTTAGATATTTAAAATGGATTTAAATAATAAAATAAAATATCTTAAAAAAGTTACGCTTTTTATTATGTGAGTTTAGTTTCTGTGGGGGGCTACAATGGGCCTTTGCCTAGGGCCCCAGATAGCCTATGGCTGCCTCTGACACTACCTATGTTTTCCTACTGAAACACCTCCCAGCTTCAGAACAATCTGTATCCAGTGGAGAAGGCTTTAACTTTCAGAGACTGGATGTGTGTCTCCAGAGCAGACTTCAAAATAATTGCTGTGTTTTAGGTCAGCTGAAGGAGCTAGAGGAAACAGGAGGAAGTATGCCAGAAATAATAAATAGAGAGATTAAGGTGGGGATATTTCTAAACATCTAGTCATGGGCTATGTCCACACAGAAGGGCTTGTTTCAAAATAGGTCGTTTCGAAACAAGCTGTTTCAAAATAATGGCCTTATTTTGAAATAAATAACAAAAAGCCATTTTGAAATAAGGAAAAAAGTGGGGCTCGAAATAGCATGGCCACACAGTAGACTTGCTATTTCGAGATAGGGGAGAAGAGGGGAGGGGTGGGGGGGCTTGTGTGGGGCCGGGGCTGCCCTGCGCCCAGGCTTCACCGCCGCCCCCCCCCCCCCCCGCTGGGGCCGCTGCGCGGCCCAGCCCTGCCCCTCAGCAGGAACGGGAGGCGCCGCGGAAACCCCCGGGTTTAGGGGCAGCCCCAGCGGTGGGGTGAGCTGCCCCTGGAGCGGCCACCCCGTGGGGGCTGCAGCCCCCCTGACTGGGCTGCGGGGCCAGCAGCTCCCCCGCAGCCCAGGCTGGGGGCATAGCCCTGGGGCTGCCCCAGCTGGCTTCTCCCCGCTTCCCCTTGCCAGGTGTAGAGGGGGCAAAGGGGGTTGAGGTGCCCGTTCCCCCCTGCTCCCAGCGGGGGGAAGCTGGCTGGGGCACCCTCCGACCCCCTGCACTCCACTCAGCACCCTGGCCAGGGTGCTGATCCCTGGCCAGGGTGCTGGTGGGGGGGAATTTCCTATCAGGGTGCATAGCACCCTGGGAGGAACATCCCTATTATTTCGAAACAAGTGGTTTAAGCTGTTTCGAAAGGAGGGCTCTGTTTTGAAATGAGGAGCTCCCTCCTTTCGAAACAAGAAGACATCATGTGGACATAGGGACTTTTGTTTCGAAACAACCAGTTTTGTTTTGAAATAAAAGCCCTGTGTGGACATACCCATGGTCACACTAATGCATTGGTTCTCACCATTGTTTAGGGACACATTATCGTGTCACCACACAACGGTAAGTGTGTCATGGGAGAGCTAGGGAGATGACTGGAGTCAGCTTGTGGCAGTGGTCTGGTGTATCTTGTAGGGTCACGCCACAACACCAAACATGTTACGACCTGCAAAAGTTTGAGAACCACTGCTCTAATGCAAGAGGGTTACTGTACAGAGGATGGAGGGGTTGTGGACTAATTCATGGAGTCAGACTGGACCGTTTGATTACCCATGTTTCACATGCCACTAAATTTCAACTAGTGTAAAAAAAGGGGATACTGGAGGCTTTGACAGGCTACATTAATGAGGAAGGTGCCAGAGAGACTCTGTGAGCAGAGCTAGCCCCACCTCTGTGTCTGCCAATCATGTGTAGTAAGAAGAGGATTTTAAAAGGAGGATACTGCAGTGGGAGGGAGGGGGGAGAGATCATCTAGAGCAGAAACCAGTAGGGTGACTTCAGAAACTGCAGGAGGAAGTTTTAGCTAGGACTTAGATGGCCCTGGATCGAGAGCCAGTGCTAGGCACAAATAGGCTAAGCAGTTGCTTAGAGCCCCTAGCAGTTCAAGGGGGCACCTTATTTGCTTTTTGTTATAAGAATGTGTCTGTTTTGAGGTGTGTGTGACTATGTTGTAGGACCCCCAACTGGTTGCCAGCAGCTCTTTCCACCCGCCCCCCCAGTCCCATTGGGGAATGCAGTAAATACCAAGTCTAATTCTAACAGAGTGAGGCCAATTCAACTACCTTGCCAGGAGTCTCCTTGAAAACCACTGAACAGACAATCCTGAACTAAGAAAAACAAACAAGGAGCCCTGTGGCACTTAAAGACCAGCAAATTTATTTTTTGCATGAGCTTTCGTGAGAGAAAATCCTACTTCATCAGATGCTTTGAAGATGGAGACACCATCTGAACTAAGAAGTTATTGCTGGCCTTTCCTTTTTCGGTTGCATCTGAAAAGAAGTTTATTCTTGAGTGCTTTAAAACATTTATTTTCTTTTTGATCCCCCACTGGAGGGATCAAAAGATAGGCCTGTAATGATAGGGATCACCTTGCAAGGACGAAGAAACTGGGGCCTGAAAATGATGTAAATAACAGGCATGGTGAAGGAGAGAAACCTGGGGACTCTTTTACATAGGCCTTAAATCATGTAAAAAATTATGAGCTTGGAACATTCCTGCTAAATTAGTGGTTCTCAGCCTTTCAAGACTACTGTATACCTTTAAGGAGTCTGATTTGTCTTTTCAATCAATCAATCAATCAATCAAATCATAGGGCTGGAAGGGACCTCATGAGATCATCGACTCCAACCCCCTGGGAATTGAACCCAGGCCCGTCTTGTTTACACAGAGTTTCACCACACTTAACTATTTACAAAATCAAACATGTCACAGCACATGATTGCTGAAAAATTGCTTACTTTCTCATTTTTACTGTGTAATTATAAGATACGGTAGATTGATTGCAATGTAGATATTTTACTTACATTTCAGTGAGATTCTTCAGCCTGTTTTTCACTTGCAAGCTTTGTTCTGTGAGGCAGTGAAGAGGCGGCAATAATTCAGTTTTTCTTCTAGTTGAGTCTATTCCTTCTCTCAGGGCCATGTTAGGGGATGGCAAGCAGGGCAGTAGCTTGGGAACCCAACCAGAGGGGCCCCATGAAGCTAAGTTGTTTGAGATTCGGCTTCAGCCGTGAGTAGCACATTGCATGGCTCGGGTTTCAAATCCGATTTCCAGTCTTAATTACAAGCCATCCATGTCATTGAGCCCTGTTTGTTTACTACAGAATCCCTGAAGCTGTCTGCCCATTTGGCTCTGGTTTATGCCCCCCACCCCATCATGATGACCCCCATCCCAAGCTAAGAAGGTACAGATTGTACTCCCTTTAGAGCCAACAAATGCTACTCTGAAGCTACACTAAGGGATCACTGCAAATTGACAATTTGATTGTTTCTCCATGAGGGGCCTTTCTAAAGAACCCAGCTCTTCTTGTCTCAGAGAGCAAGAGATGAGATGTAGGAACCAAACACTCAATTCTCACTTTTTACTGTGCAGTACTTCCTTGGTCTTTAAGATGATGTCATATTTATATCATGATGAGCCACCATTACAAGACAAAATACTATCTAAGATGGAGGTATCCATTAGTTTTGAGTGCTCACCATTTTTTGAATGCGTGCACTCCAAATCTAACTCTGCTAATCACAAAGGATAAGAGATTCTTCATGATCTGTCTCCTTGCAACCACTGTCCTAAGGTCCTAATCTAATCGATAGCCACCTGTTTTCCTGTACTAAGGACTCCCAGCATATATAGCAGAGGTGGCCAGACTTACGGAACTGAAGAGCCACACAAGCTGATTATTAAACCTTTGAGAGCCGCACTGAGGCAGATAGCCATATGCTTTACCTACTCCAAAATTATTAGGTTTAAAATTCATTGCACACTTTAATTTTATCATAAAAAGAGGGCAAATATTGATCCTACTAATGTCAGATTCTAATAATTACTTAAGATGACCATGAAAACTAGGCCTATGCAGTAAAAACTTAGCTATCGCATGATGTAGAAGACTGCAGGCTAGTGGTGAGTTTTTTAAAATCCTGACCATGCTGCACTTCTCCCCACTGTCCTGACCCCCCTCCTGAACCCCCAGGCCCTAACACTGGCTCCCCTGGGCCAACCTCTCCATCCCCAGGGCTCCCTGACCCGGCCACTCCAGAGGCTAGGCACAGGCTAGGTCTTTCCCGCCCCGCCCCCAGCCAAAATACTCTGAGCATGCTCAGGGTGGGAGATTTAAAACTCCTAGACTGCAGCTGCTTTCTTTAACTGATTTGCTGACATTCTTCCACGAGCCGCACTTTTTCATTCAAGAGGCACGTGTGACTCCCGAGCTGCAGTTTGGCCATGCCTGATATGTAGCCAGCCACTTTGGATAGGTTACCAGATGTCAGGCAAAAGCAGGACATGTCCTCCTTTTTACCTTTATATCCTCCATCTGACAGGCACTTTAAAATACATGATTTTGTCTGGCTTTTTACTTATAGGGGTTAAAATATGCTGGAATACAATGGAATACCTTATGTTTAGAGGGAAGTGTTCCAGGGCCCTCTAAAAACAGAAGAATATTACATTAATACTGCATTTTCTCCATGTGTCTCCAATGTCGTCCTTTTCGTACTTCCCTGTCCTCCTTTCCAGGCTTTGGTATCGGGTAGCCCTAACTTTGGATAGTCAGGATGATATTGCAGTTAGAATAAGAAGAACAAATGCAGTATCTGAAGGCCAAATTCTGTGTTCCATAGTAGAGTAGACCTGCCATAGCAGTGTTGTCCTTTAAGGACTGTTGAATTTGGACATTAGTTATGCCTCATAAATATGAAAATACTTTGATTATTTCTTTGTAACAAAAGCTTTAGAATTCTTGGGCCCAGACTTGTTACTGTGGATTGGTTTTGTACAGTAGAAGCTTTTACTGGACATTGGTTCTGTAGCATGTAGTGCAAGTACAGTTTTTCTCCTAGGAGACAATTTGGACCTTTTGATAGGCTGCCTGCATTAATTGAAAGAGCAGATGGACAATATTGTCCATTTTCAATTGATACTAGTTTAGCCCAGGTTTGATTGTCTGCCAAATACTGGCCACCTGTGGCTCAGGCTTGGCAGTTCTCTTTTTACTGAGCCAGACATTTTGTTCACAGGATTATTTCCTTAGGAAAAGCCATTCCAAAGAACATCTGACAAGCAAATAATGTATAATATTGGAGCCCAGAAAAGCAAGGAACTGCTGAATACAGAGTTTGGCTTGTTTTGGTCCTGTTAGGGTTATTCCTCAGTGCTTTTATTGGCACAGAGGCCAAAGACTTTAGCACACAAACAACTCACTGAAAATCATTTGATTATTTTCCATCCAGGAAGCTCTGCAAAGTACAGCCAGTTCTTTGAGGATGACCCTCTGTTTTGCCTATTGTTCTTCATTTTGTTTAATGTTGGTAATTAACGACTTTACAGTCCAATAACATTTGTGGAAAGCAAAAGTGCTAAGGTTATAGACTATGATCCAAAGTCAAACGGAGATATTGTCTACAATGGGTGTTAGATTGGGCCCAGTTCCCGATCTTGTTCACATCAATCAGTCCGTCTGTGGACCAGAGCTTCACCTGTGGCTGAAAGATACTCACCACAGCTGAGTGAAATGCAAAGTTTCATTGTGTCCATCCTCAATCCTAGGATCACACTGTGCTGTTCCACCCCCACCAAACACAAGACAGAACAGTTAGCAATATGCTCTTGCCTGTGCTGCTATTGATAGTCAGGGCATTGAGACACCCTAGCCCAGCCTTTGCTTCTGCAAGCCACACTCCTCTGCTGGCTGTGGTGAGTTTGTGTAGGAATTGAAATAGCAGCTCTGTGCCACCTGGCGGCTCATCCCCTGTGGTGGTGATCCTTCAGAGTCCTTCCATGCTGGCTTTAGCACACTCTGTGCAAGTGAAACCCTACAAAAGTGGACTAATGCAGAAGAGACTTTGGCCCCATGGCTAATATTTGTGATTAAGTTGTAGTATTTGTTTAAAGGCCAGGGCAAGCCTGACTTGCTCGTGTATAAAATCCTGAAAGAAATAATCAAAGGGTTCCCCAAGAAATTGTTATCAAAGTCATACCCATTTCCTTGGGATCCTGGGCTGGATCTCTCTGAAGCCTGGACCATATTTGAAAGTTTCATTAGTACAACTCTTCCAGTTAGGGGTATGAGTGTTTGTTGGCTTAAAAAGAGAGACTGCAAAAGCCCTATGCTACTATAACATATGACACCAGTGTAAAAGTAGCTTAGGTCTGGCCTACACCGCAAGGCTATGCTAGAATAGCTGTATCAGTTAGGAATGTGGGGGAAAAATAATCCCACATCAGTTAAAACAGTTATACTGTCAAAAGCCCCAGTCCTGCTGGCACAAAGTCCTTTTATTGGCATTGCATGTTTTATTCCAGAAACTGTTACAAGCTATACTGCCAAAATCCCCTTTTTTCTCTAATATACACTGCATCTCTACCAGGAGGTTTTTGTCCATACAATTGCATATGCTTCCAAGGCCTTACACTGGTAAAATTATTCCCCTTCTTATATGGTATAGTTGTAACAGTGTAAAGCATCTTTATATCATTATAAATACATTTATGCTAGGGGGCATTTGGACCTCTTTAGCTCCATACTGATATAATGAAATCCAACAGTTTACAGTAGACAAGGCTTCAGCACTAAAAGTTCAAAGTTTTCTAGCTCAGTCAAAGTAGAAAGAAATAATTCAGATGCATCTAAGAGTTTGCGAACCTCCTTGAACTAATTTCCTTGTGCATTTACTGTGACGAAACTGGAGATATTAGAAAGGAGGACATGTTGATCAGATGTAACTCCCTTGTCAATGAGATTATCAGTAAAATCACCCAGGAAACAAGGTAGGGTGTTAAGGGTGGCTTGACATCTTTCACTGCAGAATCACTGTTACATTATAAATAGTCATGCAGGCCCATTGTGACCTGAAAAGATTCTTTGATTAGTCAGTCTTTCCTCCACTTACCCTGGAAGAGGGAATTAGCTTGTCACAATGGAACAGAAAGTCTGAAATGGGTCAGTTATTTTAGAGTGCATCCAACCTACTTTTGCCTGAAGATCATTAATAAGCGTTCCATTTGTTGTTGGTTTTTATGTGATTTGAAGTCAGAGTCAGAGGAAGCTGCCTACTGGCAAGGCCAATGGATTTTACTTATCAGATATTTGGGTTTTAATAGAACAAACACAGCTATAAAGGACCTCTCACCCATCTGCCTCCCATTTTGTCCTATCCCAACTTCCAAACTGCCTCACTAACAGAAAGACATGGTGCTTGGTCAGTAACAATCCTGTGTGATGCAAAGGGAAAGAACAAATATCCTGTCTGCAACATGGTTGTGAATTTGCCATTCCAATTTAAAAGAAGACCTGGAACTACTACTACTGAAAATAATTGTCCTGATTCAGAACCCGTTTACCCCAATATACAGTGTGATTACACAAGTGTAAAACTGATGTAACTTCAGTGAGATACAAAGGAAGAAACAATCAGGCTCAGGCTCATTATATTTATCAGGTCCACATTTTCTTGGGGTGATTGCAGATTGTATGCAATTCACCATATGTTGTTCTCTTATCTGTGCCAATTAATCTGTTCCAGATCTTTGTTCCAATTTACCTAAGTGTTGGATATTGAAGACAAGATACTATCACTTGTGACCTATAGCTTCAGATGGCCATTATAATTTGCTATCCTTCAGGTGCTCTCTTCATGACGTTCAAGCAAAGCTTGAATATGAGCAGGTTCTGCATCCCTGTGTGGCTGGCTGTGTGTGTGGGATGGGGGGATGGAGTGGGCAGAGGGTGAATGAAGGCACAATTAGATTGTAAACTCTTCATGTTCAGTGAGCATCAAGGATCCCAATGAAGTCAAGGGGAGTTTTGCTGTTGACTTCAGTGGGCCCAGGACTTCACCCCCTGTATGTTTCTGTTTGTTCTGAAAGGACCCATGAGTACTGTAAGATAAGTAATTATTACAGCTAACAACATTGTATTTTATACACTTGCCTATAAAAGTTCCATCCTAATTGAGCCTAAACTAAAATTTTTAATTCAAGTCTTCAGACTATAAAGTTGCCCTGGTTGGTTTCAGTATTGCCAACCCCAAGCACTCAAAACTCTTGAGCATCCCCCGTAACATAATTAAAATCATGAGATTTTAACAACAATTTTTGGGTGCCTTTGGCTTCCTTGCTGGTTTCCATGCTGCCAGAGTTCGTGTTTTCAGGCTTTTCTCTGCAGCTGTGAGGGCTAGAAACTTACTCTCTTTTTAAAATGAAAGCTGAGATTCTCACATCCTCACACATCTCCAGGAGATGTGCCACTTAAAAAAACACCAAATATTGTGAACTGCATGACACATCACAGGAGTTGGCCACACTGTCGGTTCATATTTGTTTCTAGTCAGTTTAACTTTCCCTTTTTTCTTTAAGATCTCTGATATGCACATAAATGCACAATTTATAATTGACTTTATCTATCCACAGAAGAGAGAATATTTCTTTCTGAATACAGAAAATGAAGCTGTTTTTAGGGTTATATATACTATATTCAGAAAGCATTACTGTTCTTTTCTTGTACATAGATTATCAGTCTCAAACTTGTGTATGTATGTAGACAGATGATAAAATATATTTTTGTTTCCTTCAGATAAGTTTAATAAATAGTCCCCCATCTGAAACAGCAAACCAAGAAACTGATAACATCTATGGACATTTAGTAATGTGAATATTAGAAATGAGAAATTACATAAATACAAAGAAAAGTCCTATTTGTGCATAGAGAACTTGAGCTGCTTTGGTGAAACTAAGGGGAAAGAACACTTTTTATAGCTGTCTAATATGAACAGTCTTTTTAAAATCAGTTCTGTGGGATGTGACTGAATCATAAAACTTCATGAAAAACCCTGAAAAAACTCCAGAGGGGTAGCTGTGTTAGTCTAGTCCAGCAAAACAAACAAGGAGCCCTGTGGCACTTTTAAAGACTAACAAATTTATTTATCACATACGGTTTTGGAGAAATCCCGTTTTGCCAGACTCTTGAAAATGGAAAATTTACAATATGGGAGGCAAAAATAAATGTAATTCATAGGGCCAGGTCAGACAAACTAAACAAGTTGTTTAGATTCAAACAATGTAAAGGTGGGGAAGTCGAGAAAGCTGAGTAAAAGTTGAAAGTTGAGAAAACTGCTATTCATCCTGTTCATGAATGTGTTTGTTTGAAAGCAATGAAGTTGATCAATGAAAACTGTATAAAAATGTATTTTTGGCAAAATTCAGTGTAGAAAAACAAGCAATTTTTGCCCCCCCCTCCATTTTTCAGTTTATGTTCTTTGCCAACTTAGTTAATTTTTCAATAATATTCCTATTTTGATCGAATCTTTTTTACAGGAACAATAACTCTTACTACTGGTTAGTGGCAAATGGCCAAATAGGTGTTTGAGTACTCAGCCTGAGTATTTCAGGTAGGCAGTGAGCAAAGGCACAAGAGAAGGCAGGAAGCAAATTTCCTTGCAAGATTGCAAAGCTGTAGAAAAGCAGCTCTGTTGAAACTATTGTAGCTCAAAGGCTGGAGCAACCTACAGAGCTTCAGCAGGAAGTGTAAAGGCACTTAGTTATGCAAGAGGGAAAGAGCCATCCCTGCCTTTTCCCAACCTTGATCCTCCTCTGCCTGCATAATAATGCTATGTAGCTTGGCTCTGCACCATGCAGTGACCCGCATCATCTTCCAAAACCTAGTTCACCTGGTGAGGCAGGAGCACCTGTTTTGCTCTTTGGGGCCCATTCCACTTGAGCAGGTAAGAACAACATTTGGAACCTTTGGTCAGTGTTTTCCTTACCCTGCTTCAGATGAGATTTGCCCCTGTGGGAGAATGAAATAAAAAAAAATGTGTTTATGTTCAACATATTAAAGAAATACACAAGGTATATCTGCCCTTCAGCTTGTGAGCTCACTGCTATGCTTCCTTGGCCTTGTGGATTCATGTACTGCTGCAAATCAAAGCAGGCTCATTTGGTTTTAGATGAGCAAACACTGACAAATTTTAGAAATCATGGCCCACCAAGATGCTGGGAAACTCAGTCTGGCATGAGCATAAGATCCAGTGAAATGGTACACAATGTAAAAAATGTGGTTTAATATTTCATTTTTAATGCAACTTTCCAGATGTCAGGTAATGAGCTGAATGAACTGAGAACATTAGTAAATATCTGGCATAATATACAGGGATTTAGTTAAGGGATGAATGAACTTCAAAAAGCTTGAAGCTTGAGTTCAGTTTGGATAAGCATCAAAAAGTTTCCTTATACAAAACATTATTTTTAGATTTGGAATATTGGACTGGAAATCTTCTTGGGAATAGCTTGTTTCATAACTTTAAAACTTCTAGGTCCAATCACAGAGGGAACCTGGAGGGAAAGTGAAAACAAACAAACAATCTTTCATCCAAACACTTCAGCATGTCAAGAAAACTTTTGGTTGGTTCCAGTAACAAATTATCAACAGCAAGAGTGTGTCTTGTTCCATTAGCATGGGTTCTCCCATTCTCAGACTTGACATTGGAGTAAAGCTGGGTGGAAACTGGAATTTCCATTCTACAGGAAAGACTAAAGTTTTGAATATTTTCATCCCAAATAGAACAATGACTCTATTTCCAAACTGCCTGTTAAATGGAAAATTTGATTCTGAATCATCAAAAAAATTCATTTTGATAATATTGGATCACTGAGGTTCAACTTACAATATTGTTTTTATCTTTATATTACACACAAAGCTCAGACGAAGGATAATATAACTAGCTTGGGACTCAAGACAAACAGGTTCAATTTCTGGCTCCTCCACTGACTTCTGGAGTGACTTTTGACAAGTCATTTAGTCTATTTTTCTCTGTTTCCTGTCTCTAAAGTGCAGATCATAGCAAAAGGCAAGTGCAAAGCCCTTTGTACCATCTGAATCCCCCACTGAGGCTGTGTGACACTGGTAGCAGAACAGCTATGCAATGATGGCCTTTCACTGTTGTGAATATAGAGTATTAACCCTTCATATATTGTAGTGGAAGGCAGAGCTGTGTACAGGACAGAGATGGACTGTGAGATTCTTGTTTATGTACATAGCACAAGGAAGGCTGTGTGCTATTCAGGAGTGCTCAAGGACAGGAGCCCCTCCATGCCATGGGGACCTGCCAGTCCCCCACCCTTGCTGCTTCCCCCCTGCCAACCCCCTGGCCACTCCACTTTCCCTTTATTGCTACTGAATCCAAGAGAACAAATGTTGCTTAAGCCCCTCTTCCGCCTTCTCATCCTCCTGTTGCGCTCTGTAACTTTCAAGACTTTTTCAACTTCTGGCAAATTAGTGTGGCAGAAGGTAAAATGAGGTAATAGAACTGCTATTCTGTAACTCTTCAAAAATTGCTCAGTTTTTGAAAAGTGAAAGGGACAGAATTAGAAACTCATTCTTTTTCTAAGTTGGAAAAGTTTTGGAAAGTTAAGGTGGAAACAGAAAAAGGAAAGGGAGGAGAGACCCAAAAAAGGAAGAAAAAAAGACTCCATGCCATGCCTTCTTTTTAAACCCCAAAATTAAACATCATTTTTTCTATTACATTCAATGTTAAGAACAGGGTAGAGCACGAGGAAACAAATTCAGAATGATGAATCTTTAGAATTGATTTAAGAAAAGCCTTTTCTAAAACAAAACAAAAATCTGAAATAGAAATAAACTTAATTTTTGTCCTTAGCATCTGCTGAAAAATTTCTTTGAAAAGGGCATTTTTCTGTGGGAAAAAAATTAGTTTTTGACTTAACATGATTTTTGGTGGGAAATTATTTCATTGCAAATTTCTACCAGTTCTTTTAATTTCTGAAGAATGGGGGAAACACTGTCTTAATCGAACACTTTTCCAAAGGTTATAATGGATTCTCCAACAATGAAAAATTTTTAATCAAAATTATATCTTTTTTCTAAAAGAAATGCTCTAGGAATTATTTTGGGGAAGTTCTATGGCTTATGCTATGCAAGGGAAGGCTGGGTTATCACAATGGTCCCTTCTGGCTTTGGAATTTATGAATCTTTGAAAAAACCTTACCTATTGGTGATGGATAGCTTGTATGTGAGTAGTAAATTGACAGTAAGATAAGGCATCAAAACTATGTTCTGTGGTACCTAAAGATTTCTAAGCTTATTGAAGCTGTCTCTTGTTAGCAAGTAAACTACATTAAAACATAGGCATATATGAAATCATTCATCATTATAGCTCCGTCGTCTAAGGGACATGCAGAGATTAATGACAAATCTACAGTGCAGCTGGAGGATTTTGATAATATCATGAACTTTGAAAGAAGTTTGTACAGTGTCAGATATCAAATCATCCAAAGATTGGATTACAGCATTAGTGATCGGTCATTTTCTTATTCTAGTTTCTATCCTTTAATATTTGGAAATACAGAGTATGACTTTATCTGGACAATATTATGTTGGGCACCTTGGTAAAACACGAAAGCATTTCAAGAAAATATTGTGAGAATGTGAAATACATAGTGATGACACTAATGTGGAAATATTGCTTCATTATCTTTTAGATATACTTTTCTTGATGCATTTGACAATTAAAGAGTGTATTTCTTTTTCTTTTTGTATAGTTAAATTATCTGGGAGTTTTCCCATACACTATAAATGAAATCACTAGGGTGCAGACCAAGCCTTTGACAGATTTCTTCTTATCTACATAATTTCAATATATATGTTTACAGAAACAATATAGGCCATCTTCATCCTACAGTCCAAATGGAGAACAGCCTCTCTTTTTTTGACCTAGTTGATTGGCTGCCTAACTCCCCTGCTCCAGTATCCACATCTTATGTCAATATTTGTCATTAAACCTTGATTGGACAATTCCAATGGGAACAACATACACATAAAGCAAATAGATTGTAGGGGAAAACCTGCATTAATTACTACACTGATTAATTATTGTTTGTAAAGTGCTTTATGATGCTGTATTTGTATGAAAAGAGATGTACAAAGATTATTATTACTGATAAGCAGGGTGACTAGATAGCAAGTATAAAAAACTGGAATGGGAGTCAGGGGTAATAGACACCTATATAAGCTGAAGTCCTGAATATTGTAACTGTCCCTATAAAATTGGGACACCTGGTTACCCTACTAAGGGCAGACTGGTGAAGGAATTTAGGCATCTAACTCATTGATTTAGGCACCTTAATGCCTTTAAAAATCTAGCCCTAACTAACCTAATATCTTTTCCACCTCTCTTTTTCTGGTAGCAAGGTGTAAACCTCAAAATATATTATTTATATTATTCAGATAAGCAACCAAACATTAGGCTGCTCATCTAAAGCTTATCCCAACTATTTAAAGATCTTGAGCTAGAAGACCTGAGCTGGATCACAAGAGCTGGCTAACCTTGAGATTTTTAGTACTTCTACCTTCAGACATTGGAATCTGGCAGAAAACTGAAAAAAACAACAAGGAGTTGTATGGCACGTTAAGACTAACAGATTTATTTTTTGCATGCGCTTTCATGGGAGAAGATCCCACTTCCTCTGATGCTTCAAAGATGGGTGAACTTACAGAAAGGAATGAAACTAAATGCAAGGGGGTATAAAACATAGGATCAGGTCATACAGTAACAGCAAATCAGAGCGGTTTTCAGGTTCAAACCATGGGAAGCCTGAAGTCAAATTACCTATTGTAATGGGAAAATAACCCATAGTCTTGATTAAGTCCTGCTTTCACAGAATTTAGCTTGCATATTAATTCAAGTTCAGCTGTTTCTCTTTGAAGTCTTGATGCCCCAGCTACATCTCTAACGACAGTCGCTAACAAATCAGTCATTGAGTGATTAGGAAGATGGAAGGGCACTTCAAAGAGAAACAGTTGAACTCGAATTAATATGCAAGCTAAATTCTGTGAAAGCAGGACTTAATCAAGACTATGGGTTATTTTCCCATTACAATAGGTAATTTGACTTCAGGCTTCCCATGGTTTGAACCTGAAAACCGCTCTGATTTGCTGTTACTGTATGACCTGATCCTATGTTTTACACCCCCTTGCATTTAGTTTCATTCCTTTCTGTAAATTCACCCATCTTTGAAGCATCTGAGGAAGTGGGATCTTGTCCCACGAAAGCTCATGCAAAAAATAAATCTTAGTCTTAAAGTGCACACAACTCCTTGTTGTTTTTTTACTGGACTAGACTAACACGGCTATCCCTTTTGAAATTGAAGAAAACTGAAAGCAGAAGAAAGTTCTTATCCAAAGATTTTAGCACTTCAGAAAATGATTCCATTTAGTTCTCTACATTGGTTCAAAAGGACTCTTTCTGACTCAAATTAGTTTACTGTCACTCTTTTCCATAAGCATTGATTCTGCCATTTACACTAACTAGTACCTTACTTTATTGGTGTTCTCCCTGGTTTCACTAAGGCTCTTCCCAGATTAAGATAGCATTCACTGTAAGGAAAAGTGACAGAATCTAATCCTTTTATTCTAAGGTTTACTAAGGTACAGTATATGGCCACTTACTTAGGCTGTGTCAATACTATTCTCTATGTCGTCATAACTTATGCCGCTCAAGGGGGTGAATAAACCACACCACAGAGTGATATAAATTACAATGACATAAATGCTCATGTGCACAGTTCTATGTTGGTGGGAAAGCTTCTCCTGCTGACATAGCTTTGCTTTTTGCAGAGATGGTTCTTTTATGCCAATGGGTGAGAGCTCTCCCATCAGCATAGAGTGTCTTCACCAGATGCACTGCAGAAACACAGTTGTATCATCGCAGCTATACCACTATAGCGCTAACATGTAGGCATGTTCTCAGCCTACCATACTGTAGGTCAGGAAGATGACTCTGTAAACTCTAGTCCATCCTCTCTTTTGCCCAAGCAGCACCTGGTCAACATATACTTTTAGTTATATTAACTTTATGTAAACTTACAGTAGCTTTTTCTTACCTTATGTATGGATAAGTGTTAAATTCTCTTCAGATATTATCAGTGTAGCGGCAGGAATGTTTTTTTTCTTACATAAGTCATACAGGTCGTAATCTTTTCTTGAATAAGTTCAGAAATAAACATCAAGAAAATAATCAGAAAATAGGGTAGATCGTAGATTAATTTTAAAGCAAGCATAGAAGTGGCAAAATATGCCAATATTTGGGCCAGGATTTTTAAAAATAAGCTCTCAAGATTTGACTTATAAAACCATATATATTAATATTTGTGGTTACCTGATTTACAGTCATTTACACACATGCAAAGAGGTTGTGAAATATTGCTGTGCCTATTCTGATCAGACATTACAAGACAGTAGAGAGTTATATCCAATTTCTTTTCTTTTTCTTTTTTGCTTATATTTTCAGAATATCATAATGCTTATGAAGCTGAGTGCATGCTTAGTAATGTTTTCATTATTAACACACATTCTTATTATGCACTGACACATCCAGAAGGCAGTAATCTTGGGACCCATTGTATTGAAGCCCTAAATTACAAAGGTCAAGACCTAGTGCTCTCAGTCCACCGAACAAGTAATTGCCACGCAAATTGGGACAGATTGAATGAGCTGAACTTTAGACTGCACTATTAATCTGGGTGAGCATTACTCATCAAACTAATTAAATGTAATTGCTTTTTTTTTCTTTGAGCTGTGAACCCATCAACCATTATTCCTGTGCTAACCTTTAAAGATTTTTTTTTGCTCCCTATGGAAATATAAAAAGGTTATTATATTTTAAAAAAGAAATCCTAATGCATTGGTGATGAAGGATAGGCCAGAGTAATTGGATGCCTCTTTCAGTTAGAAATGAGGATTATTATGGCAAAATGTAAAGAAAATCAGGACAGCTCATTTTGTCCATCAAGAATGACACTTCTTAACTCAGTGGTTACTTAGTGATGTTGCTTGACCTTATAAAAATAATCAGGTATTTAATGTACCTGCACTTCATGGCTTGAAGAAGGTGAAGCAATTACTGTCAATACTGTCTGGAAGAGCACAGTTTCACTCAGCAAAGTAGAATGTACAGAGTGAAATGGCTTTGTCTCTACAAACCTTTAATAGGGAACATGTATGACTAGAAAAGACTTTTTGAAATGATAAATTGCCTCACTGCAGATGGCAATGTCACTTTTGATGGAGGTCCGGATTTCCTAATAGATCATAGAGTGTTACCAAAAAATTCTCAGTCCATGCTTAATGGCTGATTTATTTTTAAAGCACTGTATGATTAAAGAGCTTGTAAATTAAAATAATCTGGAGTGTACTTGAGCCATCAGTTTGATATGGCCTGCAGCCTTTCTAGTATGCATATGTAACCCTTCTGCCAGGGCAGGCTGATAGAACAAGAACCGAGTTCTGTATCTAGGGATTTCCCAATAGTGTAACACCACCAGCCGGCTTGAGCCCCTACCCAGATTTCTGGGAATCCTGCACTGTTCCCTGGGCACCCCAAAGGGGTAAGGCTTCCCCACTCGCAAACACTAGTCTGAGTGTAGCAAATAGAACTTTTAATAGTGGTAAAACAGAGTGCAAAAGGCCAAATGACAGAAATCAGCACAAATCTAGAAAATTGGTACAGAGCAAAGTTCTCAGCAACCCACACCGGATAACAGAACATACAAGACTTAATGCAAAACCTTCCAACATGATCCACATATCATAACAGCAAATGTAAGCCCATTAGCAAAATTAGCACTGATCTGGAGAATCAGTGCTAAATAGGCTCCCGACCCATCTTAGGGTACATAGGAAGTGTCTTTCACACCAACTGTCTGCCGGCACCAACCACTGGTCACTCGCTTCATCCTCTAGTACTGTTCCTTGGCTCCACCAGCTCTACCCGCTGCTCACTCGCACTGCCCAGCTTGCCGCTCTCACCATCCGCTGGCTCCGCTGCACTGTCTGCTGGCTCTCCCCACGGGTCACTCATGCTGCCCAGCTCATCGCTGGCTGCTCTCACCATCTGCCGGCACCACCCACAGGTCACTCACACCAGCCAACTCATTGCTAACCACTCTCACCATCCGCTGGTTCCCCTTCAGTGATCTCAGCTCAAAGATTTTCCCTCTAGTGATTTTTAGCAGAGAGAGAGTTTGCTTCTCTCTCCCTAGTGATTCTAGCTCTGAAGTAGATGCAAACAGCTACCTCTATCTAAATGACAAAGGCCTCAGAAGCAGCCTAGCCATAGCTATCATTAGATAGAAGAAGCAATAGGGGTAGAGGCAGAATTAGCCTCAAACCCCCACCCCTGTTTTTTTCATCTCTTTCAGGCTGAAACATGCAGTAGGTGCTCTTACAAATCTTTTTTTTAACCGAGTGGCTTTTACCCTTTAACTAACCCAGACAGATTTGAAAAAACAGAGAGTAGCAATTCACAAAAAGATTATTTCATATTTCCTTTCGGTAGAATTACAGATATTGATGGATTGGTGATCAAATAAGCTCAAATACCATTACCCATATTGCTCTGCACCCATAGTTTGAATCTGCTGATGTGTTCTTTGTGCTTATGCAAACACAAAAACTAATGCAGATTAGATACCTACCCCCAGGAGCTGTTAGGCACAGCTCCTAAGCCTGCCTTACATATGATTGCCCACACTCTGCTGAGAGAAAATCTATATTGATTCTATTTATATATAAACTTTGGATCAATTATATATTATACTCCCATTCATGGTCCTATGCAAGCTGAAGGGACAGATACAACTAACATCAAAGAAAACATGACTGGGCCCTTAGTAAACTGACCTGTAAATAATATGGTATAGTTGCTTGTGAGTTGTGCTCAGGCTGCTCTCATGAGCCAGAAGCTACACCAGTTGGTCTAAGGGTTCACCAAACAGTCTTAAAGACAGTGTTGACCACAATTTCCCACCTGCATATCTACCCCCAGCATTGTTTGCCTGCATCAGAGAACTGAAGTCAAGAAATAAACTTTATTGTTGCCAATGCCATACATAATCTGAACCCAAAGATCCACTTGAGCACAGTTTATCTCATGAGTTTTCATGGGAGAAAATCCAACTTCATCAGATGCTTTGAAGCTCGCACAGGATTCCTTGCTTGTTTTGTTGAACTACACTAACATGGCTACCCCTTTGGAACTTGAGTGCTGTTGTATTTGATACTGGGAATAGTGGTCTTCCAAGGGTATCTGAAGGGTAGACACACAAGAACAGCAGGGACAGGTTAAGCTTAGTGAAATCACTAGAGTGTTAATTTTCTGTGCCAAGAAAGATACTTAGTTCACAGAAAATTTCTTTACATTTTCAAAGTCAATCATCCTCCAGTTGAAGTGACTGTGTTATTTCTCTATCTTCAGTGATATTAGGAATTTGTACTAGAGAGCAACACATGAGATTAAAATGTCACGTGCCCCATCGCATTTCCTGCCTCTCTGATAAATCAGGTTCCACCCAGACACTGAAGTAGCATAGCATTTAGGTGGCGGCGGCGGCAGCAGCAGCAGCAGCAGCAGCAGCAGCAGTAGCTTAATTTCTAATGTATAATAATAATAATTATATAATATGTAATTATAATTGCTCTGTGTTCACATGGAATCAGTTGTGTATGAGTTTGGTTTGGCTGCACCTGCAGGTAACAGGAATAAGGAAAAAAGAAACAAAGGTTTATCCTACCATTTTTTTTTAATCATCCTTGTTGGCAGAGGCCAAGAACTATTGCTTAGAGACTGTACTACCTTCTGTTTCCTAGATATGGTCTGTCTCGCATAGTGTGCACGTGTTGGCAAAGCAATGAGGGAAGCTTCAATTATTTTCTGTTCTCTGTGGATAAAGCAGAGGACTTTAGTTACCAGAGCTCAACCTTTTTGATGATTAAATGCACTTAAAATTTACAGGTGTACTTTTTAGAACCTTTTCTTTTGCAATAGGCATTGTGATGGAGAACCACAGAGTTGAAAGACAAAAGGGTTGTTACGTCATCTAGCCAGGGGTCAGCAACTCAACAGATATGAAGAGCCATTTTTAAAAATGTCTTCAATAACCAAGTGTTTTGAGTGCTGTGATGGGTGTAGCCTCCTGGTCGTAGGTGGGGGAGCTGGGCCAGCATGCCTGCCACTGAGTCCCATGAAGTGGGGTGTGAAGCCCGGAACCAGGAGCAGGCTGCCCACAGGGTTCTGCAGTGGTGGAGGTGGGGGCTCAGAGCCTGGAACAGCAAAAGGACAGTCAAAGAGCCACATGCGACTCTGGACCTCCAGATTGCAGACCCCAATCTAGACTGACCTCCAGCCCATCACAAGCAATCAGCATCACCCTACCACCTCCACACTAAACCAACAACTGAAATTATCTCAAAGTATTACAACTCTTGGGAGACTAAACTATTATGTGCCACTGACAGAGAAGAGGAGGAATCAAAGCAGAAACGTTATTAGAGGGGGCTTCGGATCTGGGGCCCCCCCTCCCCACACGTCCTCCTTCCTGCACCGGGGCCCAATTTGGTCACTGCCACTTGCTTGCCGCAGCAGGGGCCCGATTCAGTTTTGAGCCTCCTGCAAGAGGCTTGGAGCCTGAGATGGTCCATGCCACTTTTTGCAAGCAGCAGGAGCCATCTTAGAGTGGTGGCTGCTTGCTGGAAGTGGCCTGGAGCTGGATCGGGCCCCTTCCAGCTGTGCTGGTGGCCAAAGATCCAGGGCCCATGCCCTGCTGGCCCCAGCATAGTGATGCCCCTGGATCAAAGTGCACCAATGCAAGAGGACGATCAAGGTGCTAAAGGAGCATTCAAGGAAGAAAGGTCTTTGCAAAGTAGCTAATGAATTCTTTGAATCTGTCTTCATTGCAGAAGTAGTTCTTTTTACATGACAAATCTGAAGAACTACCCTAGACTGAGTTGTCAGGATGGAAGTTTAGGAACAAATTTATCTATTAAACTATACTAATAAATCACCAGATTATATTCACCCAAGAGTTCTGAAGGTACTCAGCTATGAAACTACAGAACTATGAACTGTCATATGTAACATAGTGCTCTAAATGAGCCTCTGTAGCAGCTGAGTGGAACATAGCTATTTTTTAATGAACACTGATTTGTAAAGAAGGCTCCAGAGATGATCCTGGCAATTAATAACCAATAAGCCTAACTTCAGTGCCAGGAAAATTGATTGAAAGTATACTGACAAACGGCATTATGAGATACATATATGAACACAGTATGTTAGAGAAGAGTCAACACAGTTTTTATAAACATATATCATGCCTTGCTAATTAATTAGATTTTTTTGAGGTGGGGTCAACAAATATATGGACAAGGGTGCTGCATTGGAAATAGTGTATTTGGACTTTCAAAAAGCCTTTCACAAGGGTGCTCACTAAAGGTTCATAAGAAATGTCAAGGGATAAGAAGGAAGATCTCATGAATCAAATTGGTAAAAAGACAGAAAACAAAGGGGTAGGTATAAATAGTCACCTTTTACAGTGGAGAGAGAATGGGGCCTGCAAGGATCTGTACTGCAACCAGTACTGTTCAGCATATTCATAAATGATCTGTATTTGAGGTACAAAATCCTCTAATGATTTTTAAAAAATGACTTAAGATATTTAAATTCCAGAATGACTATGA
The DNA here is from genome assembly GCA_007922195.1 of Podocnemis expansa. Classification (NCBI taxonomy): domain Eukaryota; kingdom Metazoa; phylum Chordata; order Testudines; family Podocnemididae; genus Podocnemis; species Podocnemis expansa. The sequence continues at coordinate 24,814,734 of ML681964.1, read as the reverse complement.
ACAATTACATTGGGATCTCACAAAATCGGGTGAGTAGATAACAAAATGGAAGATGAAATTCAGTGTGGATAAATGCAAAGTAATGCACATTGGAAAACATAATCCCAATTATACATACACAATGATGGAGTAAAATTAGCTGTCACCATTCGAGAAAGAGATCTTGGAGTCACTGTGGATAATTCTCTGAAAATATCTTCTCGTTGTGCATGAGCAGGCAAAAAAACTAATAGAATGTTAGAAACAATAAAGAAAGGAATAGATGATAATGCCATTAAGCAAATCCAGGGTAAATCTATACCTTGAGTACTGAGTGCAGTTGTGGTTGCCCCATTTCAAAAAACATAGATTAGATTTGGAAAAAATACAGATGAGGGCCATAAAAATTAGTAGAAGTTATCAAACAGTTTCCATGTGAGAAGAGATTACAAAAAAAATAGGACTGTTCATTTTAGAAAAAAAGATGAAAAGGGGGATATGATAGGGATTTTAAAATCATGAATGATGTGGAAGTAGTGTTATTTACTCCTTCACATACCACCAAAGATCACTCAGTAAAATTAGTAAGTCACATGTTTAGAACAAGTGAAAGAAAGTACTTCTTCACACAATATAGTCAACCTGTAGAATTTATTGCCAGGGGATGTTGTATCATTGAATTAATGAAAGAATTAAATGAATTAATGGAAGATAGGTCCGTCCATGACCATTAGACAAAATGGTTAGGGATGCAATCTCCTTCAACTCCAGGAGAACTCCCTGCAACTTAAATCTCTGACTGCCAGAAACTGACACTGGATAACAGAGGATGGATCACTTGTTGTTTGCCCTGTTCTGTTAATTCCATCTGAGGCATCTGGCACTGGCCACTGTCATAAGACAGCATATTGGACTAGATGACATGGACTATTGGTCTGGCCAAATATGACCATTCTTGTGTTAAGAAAGAACCAGCCAGTGAAGCATCTGAGATGAAAAATTCTCATTGCCTTTTCCCATCCCACCATCATCAGCAGTGGCCATTTTTGATGCTTCAAAGGAAAGGCAGAGAGGGGGAAAAAAATCCTTCTTGATGCCTGCAGGGGCCTGGCTGAAAGTCTTTTCATGTTTGATTCATTCTCCTTGATTCTTCCTTTCACTCATCTTTCTCTTAATCAAAAGGTAATAAAGGACTCTTTTGCAAACCTCACTTCATTAGTTTGTCTTTTCTTGAGAATGTTTTGGGTGTTTGTATAAGACTTTTTCTGGTATAAGGTAAAATGACAGACAATTTTGCTCTGTATTTATGCTTTTTATTTAAAAAAAATCTTATGTCTTCTCTGATGGCAAGTTTAAAGCAAGAAAACTTTCAGATAATCACTACTTCATCAATTTGATGAGAGGTCAGGAATTTGCAATAGCATCTCTACATACTCACTGGACATTTCAAGAACTTTCTGCCCATGACTTCTTCCTCTATTTTTGGAGGAGCTCTCTAGTTCTGTCTCAGGAACTGCTGCACCTAGAAGTTTTCTCTGTCAGAAGTTCCTGTTCTAGTTCAAACAGCGAGAGTCCTGTGGCACCTTAAAGACAAACAGATTTCTTTGGGCATAAGCTTTCATGGGCTCCAACCCACTTCAACAAATGCATGAAATGGAAAAGTGCATGAAGAGGTGTATATATACATGTGCCACGATGAAGGAGAAGCAATACAGTAGGGAGGGCAAGTGTTAACAAAGTCAGTTCAGTTAGGTAGATGAGGCCCATTCACACCAGTAGATTGAGAGAATGTGTCAACAGAGACAATTACATTTTGTAATATGCTAACCATTCCAAGTTCCTGTTCAGAACCAGTTTGATTGTGTCAAGTTTGCAAATGAGTTCCAGCTCTGCAGTTTCATGCCAAAGTCTGTTTCTGAAGATTTTTTATTGAAGCATGGCAACTTTCAAGTCTGCTACTGAGTGTCCAGGGCAACTGATGTGTTCTCCTACTGGTTTATGGATGTTACCATTTTTGATGTCTGATTTATGTCCATTTATTCTTTTCTGTAAAGACAATCTGATTTGGCCACCATACATGGCAGTGGGGCATTGCTGGTGAAGTGGCTTGCAGCCCAGAAAAGCTTATTCCCAAAGAAATTTGTTCATCTTTAAGGTACCAGGATTCTAGTTTTTGCTGTATACAGACTAACACGGCTGCCACTCTGGAACTTGTTCTAGTTCAAGTTCCAAAGGGGTATCTGTGTTAGTCTAGTTCAGCGACACAAATGAGGAGTCTGGTGACATTTTCAAAGACTAACAAATTTATTTATCGCATAAGTTTTCATGGGAGAAAATCCCATTTCATCTGTCATTTGAAGTTAGGAAACTTACAAAAGTAAGTTACTTAGTTCCCTATCTTCAAGTGACTGACAAAGTGGGATTTTCTCCAACAAAAGTTCATGAGATAAATTTGTTAGTCTTTAAAAGTGCCACAGTCTCCTTGTTTGTTCTAGTAGTTCAATCACTCAAGGACACATCTGACATTTCTGTATTTCATCAAGGACCTCTTTAGGTATCTGCCCACCAGAGTCTCCTATTCATCTGTGTGATGATCGGGGTTGTGAAAAACTCTGTGGTTTTATTACTCCTTAGTATCTGAGTCAGGGATCTGGTTGCAAATGAACTGCTTGAGACTCAGCTGAGGAGACAAAAGTGATTCATGTTGAGGGTGAGAGGCATTGTTTCTCCTGAATTTCCAGGTAGCATCTATTAGTATACTGGGAGGAGGGGGGTTGGGTAGGCCAGTCCCCTAGGTGCCAGGTTGCAATGGGGAGGCTGGGCTGCTCCTTCACAAGGTACAGGAGACATAGGATGCAGGAGGCTCTGAGGGGCATAGATCCTCCTGTGCCCCTCCTGCAGCCTGAAGGGATTGCTCAGGACTGCCCCCCCAAGGTTGTGTGTGAGTGTGAGGCTGCATCCCCCAGCAGAGCCAGAAGCAGATGTGTTGGGGGGGCACTAGGCTGGCCTTTACAGGGAGCAGGGAATGCAGGAACTGCTTAGGGATGTCCCTCAGCACCCCCTACATGTCATGAAGGGCCAGCCTGGTCCCCCTCTGCTCAGGTGAGGAGCAGAAGGGGATGAAACTGCATTGTCCCAGCCAGGGCCAGGCTGCTGGACTGCTGCAGCAAGAGAGGGGGGTGTTGCATGCTGGGTAAGTGCAGGAGGGGGATTTTCTGTCCCCCCCCCCAGCCTTATTCTCCACACAGGTACAGATCCCTGTCCCTCCAGAGGCAACAGCAGGAGTGGGGCCAGAACTACTGCCCTGGGTGGGGAGGTGTAAGGAACGGAGGATGGCCCCTGGGCACCAGACACCCTTGGTACGCCACTGATAACATCAGCAGCCCCTAGTATCTTTTCCTTATCTGTGGCTGACGGCAGTGCTAGTGGAATAGGGATTTTTCAATAGCCATTTATGCCTTTTGGTAGCTCCAGGCTTGACTGTAATGTTCTGCTTACTTAGGGCTGCCTCTAAAATCACACCTGTGCTCAATCCTTTGTTTTTGGCTTTCTGTTAATACTTCAACACAATTCAAGCTGTTGTGAAGATCTTTACAACCCTGAATGGTTGGGGAACCAGTTCTATGAGTCTGTTTTTCACTTTATATCCCGCTATAGCAGCTGAGATTGTCTGTTTGGGAATCACTTGTCGTTGAAGCAAAAACCTGATCATTCCATGTATGGTGCAATGTTTTCTCAATCAAGGGTCCTACCTTTGGTAATATCTGCCTTTAGATGCTGAACCTAGAGACTTTCAAGGAAAGATACAAGACACATTTATTTGGTGCTTGTCAAGTGCTGACATTTGATTAAATATTTTTGGTTATACTTTAATTTTCCCTAATCAAAATGCCTTACTGATGCAGTGAAAGGATCTCTGAAAATAAGTAAAATGAAACAGTAATTTGAAAGAAAGAAAGAAAACTACTCTTTGGTGCCATCTAGTGATGTTGAGAGTGGCACCTTATGAGCCAACCTTCCTAAGCTCTCATAACAATTCTGACTCCAACTACAGACACATGAGAATTGCAGGAAATACAGAAAGGGTGCCAGCACACCAACATTGCCCCTACAACCACATGCATAATGAAGTTTCAAATACAATTATTTGCAACCTTCTGCCTGTGTCACTACAAAAAGGGTCAATGAGCTGACAGTGCAGGATGAGAAGAAAAAGAGACTCTAGATATGAAATATTGATGTGATTCCAATTTGCTAGTAATAAAGAACATGTTGTTGAAATCTATTGGCCATTGAAATAGAAATAGTACAGACTTAGATTTTGTAAGCCATTGATTAAATGTTTAAATAGCACATTATAACTAGCAATTACTAAGATGAAGGAAAGATCCAAACGGGCAGCCATGTTAGTCTCCAGTTCAGTAAAACAAACAAGAACTCCTGAGGCACTTAAAGATAAAGGAAGTCATTGGAAAATGAATGACTGTAACAACAATCAATTTCTTCTACTAATTTGTCTGTAAAATTACCTTAAAATAAGTCACAACCCCCCCCCCCCCATCTTAAATTGTGAACTATCCTGTTTATTCTTTAAAGAGAATGTTTTGCCATTTTTGGATGTTGTGACAATAGAACTTGTCCTGGCTAAAGCAGCATGCTTTATACATTTGAACTGTAGAATTATGTTAATTATGTGACTATTAATATACATGAGTGGATTAGAATTTTGAGATGAATGGAAAGAACGAATGCAGGATAGAAGCATGTACAGTATGGGAGTTACTTAAAATATGACCTATCTTTAGCTCCATATCTTGGATTTTTGGTGTTCCTTTGCCACTCTATCCTCTTCAGCTTGTGCTAGTTATTCATTTAAAGATACTAATTACTGAATGTAATCTATTTTACTGGTTTATAACAAGCATTTTCCCATAGTAGTATGAATTAACAGTACCAAATATTTCTTATAATGCAAAATTCCTGAAGATTTCATGGCTGAAATATTACTATACCATCGTTTGAGCTGAATTCTGCTCTTCCTCTCATATTCTGAGCATATGGAGTTTGCCAGGGATATCGGAATCGTAAAGAATCAATCAAAACTCGGGGACAGAGCAGGGGAAAGGAACATGGGGTGGGACGCACACTGCAGAGTTGAGGTGAACAGAGCTGGGGCACCTGTCTTTATAAAAATATGAAATCTGTAGCTGTGTGGTGCCTGGGTTGACCTTCCTCTAGTGAATGCCTCCTCACCTTCCACTAGTGAACTCCTCCTGATCTTGACACGCGTGTCTCAGGTGGTTGTCCAAACAAAAGGCCTATTCTTGCAAAGATCAGAATACTGTTGACTCCAGTTGATTTCACCTGATGACTTGTGTATGCTGCAAGAGGGACTTCCAACTTTGTATGTTGCGGGACTGGGCTTCCACATTTAACTTCTAGAGGGATGTGTCTAACCTTGTTAATTGTCCAAGTTTCCTATTCAAGAATCTTGTGCAATGAGCCATTAAATATAACCTTGGCAGTGACCTAAACTTAACTCATTTCTATGCATACAATCTGATAGCTTGGGCCACTTTCTTTACATTCATAACACAGTCATTGGTATGAATGGAAAGCAAGTTGATGGTTATTATTCTTGTTTGTAATACAGTGGAAACCTTGAGTCAGATTGTGCAGTGTCTAGCACAGTAGGGACCCAAATATGTACTGAATGTCTTTCTGTTTCCTAAAGATTTCCTTAAAATCTAAATACATTATAAAAGACAAAGGGTGGAAGAAATATGGCACCAATATGGTTTCTTGCCTGTGGTCCTGGAACATTTCAGTATCAAAAGCAAGAGGAGAACCCAAGTTTCTTCATTCTCAGTCTGGTACCCTTTTCTCTGATTATGCTGCTTCTGTGGGAACAAATATTTAATCTGTATTTAAGACTGAAAATAAAATCTAAACTCAAAGGCTTGACCCTGCAAATATTCCTGTACTTGCATAGTACATATAATGAAAAGGGACATTGACCTTTGCCTATGTAAAAATCAACACATGTGCAGGAACACAGTCTTTGTGCTGAATAGTGCCACCAGGCAGGTTAAGACCAAACAATTTAAAAAAAAAATTACCTTGAGTGGAAAAAATTCTTTCAGACTTCCCAGATCATATTACCTGGCTCTTCTTCTTATGATGAGTAGAAAAACTTCACTGGAGCATGAATTCAGGGCAGAGAAGTTCAGCTAAGACTTTCTGGGGTTTTTCTAGTGGATTTTTCAAGGCTTAAGCAAAAAAAAAGTATAAGTTTTCCTTGTACCCCACCCCTGTTCTAGCAGGTAGTTTACATGAGCCTCAATGGCCAGCTTGTTATTCAATCCAGTAGAATTTTCTGATACAGTAACGTAGTTGTAAAGGGCTGCAGAAGCACAGTAGCAACTCTTTGTAACCTTCATTATCTAAAATGGAAGATCTAAAAAAAGAATAGTTTATGTACTAAATTCACCTCATGATGGATACATTCAGGACATGTTGGAGATGCACAGTAAATATATTAAATCAAACAAGGAGTCCTGTGGCATTTTTAAAGACTAACAAATGTATTTATGATATGCGCTTTCATGGATAAAATTCCACTTCATCAGATGCATGAAATGGAAACTACAGTTATGTATGGGAATATATAAATGCAGGGAAGAGTAAATCATAAGGTTAGTAAATGCATTGTTTTCTTTTTTGTTTTAGTGTTGCAACTGGTATTTCACATAATTATTTAGCCTATACAGTGAACTTGCTTTTAAGCAGTACTTATTGTCCTTCCTAAACAAAAGTTTTCTAAAACTAATCTCTCTCCATTTCTTCTTCATATTTATCCTTTGGAGTAAGCACAATGGACTAGAATAATAGAATCACAGGGTTAGAAGGGACCTCATGAGGTCATCTTGTCCAGCCCCCTGCCAACAAAGCAGGACCACTTTCATTAAATCATCCCTGACAGGGTTTTGTCTAACTGAGCCTTAAATATCTCCAAACATGGAGATTCCACCAGACTAGATTCTGATCTCAGCGATATCTGGGGAGTTTCTCTGGGTTTAAAAAGATGCAACTAATGACTAAATGCTACCTCATATTGATCATTCAGAGAAGTGTCCAAAATCCATATTACTCCAAAGCACTGTTCCCTCTACCATGTGCGCGTGTGCACACACGCACAACTTTTCTGACTCCAATGCACACTGTTTTCCGGCTGGGGCTTGGAGACAGCGCTGGCTGTGGGGCTTTGGGAGGTGACGGTGTTTCCTTGCTGGCCAGCCGCTATGATCTCAGCCACCGAGCTGAGCTGAGCAGTGCCTGCAGGGCAGCCCCGGCACTTGCAGGCTCACAGACAGGGAGGACGAGGACCCTGACACCTGCTTTCTTTTGTTTTTATTTCTCTTCTTTCCATCTCTCCTTTCTTTCTTTCTCTCTCTCCCTTTCATCTTTTTTCTCTTGTTTCCTTTCTTCTTTTTTTTTCACTTTCCTTTCTGCTTCTTCTCTTTTCCTTCCTTCTCTTTTTCCTTTTCCCTTTCTTTTTCTCTTTCTTCCTTTTCTTTCTCTTCTCACTTGCCTTTTTTCTTTTTCTTATTTTCTTTCTCTTCCTTCCTTTCTTGTTTTCTTCCTTATTTCTTTTTCTCTTTCTTCTTTCCTCTCTCTGTTTTTCCTATCTTTTCTTTCCCTTCCTTTCTCTTTCTTCCTTTTTTCTTTCTTCTCTCCTCCTTCCTTCTTTCTCTTCCTTTCTCTTGCTTCCTTTTTTCTTCTTTCTTCCCTTCCTTCTTTCTTTCTTATCCTCCTTCTGTCCTTCCTTCTTTCCATTTAAAAAAAAACTTTAAAAATTATTTTAATTAAAAAGCTTTCTAAAAATTAAATTTCAAATAAAAATTCACACAAATTCAATTAATTAAACCCAATTAATTAATTCTATTTACAATACACACATTTTAAAAGATTGTCATTTTAATAAACACATTTTAAAATCTAGGCTTATTTTAATTTTTAATAAACACTTTTTAAAACATAGGCCTCTTTTGTACAAAAGAAGCAAGGAGTCTTGCGGCACTTAAAGACTAATGGATTTATTTATCACATGAGCTTTCATTGGAAAAATCCCACTTTGTCAGATGCTTTCAGGAGGGGGAAGTTACAGAATGGGATGAAAATAAATGTAAGGGAGAGTAAGACACGGGATCAGGTCATACAATAACAGCAAACCAGAGCAGTTGTTAAGATTTAAACACTGGGAAACAACAGGTAGAGATGGGTGAATTCAAATCATCTGTTGTAATGGGAAAAGAAGCAATAGTCAAGATTTAATCCTGCTTTCACACAATCAAATCTGCCTATCAATTCTAATTCAGCTGTTTTTCTTTGAAGTCTTGATGTTCCATTCACCATCAAGCCAGCTACTCCATCAAGGGCTCATTCACCTGCTCATCCACTAATGTGATTTATGCCATCATGTGCCAGAAATGCCACCACACCTTATGCCTTGGAAAAACAGGATGACCTCTGTGCAAGAGAATAAATGGGCACAAAACTGACATCAGAAATCACAACACTCAAAAAGCAGTTTCTGAGCACTTTCATCTGTCTAATCACTCTATGGACAACTTGTTGCTGACTGTGCTCAAGAAAGTCAATGGTACATCAAGACTTCAGAGAGAAAAAGCTGAATTAGAATCAATATGCAGATTTGATTATGTGAAAGCAGGATTAAATCGTGATTATGGCTTCTTTTCACATTACAACAGGTGATTTGAATTCACCCATCTCTATGTGTTGTTTCCCAGTGTTTGAATCTTAAAAACTGCTTCAGTTTGCTGCTACAGTGTGAATTGTTCCCATGTCTTACACTCCCTTGCATTTATTTTCTTCCATTCTGTAAGTTCCTCCATCTTCAAAGCGGCTGACGAAGTAGGATTTTCTCTCATGAAAGCTCATGTGATAAATAAATCTTTTAGTCTTTAAGAGCCACATGTGAGTGGTTCCCTGTGTCTGCATGGGCCTTTTGTATAGACACAGAAGTTTGAATAAGTCAAGTCTGTCCATGCAAATGATTTGTGTGGTTGGATCTCTTTTCCTCACTTTTCAAGAGATTATCTCCACACTAAGGGTGTGAACAAGACTAGAATCAGATATGCTGAAATACACTAAGTCATGAATACTTCAAACCAGTGGTTAGTGTATAATTTGACAGGGCCTGGAACCCTTCTAATCTCTGCCCCCCTTCATTCATGCGCGAGCCCTGGCCCAGGTAGGATTAGG